>JAILWY010000009.1:16300000-17500000 GCA_022113835.1 Atopsyche davidsoni | reverse complement strand
AGAACAAATACTTTCATAATTCCATTTAGTTTGTATAAGGAAATTTTAGTTTATTTTATTTTCAATAAGTTTCTTTACATTGAAATTCCACCAAATACTTTTGGTCAAAAATATTGAATATAGGCAGCTTACTTACTTGCATAATTGATCTTCTTGTTGGTCTATCATTTTAATTCATGGCTATTCAGCCATATTTCTCATAAATGTTACCTTCAAATTTAATTAATTTTTTTATTTTCATATCAAAATCACAGTATGCATCAAACGACAATAAATGAAATAATGAACATAACAAAGATAATGAAGAAAACTTTCATTGATGTTTTCGTTTTCAATTTGACTTATAATTATCGCTCACATAAATTTTTATATTAAATATTTAAAATAAATTACTAATTAAAATTGTCACGATTTCAAATTCAATTAGTCTGATCTTTTATAGGTAAGCATTTGCTAATATATAATTATGTTAAATTATTGGTTTGAATTTTTAAAAGAGTATATTAAAACAATGAAGATTAATCTACTTCTTAGGCTAGGTATCATGAATATATTAGTAAAGTAAACCAGAACGACATCTACAATTTACAGCTTGTAAATGCAAAAACCACCCATGTCATCCCTCCTTTATATTGTTAATGTTTCTGACCGTTGTTTTCATAGTAAATTAGAACACTGCATAGACAAACATTTTCTTACACAATTCATTTGTAAATTTGTAATTTTTGGTAGCTTTTTAATCTTCCGCGTTGAACCTGTAAGCTTTTGATATTTCAACTAAACAAAATTTTCAGTGAAAAACTTTGTAATGATGTTACTAGTTAATAAATTATAGTTTAATCTCTTAAGAGATAAGCTGGTCTTCTAATTGCTTTTCGTTTTCTAGAGACCCTTTAAAATGGTATTTAATTCAAAGATATACCAGATATCACCCAGCTGACCTTTCAGGTAAAAGCTAATAGTATTGAGGTCAGAATTTTAAATATCCACATTCAAGTCAGAAACATATTTTATTTTTAAATAAACATAAACAAAAACAAATATATAATAAAAAAAGTACATTTTCGTTACACATTATACCAAAGGTTAGCTCTAGCGATTTAAATTATCATATTTCTCAGAAGCCCTTGTTTTTGTTTTAATATAAAACTGACGTCATATTTTTTCATAAGTTTTTCATGCTGTGGTGAATAATATGAAAACACCAGAAAATTATAGAGAATTACCTAAACACACGCAAGGCACGAAATCCCAAACAAAACAGACACGTAGCATAAAAATATTCCTATAAAAAACAATATATAAACGTTTAGATTATAAAAAAACACATACGGCCATTCAAGTTATCTTACTTACCATATTTACAAAAAAAAAACTTTATATATGTAAGAACGTTTCAGCATTATCGAATAAAAGCACAATTTTCTGATATAAGAAAATTGGAATTATCACTATCATTATATATTTTGAATAATACTACAGAAACTATGTGATTATTTTAGGACAAGTAAAATATTAATTTTATTAAAAGCCTTTTTATTATATGAAACTTCAGATACCTAAATAAAACATTATTCTCTTTTCAGATGAAACCACATGTTTCGGACACCTCGAATACACGTGATATGAATTTAATTACGGGATGGAAATAAAAACATGACACTTATACGCAATCAAATATAAATACGGGGATATATATGAATAAAACAAAAATAAATATTAAACCTCACTAACCGAAGCTAAAACACCTAGTTTTAATGAGCAAGGCCGCGCTTGGGGGTGACTAGCTGTGTAATTGCGGTAGGCCGCCGGTGAACAAAGCCTCTCCTCCCCCACTGCGCCCCCTCCCACTTTGCGATCTAAAGTAAAATGGCCGCAAATGAATAAACGACAAATACCTCGGCAAAACAATTATATACTGACACCCTCCAGCGTACGCTTGTGAAAAAAAAAACTCTTATATATATCAAGTATACTTATGAACGGCGTGGTTTCCTAACGAAGTCATACTTTAAAATATACAGCTTATAAATAATTTTTTAAAAATCGAGAGATCGCATGTTATCATGAAATCATCAGTTATAAAAATCATCCCGAATATACCGATAAAATGTCAATGTTCTGTCAATATACATGATTTCTTTTTCTTATATTCCTCCTACGTCAAATTGGCACTCAGTTGCATACTACAGCGTCCTCAGTTTGCTGCCATTACTCACACAGACCAATTTACAAACAATAACTAAAAATATTGAGAACTAATTCGTAAATCGATAAAACTTTTAATGTTTATAATTATATTTGTTATAATATTTGGCGCATATTCATTTTCATGTTGAAATCTTTTCGACAAAAAGCTTCCTCTTTCTCCGGCTTCAGCTATTAGCTACAGTGCACTTGGTAAACTGTCATTCCTCATAGAGAACCGACTCTGAAATATCACCTACGAAATCCGAATAAAACGAAGAACAGCGGAAGCAAATCGATAAAACTCATGTATTCGGCGCATATTCATTTTCATATTGAAATCTTTTCGGCAAAAAGCTTCCTCTGTCTCCGGCTTCAGCTATAAGCTACAGTGCACCCAGTTAACTGTTATTCCTCATAGAGAACCAATTTTCAAATATCACGTAAAAAAAACCTAATAAAACGAAGAAAAGCGTAAGTAAAAAACTTTCGTAGCTATATTTGGCGCATTTTCACTTTAATGCTGAAATTTTTTCGACAAAAAGCTTCCTCTTTCTCCGGCTTCAGCTATTAGCTACAGTGCACTCGGTAAACTGTCATTCCTCATAGAGAACCGATTCTCAAATATCACCTTCGAAATCCGAATAAAACGAAGAACAGCGCAAGTAAATCGATAAAACTCATGTAGTTATAATATTCGGCGCATATTCATTTTCATGTTGAAATCTTTTAGACAAAAAGCTTCTTCTTTCTCCGACTTCAGCTATAAGCTACAGTGAACCCAGTTAACTGTCTTTCATCATAGAGAGCCAATTCTCAAATATCACCTACGAAATCCGAATAAAACGAAGAACAGCGTAAGTAAATCGATAAAACTCATGTAGTTATAATATTCGGCGCATATTCATTTTCATGCTGAAAAGTTTTCGACTAAAAGCCTCCTCAGCCACGAGGCGCCCTCAGCTCGCCATTACTCAGCGCCTCCAGGACACGTGCGGTACAACTATCCGGGGCTGCAGGGCTGGTACCTGAGTCGCCCAACTTCGGCGATATATTTGGGCGCCTCGGCTAATGGCGCGTGTAAATTTAATTGTGAAGCCACCGCCGACCGGGTCTGGACGGAAAGCTCCTAACGCGTTTTTAATACTGCCACATTTCTTTCGTTTTATTCTCCTATTTTTGTAATATTTTGCTCGTTTCGACCTTTGTGATTATTTTTTATTGTACCTAATGTGGTGAATGGGATGTACCTGCCTTTTTTTATTCGTTTTATTATTTTTTGCTTGCGAATAAATGGGTCCGCCGGTGGTGATAAAGAGGCTCTTTTATTTATTTTTTTTTTACAATTTTTTTTTATTAAATAGTTCCCAGTATTCTTTTTTGTTTTGTGACCCGCCATTATTATTGACCATTTAAAATAACTTCATTTCTTCAATTAAGCATTCATATCCAGCTGATGCATATTTACGAAAATATCAAAAATACAACAGTTAGTAATGACATCAGATCATTTGAAAAATATTTTTTACTTTATATCTAAGGTAATTTCATCTACTCAAATTAATAAAATCAACAAAATTCATCAAAATAATACCTAAAATTTCATAATTTCACTGTGAGAATAAATTATCAAAAAAACTAGTTCAACTCAACGTGGAACCGTAATAAATTTATTATCGTACAAGTATAATATTTTATTTTAAAGTAAGTACATATTATCTTTTCATCCCGTAGGAAATAAAAAACCATAAAAAAACATTTCTTACAATTTTGAATATGTATCGATAGATTCATCCTGTTTTTTTTATTGAACTTTTTATTTAAATCAGCAATTACAAATGGGTTTTTGTTTTCAAAAAGTAGTATAAAAAATAACTCAATTTGCAAAACATGTAAAAACAAATTAATATAAGAGGGTCTCGTAACTCTTAGTAATAAAATAAAATTCTCCGAGGAATACACAAAAATAAAAAAGACAATCTTCTGCCGGCGCATTATTTATAATTCATTTATTTTTTTATTGTTTACAATTACGTCGTATACGTTGAAATGATATCAGTCGTAAAGAGACCGTCAGTGTTGCCAGGCTATGAATAAAGAATGTGGCTATTTCACTTTTAGTAAAATTAACTGAAATGCATTGACACTTTTAAAGTATCTGCACTTAGCATATAAGAGCCGGCGTGAAATAATAATATTAATTTTATGAAGTATTTTTTCTGTAAAGACGTACTACAGTTATACAATAAAAAACTTAAATATATATACATATATTTATAGTAAAATACAAGAATACTGTGTTAGCCAAACGAATTTTTTTATTAATAAAATTTATACTATTGACAACTTCAAAAAACATGAGAAGAAACTGATTCCGAAAAGTCAATAAAGATTCTGTGATTTTCCGTAAACTATTTATTCCTGAGATGTATACGTATCCGAAATTCAGACAACAACAAAGTGTTTTCGAATGCTTTTTAGTTTGCTTTGTTATATTAGTTAAAGATTCAACGTTTTCAGGTCAGTTCTCGAATTTTACCCGCTCAGGGAATAAAGATATTAAATAAAAACAAAACCTAAATATTTTTTTATACGTTTTTTTAAAGTTTTTTTTAGATTCGCTCATAAAGATACACCATAAAATACGACATTTTATCACGCAATTTCACACATAAATTCAATCACTAGTCAGCTCGACCCGAATAAAAACATTAATTTAACTAACATGTGAACGCTTTCGTGTCGAAAGTTTCTAATAGTTTAAAATCAGTTTCAAATTATATAAAAACGCCAAGGCCTTGCTTTAGAGTAAGCATGATAAATTATATCAAGTAAATTTGATGGTCATATAAGTTCGGGTTGGTTTTATTGTACACTTTATTTATCTTTCGAGACTTCATTTAAAAACTGTTTCGTCATAAATCTATTTTAAGGAAGACAAATAATCAATTATTTATTATTATAAAAAGTCATTATTGAAAACATCGTTATGAACACCAAATTGAATTAATATTTTTTTTTGCTTAGTTATAGTTCTTTTAATTAATTGTAAATTATCAAATAGTAATTATAACTAATCAAACGATTAATTTTTTTTTTCATTCTAACGCATGTCAAGGCAGCCACACCCTCGATATTTTTTCGATTCAAGAAAACATTATGTGAAGTATTACAGTGCCATCATATGTATGATATCATTTTGTTATTTTCCGTTACATAATACGGCGATGGTATTATATTTTATAGCTCATATCATTCAATGTAGTGTGTGAGTTGACGCCTTTGCTAAAAGCCTGTCATATCACTTTCTTCTGACGATTTCATTACGCCGAGTTCGAAACTATATTTACCAACCATTATCATAGCCCAAAATTATTTGATAAAAAATTCATACCTGCATACAGGTAGGTTTAAAGAAATTGAACTATTATTATTAGATTAGCCTCCCCACTCCCCCCATTCTGTACCCTGAACGTGTGTAAATGATCGGAAAAGGTATAGTGGACTTGGAATGATTGTGGAGGAATGTGCTCTGAAAGTAACTTGTCAAGATGGGGGGAGGGCTCCTGATATTGTTTCTATAGCTTGCTGCGAAAAGAGTATCAGATCTAAATTCCAGAACTTTGTAAGGGAAGAATTATATAATAATGCTATTGAGCAGTAAAAATACGCAGACTTTTCCTTCCAATATAAAGCTGCAGTGAAGAAGGACACGGTGACCCACTACACTATATTTCTCATAGAAAACCATGAACACTGGCTCAGTATGAGTATATGCTCAGTAAAATGGTCGCCAACCTTCTCTGAGGAAAGGCACTTGGTGAAGAAGATAGTGTTTATTTGTTACAATAAATGTTGAAATTCAATAAATATCGAATAAAAAGGCTATACATTGTTAATTAAGCAGCTACAACTTAATTCAAAATAATATATTTGAAAACAAAATTATTGGGTCGTTGAGTTGGAAAAAAATACGTTATATTTTATGACATTTTAAATGCCTTTCTATTTTTTACAAAGAAATAAAGCACTGCTCTTCCATAAAAAACATAAGCAATAAATATTACTGGCATCTCGCCACGGAAGTGTAAGTCGATGAAAATATAATATCCTTCATTGTGAACTTATTTTCGTCGAGTATTTTTATCGCCCAATTGATGGCGTGAAAAATAATTTGTCAAAGGCCGCTCCGGGTGGATCCGAGAGACGAGCCTCGACCGACTCGGGAATATGCTCCGAACTTATGAACGATCACTCGAAAAAGCCCTACAAAAAAATAAACTGCTGGAACTATTGTGGATACTTTTACTGTTTCGTCTTGATGCGAATCGTGAACTTGAGCAAAAACTAAGCCTCAGAAAGATATTAATGGTATTTTTTCTTTCCAGTGTGGTTTCATAGTTTACACTAAAGCACTCACTCTTCCAGGTATACTACATAGATTGGCAAACTGTCATTTCTGTCCATCACGCCTGAAAATTCAAAAGCTTCAAATATTAACAAAAGTAAATAAACAGTTTGAGGTGTGAGATGATTGATATTAAAAAATTGAAGATCAAA
The DNA here is from genome assembly GCA_022113835.1 of Atopsyche davidsoni. Taxonomy (NCBI): domain Eukaryota; kingdom Metazoa; phylum Arthropoda; class Insecta; order Trichoptera; family Hydrobiosidae; genus Atopsyche; species Atopsyche davidsoni. The sequence goes on along the minus strand of JAILWY010000009.1, from coordinate 17,493,253 downwards.
CCGAAATCATATTATACATTTGTTATGAATACCCAAAAAAAACATGCTAATCGATGAATGTGTGTTTAGGGTTTTAAATGGTATAAGCAGCGCTTGTAAGTAAACGAAATCGACAGATAATTTGAAAAACAAAATTCAAAACTAACATTAACAAATTGTTTACTGTTTGTGTCATTGATAAACAACGAAAAAAGTAACGTTTAATTAAAATTAAATCAAACTCATGGTAATAAAAATAATCAATATTTTTTACAGCGAGCATTTGGTGGAGTTTATTTTTTACAAACAAACAATGCTTTTCACAGTCGATTTTATCTTCTTAAGTCGAAAACAACATAACCTATTTTGTTATTATAACTATATAATAAGAAAAAAAAATTATTAAAAAAAATCTATAATACAATTTATGTTTATTGTAGTAATATTTTAGACGCGAAAGTGTGATATCTTGGAAAAATTCAATACACAAAAATTACCAAGCAAGATATAAATATACAATTCTTTGTTACGTTTTTATATGTAGCAGGACGTGAAAAAAAATTGATTCATTCACTTATATTCATTTGGCTTGATGTCAGAGGCAAATTGCCCTATATGACATGACTTGTTTTGTACGTAACATCAAAGGCACTCGTTAAAAGAGCTAACATTCATTATTTATACGTAACATCCGTGCTATTGCAATATCCTTTGCAGGAGATCTTGTAAAATATGAAGGTCGTTTTTTGTTTTTTCAAAATTTTGTTTTTGAATCTGGCGTCATTATCGTAATTGGACGTTCATCTTACTCAGAAAATGAAACGATATTTTCCAAGGAAAAAACGCACCGTTATATCACACTTTCGCCTATACCAGTGGTGGCCAACCCTCCGATCAAAACTTACCAATCAATAGTGGTTTATTTAAGAGTTGATTTGTAATTACTTTAAAAAAGAAGTAACATGGCCTAAGGTTGAGTGATACAGTTTCCTTGATATCTTCAGTATTTTTGTCATTTGTAATAATGTTACAAAAAAAACTATTTATTAAAATTACCACTGAGCACTGGAGCGGGTTTGCACAATTTAGTGCATATTTTTCAAAAAATATTTTTAAAATTTAAACGAGATTAAATTTATTAAGGCACCATTTACTATCGTTAATTTGTAAAAGATCTTAAAATACTATGCATATTGCCTAGTTATTAAATAATATAAATGTACATACTTTACAAAAGTTTTAAGTAATTTAAGTAGAAAAAAAATATTTGAATTACCTTATAAGATTATTGTGTCACGCTCCAAGAGTAAATATATGTTATAATAACGAACTACGCTTGCAAGATATATATGAAGGTTATTTAATTAGAACAGATTAGTCTGTTATTATTAGTCTGTAACAACTAAATTCCTAGGTTTAGACCTAGGAATTTAGCTTATTGAGAATGGAATTGAGTTTATATTTTTTGGCAAAAATCTAATTTTTATTTTTATTTACTTTGATACCTGAAATCTTACCCATCACGTTTATAAACTACTTTATCTCAGACTATTAATAAATGAAACAATTTTTTTAATTGTTTGGTTGCAGAAAACAAATATTTTTTTATTAAAGTATATAATTCAAATGAAAAGTTTGAGCAGCCCTGGTTACTACCGTTAGAAATATTTCAAGGAAGAGAAATCCGAAGAAAAAACATTAATTTCCATTCTAGGAACAATCCCACTCAACCGAAAACCTTCTAGGGGTGAAATATGCAAATTTTTTCTTTCCTCCAGCAAAATGAAAAAGACATGGACTGATAGGTCCTGTCCGCCTTTTTGGCTAGGATCAAGTAGCGCTGAGAATTCAACCTCTTCGACTTATCAATTATTCTCGTTAAGATTATAAAACGAAGGTAGATGAGATATACGAAGAGGATCCAAGACATCACTTTGAAACACTCTGCAATATTTGAGAATTTCGGAATGTTGATGTACTTCAGGGTTTGTTGGTCAAAGAATGGCTCGGAAGAGAAACTTTGACAGTATAATTATACAAAGTATTATTATTTTACGGTGACTGTTATAAATATGTAGAAGTTTATTTCAATTTAAATTCTGGATGCTTGCGTGAATTATGAATAGCATAATGCGGCAGTGAAATTTTGTATTCTGGTACAGCAATTGAAATAAAATTTCGAACACAATATTACGGTTTTACTAGATTAGTTATTTAATTGGCCCGTGACCTATTTTATGTAGACATAAAAAATTGAGAGAACCTGCTTTTAAAAGCAATTTTATGCGTAACAATGAATTTCAATAATGCTATGTTCAATAATAAAAACGAATAATCAATTTTTAGAAAATATTTTAATAGTAATTAAATAGTATGAGCTTGGTGTATATAATTTAGTTCAACTGAGTTTCAGTGAATATGAATATTTGACTGCACATTTTTTTTAGTTTAACAATTATGTGTTTCCTTATTATAATATTATATAATACTTAAAAATTTGCAGCAGTCTTTGGAATCAAACTTTTATTTATTTTATCAAAAGCTGTTTATAAGTATTTATTTCAAAAAAATTCTTCCCAGATGACATTTTAATTTGGGAATTCTTAGCGATAATTCTGTAGGAAACGCTTTTTTAATATTAATTATAAATTATCTATTTTATGAAAAATTTGTGTTGAATAATATTAATAATTCTTGTACAAGGTAAAAGAAAAAAAAACGTTCTGAAACGTTGAAGGCTGAGTTCCTATTCAACATCACAAGCGTTCCGTCATTTCATTAATTAGGGAATAAGATTTTTCACATTATTTTTGTCCCTTTGACATGGCGTTTTTCATATTAAATTGTATTGATTTTCAAAAGGCTATTGTGAGTAAAAAATTCTTTAACTGAATGTTTGGAATTTAAATTTTTCATTAAATAAGTAACATCATGATTTTTTTGATTTAGTTATTATTAATTTAACTATGACAAAGCATCTACAATATATTTCAACGGTTCATTTAAAATTATGTTTATTAAATGTATGACATTCTCATTTTTTCAAAATAATACAACCATAACAGACTACATACTTTTATATTCATATGGACTATATTTTTAAAATAGTTTTTATTCTCCCTCTGGGGTAAAAACTGACCTGTAAGGGGTCTACAAAGGCAAATAAAAAAAGGGTACATGGTATGTGAATTGGTTCAACAAGAGTGGATCCTAGGTTGTTCCCAAAATTTAAGGCTTAGACGTGCCGTAAATATTATAAACACATAGTACACCTATAAATTAACATAATACTATCGTAACACAGAAAATCAACATGATTTCAAAAAAAAAAAATTAAAACTTATAAGTAAGTACCTATTTGCTTTGAGGTCAAAGTAGGTTGAATAAATACTCGAAGTTTATTTAATATTGAAAATTGCCCACATGTCCGAAAATTCCGCACATGGTCTACAAGACAAAAAAGTTTAGGGATCTCCAGTGTGGCCTGGCAATGTATGTACGAAAAATTAGTAAAAGCTTTTCTACTCACCAGCAATGCAAAATAAGATGATACTGATGATCATCCAACCAGGAAGATTAACAGTCGTTCTCCTGTGTCGTCTCCCACCGTGTCTTCCGATCCTTGTGGAGCAGCAATGGTGGTCACCATATCGACCACCAGCAATAAAGCCATCTTGCTCCAAATCTTCTTTAACACCTCCCATGACTAAGTCTGTTGGTTCATTTGAGGTTCATGTTCACGATCAACTCACTGATATTTAACCACTATTCAACCGCACTTCTCAAAAACATTTTCACGATAAAAATGTTATATATTTTCCCACATTTACGACATGGTTTTAATTATATTTAATTTTTAAAAACACATCACCACCTATAAAAAACAAACAAACATATGAATATTGAAAGTTTTATTGCTACATAAAATAAATTCATTTATGCAAACTATAAAAGATAAGAGGCAGTACAACGTTTTTCAAACAATACCCAATAAATCTTTTTTCTCCCTTTTTTATATATTTTATTTAATTAAACGTATATAATTACGGCTAATTATTAAGTACTACAAGTGTAAAGTTTTCCTGGAAAATGAAAAATTATTTTTGCTTTGTTTGGGGAAAAAGCTACTTAAAAAAATGTTTTTTGTCTTTGAATGAATTTTTTTTAATAATAGTAAGAGCGTGTTATTCATAAAGGACCATGTTTAATATGATTTGTTTTTTTGTCAGTAAAAAGTACAAAACATATCAAAATAAAAATGGCGTTGTTTATTGGGTTTTTTGCTTTCAAGATGATTAGTAAAACCCCGGAATGGTAGAAGTGTTTACAAATTATAAATAAAAATTATCGTAAGATACTGACCACTGTGTGCTTTATATGTGTCTTAAATATGGTGTTTTTAAGTTATATCATTGTGTTGCATATAAAAAAAAACATTTAAAAACTACTTCAAAATAACAAATATTATATTTTTAACTTCGCTATTCATAAATATCTATATAGTTTTTTATGAATAAATACAAACATTATTAATACATTTTTGATAGCCCTTCAATGATTTATTTTATAATCATTTCATTTCGGTTTGTATATTTTTAAATATATCGAAGAAAAAAACATTTCCAATACAGCTTTAAATGAAAAGAGCAATTTGAAGAGGTTTAAATATTGATGAAATCAATCGCCGGAAAACCCGTTTTCCTTTTAACGTTTTTCTCCGAAATTAAAACGTCTCTTGCAATCCGAAAAAATGGCTTCCACGAAAATAGCTCCGAAAAATTAATGCAGCCCCAACCGAGAGCTCATTTTTTATCACGTGAAAACGCCGAAAGAGAGATACATTCAGAATTTTTAAATCATCGCTATTTTCATACTCGTGAAATGTTCATAGAAAATATCCAGTAAAAGTTTTACGCTCGTAATAAATAAGGGCCCTTTTAACCTTTGGCGATAACTTTAATGTGAATACCACAAAAAAGTTCCGAGAACAAAAACGCCCGCGAGGCAAGAGCACAAAAGAAACCTTCCCTTTATCGCTTTCATTAAGGATCAGCCGGTACGTGGGGTGGCTATACAGGGTGCGTACCTTTGGGCACTTGTCCCAGCTGATTTGGTGCCTATTTCTCAGAAGAGGATTAAACTGCAAAATTCATTCTGCCTATTTTAAAAAAAATAATTTAATCACAGGTTAAATGTTAATATTTCCTTATATTTTATTAAATAAACAAAAACAAGACAACAGTTTTAAAAATCACAAGTAAAATTTTTACACACTTTTGTATTGACACATAATAATGTAATTAAAACCACTTATGATTAAATGAGTTTTATTTATTCTTACTTGCAAGTAAACATCTTTTTTTTCTGAGTTATATATATTTTTATAGCTTTGAATAATTTAGTGAAAACTATAAATGTCAATATCCGTGCTTAACGACACGTCAAAGAAAAACTCTTAAGTGTTAGTAATAAAATCAAATGTTAGTAATAAAGTTAAAAATTGTATCGTGCCATATCAAAAACCCACGCCAAAACTAAACTGTGCCAAATAGTCCATAACACTCGTAAGCTTTTCCGTTGCGCTCTATGGAAAGAATAAAATAAACCAGCGACGTAGAAGGAAAATAATTACCTGTTAGAGAATAAATTTGTGTTTTATCTATGTATATGTGTAAATTGATATATATTTATTATGTATCGATTTATAAATTAAAATATATATTTTATTAAATTGAATTTTCTAAAACCTACCTTTTAAGTCAATTGATTGATTCTACTAAAAAAAAACTTCAGTGGTACTTTGTGATTGCAGTTCTAATATATGATTTTATTTTACTAGAAATTTCAATAAAATAAATATACATTAGACTTGTACTAGTTAAAATACTTCAGAAATAATATAAAATATATATATTTAGCGTTCAATCTAAAATTTCATAACTTTTTAAGTCAACAAAAAAAGCTATATGGACAATAATTTTTTTCATTGATAAATTTAAACAGGCAGATGTCAAAAAGATTTGCATTTTTTTCAAACAGTTAGCACTTTTGTCTTTCAAGATATTTAATTTTATTTAATTAAAATATTAAAATGGAATCTCACCAATTACTCACTTTCCAAAAATATTAAAGTCTTTTTCTGCTGGCAACGTTTAAAACTTGTTTTTCTTCATAAAAATTATAATGTATGTACTTTTTTTCTATATTTTTACACAATTGAAGTCACATCTTCAAAAAATTTAAAAAAGTGTTACTGTTGTAACATTTTAAGTACTGTTAAAAATTAATTAATATTTTTTTCTAAAAACTACAAACTTGTGCCAAATAAGTTCGAAAACCACTTTGAGATATACTTAGCATTGAAGAAAATAAATCGTGATATACTTATCTATGAATAGATTGATGACCTTCATACTGGAGTAGACAGAAGAATTCTCTTAGTTTCAAGGTACAAATGACAAATTATGTTATTTAAAATCCTTCATATAAATAAACTATGATTTCTCGCCTCGAATAAGTGCCCAGGAATATTATACTGAAAACCGTCTTTATAAACTAAGTTATTTATAGAATCTTAATTAATCCATATTCATAAAGTTATTTCCAAACTTTATTACAGACCGTATAAAACTTATAATAACCCTTAAGGAGGGGGAACATCGCGCTAATTAATTTCATTATAGGTATGAATATTAAGGTTTTAGATTTAACTATTTATATTAACTAAATTTAGCATTTTATATAGGGTGATATAATTAAAACAAATAATTTTGACGCAGCTTTTAATATTATTTAAATAATTATATAAAGATAAGTAAACAGTATATTTTTATAGAAAAAGAGTATATATTTATGATAAATTGAGAATTAGTGTTGTGTCGCATCAATATTATGTTGAATTTCTACCGTTTTGGATTGCTACAAGATAAAGAATAGATTGGCGTGAGTTCAAGCAAATTACTCCGATGTTTAATATTCTGAGTACCCGCAGATGAGCAAACCTAACTGAGTTCGCTTAGAGTTGAAAACCATCTCAAATCAGGCAGTATGTACATATATTCCGGTTGTTTTCATGACTAGACTTTATATACATTTACCTTTAACCCCCACAGCACTTGCATCGGCCAAAAGCAAATATACACGTCTAGTCAGCGAAATATACAAGCTCCCTGAAAGACAAACATAGACGATGCCCTAAGGTTAAGAGCCTTAGAAACGTTCGAAGAGATGCGTTCACCTGCAGAAGGAAAGAAGTGCATTAAATCTTATGTTATCCGACTTTTTTTCTTTTAAATATTATTGAAATAACTTCAGTATATGCTAGTTGATTGTCGAAAAAGATACACAAACCTTAGGGTTTCACACTCAGTTTAATATATTTATACAAGGATTTATTGGATTTTATTTTAACGCTCTGAAAAATACTTAACATCGATTTTTCCTAAAAAATCATGTTTGTGTGATACAGAACAGTAGATATTTTAAAAAACTATTTTAATTTTTTTTTCAAATTAATCAATCATATTTTTTAATTATACTTGTAGGAAAACGTCATTTTTCAATTCAAAATAGAATCAGGTTAAACAATTTTTTACTAGTTTAAAGAAATAGTATATTTATAAATGTGTTGATTGTTTTTTTTTTATGGAGCGTTCATAAATAATAGAGAAAACGTGACGGAATAAATTATTTCTGACTCAGTCGACATGTTTTCTCGTACATATATAAATAAAAGGGATAAAACAGAATTCAACATGCCCCGTGAAGCTTGCGTCAGCAAAAAAACCACTGTATAAGCTTCTGAACTCAGTTATAACAATATCGCGTTATATAATAAATAACGAACGCGTGATGGCTTAGTGGGGGAATATACATATCCCAGTCATGACAGCGAAGTATTAAAAACGGGCAAAAATAGTATCAGTCAGGGTTGGCATGCGTATGTGGCGGATCGTGTTAAAATTATATTAAAAGAAAAAGTTACTTTAATAACCAGTGACCCCAAATGACACCAAAAAAGTCTTTCGATCTATAATTGATTTGTATTGAATATTTTAAATAAATATTTTTTTTTTACGATTTCAGCTTCTATTGTGTATGCTTTATTAAGATAATAGATTCACACACTTGGCGATGAACCTCAATTTAATAAAAAGCACAAATATTTACTTATCGTGGAGGTGTACGTGAGTTCAAACCCCGCTCAATAATTACATGCGGATATATACGGACGATTAGTCTAGTGAATAAACAATAATATTTTACAGGTAGTTTTAATAAAATGCGATTGTTTTATATCGGTCAGGAGAAGAACAGTCTTCATTTGTATTATCATTATGGTAGCCCTAGTTACACCCGTCCAACCGCTAAGCGAGGGCTTATCTGAGCTCACACAATAACAATTGTTTCATTATACTCTGTATAAATATTTCCATTACATGTTATTAAGGTGTCTGCCTGATTAATGGCGGCCAGGTATCCTCCGGGGCTCTAGTGATTTACCCCCGACTCCCATTTGAAGGGAAACAAGCACAATCCCTCCGGGTGGGACTTCGGGGATGAATTTCAAAGCGGCCGGCCTCTCTTGCGGATAGTCGGGTTTGCGCTGTGAAAAAATGCGAAGCAAGGCTTGCAATCACTCAAGGATTCGGTGTGGAATTGCCTGTTATTTACGAATTCGCTATTTTAAATTTATCACAAAATTACCAATTCTGGGTAAACATATAAAAATAAACCCACCAGTTTTAACCCTTTGGTCCCTTCGTGATATTTCAGATAATAATTTTTGTTTTTTTAAAATAAGCTTTGATCTAACTGTATATCTATTTAAGGGATTGGTCAATCAGATGCGTATTTATTACCCATTACGGGTTTATTATATTATTACTAATATGATTAGGCACATTAGTTCATATATAGAAGATGATTTTAAAGAAAATATCATCCCACACAAATCACGATGATATTTTTCTGAGAGTTTCTTTAAAATCATCTTCTATATATGAACTAATGTGCCTAATCATATTAGTAATAGTTTAATCTAACTGTTATTTCAATAATAATTCTAGAAACAAACATAAAATAAATATATCTAATGTATATAAACTTTAATGCTTCTTTGTTAATATGATAATGTAAACAAACTTGTCGTACTGTTGATATAATGTGTTCCATTGATATATCTGATTATATTAAATACATTCTTACAATATATATATATATATATATATATATATATGTATCTTACAAACGAGATCCAACCAATAGTTCATTGTGTATCTTCATACATCTCTGTATCGTTAATATTTGCTATTTAAATTAAGCAATGTAATTTTAGCAAAGTAAGTAAAACCTGACTAATATACAATTTTACCGACCACATAAGGAACGTGAAATTAATTAATTCTAAATATTTGATACCTCATCTTTGGCTCAACCTATGTTCTATTATTGGTTTATTCATATTATCGTATCTGCGATAGCCAAAATAACCATATAATATACATTAAAATTTTAAATACATTTTATGATACTACTAAAAAACGATTTATTAAGTAATTAATACTAATTTTTTTCTTAAAAAATAAGTTTTATACTGAATTCATGTATAACTTTTAACAGATTTATTAAAAATAATATAAATATGCCATTACGAGGATGAATACGATTGACCTCTAATGTGGTTATCCAGATAACCTCAAGCCATAGAACCAACACGCTAACTGTACAGTGCACACGATAGCGACAGCATGAAAAGATGTTTCGTGTCTTGTTTTAATGATTTTAAATTTTTTACGTATATATAGCGTATACTGAATATTTATTGATCCGTTTTTATTGTGTATACTGACAATTGTACATTTTTTGGATTCACCGAGTGTTAGAATATCGATGTAAATATTTTTAGTCTTGCAACATATACGTGCTAATTTTGTTAGTTTGTCAAAATATTGATTTGTATACATACATCTGAAAAAAACGGGGGAACCGTGAACACAAATAAATATCCTGAATATTTATTGATCAGTTTTTATTGTGTATACTGAAAATTATACATTTTTTGGTTCCACAAAGTGTTAGTATATCGAAGTAAATATTTTAAGTCTTGCATACATATATGTGCTAATTTTTGTTAGTTTATCAAAGTATTGATCTGAATATGTATACATCTGAAAAAAAACGGGGGAATCGTGAATACAAATAAATATCAAATGCTTTTTTGCTGATAACTTGTACTAATCTCTATAAAATCGTCATCGATAGAGCAATCCGCGGCGCAGAGAAACGCCGCACCTTTTCGCCGAGCAGCCCGCGGAGGTAAAAAATTGGTCCTTTTCCAAAATTTCGTTAACACACAAACTGCGTATAAAAACTATAAAGAGGGAATTTGCGTGGAGGCCTCGTTCCGTAAGAGGCCCGACCTTTTTGATCTCGTCCTCTTTGCGGGGATTCGGCGACTGAGCGCGGCATTACGGCCGGGCCGGGATGCTTCGTGGGATTCTGCTCAAGTGTTGTAATTGCAGAACCCTGATTGACGAATTTGATTGAATTCGTAATTTAATCGTCTACGCATTTTGAATTTGAAGTTCGACGAGTTTACTTTATTTCGACCGTAAAAATAACGCGTAGCGATTACTTGGGTTAAATGCGACGTTATGACTTTGCTCACCGATAAATCCTTTGTAAATTTGTGTCATGTCCGATTGCTTCTGTTGACGAATTTGATTGTGTAAGCATTTTGAATTTATTTTATTCGTCCAAATAAATAACGTGTACCGATTAATTTGGTTGAATGCGATATTATACTCACCAATAATACTGAGGTTGTTTAAGAATTTGATTATTTCTAAGGCTGATTGTCGGTAATCGATTATTCTCGTTAAAGTCGATATTAAGGCTTTGCTCAATTGAAGGATTCTGGTTGAATTCAGATATTAACTATTTACTCATATTGAATTTGGGATTTGATGAATCCAATTTATTCAACTAAAAAAAATATGTGTACCGTTTACTTGCATTTAACGTGGCATTTGACTCAATTCAATTTGAATTTATGTGGGATTTAACTATGTACATATAATGAATTGGAAATTCGATGAATTTTTTTTCGTCAACTGTAAAAATAAAATGTAACGATCGTTAATATGGATTTATTTTATTTTTCAAATTGAAATTCAATGTCTTTTTTTAAATTATAGAATAAATATAACATAACCGCAAAAATATTATTTATCACGGCAAATTTCCGACTGTCGTTATAAGAGCCTGTAGGTCATGTTTGACAAATTTTCCACAAATTTTGAAATTCAATTTAAATGAATTTATTTAATGTTATTTTCTATAATGATGTAATTCGTTTTCACGAGCTAAGCCAAACCTGATTACACCGAACCCATTTATTACTAACGGGATTCAGGTTAAGTGTTGAAATTAGAAGATTTCAATTGTGTCAACCGGTTTAATTTTGATTTAAGAAATTAAGAATCTATTTATAAAATAATATTAATTTTATTTCGTTAAATACATTTGGAATTATCTTTAAAATAAACATCTTTCCGGTGCTTTAAATACATGCAAAAATAAGTCATTGAAATTGTTGATCTAATAAATATAAACTTCAAACATAATTTTTTTTTACAAAAATAAAAAAATAATTTTTGATGTTGTAAATAAATCAGGTATGGGTTTATTTTATATAAAACGTCTCATTGATTTGAACAGAATTGATAGAAATAATAGAATAAAATCATGGTAGAAATAAAATTAATTAAAAAAATATTTTTTTAAAACAAAATATTCAAAAAACACTTAACTTGAATCCCGTTAGTAATAAATGGGTTCGGTGTAATCAGCATGATGAAAACCATTGCTTTAGACTTTGCTTTTACAGTTTTATAGTAATTATCTTGTTATTTGGTAAAAGAAACGTTTGAAGTTATATAGAATTGTCCTTTTTAAAAATTTTGAATCGAATTCATCAAAAATTTTATGCTTACTTTGCATTTATTTCTATTATTGCGCTTAAAAACATTTTCAAAGAATAATAAAAAACATATTTAAGACATGCTATCAAATATTACCGTATCCGAGCACAGATTCAAATCAAACACGGAAACCATTGCTTTAAAAGTCTTTACAGATTTGTAGTAATTATCATGTTATTGGGTAAAAAAACCTTTGAAGTTATATTGAATTGTTCTTATAAAAATTTTGAATCGAATTCATCAAAAATTTTATGCTTACTTTGCATTCACTTCTATTGCGTTCAAATACATTTTCAAAGAAAAAGAAAAAACAAAAAAACATATTTAAGACATGACATCAAATATTACCGTATCCGAGCACAGATTCAAATCAAACACGAAAAAAAATCACCGATTAAAAAACCCGTCAACCGAACTGTCCACAATATCACACGCGCGGGCTGAAGTCCCGCCACTGCCTGCGGCTCCAGGAGAGTGCCGCAGTACTGCAACAAGCCCCACAGCACCAGCTCCTGAACTTCAGGCCACTTTGAGGTTAGGCGCGGCGAGTGCTTGCCCGTGGCGCCGCCGGGTCGAGACTGGCGCTCCGCACGCCCGCGCCCCCCTCCCTCCCCTCCCCTGCCCTCCCCGCCCCCCACTCCGCCCCCACCCTTCCCTTAGCGCCCCCCACTCCGCCCCCGGCCTCGCCCCCCGCCCCCCCCGCCCGCCCGCCGCGCCCCTCGCCCCGCTGATTTGTATAAAAGCTTTGTAATTTTTTTTCCCATTGAGGTGTTTTTCGGGCGCTTTCAGGAATGCCTTCGCCGACTGCCGCGGCGGTCTTTGAGATTTTCGCTTATTGTGTTGATAGGACATTAATTTATTTACAGTTTTAATAAATGTTTTATATATATATATAATGATAGGTCTAGGTCATCATCAGATGCATGACCAAAAATCAGTTAAGTTTAAGGAGGATGGATGACCTTGTCTATTTGGTCGAAACTTGTCTTGCAAAAAATATAATAAACTCAAAGTGAAGACAAAATACAAAGCTACTTTTATCATTATAATAATGGATGTTCACCAATCAAATGCCTTGTTCCTCAATAAGATATTTTTAGATATATATGTCTATTTTGTTGATTGGACGTCAATTGAGTGCGCTTTGATTACCTTTGCAGGCTTATATTACTTACTAATATGATTGGGCATATTTACAATCTCAAAAATATCTTTTGAGATTCAGGAATATCGCTTTCAGGAATGCCTTTGCCGACTGCTTCGGTGGTCTTTAAGATTTTTGCTCATTGTGTCAATACGGCATTAATTTATTTACGGTTTTAATGAGTGTTTTGATGGGATCGCTTGAGAATGTTTTGTAACGATTTGATTATTTTTTTTAAATGATTGTTGACTTATTTTTATTGATTGATAATGATTAAGTACATTTTTTTCAAATATTGAAAAATGATTAAAGACACGCATTTTATTATACACATCAAGTAATTTAAATGCTTGCTTATAAATTTGGGATTTAATCCGGGTATTTCAAGAGTTTTCATAATTTAGTACAAAAATGAAAATTGTGTTAATTAATAAATTAATTGTCAAAATCAAAGATAGTTTTAGTTATTGATAATGAGTAAGTACATTTTTTTCAAATATTTAAAATGATTAAAGAGACTCTCAGTAAAATATCATCGTGATTTGTGTGGGATTCGTACCCACATTCCCAAGCTTACATGGCCGGTGTATTACCAATTATACCAACGAATCACTAGGTACTTGGCAAAAATTTTTAACAATCATATCCTATAAGTGAAACAACGTACTTATTATGCCAATTAAATATTGTGTGACTTGCAATACTAGATGACATTTTCCTGAGAGTTTCTTTAATCATTTTCAATATTTGAAAAAATTTACCTAATCATTTTCAATCAATAAATAACCTGTATAGGCAAAATCGTACTTCCTGTGAGACGGACTTCGCAAAAAATCAATAATAGACTTATTTTTAGATATATATGTCTATTTTGTGGATTGAACGTCAATCAAGTACGTTTTAATTACCTTTACAGGTTTAAATGATTAGGCATATTTTTTCACATATTGAAATTGATTTAAAGAAACTCAAAAGATATTTTTGAGATTGAATATGTGAAAAAATATGTCTATAAAATTGAAATTATTTTCATTTATATAATTTTATCGTCACTGTTACAGATAAATCCAATTTTAATTATATTCAAAATACATTCATCGATATATATCAATTTGGTACTAAAATTTTCACACGGTTATTTAAATGACTAATGTAGATGTTAAAATCATGAATAAAAGCCAAAAAACTTTACAAAAAAAAAAAAAAAATTATATTAATAATATTTTATTTAAAATATAAATAATGTTAAAACACTTGTTAGAATTATATTTAAATTTCTAATATTTTCATTTTTTGTTTGATATATGCAAATACTTATATATCTAGACTCTCAACTAAGTTTATCTCTGACAAGATATCCTTCCATTAGAGATATTTAATCAATAAAATCGCAGTTCATAATAGATTTAGATTTTAGATAAATATTTGAAAACTTTTGTCAAATAATCATATTAAAAATCATCTTTACGTATTTTAAACTGGAGAATTGGACACGATCTCTATCGTAAAGTGAGTGATAGGTTCTGAGTTGGCAAGGGAATACGTGTTACTGGCCGCAAGAAAGATATCCCAATAAAACTCTACGGATTGTCTGCTACACGTGCTGTATTTCAAGGATTAAATGCCATAATATTTTCAGTATTTGATCTGAATCAAAAACTACCTCTTATCTAACATTAAAATATCATATTTTCAGTAGATCCAATAAATGCAATGATTTTATGACAGTGCGAAAAAAATCAGGTTGACAGCAAAGGATTTTTTTCATCGTATAAAATGTATCTCGTTTCACTTAAGTGCTTTAGTTTATACATAAAAGGGGCATTAACTTTAAATTAAGAAAAGAGACAACAAATTTCCAAAAAAGTAAAACGCTTAAAACATTCAAAAACCTTGTATCTTCTCCTTGCAGCAAAGTTTCAGCGTTTAACATCCAAATGGCCATCGGCTCTAGGGTTACCGCATGGTGCCACTCCAAGGACGAGCTCTTGATTCTTTCTTTCCCATTCTTTCAGCTCATTATTTATTTTTACCCAAAATAGTCCCACAAATAAGCGTCAAGGTTGAGTTTGAAAGAATTTATCAAGAGATTTCTGTAAGCCATCATTATCAAAACAAAAGTTGCGTATATATGTATTGTATTTATATTTTCTTTGTAGAAACAGGTGCTTTAGCTTTGATGTTTATTTACACGAAGGTTTACAAAATAAATTGTACAATCTCAGCATACATAAATTTTGAAATTATTTGAAACTAACCTAACCTACTTTCAATCAGTCTACAATATTGAAGATAAAACTAAACATATTTTTTTTCATGACAAAATAATTATAAACAAATCCTTTAATTACTAAACTCACCTTAAAAAAACTAATTTGATCAAATTTATAACAAAAATCAAATGTTAGAAATACAGATCACAATTGAATTCAGATGAGTCTTGTATATGTTTGCAGCATATCGAATAAATGAAAATCAATGACGCATGGTGTATTTAAGTGTACTTTTTATTTATTTCTTTCAAAAATTAAACTCAACACAGGTGATGTCAAGCCAATATTCACAAAGACTTCGAAAATTGACGCTGTAAAAAAATAAAAGGAACATGAAACTGCAGGCTTAAAATTTAACGCTGTATAAAATAAGGACCAATAAAAAACTGCAATATTTTGAATAGACTCCATAATCTGTACCAGGGTGGTACTGTAGTTAATTCAGTGTATATTGGTTGAGTTAACTGGCTGAGAGCCTTCAAAAAGGGTGATGTGCAGCAACCTTGAGGGTAACCGGAGTGTGAATAAATGAAAAAGTAGATGACTATAGTTCAAAGGTAGACTGGTGTCATTTTGGAGATAGATTTTAATTTAATTGCACTAGCAGCAGCATGGATAAGAAAGCCAGCGAATTTTCTCGGATGAGGCAATGCACAGTAATAAAATGTTTTAAGTCATTTTTACTAGCATTTCTGTTTATTGTGAAAATAAAATGAAATATTGCAGCATAGATTATTGTTCATTTTGATTAGAATTTGTGAAAAAATTCACTTTTCCTTTTCAATAAAAACTCGTGTGTTTCATGTATATACGTTTTGTCTATAATAAAAGTCCGGTGTAAATCCAACATTCAAACATAATAATAATCTTTATCAGATAATATATCATCAGATGAGTATAAGTTGTAATCACAATTAATCATACGTGAAAACATTGCTCATGAAGGTATACCGTGAAAATTATTTATATTTCATTAATTAAAAGAGAGTGCAACCCTTTTACTTCAAGCTTTAAAATAATTACATTAATTGAAACAATGTTCAGGTGGTAATGCTATGCAGTTAGCACATCACGTATTGTGACACGGTTTCCGTGGTTTTAATTATGGAGTAATAGAATAATTATACTCACAGCACAGTTTGCATAACAGTGGGGTATTAAAACGCGCCATAAAGTATACCAATAAATAAAGATTATTTTTTGTCGTATTTGCAGTTCTTCTCTGCTAGGCAACATCCAATATCTGCTATGATGACATGCAGTTTTATTTTATTCGAAGCATTTGACTCAAAGTAATCGATGTTTCATTTTCAATTATATTTGATTTGAAATGATGTCTTTTTATTTGGTAACCCTGTTCGTGCGTAAAAGACAAACTAAAAATAAAACGGCAATTTATTACTTCCTCTCCAGAGAAGTCCCCTTCTAATACTCTCAATATCATTAAAACTGTTGACGCACCTGTCTTCGAGAGAACCAATTGAATGTTATTTCCGGTTATTTATTCTGTTTCCCCTTTACGGCCGCTAAACGAATCGGAAAGCGCGAGGAAAACAGAAGGTCCCGCCGAAACTCCGCTCCTCCTAGAGAGAGATAAGAACAGACGTTTGAATTATGACAGAGTGTCGGTGACAGATAAGCAATGTTCCCGACTTCGGTTACTGCAGAGCAGACACCCCTGTATAATATCGCGCCTTATTATATATAATGTACCTATAATATCACCCGCAGTCTCCCCCTGGACCGGGAATCTAAAATCATCATTGTTTACTTAATAACTTTGAACGCGGTCGCGCACCGAGCAAGTTTGCCATTTTGTAAATTTTGTTTGTGAAATGTAATGAAAATGTCACCGCCGGGTTGTGTACAGAACTTTATAAATATTTCCACACCAAAAGCGCTGCTGCCCCGTTGTTATTATTATTTAGATTTTTTTGAAATATCGCATATGCGTTTGTATTCATATCAAACGCAGAGCATAATTCATTTCATCGCCATTTGAAATGTTTAAAAAAATATATAGGTAATAAAAATAATACTAATAATCAAATAATTTATAAGAGACTACGTGTTTATTGAGTATTGCAATTCGGTTGTAATTTTTTCAATTGATAAAATATGCTTCATGAAAAAGTGGTTTTCACTTACATGCTTTACACTAGCTCGAGACCCACACAAATATTTTAATATTTTCCACGTGCGATTTATATTCCTTTCATTATATTCAAATTTATTCATGTTGGAAAATAAGTTATGTTCACACAGTAATACTTTAGATTGAGTAATTCGCTTTGTAGGCGTGTGCTTAAATTCAATATAGCGTAATTTTATATAATAACTCTTGTTGCTATAATTCTATTGAACTTTCTCAAAATGAATATAATTTTAGCAAAGCAGATTAAAAGACATTCCTGGGTGTATGGCTTTAGTATCTTTGAAATTAATATTATTTGGTGTTGATTTCTTACTACGAATAACGTAGTAAAAAATAGAGTGAAAATTTTTGAATGGTTTTGATGTTTGGTTACAGAATGACAGTAAAAAGCATGTTGGGTATTTATCTCAGTCTTTCAATAAAATTATTTTACTATTTTGTGAGAACATTATCTAAAGTTTCGTGAAAGTGTTATTTTTGATTATTTTAAAGCTAAACAAAATGGTCAGCAGTGTCGAAAATAAACTACTGGCAGTCATTAGAATATATTTCTTAATAAAAATAATTGTTTATTAAAATTATTCACTAGTTCGATTCAATTTTAATTTAATAAAAATTTTAATAATCACTAAGTTATTTATCAATTAAACCAAGGATACAAATAGTTAACAATTTATTAATGTCCGTTATAAATTTTGTTTCCAATTTAAAATTTATATTAATAAAACTATCTGTCGATTTCGTTTATTTACAAGCACTGCTTATACTATTTATAACCGTTAATTTCATTGCTAAGCATGTTTTTATGGGTATTCATAACAAATTTATATTTTATTTACAAAAGAAATATTTCGGTATGATTTAAAATATTTGAATATTAATCATCTCACTTCTTAAGCCATTTATTAACTTTTTCCAATATTTAAAGCCTTCGAATTGACAGTTTGCCAATCTTTGTCTAGTACCTAGAAGAGTGAGTGCTTTAATGAAAACTACAAAACAGTTTTGTTTGTAGAACAAGCTATTAGTAAAGGTACCTTATACAAATATAAAAAAGCTTTAAATTGCCGTCTTATTTAAAAAAGCGTAGAAATGCCACCGATTTAATAGTAATTTTTTTTTCAAAATTTAATTGTTATTTGACAGATTAAAAACAAGTATTTTAATTGCGCTTAAATATAATAAGAGTTATGTTTACCTGAAAAAAAAGAAGCAGCTTTAAACTTGTTAATGTACTCACAACTTTTTTTTTTTTTCTGAGACTCCTAATTAAATATTCATGTCTGATTTTAAAATAAAGTATACCAGTATGTCGTGGATAATCTACTAAAATAAATGTAACAAAGTAAAAAAAGTAATTTTATGCTAGCAATATGAAATATACGGTCATGTAGCATTTAATAAAATAAACGAGGGGAGGTTTGAGCAAATCTAATTATAGATACTGCTAGACGATTTTGGATTTTAATGAATAAATATTTTAGGTCGATTATGAATATAAGGCTAGGTAAAAAGTCAATATGAACACGATGTATATTTAATTAATTTAAATTGATTTATAATTTAATAAATTTTAAGTACAAAGATAATGATAAATTTTGGGTTCAGTGTCATTTGGACTGGATTTTAATTATTAAAAGAATTGGTTATGATGTAAAATAATTTGTATATAAAATATTTTTTTTTTAAATTAAAATTTAAAAATAAGTAGTTAGGAGTGATGTTTTTCCTTTTACTGAATTTAAAAAAGTTTAACATCAATTCTTACAGTTGATCAGTTCGGATCATAATTTTAAAAATAGTTATTTCTCATAACTTAAAATGATAATTATATATATTTAAATATTAAAAAATATATATAAAAGCTTTTATCAAGACGTCTATGATGAAAAACAAACATGATGATCAAATATAAACAGGTAAACATCACTCACGCTTCTTTATAGAGATGTACAATAAAGAGTCATATACGAAAGTAAATACATTAATACGTCTTCTCTATTCTCCGCTTCAGACACGCGATCGGAAAACTCAAGGAAAAATAGAAAATAAAATATTTTACTCTTTTTTGCTTCATCATTCAATCTGTCCGCTGGCTTATCCGTGGCTTAAAGCATACATTCAATCTATACCAGAGGCGTGCGATAAGCAATAAAGCATTAAATACTTAATTAACGAGGAATAAAAATAATATAAATTAGTCAAAATTCTTAATGTAACAATTTTGGGGGTTTTGAATTCAGGTTGTTTATATCATTAAAAGCTTTTTGGTATTTTTTAATGAGATTTATTTATTGTATAGCCTGCACGCCACTGCTATATACAGCAATGTTGAGCGTTTCTATAAGCATTGGGAGTACACTCGAATGGTACAGTAAAAAGTGTCAAATTATCAAAATGCCATTACGATTGTCAATGTTCCCGATTTGACGATATATTTTGGCCATAAAATGGCATTCTAATGGGAAATTTTATAATTGAAACCCTTTACGGATGTCCGTTACAATTAGTACAGCGGAAGTCTGTCGGTTCTGTGCAAATTGATTTCATGTGGGTTTCCCGAATTCAATTCTGAAACGTTCAAATATCAGTTGCAAGTTGGTAAGTATATATTGATGGTTGTTTTCAGCAAGAAAATATCAGCAAAATTATAACTTGATTATGTATACTTATATACTGAGAATTTTATATACATGATTTCACAAAATAAGTAAGCATAATCAAGGTGACAAAATAAAAAAAAGATAACATAACAGACTCAACAAAAGAGAAACGGAAGTAATATTTTACATATTTAAATGCGACGTGAGATATTTGATATATTTTATAAACATGATGTGTAGGATTTTTTTCATTGAAATATTCAAACAGAAAAATTCAATAAAAATAAGTTTTTTGATGGATTCTTAGGTAAACGATGTAAGTAATTTTTTTTCTCCGAAATACCTGTATCAATTGAATTCAACATAAGCATATTATAATTCATTTGTTTGATATATTGTAGAAAATCTAAACAAGTAAAAAATCATACTTTTGGATATAATGGCGAATGTATTTGTTAATAAAATCACTCAGTAATGATAGTTATTACTTGTATACATATTTAAGACGTTGAATATGCAGGTATTCCCGGTCAGATTGCTGAAACTATCCCTCGTGGCTGCTTTCAGGAGACCCATATCAGGGCCATCAGTGTAAAAACGAATCTTTACAGGGGATGCATGCATGAAATCTCAATCGTTCTTGCGTTTTATTAGAATAAAAAATATACTATGATTGTGAAGCTGAAAAAATCCATACATCATTTTTTCTACAATGGGGTATCCAAATAATAACAATGTACCTGTAACAGACAAGGTTAAAAAGGTCGCAGATGATTTATCGAGTAAAATTGTTTCCAAGTTGTATATTTTGTATAGAATATTTAAATCGTTTTAGTATAAATATTAAATTTCCTCTACACTTTGGACACTTCGACAGCCCTTTCCTCTCAGAGGGCGCATCTGTTTTCCGCATACTTTTCTCATTAAGACTGTAAGTTTATCGATACTCCCAGACAAAACTTACTCATTGCTTTGATACTCGACAATTTTACAGGCTTTAATTTAAGTTTTTGTAATTATTTTGTTTTGAAATTACAGCACTATGTCTACATCATATTATTATTTAATAAAAATATATATTATATTATGTAAATTATAATTAAAATATATGGCTTCTCAATGACTGATAGTTATAAACTTCATAGATAGTTTTTTTGTGATGCTTTCTTCAGTTATGGTTAAAATTACTTTTTTTAAAATTATAATCTCAGTTATAGTTTTTGAGCATATAGTGTGTTTTTTTATTTTTTTTTTAGTAATTTATTTTAAAAATTATTAAACCATGCAAAAATTCAAGCAATCGTTATCCAACAGTCGGAAAATACCTGCGACACATTACAATACAACACCTAAAACATTAAAAACTCATTACGAGCCGTAACCGCATACTCGCCGCAGCGTGGTAAGTAACGAAGGAAAATGCATTTCCACGTGGAAAAGCCGGGCTGTTTCGTTTTGCAGGTTTTCACGCCACTGCGGCTGCTTCCTTTGCAACGAGTAATTACAGGAGATATAAAAGTGAACTTCGGGCCTTTTTGCAGCAAAGCAGTTTGTTTTCGCTCTGAGCCAAAGCGACAGTCGCGTAATGCTTGTGGATGCGATAAAACACGGCGCGCTCAAGCATTTGCACACGTATCTTTAATTCAACCGTTATAAACAAAAATAAAATCAATATTCATACCATCGTGTATTATTATATTTGCATGAACAAAAAAATTAGAAATATTCTGACAGCCATGGTATTCAAACTCATATACCCCGGTACACCATACTTTATGAATGACCCTAACAAATATATTAACGTTGTAAGAATTATATTTGCAATACACTTACATAATATATTTTAGACTTAAGCTTATTGAAAAAAAAAAAGTATAACTTTATTTTAGTCTTCACTGATTTTATAGGAGCAGAAAAATATTTTTATATAGTTCAAGAATCACCGTGTATATACAGATTCCGTGTATTCTCTAATACTTGACTTGAAATTACTTGGTCGTATACAGCAACGAGTATGGATAGATGAGAGGAAAAATTTAAATTATGCCGAAGTAACCCAACTACATATAACTCAACACACGAAATATCTTCCGGGCGCATCCATATTTCATATCTATAAGAGCACTGCCTCCTCTCATGTTCTACCAGCAAGTAGAGAACTACGCCTTGTAGAATGCACGTCCTTTCGTTAATAAAATTTAATATTATATTTTACCAAGATATTCATAATTTAAAATACTAAGACAAGTCAAGTAAAATCGACAAATATATATATGTGTGTGTGTGTGTTTAGATATTTACTCTTATCAGGCTTATGTGGTATATTTCTCAAAAGTTGGCCGCAAGCTCACGCTGGTAGCACGTTGGCCTGTTTGGTGACCTGATGACACAGATCTGGTAGCAGAAGCCGGACCAATTTTTCAGGAGCTTGCACTGCTTTGACTCTCTCGCGTTTCTCCACAAACTGCAGCACCCCTTACGCCACCCCTGTACGCCACCCTCCCCCAATCCTCTCAGGCTGGAAGACAGTGGGCTTTAACGGTAGGTAATTTTATTTTTGCTTCAGTTTATAATGCAAAATCACTTACATATAAATTATTTCAGTAAATTCTGATTGTTTTGTACAAGCCCATCATTTTTAAGTTAAATTTTTTTTTTTTATAACGGGTGTCCAAAAGGAGTATCGGGTGAATGTGAATAGTGACCGTTATTGCGATATGCTGCAAACATTTTTAGGCCCAGAGTTGCAGGAGTTTCAAGGTTTCACGTGGTTCCAACAAGACTTTACTTTCCATACATCAAATCAATCAACTAAAGCTGTTAAAGAATCATTCCCGTATAAGGTCATTTCACGTAGAGGTAATATTAACTGGCCTCCTAGAAGCCCCGACCTTAGCCCTCTTGACTATTTTGTATGGGAATACCTTAAAAGTAAAATTTATGAGAATAATTCGACGAACCTAATGAAATTGAAACAAAACATCAGGTCAGAAATGGTAGCAATATCGAGAGCTATGTGTCAGCATGTTATCAGCAATCTTCGTTCCAGATTAGAAGAGTGCCAGCAGCGTGACGGTTACCATTTGGATAACATCATCTTTTCGAAATAATTTTCCATGTTGTATTCTTATAATCAACAATAAAAAAAATACTTGATTACTAGTAGTTTTAGTTTTACTGAACTAACAAAAACCCGATACTCTCATTGGACACCCTATATACTCGTATATATAAACATCAGCGTAGAAAAAAATACATTCAAATCATTGATCATTTTTACCAGCAAAAAATGTTGATAATACTGAAAATACATTTATATTGGTAATATTACAAATTTAAATTGTTCTCATAAAAATCCATAAATTTAGCATGAAGTAGAAACCCAGATAGGAGCCCACATCTAAATAAATATAAATTACCAAAGTAAAAGCACATTTTCTCCTACGTTAGTAATCTTGATTGAATAAAAACATTATTTCCAATCTAATTTATCTACCCCTCTGGTATAAAATATACATCGCGTCTCCTTAAGCAACGGCCATCATTATCAATCTACAACAGAACATTCAAAAGTAGGCGCAGGCTTTACTTTAATGCTTATCACCATTAATCCCTCTTTAGCGTCACGTCACGTCACAGTGCCATCTTCTTCGCCAGCTTAATCGCCGGAGCCTCATCAGCATTTTAATACCTGACATTATTCCTCCACCACCTTCCTTCCATCACGGTCACGACTATCGACTATCTTCGCCCCTTCCGCCATCAACGACCCTCTTTCTCTCTTCTATCGGGATGAAATTACACGGTGGTTTTTAACACGACAAAAACGTAAGATAATATGTATATGGGATAATAAAGTTATTATGTTCAACATGTGACCCTTTTTATTAAAAAAGAAGAATATCAAAAAACCTATTTAAATTTCATTTTCATTATGGTGTACACAAAATGTTAATTATGTAACTTTAATATTGCAACTTACATAACTGCATTTCATGCAGGAAGTATATTTTGGAGTCAAGTATAAGAATTAGTATTTTTAGCTTTTAAACTATTTTTATTACTTGCTTGATAAATATTTAATGACATTTTGTTTAAGTTATTTTATAATATTTTAAAACGAAATACGATAGGTTTCACATAAGTAATATTAAAACTACTTGTCTAAGTAACTATACTAGATAAATATAGTTAAACTTGTTAACATTTATCACTCATTCCAATTTACGTTTAAAATATGCAACAACAAAAAAACTTGTCCATGATTAATAAAACTTTACTTTTATTCAACTACTACGATCTGCTGAAACATAACACCCTGTCATTCACTGCTGTGATAGCGTATATAAAATAATTTTCATTTCATTAATTCAGACTTGGAATAAGATAATTAAAGGATTTCAGAAGGTTCAAATATTAGCTATACGTTTAAAATTATGACGACTCAATTACCATAAAATAAAAGTTCAATGAAGTTATATTGAGACGGTCTCTCAGTCCGACCTACACTGGAGATTTACCAGACTATTCCAGCAGAAATCTTCATGCAAACTATGCCCTCCGTTTTTCATTCTGACGTTTATTGTACCCGGGATCCTGAAAGGTGTTAATAAAAAACAAATATAAGAGCCTGGGGCCGGCCCAATAACTCACGCCTCTCAGCACAAGAGGGATCCAGTATATAATAAATTCGGAATGCCCTCTGCCAGTAATCTTACCCCTTCGCTTAGGTTTCAGGAAAACTGGAGACTCGTATTGTATAGATCTCTGAATTCTACAATAAAGCGAATGGAGTACAACTGATCCGGCTCAAGTTTTTCTCTCTGTGCCCAAACTGAGCGAGATTCATATTTCAATATCAACATATTCCAAGACCTTGTGTATAAAAGTCTCACTGAAATCCCCTGGCTTTATATTTATAATATTTACAACTAATCAGCAACCAAACACTCCAACGGTTCAGCAGGCTCACTTACTTGTGATACCTTAGTATAAATATATATTAGTCACTAAGTTAGTATAAAAGCAAACATACATCTTTAAGTCAATTATAGTCTAAGATCAAACGTGACTATCTTAAATAAATAAAAAGTTACATTCAATCTTTTAAAACAAAGCAACTTGGTGTATTAGTAAGTAATCTATTTGAAAATATAGTTTTTTTCAGTCACTAATTAGTTCTAGACAAACTTAAAAAAGAGCTTTTTTCATAAGCAAAGAAATAAAATATATAAAGTGCCTGTGTCTCTTGGCCTCGGTGTGTGTGGCCAGGATTAGCTCGCAGGCAACCTCTCGTGACATTCCCTAAAATGAGTGGAAAAACAATTCCCAGACCTGCAAAAACGGTCCGAATCATTCGAGATTATTCCGAAAATGCTTATTATCCCGCGCCTGCTAAAGAACTCAAATTCAAGTGACTTGTGAACTTTTCATCCAATTTTGGCCATTTACATAATACATTTTTTAACGTGTACATTATTCTTCATTCTAGGACACAGCGTCAAGTTTCTGTTTCTTTTTTTTCAGCTGTAATTATAGAAAAGCACAGCGGAATTATTTTAGAAAACAGTTTCGTCTTATATTACTTCTATACACCTCAAAAAATATTTTTTTTAAAAAGAGCTATTTTACTAATAGCAACCTTATTAGATTAATAAAGTTATGTTTTATATTTTATCGCGTCTTTGCTCATACTTTTAAAAAACCGTATATTTTTGATCCACTGGGAAAATTCATAAAAATTCAATTTCAAATCATATATATTTATTCTCCATACATCGATTCAATGAGTACTTTAGAAAACAATAAAAACCAAAGTCGAACATCTGCTATAGAATGAAATTAATAATAATATTTATAGTACAAAAGTGTTTTGCAAAAATAGAATAAATTAAACTAAAATGCATTTCGCATTTTTTAAAAATTAATTTATTTAGTATTTATATATTCTGAAGGTAGAAATCTGAAAATTCGTATTATAAACTAAATTAAATATTAATCATATTGAGTATTTTTTTTTTGAGTAAAATACTTTTCTCTGTTTGAACGTCGACGGTTTCGCCAACGTGAAAGGTTGGCCAAACCGGTCACAAATAAAAACGAACATGTGGAAAATCACTCAAGTATTTTACTCAAAAATATTAAAATGGAATTCCACCAAATACTCTCCGTCAAAAATATTGAATTTCTTATTTTATATGTTTCATTGAGAGTGGGCCGTTTTTTTTATAAAATAGATACTCGCAAACCATATCTGTTTAGTTGACAGATTTTTTTTTAAATGAAAATATGAAGAAAAAAAATTATCTTTTGATATGACAATAAGTTTTTACAAAGATTTTCTGTCAAAAACATCAAATGTTCTTAGTTGTGTATACATCACTTGGTAATCTTAAGTTATGACCGCGGGCTGGCCTGAGCTGCGGGCTTGCGCAGGTGGGAGGCTTTCTATTGCAGGGCTCACCGCAGGACAGCCTGCGTTGACAGAGGCCAGGGGTGGCAGGGTGGCTTAGGGAGGCTTAGTGCATGCAGTGGTCGGAGTAGTAAAGCTAGCCCGTTAGTTATCTACAGGGATGAAGCAAATTAATCTTCCATAAACTGTTTAATAATGAAAATGATAGCACATTGTTATTTTATTAAAATTATTATTATTTCTAATCGCAACATTACATTTTATAACAATACTTAAAATGTATCTTAAGGGTCTTGCTACCTAACCTTCCTTGGTTTCCATCCCCCGTCTGCCACAAAAGATGGACCGTTTTACCTGGCAAAATCGTGTCATTTACTTAATTTAATTGTCACATTATTTTTCTATGTCGAAAATTGATTTTTTTAAAGAGTATTAAAAAAACTATAAATTATATTTATCTATTTTTTATTATAAAATTAACGTCAAATAAAATCTTGAAGATATTGAAAAATTGGATAAAATGACGACTTTTCAAAACCAAAGTTTGTGATTAAACCATTTTTTTAAATTTTTTAATAATAAATCGCACACGGTTTTTATTTAATCTTATAATTCCCATTGAAAAAAAGACTTTAGGAATATTTAGGACTCTTAGAGCAGGGACATGACGAATCTCCAAATTCCTACACTTCAATCGGAAAAACACTTATTTATCATATTAAAAGTAAATTTACAAGAAATGAAATAATATTCTGTTCGGAAGAAGGGATATATCTAACTTTTGCAGTGCAGTCGATTTTTTGCAAAACGCACCAGAAAATTATTAAAAAAAAACTCGAGTATGGGACTTGGACCTTTAAGTATTGACGCTACACAGAAAAAAAAACTCAAATACTGTAAAATTATGATCACTTTTATTTGAGAACCTTTCTGATTTTCAAGGGTTTATAAACTTGACTGGTCGAAGCCTTTCACGGAGGTCACTTGTATTTTATTTTTTTGTAGTAATTCAGAGAAATACCACGATACATTTTTATTTTTTACCACAATATATTTATTTTTTTAGACAATGATTCGTATGATACCCTGTGTTAAGGTTTTGTTGCCTTACAATAATTTGGCTGCGACACTAGAACGATTTCTAAAGAATGAAATATGAAGATGATTGGAACTCTCCTTTTAGAATCAAGTAATCTGAAGACTCGTGGGTGAGCACATTTCTCTGAACCCACATGGAGTAGGAATGAAACGATCTTTCACTCCAGATCGTCGTTTCTATTTTTGTTGTCGGTGCTATTCTTGACTACACACATACGAGCTCATTGCGTTTTGTTGTGTGATATTAATAATGTATAAATTTCGTCTCAAAGTTGGCTTTTATTATTCTTTTTTTATTATTTATAAAATATTAATAACTAAAAACTAAAAATAACCAAAATTGTAAATTTTATGTTTAATAAACATGCTGTATTTATATATATTTTTTTGTGTAAATTAAGATACGTGCTGGTGATGTAACAAACAAACACATTCGCAACCACCGCTGACCTTTTTTTAGTATTTATTCAATCCTTTATTCTTTTTGGATCACTGATCTGATCGGAGGGTGGTTGTTTGAACTCTATTTTTATTTATTGATTAAGAGCAAGTATTGTTCATTTTGAGAAACAAATGATTTATAACTTTAAAAGTCTTTGGTTTTTTAAAAAAAATAAATGATCTAATAAACTGATAAGTACAATCCTGATACACATTTTTTTACTTTTTATAATAATTTTTTTATGACTTTTGTTATTTGTTATGAAATCATACTCAATAAATGCTTAAATTTATATAATGTGAAATATGAAATAAAAAAAATATTTAATAAGGAGGAAAATCGTCTACGTTTTCATCAAAAATATTAAATGAAAAAATAAATTTGATTTAAAAATAAAAAAAACATTAATCAACATCAGTAGATCTAAAAATTTGAATTAAACCCCAGAAAAAAATTGACTACAATTTCTACATTCGAATCAAATTAAAATGTAAATCGCCTTAAATTCAAAGCTAAAATTAGACAATATTAAATTCTCGTTTACGTAAATCAATTACGCGACCAATCATAAGTCAAAACAAGATCACAGTAAGCTTTTAAGCTACTGAATTGGACTGTTTGCAAGTTTTCGTGTAAACCAAATATGTCAACTCAAATCCACTCCCACCCTAAAACAGTATTTATCAGTATGACTGCAAAATCAGAAAGTATATTTTAAAAGCTCACTCAACGTCGGGGCAACAACGAAAACCATAGACCAAGGCTTCTTAAAATGTACGATTGTGTTACTCCAATGAAATTTTTCACATTACCGTGATAGTATTTATCAGGATAGGTGCAAAAACAGAATTTTTATTTTAAAAGCTCAGTCCATGTCGACATAACAGCAAAAACTTTACACCAAAGCTTTCCGCAATTAATGATTTTTCACTTTGGTGAATGGCAGAGAATAAAAAGAACCACCAATTAGGATTGTCCTGTTGGTAAACATGGAGTGTAAAAAAAATTGTTCCGATCGCAAATATTTAATTTGTTATGTCGGATACTTTGTAGAATTCAATTGAATTAATTCGTTGTTGTCATATGAAAATAAGTGCTTTGAAATAATCATCACCGTTAATTTAAAATAATATTTATTTAAACTATGAGTGTTTCTAGTTTAGAAAAAATATGTATTTGCTTTGGTAATTCCTTAAAATACCCAAAAAAAACTCATTTTTTTCTATTTGACTTGTTTGCATTGTAAGATGTCAGTTATACAATTGTATTTATTGTTTCCTTGTTAAGATTATCGACATTTAAATATTGCGAAATTACGAGGCGGTAACCAAAAAAATGTAAACGTTTTAAAAGCAATGATTTTCGTAAAACCATTAAAATGTAAAAAAAAAATTATTAGAATGCTTTGCTTTGAACCAATAAGAGTCTGTCGCTAAAGCTACCCCAAGCCTTAAATAGATTTTACATTTTGGTCTGAAATTCCCATTTTCGGAAAGCTGTACCCACATCACTTGCCTGACATTCTTTAACATGATAGTACTATTCGCAGAGAGCCTTGATTCATTAATTTCGTTTTCCATACAATATCGGAGCAATTTAAATATTTCAATCCAGAACCCTCTGTAGGGATTAAAGTCGAAACGCAAGTGTTTTCAGGCAACTAAGATTGCGCTATATTTAATCACGCGATAAGACGTAATAGGTCCTATTGTCTGGTGTACATTAATGGCGCCGGAAACGACGGAGATTCCGAATTTTGCATTACGTCGCCGTTGGTAGCTTTTTGTGTTCGGGTGGATTTATTTTTGCAAAACTCCCGCTGTTTCACAGAGCTTAATGCGACTAAGAAACAAACGTTAATTCCGCGCTTTAAAATGTACGAAAAGCTAGCGTTTTATGCTTTTCCGCCCTTATTTTTTAGGGCGCCTAACAGTGTTTATTGTGGGGTATACTCGCCTTGATCGACCTTTTATCCATTAAGCTTGTATCACTAATGAGCTATGCCCAGTCGACCACTGCGAGGGTATAAAGTGCCAATTAGTAAAAAATACCCTGGCCGTCCAAAGTAAATGTGCTTTAACTTTTAGGTATTCGCAAAACACATTATGTGATTAATGGGAATGATGTTTATTTTAAACTTATTAATGAACCCTATTTTTTTGGTGAACCTTTGGTACGCAAAAAAATAAAGCCCAAAATTACCACATTATATTTAGTCAAAACATAGATTCAAATAAATTGAATAACTATATAAAAAGTAGTTCAATTTAATCAACTCGCGCATTCAATGATAAAAGAAATAATAATTATGTGTAGCAAATCAAAAACGCTTACAACTTTATTTATACATTTTAAGTAAACTTATTTATGTTTTACCTAGCATGTTAATTTACTAATATATTAATTAGTCATCATTTAAGAAACGAAGTTTTTTTGACAAAATAAAGTGCTTAGTCAGTGAATTACAATATTAAATAAACTTCTTGTTGAGAAAGAAGCAAAACATCCATTCGCTGTTTTAAATTCACACGAACCTTCAGCACTATTAAATTGTTCATAAATATTCTTGAAAGACTTTTAAGGAAAAATATATAAAGCGATTATGCCAAAACATCTTCGAGTTGTACATTTAAATTACACTTATATTTATAAAGAAAAATAAAAAATATATATTACCATGTTTTTAACTTAAGTCACTTTTTTAGCGCATGAGTTGAAATATTATAATTTTTTTAATTCATAAGCCAAAGAATTATATTAATTACCATATATTGTGATTACGATGTTTAAGATATTGAATAGATTTTTAATATTAAACTTCATTAAATTCTACAATTTTTAAATATAGTTTCAACTTCCAATAAGCCGCGAATTAACACCAAACCAAGTGTGTTAACTGACGATAGCCCCTAAAACCTGAATATCTTATTATTTCCATTGAAATAAAATCAAATTACATTAAAATATGTTATTTTACACATATTTATATTCACAATGTAACATTACCCTTCGTGGGTTCCACCTCGCGGCGTTTCTTTTATGTATTAATCACACGTGTGTACTCGCCAGGAATGATAAACACGAGTCGGAATATTTCATGCAAATGGTTTACCTAAAGTGACGAAAAATCCATCCATCAAATTTACACCGGCAATATTAATGTATCTTCACGCAAGTATAATGAATACATTTCGGAGACTATTTACTTTCAATATATGACGATAAGTGTATTGTATAGTATATGTGGTAAAGTAAATAAGTACTTGAGTATTTAGTGATAAGATCCGTGCTGTAGTTCGTAAAAAAATTGAAGTATTAAATTTGTAATACCCTATGATGACATGTTTATGTATTATATTCCCTTACAGCTGAAAAAAATATTTTTGTGTTCGTGAATATAAAAATAGTTTGAAATTATATCATAATACCCTAATGTTTTGCAAATACCAAATGCGCATTTATTAACCGTACATAATAAGTGTAATCATTAGTGAAGATATAAGATAATATAACTATAAAACATAAATGTTTATTTGCACACTTTTGTATTTTTGTTCAAAGAGCAAATCGTAAAATATCAATACGAATCAAATTGTTTTTTTTTTTTTGTTTAGGGACAAGGCAGTAGTTTGTTGAAGTCATGATAAATAAGATTACTTTTTAACTTTATAATGCTTCACGTAAGTTTTATTTGATTTATCGCATTACTAGTTTCGGCCATTCACCTGGTCATCATCAGATGCAAAATTAAACATTATAATTTTGCATCGATAATTAAATAAAACTCACGTGAAGCATTTAAAAAGTTATCTTATTTATCATGAATCAAATTATCTTTATTGACTAATTTCTTGTGATATTTATTTTTATAAAAAGGCAAAAGCTGGAAAAATATCAAGTCGTACACAACCGGAAATACTTTTTGTTTACTTGTCTCTTACCTATGGAGTCTCGTGATGTAAATGAGAAGTATTGTTATAACTGCTCGTTTCCAAATTACCATTGATTGGATGATTTCCACTAATATAAAAAATATATAAAAATTAAATACTGCTTACGTGAATTTATTTTTATTAATATTAAGACGCACATTATATTTGAGGGTCTGAATAATTGTATACGCGACATTTTACAGACAAGCGAGAGACTAAACGGTCAGCGGAAATTTTCATTCTAAATGAAACAATCGGCCGTAACGGCTCCTCAAACAAATCCGTGTTTGCCCACATAAAGGTACAATTAAACTCCAGAGCGGTCCATGGGGTGGAAACTCCCCCCGCAGGAGCGCCGGGGTTGCATTACCAAAGCCATTTAGCCTCGATCATTTTTAATTAAATTTTCAGCTATTTTCTCGTCCTCGCATAGAAAATCCTGAAATGGAGTTTTGAGAGAAATTTAATGTTTTTTTTTTTTTGCGAATGCAGGTTAAAATAGCGAATAAGTAAAATGCAAGAGCTGAAAAAAATGGTGCATACGGCAGTAGGTTTTTACTGTAAATTAAAATGTTTTTTTTTTTTTAAATTATAAAAAAATCGAAATAGACTGACGTTCAAGGATACGAATTCAATTCAATCAATCAGAAATATTAAACTTAAGGTGGTGATCAAATAATATATTTATAATTATATGGAAAACATATATCAATAACCGGTGGATCGGTGGTAATATTTAATGAATTAAAGACCTATCATTACCAATTGTTTTTAAAATAAAAATAAAAACTTTTAGGATTTAAAAAACATGTTTTTTAATTTGCCATATTTTAATTTTAAAACGCTTTAACTCATACGTTTTTTTGTCTATTGAAATTTAGTTCTTTTCGTTTTGAATTTGCAGCACATATTTAATGTTTTTTTTGAAGTATTTTCACAGGTGGCTTATACCCATCTGCATCAGCTGTAATAACAGGGAATTGTCGTCATCACAGGTAAATTCTTGGCAACCCGACTAGGCCGGAATGCGTTCTGGCATCTTACAACCTCTCTACAGGAATGTATGAAGATCATATCATAATCCTCCGGCCTGTGAGCTTACGCTATTCTACCGTACCGCTTCTTTTGAGCTATTTTAAGCACACACAAAATTCTCTTAAGCTATATCCATATAAATATTTTCAAAATTTAGTACGTGCGCAATAATTTATTTTAATTATACAAACACCGGAAATCTTATGATATCTATAAACCCATATAAACCTGCTGTCGATGTTGAAAAATTTATATTTTTGTTGTGACGATATTTTGTGCTCAGCTTTGGTGACACACTTTTAAGAGATGTGTTCACATCTTTGCATCAAATTAAGACAATGATGTGTTCAAAGTTGATATGAATGGTTTAGTTATTTTAAAACTGAAATCAATATGTTATTTTTGAACCCTCAATAAGCAATATATTAAAAATACAATATAATTTTAGCTCTAGCTAGATTCTTGAATATTTAAGCTTGAATATTTGAAGTGCATTTTCTTCTATTAACAGGAGACATATAAAATACTTTGTAAATTTGCAAAAAATTACTGCAGTAATGATTACATACAAAACACTGCTTCTGTAAAGATATTTGAATACTGACTTAAAATCACACAAATTTTACTGGGTTTAATATGATTGTGGAGTTTTATAAAGTATGATTCTATGCAAACTCACCCTTTAACCTCTTTTACTAAAATGAAGAAAAAAAAATGTGTTTAAGATGTGTTTAACCGTTATATTTTTTTAACCAATTTTATTCTTTCCATTCTTCAAACTACTTTTATATCCTTTCTGTTTAACATGCTTGTTTACTATTTTAAAAATACATACATACGTTAATGGTTATAAGTACGGAGCAACGAAACTGTATTCATTCGTTTTAAACGAATGAATACAGTTTCGTTTATAACAAATTCATATCTAAATATGTGTGTAACAAAATAAACAATCATGCTTTCACAAGTTTATTGTTTTAAGCAATAAATATTAATAATCAAATTTCTAAGAGATGCTTTAAGTGAGTGCTTATGCCGTTAAGTTACAAAAGCACATAACGGATTAAATAACTAGAATATTATATATATGTATATATATATAATATTCTAATTATTCGGTTTTTCATATTTGATGATAAAATATAGAGTTTCACAAATTTTCATGGAATAATTGTATTACAAGTATATTTAGAAATTTAATATTTTTGACAGAGAGTACTTGGTGGAATTCCATTTTAATATATTTTTTTAATAAAATACTTGAGTGATTTTCCACATGTTCATTTTTTTTTTGTGACCAGTTTCGCCAACCTTTCACGTATATTCATTTTAAAGTTACGTAAAGTCACCTTGTTTCTGACTTTATACTAAAAGCGACATTAACAAAATTAACACTAAAAGTAAAACCTTAATATTAATATTAGTTCGGATACCATCTCCCTCCAATCATTCATCGGCACTGAGCGGGACATCCCCTGTGATGGAGCGCTTCCGGTCAGGAGTCCGTGGTTCTCCATTTCCAGCTCCACTTAGGGGGTGAACTACCCCGAGAATCCTCTAATATGTACACAAGCATGTCGTATGAAAGCCTCATGTGGTGTATAACACGTAACGTTATATTAGACATAAATACGATAAGGTTCCGCACATAATATTATTTATTGTCACGGGAAAAGCCCTACTAGCCGTATTTTTTTGTAAGATAATCTCTGCAATAATATGATATTGCGGGTACTGGGTATATTTTTGTCGTGAAAATATTATTTTTTGATCCACTTTATATAAAAAATACACAAGCAAGTATATTTAATTGAGAGATAACAAATGTTATATAAATTTTTAATAATACATACTTCACGTCGTATTAATTTCCCACTAAATGTTTTTCCAAGTTCATGTTATAATGCAAATAATACTTTCTTTTAAATAATAACGCATTTTATCTTTACCTTCTTAGCTAGAAAGCGTTTTAAGGACATCTTAACATTCATAGTATTATCAAAAGCTTGGAGGAGGCCTGCAGAGCTTTCATTAAGCCAACATGATAGATTCTAAAGCTCTTTGTATCCAAGTGCATTATTTGACAGGGTGCAATACATTTCGTTATAACTTCCAAACGGAGAAATGAAATAATGCCCCTTGCAGCCGGCGCAGTGGCGTCCCTCCCTTCAGGTTGGACTGCAGTTGGAGTGTAACTTATCTCTGCGGCGCGACATGCACTTTCAGTAAATGCAACTTGATGGTTATTTATACGACTGCGGTAAATGCGATGCACCTAGCAATAGAAGTCACATTTTATTTGCAAAAAATCTCATTTAATCTTTTCAATGCTGCTTTTCTGTCATAACAAATATGCAGTTATTTACATTAACATTTACGGCTTCATATTAGACCCATCGTGAATTGGGGATGTGGGTTCAAATCTCACACAAATCACGATGATATTTTTCTGAGAATTTCTTTAATCATCTTCGATGTGTGAAATAATGTGCCTAATCATATTAGTAATAATATATAAATCTGTAATAGGTAATAAATACGCACTTGACTGACGTTCAATCCAAAAAATAGACATACTTCATATTTAGTATTTATGTTTGAAAGCTTGAGAGACGTTGTTTTTAGAAAATTTAGTATATTGCGTCTGGCATGATGTACCTAGCAATAGGAGTCACATTTTATCTGGAAAAATCTCATTTAATCTTTTCAATGGTTTATAATGCTGGTTTTCTGTCATAACAAATATTTTACATGAACATTTATCACTTCATATTTGAAAGCATTGCAGCCGTTGTTTTTTATATAATTTAGTTTCTTGCTTGTTGCAAGATGCACCTGCCAATAGGAGTGACATTTTATATGCAAAAAATCTTATTTAATCTTTTCAATGCTGTTTTTCTATCATAACAAATATACAGTTATTTAACATTAACAATTATCACTTCATATTTAGTATAACCGGTCGAAAGCTTGGCAGCCGTTGTTTTTAGAAGATTTAGTTTCTTGCGTGTTGACTTCTTTAGCATAGGTGCCAAAACATCAAAGAACCGAAAATTTCAAGCTACTTAACACTCAAAATACTAAATCATCTGCATACTTAAATAAAAAATATGTAAGATCGAATTGCTATATATTCAATCTTATGTAATTATTAAAACAACGGACAGCCAAACACTAGCCAATTTTTTTTTCATTCTGAGTTTTTTTAAATATTTTTGATGAAATAAGAGGACACTAATATCTAATCACCTTACAATTGAATAACGTTGTTTTTTTTATTTCATATTGTAATAATATTTAATTTAATATTGTATATTATTTTTTTATGTACGATATGTTGTTTATAGACTTAAAATTAATAAAAGTCATGGTCAATTATTTTTTTTAATATTGGATGGCTTTTTGTCTCAGGGGATAGATCATGTCATGATATTTATAAGTTTGTGTATATACCGAATGTGATTTTTATCGAGCCGCCACGTGTCAATCAGAACAGTTTTAACTTATTGCAAAAAAATTAAATTATAATTGAAAAATTCCGCGATTGATGTGAAGGTAAATAGAATGAAGCATGCATCAGCTTGCATGTCACTCGCGCAATAATTTGTAAGTGCCTCAACCAGCCAGCCTTAATTTGTCACCCCTGGTAACACCCCTGGTACCACCCCTGGTAACACCCCTGGTAACACCCCTGGTAACACCCCGAGTAACACCCGCTGTGACGCACACGGAGCCATTTTCAGCGAAGTTTTTCCGATCGCGCCGGGAAAGATTGCCGAAAAGAAAAGCGACGATAAAAAGTGTCAACGCGCTAACAAGGGAATATTTTAAAACTTCGTCCCCTTGGCTTGCATATTTTCATAAGTGATGTGCTTCTTTGGTTGGGAATTCTTGAAACCATATATATTATTTATTTACGGGTATTCTTTGTTTTCTCTGTCGGGATAGATATGCAGATTTTGCAAACTCTTCTTAGTATTATATTCCAAAACATACGTTTATCAAAATGAAGATTTTCAAAAACTGAAAAAATATTTTAAAAGCATGCAAAATTAAAATTTGACTTATAATTAAAATTTTGATAATATATATTTTAAAATTATTTATATTGACACGTTTCATTTAATTAACCATAAAATTAACCTTAGTCCTTATAAAATAGGCTTTAAATGATCAAGGCATGATCTAACCCTTGAACCAAAAAGCCATCCAATGTTATTAAAATTATTTAGACATGACTTTTCTTAATTTTATGTTTTTAATCATAAACATTAATACGCATTTTAATAAAAAAATTATATGTTGAAATCTGCACAAACGGGGATTAGTTATTGGTGTCCTCTTATTTCATCAATAATTTGGAAAAAAAATATTAGCAAGTCACCGTTTGGTTGTCCGTTGTGATATTAATTACATAAGATTAAATATATAGCAATTTGATCATTCATATATAATTGAACCACATCAAATTTAACTTATCACATGTTTATATTTTATAAGAAATATTCAATAGTTATCGAATGAACTTCAAAATATTTTTTTTGGTTTGATTTCGGGTTTTATGAGATTTTTGTGACTCAACAAATATATCCGACAGTGCTCAAGCTTTAAATTAATTTATTATTTTTATAATAAAATTATTCTCAAATAGTTGTACAATAAAATAAACATTACAAACCATGGAAAGTTTGTTTTAGGTTTAACATAGCGAAGTATGGTCAGTATTTTAAATTATTATACATGTGCACTTTAGCACGTGCTTTTATGTAAATTATTATCCAAATAGTAATTTTATGATTTTCGAAACTTTTGTTGTAGTTAAAACAAGCTTAAAATGTTTTGCTTTGAATTATAAATAAATTATCTCGTATAATATTTATAAAGTACTATTTTCATGTTTATACTCAATCACATGCTCACTTAGAGCATTCAACGAAAACAATTATTTGGTTCGCATAGAAGATAATTATGGGACAAAGAAAATCACTACAATACTGTCGTACGCGTTCTATGATTGATGAGCAATTAGGATTTCTCCTATTATATTTCTACAAAGCTCAAAATACTCTCATTATTCAAAATAAAGAAATATATATATTGATGACTATAATAAATATTTAACAAACCCAGAATAGTTGCTGTTTTTTAATATGTTTTTAGGTAGTCAATTTACATTCAAAGTGACGGTTAGAGTAGGATGCGATCTCATAACTTTGGGTTATTTTGGATTATCTTTATAATCTTTATATGCAAGTAAATTAATAAAAAAATAGTACTGTGTAAGATAGATGTGTTTATATAGAAACGATTATAAAATAGATTTTTAAGGAAATCAGATGGGATACTCTCAAAAACTTTTTCAACGACAGGTGTGAGTCAACTCATATCTCTACGATTATAGTTATCTAATATTCCAGAAAATTAAACTACTTAGTCTCTCTTACTGTGCGACAGTTAAATGATAGTGTACATATATAAAACCGATTTTTTTTTTGGATTTTATCCTGTCACGAGTACGTCAGTTTCTAAAAAACATATGAAATAAATGTATCATGTATTAAAAGAAATATAATATAAACTAATATCAAACTTTGACCTTACCAGGAGTTATTTGATATTTAACATAAAATAATGGCTGTGGCTATAAAAGTTTATTCTTTTTCTCATGGTTTGGACAACAATTTCAGAGATGCACGGACTGATATTAAAGAAAATACCCATGACAAGGTAACGAATGGACAGAAACGACCGTGGATGAAGACTCCCAGACAAGCTGTCAGACTGATATATCAATAAAGCGAATCCCTCGAGACCAAACTCACTGAGGACGTCAGGTCAGTGATATTGTCTCTGTGGTTGACTTTTAAAATTTTAATTTAAAATAAACCACGATATAAAAGATTTGCAAAGAGATGCACTTAATTTTTTTTTTTACATTCCAGTTATATTTGTGTTGCATGATTACTTATACAACGCATAAAACTTCGTATTTAAAAAGTTTTTAAAATTGAATCAAATATTCAATATATATCTTTTAAAATAAGTCCTTTCATAACATAAATATGAACGAAATTCTTAAAAATTACTCTCTCAAGAGCATAGTTTTAGGAGGGTCCATCAATTGCTACTGTAAATATTTTCTGAATTGGGCTGATTATAATGATTCGTCGAATAGCTCCCAAGAGACAATCAATTAAATGCTAATTTCATAATGCAAACAAAGACATTTTCAATTTTGTATTCATTAAAGTCATTAGTCGAAAGCTTTGACAGTCTAATATCAAAAGTTCTATCGAGGACTAATTTCAATGGTCTCAAATCACAACTATTATAAAGCTGACTCGCATATTCCATCCGCAAAAACTACGTAATAGAATCACGCGAATAGTTAATTCCTCTGGTGCCCTCTATAATGGTTTGGTCTCCATGGGACCTCCGGACCTGCATTTATAAAATCTCGGTATACTGGGAAAAGACTCTTCCGACTAAATCCAATTTGTGATAGAAAATTTCTTCTCGTGTTTGTGTCGGTGAGCGCGGTACAAAATTGAAGATGAAAGTAGTGATGGGCGTTATTTATGTTATTTTCGTTTTCAGCCAGGTCGTCGTGACAGTGATCGAAATATATTTTTCTTGTGTGTTTACTTTATTTTTCCAATTTTTAAATAGCTATCAAGCTATCTGTCCAGGTTAATCTAGCTAAATGATGCATTGTGGAGAAAATTCTTTAATAAACCTAAAACCACTGTATTCTACTATTTTTATAGAAATCAGCAGTTTCCCAGATCAGATATTTTGTTTTATCTATTTCAGGCTTAGTTAAGAAAAAAATTAACATTTGTTTCAAATATTATTTTTTTTAATTACAAATATTTTTTCAAAATTTTAAACCAAACCAATTTTTTTTTATTGAATTGATAATTGTTTTCTTTTACGAATCAATCCTCAAAACTTTTACACTAAGAATTAAATGCAGAATTCAATTTGTTTACTTCATTAAAACTTATCGATCATAAAATATTTTTTTCCTCATTCGGTTATGCTCATTTCTATCCAAAAACCAACTTAGGAAATCTATAAACCAAATGATATTGATATAGTATTATCATATTTTAGTCTAAGTTATGCTTTAAAACGATATCATCTCTTGATCAGACGCCTTTTAGATCCTCTATAAACTTAAGTACTCCCGTAAATTTCAAAACGAAATTTCATTTTCCCTTAAATCATTTTGCTACCTTGCAGCTATAATTTGTAAACATAAAATCATAATCATAATAAATTTGAATATAAATTATGTAATTTTTTTCTCAAAATAAATGTATACTACCATAGTAAAAGCAGATAAGATGAATCGTATAAAATGATACATATCGACACTAAAAATTGAAACCAAACAATATTTTTCGCTGAAAAAATATATTTTGAAAGATGAAACTGCGCCGTAGTTTGTGTCCTAAGAATATATTTTGCTAATTTTACTCATGCATTATTAAGTCTACAAAAAGGAGGCACTAGAGATGTTCTCTGCTAGTTAGCACGCTTGTGGAATCTAAAGTACGATACTAAGTAAAGCAATATTTTGTTGTTAAAAATAATATCTTCGTACAA
Organism: Atopsyche davidsoni; assembly: GCA_022113835.1. Classification (NCBI taxonomy): domain Eukaryota; kingdom Metazoa; phylum Arthropoda; class Insecta; order Trichoptera; family Hydrobiosidae; genus Atopsyche; species Atopsyche davidsoni. Next base: position 17,452,585 of record JAILWY010000009.1, on the reverse strand, counting down.
GGGCAACAGTAAAATGACTACAAAATACTCTCTCATTGCTTGTCTATCCTTTTATGGATTTCTTGTTTTGTAAAAGAGGTTATTTTTATCATTATAGCCTTTGTAGGCTTTTTACGTGTTGAAAAAAACTTCATGACATTCTCACACTCGACCTAAGCTTCCTCTAACAAAAATAAACGATACTTATTTGAATGTATTTAAAATATTTTGGTTTATAAAAATAGGTTATTTATATACAAGCAAAAATAAATAACGCATGTGAAATTATACCCTAAAAGCGGATTTCAAAAATATTAGAAATAAAGCTCAACACTCATTAAACATCCCGTTGTTACCCTGCCATATCGAAACAAGAGAAAAAAAATATTTTTATCATATAACACAGCAAATAACTAAGAAATACGTTCATTCCAACGTAAGAAATAAAAATTCCAAAGATATTATTTTTTAAATGTTTAAAAAAGCACTGTGAATATATGTACAAAAAAATTCAATTTAAAATCATTACATAGCTTGTCACAGGCATTTTACTAGAAAATTCGGGCTTGGTAATGTTGTGTTGGCAAGCGTAGGAATTTTGAATTAAAAATGTGATGATGCTAGCTTCGTTGCATTACATCAGCGAAAATTTTCTCCTCGGATAGGGCGGAATGTAAAGCATGCTCAACATTGGAAATGCGCACTTTAATCGGCGAGATAGAATGAAAACTCTCCTCCTGAATCGTCGACTCCATTTTGATACCTAGCGAGTGAAAACGTTGGAATTTTTATGTTTTTTTCTAACCATTGTATACTTTTGATCCAAGGACCGTTGCTGTATTTATTGTCGCGATGCATTCAGAGTCATCCAATTCGCTTTAGCTTGAAGTTCATTTGATTTAAGTGGTTTTCCTGCTGTTTCTTTACAGTCATACAATATTTTTTCTTGGCTCACTCGTCGGAAGTTGAAATGAAAATATACTGAAATCACAGAATAAACACTGCAAAGTCAAAATACCACAAAATGACAAGTATTTTGTCTATTATTTTGATGATTTCAAAAATAAATTTCAAATTCAACATTACAACGTAATAATCAACGATATATCGTTTATGTTTTATCATTTAAAAATACTTTAAAAAAATACTATTCCGCTACAAAACTAATTATAACAAAACGTAAATGCTTTTATATTTAATATAAAAACACCATATAAAAACATTTTAAATATATATTTTTTTATTATCTTAGTAGATATAAAATATACGTTTAATAAACAATCCTATTTTTGGGTGCTCAGGGTAATAAGGATAACGAGTACCAACAATAGGCCTTGACAGAATACATGTCCAGTACATGTGAATAATGGAAGCTCTGGGACTGGGACTCGAACCCTGGCCCCCTGGGCTTTGGAGCAAATTGGGTTGACTGATTAGTTTTCACTGAACCTAGTTCGAGACCATCAATACTTCATTGCAGTAAGTTAGTGGGAATAATGTATGTGATCTCTAAACCAAACTAGGCCGCGTTAACCTAATGCAGTTGAATATGTAAGACTTATTTTTAAATCGAATCGACATGAACATCAAAGATAACAAAGCATTAAGTGAAATGTATAATAATGATATATGCTTTATATAACTCATAATAATATATTTGATAATAAACATCATGCTTATAAGTATTCAATATTTTTGACAGAGTGACAGGTGGAATTATATTTTATTATTTAAATGAAATACTTTTGTGATTATTAAAAACCGTTTCGCCAACCTTTCATTTTGGCTTTATCAAACGTTTGATACTTAAAAATGGCAATATAAATCATTTTTGTTTCTAGTTTATACGAATATATGTTTATAAATATTTTACATCCCCTCCGATATATACCAATTTTTTTTTTTATAATAAGATTTAAGTTATATCAAAAAAATTCCTGAGATATTCCAATTCAAAAAAACACTACAAGGAAAAATCACTTTAACTTAAAACCACTTTGTCGCGACACTAAAAGTATGTCATTTTTGATAATACAACTAGTCCGATCAGCAACCGTTTTTACTTGATGTATTATTATTTAACGCTTTGTGCTTATTTAATCCTATATATTTTTTTTTAATGCTACAGTTGTTTACATGATAGAGTTTTGTAGTAATCACTCTCGAAAATGTTTCTTCAACTTTATAGACGATAGTTTATGTTGTGATAAAGTTTTCGGTACAAAATACAAGCATTTGTTCAAAAATACTTTAAATAATTGATTGCTTGTAATCTTTATTATACTTTTCAAAAACATACGTAAATATTTAATTAAACTAAAGCGTTCGAATTGAAAGCTCTTATTGTATTAAAAAGGCCAATGGTAAGATTTCTAACGCATCAAAGGGCAACCTGGTATAAAATGATATAAAGTAATAAATCAATATTGAATGTAATAATATCTTATTAAGCATTAATAAACACATCTTCTATAGATAGGAAAGCAAAAGATATTTCAAAATTTTGTGTTAACAAATAAATGAGGGAATCATTTCAAATGAATTTATTAAATGAAATATTCGATCGGAAAGATAAAATACGGTTATTTCTAATTTGCTCTATCTTATAATATTTAACATTAAAATGACTGAAACATCAAAATCAAAGGTCCTTTCTATAAACGTGACGCTCTCTCACCATTAAAATATCTCTGAGGGTAGAAATACTCTTATGGGCGTTTTATATGGCGTGATAATAATTCTCGGAATGTGTGCTCTGGATATTTTTGTGTGAATTTTTTCACAAAGTGGACATAAATCTAAATAGACCCCCAATATTTTTCTCGTTGTATCATGGGGACTCCTTGAATTCAATTGAATGTGAAAAATAATAAATCCACTCTTTTCGTCTTTTTCTATCCATTTTCATATTATTTATACTTTCGTCAAATCAAAAAAACGCTCTCATATTTATGAGAGCAAATTAGTATTATTTATAAAATCATTATTAAACCATACGAAATAACATCTGTTTTGAGAATAAATTTTGACTGTTGAGATTTATAAAATCTATATATTATATTTTAAAAAACATAACTGAAATTTAAATACTATTCATCCTGTAAAATTACCAAAGGCTTCAACCTCCAATGACACCCCAAAGTAGCCAGAGTTTAAACTCTCCTAATCTAAGTTTCTTAGATGAGTGATGTTATTAAACTCCTAGCTATATTACAGTGACGAGGGTAGCTGATAAAACCTCCCACCCCATGTGACGTCATTAACGGCAGCCTACCTGATTACTCACTCTACGGCTAATTCCTGAAACACTTGCCACATGGATGGGGGATGAACCGTACCAGGTCATCATATTAACGTCATTATGACGTGTAACTTTACAGCCCCAAATAGTTGCTACTGAAACGGAAGTATAATTTTGCTGTGAGCAAGTTACATGTGAGCTTAAATTAACACTTTTTATTATTGATATTTGACATCTCTAAGTATTGTACATTACTTCTTCTAGGAATAATATTTAATTTTTATGTTAAGCAGACTTTAACAATTTCCTTGCCTAATATTTAAATTTATATATCAAAAAATAAAGTATTAATATTCATTGCCATAAAAGAACATTGATTTGTTATTTATTATATCTTTAAATTGTCTTTTTTTAAATAATTAGTATACAAACATATACTTTTAGTATAAATATCACAGATATTTGACATTTTACAAATTATTTTCTTTTATGTCTTCGTAATGCAAAAAGATCTTACCATGGTTGCCATGAAATTGGAAATTTTTGAAAGATTTAAAAAAATATATTTTTATATAAAATCAATGATTTACACAATATTTAAAACTATCTTATAACTCAAATATGAAAAATCTTTTTTCTCCACAATTTTACAAAAAATTTTTAAAGAAATTTCCGTATGATGCATATTATCAAAGTCACCCAAAAGAAGTATAAAATAGCCGTAAGATCCAAGGACGCGCCACTATTTCAGTTGCAACCCTTCCATACAAATCAGCCCACAGCCTCCCTCCACCCTCGAGAGCTTCGTAGCTCTCAACGCCACCCTCTCTGACGTCACAAACAAACGCCAGCTCTGTGAACATAACTAGTAAATTCAGTACGCAAAGTCGCACGTTTATATACACAATTTACATTTTATAAAACACTAAACTTGCAAATTATGTAAATTATTTGTAGTTGAATTTAAGTATGAAAATTTAAAAAATCTAAATATATTTTGACCGCTTTATTTGAGTTTTTATTCTGAAAAAGTTATCATAGTCAAGTAAACTAAATTTTTACGTATGTACAGTCAGAATAATATAATGCAAATGGACTTTTTATACTTGCTTTTTATCTAAGGTAAGCAAACATATTCTTCACTTTTTCACGGTTCTGTACGCTCCGTTTTTATGAGACAGTGATAAAATTATTTATTATTTTTCTATAATATTAGATTAATTAAATCACTTTTATACGTCTAAGAACACGTCTGAAATTTATTATAGTTATTCTTTACATATATTTATACGTCATCGACCATATAAAATTGATTTGTTTACGATATATTAAATATACCTGTTTATAGCACTTGTATATCTTACTTTAACTTTGATTTGAAATATTTATTTGATAGTTGACTGCAAACTTCGTACTTGAAGAAGTTTAGAAAACATTATTTATCGTGTATAAAGTTTTATAAATTAAATGAAATCAAAAAGTTTCAGTGCAACTAGCAGATCCTTTCTTATATGTTATTGATCGTGAATAGATGTAAAATCTTTCAATTTTGAGAGTTTGATCTTGAATCTACTCTCTTCAAATACGGATTTGCATCCTCCTAAATAAACTTATTTTAATCAAATATCTTACTAAAGTAGAATCATTAAAACTTATGTTATACTCTCACTCAGGATGTACATAGTTAATACTTATATATGGATAATACCAATACAGTTTATTGATTTGATCGTTGTAAATGGAAACAAACCAGGTATGGATATTTCCGTACAATTTTTAAAAAATATATAAAATTTTAATATCAGTAAAATATCTTTAAAAAGTTGTCATTATTAAATTTTTATGAAGTTTAATATTAATTTAATATTATCCAAAACCAACTTATAAATTTAACTAAGCGTTTTTAATAAAAAGGAATAAAGCATGAATACTTTTAATTTAAACGTATTTAAAAGACCATTTTGATAATAAATTTGAACATATTTAAGTAGAATCAGCATTTTCAATAAATTCGTTTCATATTGGAACATAAATATTAATTGATCTCCTTATTACTGATTTAAAAAAATCAAGTTTCAGACTACGTAGAGAAAATCTTTGAAGATGATCTCAGCATCGTAACCAAAACCTCAAAGACATTTAATAACAACGGCTGTCATAACCAACAAGAATATCATTACCCTAAAAAAAATTTCCCTCGTTTTTGCTTTATGTAAATCATTTACTTCTTAATGGTATTTTTTATTACGAAATTTATTTATTATGACATTTAGTTATAGCTGCAAGCACACGAAGCATGGTTTTGTTCAGTTCTGTTGCTTAGATTCTATTCCGAATGTCTCCAAATGGCACCGCGAGCATAGGCCCGCGTGTAGACAAATATATCAAAGCCCGGAGATGCCGAGAAGTTAAAAATAGCCAAAAAGGTCAAGAAACCTAGCGAGGCGAGGCACTCTAATAAATTAAGACCGCTGGATTAAAAAAAAGAAACGCAAAATTTATGCGAGGCGTGAGCGACTAAGTGACACAGCCATCCCTCTCGGAGGCCGGAAGTCGACGGATATTGATTTCCTGCCGACAGTGCACCCGGATTTTGTCAGCTCGGTAACATCTGCCATCAATAACACTAATGGCTCATTCGTAAGAAATCCTGAAAAACGCCGTTTCCTGAAAAAAATAAAGATATCAAGGCCGCCTAAATTGATTGGCCCGATAACAGAATCGCCTAAATCAAACGAAATTCTTTGGGTTTTTTTTATGGCGTATTTGCTGACCCGTTAGGCGGATAATTGTTGGAGTTTATTTGATACTTATCAAAAATACACGGAATCGGTGACGTTTGAAGAAAGGACGATTGCATGATTCGGGGTGATTTTAACGCTGACCCCAATTCCCGAACGGCGGTCGTTTCATTCTGTAGCTGGAATAATAAATATATTATCGATGGAATCATTTAAATTGTCACGAATTCGGATCAAAATGTTTATTTTAACTTGGGCGAGTGAAAAACTGGCGAATACCGATTGTGGTAGATTTTTTAAAAGAATTCAAAATGACCGGAAGCCAAATATGCCATCTGATTCATATAAATATATTTATAAGTGTTTCTTTGGTATTGTGTTGAAATTATTTAAGAACACTTAACGCTAATTGATATTTTAAAATTGAGTAAAATAGATCTCGTGAATTAATATTGAAAAAAATTCCACTTTATACAAAAATACAGATTTTTGACTTGCTACTACCAAATAAGGTCAATTGAAAAATTCATACAGGTACAGGTGGCATAAATTCAAATGCTTAGTAACACAATACATATTTTTTGTGATATTTCCATTTTTTGAAGCTTTTGTTGAATCTATTGTCAATTCTCTATGGCTTTTCTCTGTTACATTGTTGGATTTATACCCAAAGCCATCAGGCATTCTTATCTTAATCTCTATGTTTGGGGTCGAGAGCTTCCCAACTTTACGGCGAGATGTAATAAAAGTTGGTTTCAGGAATATTATTATGAAATATTGTTTAATTAAATACATGACCTGACGACAAATATTGAAGCTTGCGTCATCTCCGTTGGTTCGCGAAGAGTTGAAACTATTTATCTTAAACACAAATCAATACCGAGCTCACGTAATTTTTCAATTTTGAAAATGTCTAAAATGTCACCTCTGTATTAAAAAACCGATTAAGTTGAAAATGATTACAAATCTCTTAAATACTTCTTGTGTTATAGTATGTGAATATGAAGTTTAATTAAAAAAAAAAAACAACATATCATTTGTAATGAGAAGCAATACAATATTAAAATTACCAAAAAAAAATACCAAGGCAGTGTAAGTTTTATCGACAAATACTTATTTTAAAGCTTTTAGCTAAAAAGAGTTATCATAAAACCGATTACACCGGTGAACAATATCTGCTTGTGACTTATACACAAGGATTATAAATTGGAATATATCCAACTAATAAAGGCAAAGAAAATAGCTACCACTGTAAAAATCTAAAAACTCACTTAGCATGTTTGTTAACTTACATAATGGAATTTTAGCTTAGTCAAAACAAATTAATTAAAATATTAATTAAATTTTAATAAAGTACGTAAAATATTCAACTAATTTAACAGATTAGTAATCACTATTCATCATCAGACATCACATTCGTACATCCTCTCATAAATTTAAAGCATGTGTTTATCAACCATGACACTTAAAAATCACAAGGGGAAACATATATTTGAAACAAATTTAATTTAAAGTTTATATCGTTAGATTAGAAAACTTACTGGTATATTCATTTAATTGAATTTGAAACGTCAGGAAGTTATTTTTTTTTACAGAGTTTACTTATAATTTTTGTAATAAAAATACTATTTAGTTAATATTAGAAATAAATATTCAGTTATAGTATGTGTCCTTTGTAAGGGTTTGCTAATACTTAATAAAATCAATCATACGTTTTCTAGACATTTATTAAGCTTTCTCTAAGGAGGCAACCGGTAAATTTCCATTGTAAATTACGTTCACGTAGGCATTATAAAAATAAAATTTCCAAACAGTCCATTTAAGCTATTTCTACATACAAGACCGTAGTCGACTCCGTCCATCGAAGGAACTAAAACCATAAACTTGATATAATGCCGTTTCGACTTCACGTTATGGGAATAAATTGTACGTTGCCTGGTTATACAATACCTTTAATTGCAGCCCGTACTTTATACACTCCATTTTGGATGTTTCTGGTTGAAGGGAAATGGCTTTCGAAGATAAAATTATCTTGATATATTGTTTGTATCTTATAAGATTGCAAAAATGCCCGGAAATGATTATATTTCATTAACATTAAACATAACAAAGCTGTTTGGTGCTATGTTATATATGATAAGTATCTTTTTCTCGAAATAATATTGCAGAGAAAACCTGAGGAAATAAAGCACAAATTCATAACAATAAATGGAAAAATTATTTATTTATTTTGAATAAATGATTATTATCTTCCCAAACATCAACTGGGGGCATTGATTTCTTAAGCGTTTTTTCCTACAGTTTTTGAGTACTTACATCTAGGGAGAACAATGTTTTCATTACTTCACGGTGGTATGACTTCAAAAAATATTATCGCAGTGTTTTTGTTCAGAATATTTCGGTAAAACAAATATTAATACTCAATACATATTTCTTGATTCATTGCTTCAAAAGATTTGTTTAAAATTCAGACTGTATTTTCAAGTCATCAATATTCATTCAAATTCAATCAACTAAACCGTACATACCGTGATTCAAAACAAAGAATTCCTATGTAAAAAAAAAACCCAACAAAAAGCTAACGTATTTGATTGATCTTGAAATTTCGCTAAGAAGATTCAATGCATAAAGGCACGCGAAACAATTTCCTAGAAGCTCAATATTCCATCAGATGCGTCCCGCGAGAGCGCTCGGGCTCCGATCTCTCAGCATTTTCGTAAATGTTCTTCAAACTCAGTCTGTATTATTTGTTTCCCATGCATATGTAAGCAAGCTCGATCTGAATTTCGGGCCGAATTGTGAAAGTTTACTCAATCAGGAGGCGGTGCTTGCGATGATGCCTGCTTTCCAATTTCATTTGATTAGAATTCTGTATATGCACAGCAAATGGTCAGAGTGTTCTGCGCATTGAGTGCATACTTTGCGGTTCGAATTCAAAGTCTATGAGGCAGTGCACTCTACTGAACTCTATCGACATAACAATGTGGATTCAATACAAGTAATTCAAAAATACTCCTTAATATGCTTTTTATTAAGTATTTCTGATATCAGACATCAAAACTTTTCTGGTTACAAACAACAATATACATCAATATATATAGTCCCTAATTAAACAGCTTACCCTTAAGCTTAAGACCTTACAATCAAGGATCAATGGTCTAACCACTAAGACAACTAAAGTATCACAACGTGTATTAGCTGTTTTACATATTCTTTGACTTCTTATCAATATCAACATCTATTTTACTCTGCTGAATATATCGATTTATTAATAATATACTTGCTTCAGCTAGATATTGATTTTACATATTTGTATAGAGAATTACTTTTTCCAGCATAAAAAAATATTCAATATTAGTAATAATACACATTATTTTACCACTGCAAACTTACATTTAAATAACTTTCAAAAGCGCCATAAATATACTATAATAGTTCATTTGAATTTTGAGAATATAAACTTAATAACTAGGAAAACCAAATCTAGAGACTTTTATTAAAAGTTATTACAAGTAGAAATATTTTTAAAATTACCTTTTAAAAGTTTTTTTGTTGTAATGTTTCATTTAATTTAATAAAAGATATAATTATTCAGTGAATTGAAAAAACAAACCTTTCTCAAAATTATGAACGTATTTGAAAATGTATGCTGATGGACAAAAATATCCGGGGAATACTTTTCACTCAACATGCTTTATTACTTTTTCAGTACAATCTTTATATGCGTAAGATATAAAATAAGGCACTCACATATAAAAGTTTATATTAATTTAAGAACTGACTGTAACACAAACTCCGTATTTTTGTATTATATAATCAAATAACATAAAAAAATATATTCTCTTGAGGTTTTAAAAAAATCGAGACTAAATCTAGAAAAAATTTTGAAAATATTGAAACTATTAACAGAATTCAGCTGAAACCTGTTTTTTCTAGCAAAAATTATCATTTTCTTCAATCTTATGCACTTGAAGAAAATACTCTACCCCAAAGATACATATTTAAACATCCGAGCCATGAGGAGAATTTTTACAAGTTTTGTTATAATATTCTTTTGTCTAGAATTCCTTCAAAATGTTTGCATGCTAACTTAAATTGTCAACAATAATGAGAAAAGATACATACACGTTACTTTTATTATGTTCAAGACAAAGTTACTGTTCCTGAATCTCAGAGGAAAACGTCGAAGTTCTCTCTCCGAGTGCGTCGGAATAATAAATACCATTTTTAATATACAGTTCACCTTGAAAGCAACTTACATTTTCTCCGAAGTGAAAGTAACTGTGCCAATTTAGAAACAATGAGCAGCACTTCTGGCCGCTGTGAAATGACAAAAGTTTGTTTTTGTTTTCATAAATTGTGCGAGCCAACGCTCCGATACAAGCCACTCGACTATTCGGCGCGAGTCTAAATACATAAAAGAAAATTAGAAATTCATAATGGCTGGGGCTCTGTGCCGGTCCTGAAATTCTGACAGAAACTTCACCCAGGGCATTCAATATAGACTATTTTGTAAAAAAAATCCTAAAATTTAGTGGTTCGATTCTATTGTTGATATTCTGAATCGATTTCAGTGATGCCATGAAAAAAAGTTGCTGAAAAATTACTGGTATAGAATTTGCAAAAAATTTCAATACCTTTGGAGTTGTTGGCATACGTTTAAATTGAATTAAATGAAAACGCTTATTTCAATATATTTTTTAACAATTTTCAGATAAACAACAACAATGGGAATACATTTTCGATAGGAAACTGAGCAGACCACGAGACACCGGGAGGACGAAAATTATTATTTGATAACTAACGTCTTTTTTAAATGAAATTGTTTCGAAAATAAATATAATATTAAAATTAAACTGAAATAATTTAAATAGCTTATGAGATAACAATGAAAATATTTCAGAAATTTCGGTTTGGTTCTTGAACTTCCCTGATGGTTGACATTGCATGAATACGGTTATCAAAATACTTTAAAAAGACTTTTATGCGAATGTCTCACGACTATTACCACTTAAAAATTCTCAGATTTATTGTTAATGCTGTATTTAGCAAGAATGTGTTTTTTCATATCATTGTAAAAAGTTATTGAATTTATGTAATTACCCACTCAAAAGTGTAGAAGGACCTAGGGACCCACTACACTATTTCCCCCTTAAAAAACCATGAACACTGACACAGCATGCGTATATGCTCAGTGAAATGGTTGCCAACCTTTTTAGAGGAGAGGCGCTTGTTAAGCTGAACCACCCACCAAAAACATTTTATAATGATAAATATATAGAAAAATAGTATAACCATTTAAATCATTTAACTATGTGACTTATAATAATATTATTTTTCCCGAAAATAGTGACTTGAGCAATTAACATTAGCTACATGGGGACAAAGTTATTTTGCCATTGGAACTAAGCTAGAATAAAACACTATATAATATGCTTACCATAAACATTCTGCTTACAGAATAGTACTTGATATCAAACCAGATTTGTTTATTTATTATTAAAGTGAGATATTTTTACCAGTTCTGTATTCTATTATCAGTCTTTTCAAAGAAACTCAGAGTCGTGTATCTAGCCTAATGTGAAAAATAATACATTTTCAATCCATACGTCCTTATAAATATACTGTAAATCTAAAAAAGATTATTGTGCAAAATATCATACTAGTTTGTTAGTAATTTTTTACAAATTTATAATAGAAACAATGAAAATTTTCACATAAACATACAATATATTTCAAGATTACTTCTTATAGTTTCATGTTTTTTTTTAAAGGACTATATAAAAATAACATGTGTTAATTTTACAATAAAGCAGTCAAAATAGTTTTAATGCGATTAATTATTTTATGACATTAGGCAATGATAGATAAGAAATGTGGCCCTACTGTGTCTTGAAAAAAAAATTCTATGAGTGATTCTCATCTTTTCATGAATAAATTTACAAAATATATTGAATGTTTTATGCTTACTGAGAGTTTCGAGTTTAAAATAAACTTTACACAAGGAAACCACTTTTTAAATTAATTATTTATCCCCGAAATAATTTGAAAAGGTTATCTCTAAAGGAAGTAACTGGATCTTTTTCATGCTTTCGATAATTCTTCGCTGCTCTGAATCAGTCTTTATTTCTGCTTTAATTTGATATCTTACCACGCCGCCTTTGAATGTTTCTTATTTACTCTGTAGCCTTATAGACCCTTTTTCAGGGTTATCATGAAAATGTAAATTTAAATTTTTATTGACATAAAAATTTCTGCGAAAACAAATGTTTCTTTAACAAACATAATCAAGATGTTTTCTTAATTATATTATGAAAATATATATAAAAAGTAAGGTTTATACAAGTTTTAATAAATCAAAAAGCCTTGCTTTGAAAACCTTTATTAAAACATAATAAAGTAACGTTTAAATATAATGTAATTTTAATTTCAAATATTTACGCAATAACTAAAGCCATGTTTTCTTTAAAATGAAAAAGGGAAAAAAAAAATTCACAAATTAGCTTAGATTATTTTTACTAAAATTTAAAGAATTTTTTTCTTTCAAATCTCAGTCTAATATTGTTTTCATTAAAATTTATTTTTAAATATATTTCAAACCATATTTTTTACAATCATAATTGATTAAAAAATTTAAGGGGTTTTTTAATTTTAAAATATACCCTCTTATGTTTTATCTACACTGCTAAGATTTTTATTTAAGTGTGATAATATTTTTTCGTTCTTGGATGGTGTTCTACGTTACACTTTGAATCTCTCGAAGTTTCAGTCCTAGCATTAGGACCCATCTTTTCTTCCAAGATTCATTATGAATGAAGTGAATCCAATAACAACGGTTGCCACGAACTAACTCACGAACACACTTAAATTTTTGATATAGTGGTGTATGAAGTATTCAATTCTATAAGTTTCTTTATACTGCCTGATCTTTGGGTTCCTGTTTTTTGGATGGTGTTCGTGTTGGATTCTTAGTGTGTTCATGTTGAGTAGAGTACCAGGTGTGAAGTGAAAATTCTAGTGTTCTTTGTCTTAGGCTACAAAACCGATCATTCAGTTTTTACACCTGCGCTTGCGACACGAGCGGGTATAAGCTCACTGATACATTTTACATCCTAATATACATTCTTTAATAATATTTCGTTTTTAGATCAAAATAAGTCTGTATTTTTACGCAGTCTCTTTCTGTTAAATTTCTTATAAAATGAGATCGTGTTCTCAGTTTCAATTTCGGATGTAACCCTGCAGTAAGCCAATACTCCTTTATATTCGTTGATACTTCTTACATTTCCCTATATAGCCCGCCGTACCGCCTAAGCCCCTCTCCCTTCAATTAATTCGATGAAAATGCAAATGGCGGAATTTCATTAATATCTTCCTTACACAAACAGTTATTTCATGGAGCAACAAATAATATTCAACCCCAGTGAAATAAATACAAAGTATTTAAATGCTTGAAAAATACTTTGATATGAGTCAACCGCATTTGAAGTAATCGATTATCTTATCAAACCATTAGAAAGATACAATAAAATATTTTTGCGACTGATGGACATTTAAATAGTCGAATGCAAATTCCAACGTACCATTTTTTTATAATCACAATAAAAAAAATCGAAAGCATTTGCTTGATTAAACCAAATAATTATTAATTGAAAATGTTATGAATATAGATAAAGCCTACTTTTTATATCTTAAAATAGCTTTTTTAAGTAAATAAACCTGAACCGTTTATTTCCACGTTTCTCCAAGCACGTAGGTATTGATTTATTTAAAAATAGGCAATTATCTGGCACCAGTGATTACAAGCATAATCAAAGACTTCCAGCACTTTGAAATCAGATACCCTTGTGCAGGTGCTCGGCTCCAACGCCTCGTAATAAATTTCTAAAAACGTGACTGAGAAAACTTTATGTAATTTTTAAGTAAGCAGGCTCACTAAGTTTCCCATACAATACAAATAAGCTTCGGGAACGAAAATAACTCTGAACAAAACAGATCGAACACTGAAAGAAGGTGTTGTGCTAACAAAAACCTCGTAATGTTTCAAACAAATAAAAAAGATAATATTTCACAGTGTTTACAATGTTCGATGGTGTTAAAAGCTTTCCTATTTTATTTTTATTTATTGCGTCCTTCGTATTTCAGAGGTAATTTCCATAACCGAAATTGACGTTTTATTTTTACGCATAAAAGAAAAAAGCTTTTTAAATATATTCATTTTAGCACATATAACACAACTAAAAATAAAATGCAATAATATTTTTGAATGAACAAAATTTTTTTTATTTCAAGGGTGTTTATTAATGATTAATATTTTTTCATCGGCTCTCAATTCAAATGACGTTTTGAAAAAATTGAGTTTCAACCTTTTTATTTAGCGTAGTAGGATTTATGTTAGCAATGAAAGGTTCTGGGTGAAATAAGCCCCATCGTTTTGCAGTTTGGTGTTTTGAGACGATTTAATCCATTGGCTTGCAACTCTCAGGAAATATTTATACAAATAACACTTCACACTTTTTTCAGACGGTATATTGATACAACCAGGTTAGGTAAATTAAATATTATCTCAAGGAATGATGTCATATTCAACTTTGACACCAAAATACATATCATGGATTTCTTATACATAGCAATTGACATGAATTTCTTATACATATTTTTGACAGAGAGTACCTCTGTCAAAAATATTGAATTTCGAAACATTTTATTTAAATAAGAATCACGTTGTGTGGTATTGATTTTCGGATTACCGCATTTTGCAAATTATGACAATAACGAAAAGAGAAATGTATTACGTATTCAATATAAAATTTTCACCTTTCTCTCACGGAATTCAAATCATTCATTCACCCGCGGAGCCCTGCTCCTGGGATTTTATTTCCCAATTTTGATTCCGGCGGCAGTCCCCGCCGCTTGGCAACAGCCGGCCTTTTCGTGCGCAATTTGCTCGCCATTTTGTGGTAAGTCAGAGACCGCCACGACCGGCAGCCCGACAACTGGTTCAAACTGTGAAATATTACCAGGACGGCAACTACACACGGTTCAGTTTGGCGCTTCGTCGTGTCTGAATAAAACAATCGGGGCAAATATAACCGAATGAAATATTTTTTTTATAAATTTTAATAATTCCGTCCATACTTGATTGATCCTGACAAGCTACACACAACATATATGATTTTTAAATGACCTTTAAAAATGAATGATTGCGTTGTGAAATTGATTTCAATCTATGGATATTCATAATTCATTTAACACACGAATTAAAATCCTTACAAATTATTAATAAAGTTCATACAAAATATTATTTTACCTTTATTTAATGCTAGTCTTTGGATGTATGCGTTTTTTTATACCATTAAAATTGTTTTATTACACATCGACACATTTTAAAAAGCAAAACCTGAAATATTAAATACTATTGTTTATTTTAGTTATCGTCTAAAATCGATCACTTAATATTCGATCATATTTAAACTTCATATGTTTACGCTTCATTCTGTTCTACACATAAGTTTTTTTATTCAGGAAACATAAAAATAGGAACACAAATATATCCCATAGAATCAAAAGAATAGATTCGACCAATTTTTGACCATCTTTTTTGTCATAATTAAAATTAATCCAATATCAAATTTTGTATTTTAAAACTTAAAACTAAGGTGTGCTAATAAAATAACTTAAACAGCTTGTAAAGTATTTATTTATGTTGTCACTAATTTCAAAAGCATTAAAATATGAAGTAAAGCTTATTTCAGGAACTGTCCATTCAAGTGCTGAAATTCCTGTCGACAAACTAACATCTCCTCCAATAAAAGCACCCATTTTTCAGACGCCATAAAATCTGATGGAGATTGTCTGAGAACATAAATTACACTTTACAGCATTGTTATTATTTCATTAGTAAAAATAGATATTCAAAACGACACGCACATAAACTCATTCACTTAATACAGGCCTGCCCAAAACTTTTTCTAGCTTATAAATTTTTGTTTTGGGTACTCACCAACAAAGAGAAAAAGCTTTCAGGGATTTTTTTAGTCGTGTATATAAAAACACTTTGAGCCTGTGTAATATAAAATAGGAAATTTATTGAATATTGAATATTATTAGTAAATTTTTGCTAAAATTTTATATCCAAACATTTCCATAATTATTGTTAATTTGAATTATCGTATAGAAACATAGTAAAAGGTAAATATACACATTTACTTTTCCATTTAAAGACATAAAAATTTATTTTATAGTCTGATTCGGTGGTTTTTACATGTATTCAGATTATTTATTTACTTGAGTGTCTTATGTATCAAGTATTATGGATAAATTATTAAAATGGAAGACCTTTCACGATCGATTAAAAATATAAAATTCTCAGAAAGTGCTTTAGTATTATAGATTCCAGAAAACTAGCAATGAGTTCGAGTTCGTATCCCATTCGAGTTTTTAGTAAAAAAATCGTCTGCCTAATTGAAGTCATTTGCTTAAAAATATCAATTATTCATGTTTATTTAAAAATTTTAGACAGCATAAAATTAAATTTCGTAAGTTTAAATTTAATTCAGCTGCAATTCAAAACCAGTCTGTATATAATGAAGCACTTATCTTAATATAACATTTTAAGGTGACCTTACTCTAACGAAGTCAGAATATATTAAAATGTGAATTGAAAAACCACTGAAATTTCTGAAGAAATATTTAAGCTCTCTGAAAATTGAAAGCGCTCGGTAAAAATCGCATTTAGAAGGCGAAGTTGACTTGAAACTGTTTCAACCCTGCTTATTGTCACGTGAATTCAATACCTTAAGCTCCACGTATTCCGAATATCAAAGAATCCACCATTTTTATATACAACCCTTGCGAACCTAGTAACTGGTTCGTATTTCGATATTTATACAATTTATTATTCGTAAACAGTAGGCTTTAGGGAGATCCACTCACAAGTGATATGACGAGAATTTTTTTTTCTTATTAATTCATAAAACTGATACTTTAAAAATATATAGCTTACATAATAAACGTGGATATTAAAACTAGCAATAGTTATGTAATCATTGATATGTTCATCTAGGTTTACAAAATGGATTTACAATCAACCTAGCGAATGAGATATTAAAAATACCTACCATGCTTGTAAGACAGATGATTGAGTCTATTATTATGTATGAATATGTTAATGCTTACAATTTTTTAATGGTTGCGACTTACTTATTGTATCTTTGACTACTAATAACTTAGATATATTAATTTTGCTAGTGCATAATTGTATATCAGAAAATTATAAAATACTCGAATCGTAAAGTGGTTTTAAGATCTCATTTGAAATAAGGAAACAATGAATAATAAATTTTAATTAAATTTAGTTGTCCCTATTCTAATTACACAAAACAAGATTAAATGGACATTAAGAAAATTGTGCTAACAATAAGACAACAAAGTATTTATACATAAGTCTTCAATATTAGCATGAGATAAAAGAGATATCCAAAGCCAATCATAAATAAATATATTCCATTAACGAACACACTTCTTTTTAGACTTGTTACGATTATAGAAAAAAGTGTGTTGATGCTAGACAAGTAGATAATTAAAATTGTTATTAAGTTTAATTTGTTTAATTAACTATCCTAAGAGAAAACTCACTGAAATACAGTGTAGTGAATTATAAATGATCTACTAGATTTTATTTAAATAATAAATAATTTTTCATATATATTTTTACTCAAGGTTTATTTTTTCGTGATTTAAGACAATGTTTAGTTTTGAGAAAATGATGTGACCTACAACAACAATGTAAAGTTGTTTTTATACATCGACCCGGCTTATAAGACGATCAGCTGATGGAGAGACACCAGTTTGGGTGAAAACAGCAGTAAAATACTTTTTCCTCAGTCAGGTGATAAGTTTCAAGAAGTCAGATGTTGTTTCAAAACAATATGAAGAGATAACAATCATAGGGACGCAACCTCTGCTTTATAACTTTGACCTTTGGCTACCGTCCAATAACACACAAACTATATAAAAAAGTAATACTTGACATTGTACCTCTATTTATAGAGGATAATGAAATTTTATGTATCGGATTTATACGCATGTCGTTCACAGATATAATTTATTTCAGTCCTAGAATTTTACTGTTATTAATTAAGCACATCAACATATATACTTTTTACGGAGGATTTAAAAAAATTAAATAAAAATCATATTTTTAAGTGTATTAAGAATACAACAGAATAAACAATATAAATATTTGCTTTAATATTTTAAAAAATATTAAATATTTTTTAATTGAAATGTGTAATTTATTTCTGACTTAGTCTGATTTAGTCTTCAAACATTTTTTGCTGTTTATTATAATTTTTTTAAATTTATTAAAAAATATCTACTTCACACATTTTTTATTATTTAAAACCTATTTTTTTGTAAAGATGTATTTTGTTCAATAATGTAGTAAACAATTATTAAACGTTCAATTTTTTTGTCTATTTGATATTTGATCATTTAGGGTTAGTTTGAATATCGCCACTGTGTTGATTTTTTTTTTGCCCATACTTTCCGGCAGAACATCTTTATGCCTAGTACATACTATAAATATATTATGAATTTGAACAAGTTTTATTCTTTGGATTTGAAAGAACAGTTGTCACTTTTACGATCTGAATATAAAATAATATAAGTCTTAGAGATAAACCTACAAACATATAAATCTCATGAAATGTCTACTATTTGTAAATAAATCAACATTACCTTGAAAAAAGTTTTACAAAAAGTATATTGACAGCGATTTATGTGTACGGACTCGTATATGATGTAACCTTTATTACAAAAACCCTATTTTATTTCATTTCTTTTCATACACCTGCATGGAATTTTTTTCAGGAGGGTACTTTCCTGAAAATACCTATATCATTCCTAACGCGGGTACGAACGCCACAGGTGGAGATGAACGCTACAGATAACACTAACAAAGAAAACTTAACACTAACAAAAATCGGAATTCTTAGTTTTAGTAAAGAAAAATAAATACTTTAAAAGAGAACAATGACATCAATAACCCGAGATGTACAGTGCGCAGTTGATAGACACAGGATTAGGGTGAAATTATTTTGACGGAGATGTATCATAATTACGTTTAGCAAAAAATATTAAAATTACGAAATTATACATTTTAAAAATGTATTACAAAAAAAAAAAAAACATTTTTCATCTTGTAAAAAAGAAAGTCTTGTAGAAATAAAATGTGAAACGGGCCACATTAATTACCGCAAATTTCGTTCCGCTTCTTATCTTACACTGCTGGGAACAAAGGGCTGGGGGCGAGTCCACTCCCGGGGTGACAGCCCCCGCCTCCCCTAATGGATGGTCGGATAAGGGTTATTCAAATGCACCCGCATTGTACAGCAGCACTGCCTTCTAAAGCAGTCCTCCGGTATGCGCGATCTGTGCCACGAGGTAATGTGATGTTGCTATTAGTCCCGGGCTTGCGGTGTTTTGGGGTTGAAATATAGGATTATGAGTATATTCAGATGCCACTGCTTTCATAGATATTTTATTAATAAAGTATATAGCGAATTGTATTAGACACGTGAATGCAATGCAATTGCTTGTTGAACGTAAATAAGCCATATATAGTATACGGTGTGTGCATTAATTTTTTCAGATTTTTTCGTGAAATTGGAGCTTTATTATATAAAATTGGTATTGAATTGAAGCCAAGAAAGAATCAAGGCAATTTTTGATACACCATTGTTAAAGCGTCGAAACCAGTTCTCACACTTTTTTGCAATGGAGCATGTTCACCATAAACTTCAAACAGAAATCGGTGACATTCAGCTGATTTTTTCTTTCAATTGAAACAGAAAAGTAAAGCTTCCCGCAAATTGCGTTTTGTTGGTACAAAAGTTGACACATTGAGAGCTCACAAAAAAAGGTTGTATACACTACAGCGATATGACATATACTGAAAACAAAAGCGCAATAATGACGCTTCATAATGAAATTTTAAAGTATAACCTGATGCGATTCAATACTAGTAACGCCAACTCTTACACACCGTATATATCATGACGGTACTATAAAATAAATATCGTGAAACATGTACACAATGTACTTATTATTTTATTTTTACTTGAGTAAACCGCACGCCACGGGCAAGCGTTATCTTGGCATTTGGAATATCACTTATATTCGTGGACACGTTGGGAATAAAATATAAAAAGAGTATTACAGCAACACTTTGAATGATATATCTTTATCGAAAATATAAAATACACATTCCAAGTATAATAAAATTTTGTGCTTGTTAATATTCATACCGTATAAGTTACCTACAACTTACAACCGATGTGCAATTAGCCAATGGCGGTAATTTTTTTTTTATAGTTATCATTCGTTTGTCAGTTAATTCGCTGCGTGTGTACAGGGTTTAACAAATCACAAGTGTTTTAAACTACGCTTGAGCATAAATTGTGTTTTTATTCGTGCTGGGTTGGCACTTGACAGCGGGACTTCCGCAGTTCTACAGTGGAATCTCAACTCTGTAATGTCCCAAGTCCTCCTGAAATGGAGATTACCTGCGATTACCAACTTCCGGTTCCTCTTTCTTTTCATTTTAATTGTGTTTCGCGCAAAAAATTCAGTTGACGAAACTTATGATCATTTTCATATTAAACAATACGAAAAAAACGAATTTGTTTAGAGAAATGAATCTGATATTATATAATACAAATAGGGCGTTACCGCGTAAATAAATAATTGTTTCACGATTTGGTATAAATGATTAATAAACCATCAAACATATTGAAGATTTAGAATAATAATGGACCTGAATATTCCATTTACAATAAATATGAAATAATCATTGAAAATGATCGATCCTAAAAAGTATGAAAACTGCAGTATACTAAAACACATGTTAAAGTGCTTTCAAGTCATCAAATATGTGTCTAGCAACCTAGATACGTTGCTTCCGCATATTTTATATATTAGTTATAAAGTGGAATTATGGGTTGAAATACAACCTGTGTTGTGAATTGGAAATTCTAATTATGTGTTATCATTGCGAATATTGTTTAGTTATATATTTATACATTGTAGTGCAGATGCACGTGTGTGTGTGTGAAATAGCACACTACAAATTATTCAATGCAGGTGTACGGAGTTAAAAGGATTGTTGTCTACGAGTTAATCATTTTACTATTATGGGCACTCCGGTGCAGGGTAATAAAGCATCGCCTTCAACACCATGGGTGTGGGAGCGAGACAGCAGCCCCGGGCAGCCTCTTGCCTCTCCCTCTGACCTGAGTAATGTGCAGTCTAAGAATGCTTTTAAATTTTTGCAAGATTAAAATCACGCAATCATAAAATCCCTGCTCTTGGTGTGAAAATACGTGAAGTACATTAAAATTCCTTTATTTATTTATTTTTAATACTTACAATCATTTCATTTTTTTTAATAATGTGCAATAAGCATACATGCCATTGTACTTAGTTTTAAAATTAAACAAAATACCTCGCGTAACATAATTTCACAATTGAAACTTGCGCAAAAGTTTATTGAGAATGATTTCTTTGACAAACTTTGAAAATACTTTTATGATTTTTCCACATATTAGTGACCTATTTTGCCATCATTTCACGTTGACATTGTCATTTTTTTTAAATTATTCAACATGTGGAACACTCACTAAAAAAAATTGTTTAGAATATTAAAATGGAATTCCACCAAGCACAAAAATATTCAACTCTAAAAAAAATTTACTTACTAAATTGTTTCATTTCCATTCAAGAAAAGTTTTTTGAAATTATGCACACGTGACATTTGTTTCGCTTTTCACTAGTTTATTACTTAAAAACAATATTAGCGTTTTTGACCATTAATTAAATTACCAAAGATTGATAAATTCCAATCGTCAAATTTTCACCCCATTTCAGGACCGAACTCGTGCCTTCACAGACGTTACCACCCTCACTAACTTAAATTGCACATTTCATTTGGAATTTTCTATTCCAAATGTTAGCTAAAAATTTTACTGTTGGTCTATAAAACCCTGGACTTAAAGTGCGCCGTTTTATGGACCTCCCCTCACATACATTGCAACAATCTTTACTTACCCCTTGAGAAATTATAAATTGTCCCACTGAAAAAGGTACACCCATAAATGGAACAAAATGACGACATACATTATTAAGGGAGAAATTTAATAACATGAGGGATTTGCCTTCTTTATGGAGATTTATAATTAACAAGTGTTTTTTTTATTTAAATTTTATTTTTTCAATTTAAAAAACTCATTTAGATAACATGTAATTAATTATCAAAAGCAAAGTTTTTTGGCTTACCTTTTCATTTTTTTTTCTGTGTCTTAAAACGAATTTAATTCTCTTTCAGTACCTGTTTTTCAAATACATTTAACGCATGAAAGAAGTCCTCGATTTTTTAGTACCAATTTCTGTTTTCCACAGATATTTTTTACTGAAATGTACAAAAGTATTCAGTCTACCGGCTCGAAATTGGAATATCAACAAATACTGTATTTTTTTCTGTCACACGAGATACGAATTTAGAGAAGTAAATACAAAAACCAACAACAAACAATTTTTTTTATTTTTCTACATCCAATATAAAGCTACAGCTATACCCAAATAAATCAGTTAATTAATCGTCATCGACATTATTATTTTTTTCTGTGCCTCATTCAGACTCAGCATCTGATCTTTAATAGTAACAAATTTTTCATAAAAAGTATAAAAAATTCACATTTATATTCCTTAATTCAGTATAGATTTTGTTCAATTTTTCATAATACAATATCATATTAAAAGCTAACAATTGGAATTGGAAAGTAAAAAACGAAAAGACATATATCTGAATCTTTTTACTAAAAAATATATTTGATATATAAAAAGATGCCTGTATTCTAAATAAACCAAAAATATACACTTGCGTGTAGTTACTGTGCGTTTTGAAAAAGCGCATTTTTTGTTTTGAAGATCCATTTTGGATGTCTTGCTTTTTATTTTCAGGCTGAAATTTCCAAATATATCTGGATATAGACTGAAAAAGTTGAAAAAGGATTACCGTTACCACTAATCTACAACAAAAGTAAATAGTTAAATTGAGATTGATTTTTGTTTCTGTATTTTTTTTTGTTACCCACGAGTTTGTATTGATTTTTCAAATGGCAAGAAGCGAAACAAAGGCTTTATGTACGCTTTTATAATATTTCATACTAGGTAATTTTCTGTCCTTCAGTGCATTCTAGTGGAATATATTTATGATAAATATAGACCCTGAGTTCAGCTGCATCATCGTCCATCTGGCAACTATTCGCTGAGTCAGCTCGAAATAGCGAGACCTTCCTTAGCAACCTCACTTACTTTTCAGTGGCCGCTCCAATATCCTGAAACATGTCTCATGTCTCAAACATGAGATGAACCATGAAATGTGGTTATGGATAAATCCAATCTAAATGTGAATATTACACACGTTGTAAAAATAAAAAAGTGAGGCGATTTTTATAAGTACATAAATTATATACTTATAAATGTATATATATTTTTTTTTAACTTTTGATTTCCACTGGTCTCACAATCACTTATGGCTGTCTTCAAAGAGAGTCTGTGATAATTTTATGTTTTTGTTATTATTATCAATTTCGTATAATTTTAATTACTTTTTTTTATTTGGTCACCCTATTCAAGAAAACAAGGCAAAGCTTGTCTCAAATATTAAATATTCCATTACCCTCAAGTCTCTGAAACCACAACGATATTAATAAGTCTCCACGGTGGATAGACCGAGACGCTAGTGTTTATTTTGATAGAACTGAGGCACCTTGTCTAATCTACATACAGCTTGCATGGAAATGCACAATAACCAGCTTACAATACGTCGGAGCTGATACAACACGATTCAAATAAATTAATAATATTGTTTTTAATAATCAATATACTTAGTACCTCTTTTCATCAAAAATAACATTTAAAATAATGCATGAAAGATGATTTTTTCGATAAATTTCCCCATTTACTGTCAAAACAGATTAGTAATTTTAATAAATAAATATCGTAATCAAAAATATTGAAATGAGAAAATATTTTTGAGTAAAATACTTGAGTGATTTTCCACATGTTCGTTTTTATTTGTTACCGGTTTCGCCAACCTTTCACGTTGGCATTATCAAACAGAGTGAGGTTTTATATAATAATAAGCAATCAAATAAACAATTGTTAGAGGGAGATGTTGTTGGAAAGAGAGAGAGAGTTATTGTCAGGTGGTAAGGGCTAATGTGATTTTAATGTACCTGACAAGTGGAGGATTCTATATACAATAATTGCACATTTTTTGTGAACAAATGTATTTATATTAATGGAGTAATTATCTAAAGTAGTGGCTTTGGAGTGTAGCAGCAGTTATCCTGTGTTGGGGTTTGTCCTGTAGTGTGTTTATTTGTAAATAATAGGTTTTTGCGCAGTAAATGGTTTTTTAAAGATGTGATATAGCAAAAAGGAATAATAGTGGAGATTTATTGAAAATAACCTGGTCATTAAGCAGGTACTCCCATGACCAGGTTATTTTACCAAAACACGTGTCGACGCAAATCGTTTACGAATATAAACAGATTTTTTGTGTTGCTTTGACTAGCATTTGCTGTAAGGGTTATACGTTGAAGTCATCTGAAAAGTTTTCAAGGCCTGTAACAAGTTGTACGTTAAGGTTCCGCAATTATTTCCCCCGGATCCACTCCAATCAGTTGAGTGCCGCATTACCCTGTGCCGTATTAGGACTATCGGCCTGGTCTTCCGAATTCCTCCGACAATCACTCGCACCGAATCCGTAAATGTGTTTGTTGAGCTATTGGAGTTGTTTTCCCCATAATTTATAGGCCTAATAAAAAAGGAATAAAAATTTACTTTTGTTTTCTTATACATTTGTCTTTTTGAGTTATTTTATTTTTCTTGGTATATATCATGCAGTTTGCGCAGTACATTCGTATTTCCTGAAATGGTATGAAAGAATGGAAAAATCTTAAGCTGCCAACATCACGAAGGTAAGCATATTAAGCCTGCCCGCATACATCTATCAACGCATGTGGTTAATCACCTATTCAGATATTCAGCATGTATTCCCTTCAGAATCTTATGTTGTGTTGCGGGGTTCTAAAAAATCCGCCCTTATTCTTGGCTGGCATGAACCTCCCCCGGTCCCCCGAGGACTGTAACGTGTACGTGGGTTCAGGACATTACCTCCAGTACGAGCATTACAACAGAATGCATGCAAATTTTCATATTTTGTATATTCTACAATACACAACGGAAACATCAATTCGAAGCTTTAGTATATTCCGAGGGATATTTATAATTCTAATTGATTTTACTGCCTTTCAATGTCGCATGGGGGAAACATTTTCATTTTTAAAATTTTATTTTTACTTATGGTGTACAAGCTACAATTTACATTATGTAAGTTTTTTTGTGTAAATTTTCACTCAATACGTATTGCTTTTGAGTTTCAGAGTGACCTTAAATACATAAGCAGTGTAGTCTCGTAATTAAATAACGTAATACAAGTTAATTGCCGGCCGTAACTCACTGGCGTTTTAATATATTTTAATATACGCGATGATCTCCCAGTTAATAAATGTTCCTTTAATTCTGGTATTCAGGGGTTTCATTAGAAGGATCGCGGTGCTGAATTCAATCATACGTCTTGTCAAGGACGCTTGTATATGGAGGCAGGTGTACTCAACTTTTGGAAGGTATCACATAAATTTGTCAAAATATAAATTTTCTTTGGAATATTAATTTAACGCTGATTTACAAGGCAGAAACATGATGAGAAACACCGCACAATTTAATTACTTATAAAAAAATTATACTGCTTATAATTGTCGGTTGTTTTCTACACCAAGAAACTGTAATAATTTTAAAATTGACTTTTGACTTCATACTTTTAAGCCCAACAGAATAAAACAATACACAGAGAACAGAGCTGAAAATATATCTGATCATTTCACAGGTCTTAATGAGCTTGATTGAAAATATTTCAATGGAAAATATTTGCGCACTGTTTTTTTTCTGTGAGATAAAGAATTTTTTTTACACAAACTGAGTTTATTTCAGCCCAGTTTATATTGTCGCTGCGGTTCATACCCTTGTTGCGAAATAACCAGAGCAATCTCCGCGCATTCTTGTGTCGTTTTCAATGCATGATTAAAAGATTTTCTTTGCGTGTTTTTCTTCGCCGACTCACTCAATATTTAACAAAGGGTATATGAGAATTATTTATTTAGCCTCCACTGTCCCGGGACGCCTGCAGCCGCCGAATTACCAATTCAAATTCCGCGGAAGCCGGAATGGTTTCCGCCCCGCAGCGGCTTTCGCTGTCACCCACTTGTGTATGAACGACTCTCATAATACGGGACACGTATTGTATCATATTAAAACGGCGAATAAAAACAGCTCGAGCCTACCCCGACGGTACACATTCTAATATTTATAGATAAACGTGACGTGCACGTACTCCACCTGAGGTACGTACGTAAACTTTAAAACTGTGACTTCCAAATGGAACTGTATTCCATACCGCAAGCTGGTGAAGCCTTCTACGACATCCGTGTTTACATTTACTTTGCATATATATTTGCTTGATATTATTAAGTACAATCTTTGAAGGAAGGTCTTGTGTGTAGTTCTACCATACCACTCAGGAATTGCTTTATACTATAAAAAATAAACATGAACAACGCTAAAAGTACGTATTATAAAAATAATACATAAGTGGCTTGAATCCAAATCACAAGCTTAAGTTTGTTCACTTTTATTTTCGAGTTATTAAGAATTCTATACTCATGTTAAATACACAGCATTATTTTAAAAATAATACTTGTGTGATTTTACTACGGAATTATCAAACTGAATAAAAATTACAATATAAAACTGAATTCCAAAAATAATAAATCCATATTTTATTAAGTATATCAAGACATAGAAAATGACATGTCAATTTTAATAACATCTTGCCATGTTTGCATATGATGATAAGAAATTATCATTTTTATTTTGTACCGCACAGTTTACATTTGGGAAAGTAAAATATATTGTTCAAGGCAAAAAAGTTCAGATCTAGACGCAAGATGAAAAAAAACTATTTCCCAATATATATTGCGTGGTACAAATGCATATCAAAAGGTTTGTTTAAAGTGTTAAAAATTAAAATATACACATAATACAGACTTTGTGCATTTACGCTGAATACGAATAATGAATTATTTTTAAATTTTATAAATACTTTGAAAATCTAATCAATGACAAAATTTCCTTAATATCTTATCGTGGAATGTTTAAAGACATAAATTTCAAACGAGAATAAAACCTAACGGCGTTCACAGTGGCACATTTTTCATCATTAATCAGTGATGACCATTAGTGGAGATATCGGCGAGAGCCCCATCAGGCGTGACCCCCTTCTCTTCTTACATTTCCGCAAGCCACCCTTCCTAGTACACCCCTTCAGAATCATGTTTAACACTTTTTCGTTCAGATTTAAAACGAGAAACATACATAAATATTATTTTTAATCTATTCAAACATTCAATATTATGGTAGTTGTAATCGTAGAGTTCGTTTTTATGTTTTCTTTGTAAGATTGTTCTACATTGAACATTTAATTGAAACATGCCGTTAGAGCTCAATACAACTATTTTGTTGAAGTTCAAAGATATTAAAATATTAAATACATGTGAAAAGTAAGTATTTTATTCAATGCACGCATATAAAAAGTATATGCATTACTGAAACTGTATAAATCCAAACTTAATTATCAGTAACAGTTAATTTAAAAAATCAATGTGGGCTATTGATGGGCTGGGCTAAAGACTCCTACAAATACCGGATGAATAATTATCTGATGATTTTATTAACTTTATATATTTTTTAAAAATGGTATATTTCAGCGATACATCAAAAAGTTGTTTTCCTTTTTTTTTTTTTTTTTTAATTTTATACAATCAGATTTGATGAATTCAAATTCTGCGTTCAATTTCCTGTTTTCTGCAACACGTCTCTGTGCAAAATATTCTCAGAAGTAATTTTTTGTCCATACAATAATATTTCAACTTCATTTCCATTAAAAAAATATCACTGCAATGTAATATTCAACATATCCATTAAAATAATTTTTTCATCGTATCATATAGTACTCATAATACAAATTTTATATTTGAACTACAAGTTTAATTTATGTTATCTATTTAGTTATTTAACATGGAAACTTAAATAAAAAATACCCGATTATTTATGTATTTATAAAATACGTAGTAAAATATAATCTGGAGCGTACATCTTGTTAACCGAATTAAAATTTCAAACATGCAACCAAATTGATAACATCTGGGCGTTGCTTGCTTTACTATCTTAGCTTATTTCAAAAGTTTTCATGGTTTTATGGTCTTGTCATTGAAATGGTTAGTCTTAGATAAAGTCGAAGTAAATTCTTATAAAGCAATAAATCCAGATTATTTTTAGTTCAGTCCATAATCAGTTAAACGTACCGTTTGCGAAAACATGCAATATTCTAAATTCATTTCTACGTTGTTTTATTGCAATACGTCTTGTGAATTGTAGCAAGGTAAATTGCATTTTAACGGAAATTGCATATTAATGATGAATTAACTAGCAAACCTTTCTATTTTGCTGCATAATTTAGCATACAACTACAAAAGTTAATGTTTGGATTATAACAGAATATTAAAATTAAAATTCTCGTTACTCATGAAAACGAAATTACTTAAGGATGATTTAAAACGTTGTGGATTTTTTGTAGAATGAACATTCTTTGTTCTAAAATAATTAACGTGCGCAGATGTAGAAATATTTATTAAAATGTCTAAATTAATATAAAATTGCATTTATGTTGCAATGTTATTTTATTAAAGTTTACCTGATATATCACTAAATTAAGCTCAGAAGAAAACGTTAAACTCGTGTTAAGCTGTATTAAGATGCGATCAATAGCCCAACGATTCGGTATCATTACTGAAACTATTTTCATGGAAAGTTTCTTTGAAAACATAATATATTTTCGTTGAAAATAGCTGAGGCATCGCAAACCAAAATGTAGACCTTCAATTTAAATTTTGCCTGGAAAATACTTTTCCGATATTTTGTGAAAGTACCACTGGATAATCATGATGATCTATAACAGAATTATTTTATTTCTTACACTCCTTATTTAAATAACAAATATGAATAACCAAATGGCTTAAAGCTATGTAATATTTTTTTCTCACGTGTGCTTTGTTTTTTAAATGCTTTTATTGTCTTTAAATGGCAAAAATATATGAAATAAAAAATGTTTCTAATCTCATACCCATTTACGTATTGCCACTTTTTTGCATGACTTTATTATCGTTGATATTAAAGGCTTGTATTTTTTTTGAGGTACAAACATGAGTAAACATTGCTCAACTTTAAGTACAATGATAAAAAAATTTATATCTGTAATATATTTAGAGCTGAATAATTCTGAGAAGAAAAATCGGTTGCGCTGCAGCAATATTATTCAATGTTGTTTGAGTACATTATTTCATCTCTTTTACAAATTCTCCTCTGTTTTAAAAACTTATATCTCGTATGCGCTTTTCAATACACGCTTTTTGAAACTCCAATCTGTTAGCTTGAAAACTGACAGTATTCCGATAAGAGTATCGAGTGCCTCGTGTATATATAACGACGTATTAATTTATCTAACATAGAATTCTTATTATAATAACGCTACGTAAATGTAAACAAGTTTTAAACAAAGGCCTGAAATTTTTTTAGATACATTATTATTACCGGATATATTAAAGCACTTTAAAAAAAATCTATGCTTTGTAGTGGTCTTGGTTCATGAAATATTTTCAGGAATTCAAATCACTGTAATTTTTTTCAGTACCAATACTAAAACGTTGGAACACTCAATAAATCTCATATAACTGTTAATCAAAACGGATGGATATTCTATTACTAATATGATTAGGCACATTAGTTCACACATAGAAGATGATTAACTAAATTCTCAGAAAAATATCATCGTGATTTGTGTGGGATTTGAACCCACATCCCCAGGCTTACATGGGCGGTGTACTGACCAATGTACTAACGAACCACAGTCATTAATCCACATCCATAAGTATTGGTTGGCCTAGGCACATTGGTTCATATATAAAGTATGATTGTTAAAAGTTATCGATTAATGAATGTGGTTACGATGATATTTTTCTGAGAATTTTTTTAATCATCTTCTATGTGTGAACTTATGTGCC
Source organism: Atopsyche davidsoni (assembly GCA_022113835.1). Lineage (NCBI taxonomy): Eukaryota > Metazoa > Arthropoda > Insecta > Trichoptera > Hydrobiosidae > Atopsyche > Atopsyche davidsoni. Next base: position 17,422,322 of record JAILWY010000009.1, on the reverse strand, counting down.
TTATCATATTAGTAATAATATAATAAACCCGTAATGGGTAATAAATACGCACTTGATTGACGTTAAATCCAAAAAATAGACATACGGATGGATATACCTTTACGTAATTTATATGTTTGAACATGTATCAGATTATCTGAGATTACTAATATCATTTAACTGAAAAGTAAAAACCAAGAACACCAAGTATAATCCTTCACAGTTTGAGTGCACTTACGTGGATGAAATAAATGAGGTGACGATGCTTTTCCTGCGGCAGTTAGGGAGGTAATAGAGTACCGCGGGGGGTAGCGACCCCCTCTCTAAACGGCGCATCCCCTATTCTTCCGCGATAAAATAAAATCTTGGTTAACTGATTTTATAACGCGGTAACTTCGTGAAATCGCCCGGTTACACGGACTACCCTTCCAGCTTGCGTATTGACGGGGAGTTTTATTTTTAGCAAAGCTTTCGTTGCTGCTTTTCTTGCACGTGCAGTGCTAAATAACTAAAAAAAATTATAATTTTGTTTTACTATATAGAAAGTATAGTCCAAATTCATCAAACAATCACATGATAACTAACCAATTATATTTTTAATAACAGCACTGCAAATAAAGCATACGTGATTTGCATTGCGTGATTTTTTAAAGATTATTACAACATTGATATTTTTGTACTAGCTGCCTACGGACTTTTTTTATTATTTTACAAATAATTTGATTATTTTTTTTATAATTAGTTCTTAGTAGTTTACCATTGAAACTACACAAAGTCATAAAAATTAACGTATAGGTTATTTCCCTTTTGTAAAAAATCAATAGTTAAATATAATAATACGAAAATATTTCACAGCACGAGCTTTCTTTGCGAGCTTTTTATGATTTCCGCCACTGCTAGCGCCATCTCTCCGTGGATCGTCGAATTGTTCGTCTCCTACATATCTTATTTTAGAAGTACTTTATTTGTAACATCAATATGTATAAAGATTACAGATACACGTTATACCTAACACGTTCATTTTAAATTCAATATTCACTCTAAAAACAACAGAATCCAATTGTAACAATTATACATTATTATTTTACAGTTTATTTGTCTATAAAAATTTAAAATGTTTATTTTTTTAGGCAGGCTATTTAAATATAATAAAATATTTTGCGTAGTGTCTTTTTTTAAAATCTGAATTTCAGCCGGTGCGAGAATTCTTAAAAGTCCAATTTAATATTCGAATAAAGAGATAATTCTAAATAAAACGAATTCTTAAGCATTATGTATTGAAAAAACTTGGCACTAAAGTGTACGCCTTTTCTTTTCTTTGCGAACTGGGTCACCCGAATACTGAGCACTTTCTACGCACAGTTGATATGCAGCTTCGACCTTCGACTCACAGATGGCACTAGTCTCAATGTTTTCGTCAGCTGGCGGAAATGCGGGGAAGTCCCCGGAGAAAAATTTAATTGAATATTCAAGAAATAGTCGTCAAATTAAAGCAGTTGCTGGCAAGCGGAAAATTCGGTCCGGTTTTATCTCGGAGCTTTCGTTAGATGCTGGTTGGCTGGCTGCCCCATAGAGTCGGCTAATTTATCTGATTTATCTCATTGAAGCCAAGCAAGCATGCTTGTCGAATTCTCATTATTTTTAGTCCGTAATCTTTTAACATCGATTCTCTCAAACTTGGCTGTATATTTGCTTATATTTAACAGACGGAAATTGAATTTGTGTATTTCAATTTGGAAGTGTAATTGAATGAGCCTTTTAAATTGACATGATTTTGCTTATTTAATTAGAATATATAAGTTAAAGACTTTATTTTAATATAAATAAATTATATTTTACTAAAACTGCCGTTGATATATGATAATATTGAATTATTTAATTCAAGTTGGAAAAGAAGCGAAAGGTCTCCTATTTTGGCCACATTTTTCGAAACAAAATATATGGTATCCTCCATCTGATTGTCCAAGGAATAATCAAAGGAAAAGGGGGCATTGGAAGAAGGAAGTTCACATGGATGCAAAGTTTGCGCCAGTGGCTGGAGATCGGAAGTGCAGCCTGATTGGTGAGACTGGGCCAAGATAAATATATGTTCGAGGAAATGGTCACCAACCTAGTAAATTATAATAATATTTTTGAATAAAATACTTGAGTGATTTTCCAAGTGTTCGTTTTTATTTGTGACCGGTTCCGCCAACCTTTCACGTTGGCATTATCAAACAGAGTATTGTATACAATCACTCAAGTGTTTTATTCAAAAATATTAAAATGGAATTCCACTAAGTACTCTCTGCCAAAAATTTCAAATAATACATATTTTATCATAATTTAAAAAATATATTTTGTATCATATATTTGGCAGTTATGGCACAATTTATTTTATTTAACAACAAAAATTGGTCTTATATTTATGTATTGTTTTGAAGTTTAATTTATTGCTCGATTGGACGTGGTTGAGCGCGGTCTCAAATCACACCAGTTTCACGTTTTTTTCTCGTCATTTCAAGTATATATTTATATATTATATTATTAAAATAAATTTTAATGCGTAGAAAATTCAAATTTATTAAATATGCAACACACAGACGTGCGCTCTAGTGGAACTCAAATTTTGTTATATTTAAATTAAAAATGGTTTGTATTTATTACCACAGTGGCAACACTGCATCAATATTTAGCTGGAGTTAAGAAGCAGCCGTGCATTTAGATGGGTCCTCAGGAAAGCTGCATTTCATTGAAAATTCCGCAAATACTCCGCGGGTCCCCGAAGCGCCGGTCCTCTCCGACTGCAGATTTCCCCAGGCTGGTCCTGCAACCCCGAGTTTGGTCGTAAATCGCTATTTTCAAGTGCTGCAACGCCACTGCTGAGGGGGATAACTTTACACCACGAATACGAGAAATGCTTATTTTAGATTATAAAACATGATGCAATTTTCATTTTGTTCAAACAAACTTTCTGTGCTATTTAAAACGGTAGATTGGTTTAAAAGTTTTTTTTCTCAAATAATATATGTACTTGTGCATAACTAGATTTCATTTTTCAACTCAAATTGTCAGCATTTATAAATAAAGAAATAAAATACTTTTTTTATTTGATATGTTGTTGAAAATTTTGTATGGGAAATGTCGAAAATCTATTTAATTAAATAAACCGAATTTGATCATGAATTGTTTGATTTAAGTGGCCTAAAACCAACTCAGTATGATTGGCTTTCAAATGAAACCGGCTTGGGGCATATCGGTTCGTTGGTTTTAAACCTTAGCGCAGCCAGATCCACGCTAGTTTTTGAGTTTGTGTTTTATATATATAGATTATCATAAAACATTTACAAAGAATGAAAATAACTATTATTATGTAACAAAAAATAAAAAGCCAATTTTTGTATTTCAATTGCTTTTTCAGACTTCTAAAAGTACTCACTAACAAAAACTGATCATTATCTCAAGACGATTCGCATTTTTTGTTTAAATATGAAGTTTGACCCAAACATTTGTTGAATCAGTATTTAAATAGTTGATAGTAAATATTTAAAAAGGATAATTCTGTAACTTGTCTGCTAAAAACAAAGCATAAAGTTTTATTTTCGTAATATTCAATTAATTTGATCGTTAAAAATTGACCCCTTCTAAGTTGCTGAAACTTTGGGTGGTTCAAGACTACAAATTAAAATATATACAATATTACAAGATGGATATTTTTTGTGTGTTACATTTAAATCGTAAATACTAATTTCAGTGTTCCATAAAATTTAGATTAATATATATAGTTCAGGAAGTGAAAAGGCAACCTGGGGTTACTCATATGCGAAAAGTCTACCGAATAATTCGATAACAAACAGCTACCCTCATGATATTTCACGCCGAGCTTCAGATATGAAAAATCACTTAACATCAATCACAATTTACTAACAAAGACCTCATAGGTTATTCAGAGTGTGTCGCTCGACTGTTATTTACGGAATAATCCCAACATAAGCCACATATTTATTATATCAGGATCATTCCACGCCTAACAAGAGTTAACTCAAATATAATATTATCTTATTATGATTAACTGTCTAATACTTTTATTTTTTGGTAATTTGTAACTCTGCAAAACATTATATATATAATCAGAAAAATAAAAAATAATTTATATATATATATATATATATATATATTTGGGTCGCTTGATAAAATAAATTAAAAGACATTTTCGGTTTTTTTAGAAAATGTCGCTCGACACGATTTCCAAGCAAAGTCACGCCTTACAGGAGTTAACCGAAAATAATAAATAATATTTAAAATACATATTATAATTATTGAATTCAGTCATTCAATTCAGAATTCATTTTTCAGTAAACAAACTCTTGGTGTCAGCAAGAAGGCAGTATTTAGTCTTAGACTGTCGGTTATATTGATATAATCTGAGATTGTGATATTTATTTATTTATTTAATAAACATACAAAGTAAATAAAGAATATTTATTGTTCTATAAAACTGTGCATGTTTTTTAGAATAAGTCTACCGGATTTATTATAAGTTTAAACAAAGCTTTGGAAGATTGCCCGTTTTCCAGTGGTTTCAAAAAACCTTTAAAACGCGAAGCAAAATTAAAACTCCCATGGATCATCACGATTAAATAACCTTATATAATATAAATATTTAGTAAATTTAATAGTCTAGGTCCACATAGACTGAGACTGGAAAAATCCTCAGGGATACAAATTTATGATTTGAACAATAATATTAATTTAGATTAATGTCAATCAGAATGCGTTTTTATTTACCCATGCAGGTATTAGTATGTTTATGTGATTAAGCACATTTTTTCATACATTGAAAACAATTAAAGAAAACTCTCAGAAAATATCATCGTGACTTGTGAGGGATACGAACCCACATCCCCAAGCTTTCATGGCCGGTGCATTTATCCAACTATGCTAACGAGCCACTGCAATTTAGTGAGAATTTTTAATAATCATATTCTACATATGAACTAATATGCTCGCAAGTCCCTCACAAGTCACGATGATATTTTCTGAGAGTTTTCTTTAATTGTTTTCAATGTATGAAAAAATGTGCTTAATCACATAAATTTGAACAATACGTCAAATCACAGCGCAACATATCACCTAAAAAATAATCTTCTTCATCAAGTGCCTCTACTCAGAGGAAATTGGCGACCGTTTCACTGAGCATATACTCATGCTGAGCTAGTGTTCATGGTTTTCTAAGGGGAAAATAGTATAGTGGATCCCCGGGGCCTTCTACACCGCAGTTTTATATTGCTGCTTCCCAAAAGCATTTTTATAAATCCTTTCTTTATAATGCTCTGGCGTTAAGATCTGATACTTCTTTTGCAGCAAGCTACAGAAACAATAGCAGAAGCCCCACATCTCGACAAGGTACTTCCAGAGCACATCCCTCCACAGTCATTCCATGTCCACATCTCCATTACAGATCCTTTACACAAGTTCAGCGTGCAGAATGGCAGTCATGCACAAGCAACATAATGGGGAGAGCGGGAAGGTATTAAAATGGTTGTCCAAAGAGAGTATCGGGTATTTGTTAGTTCAGTTAAACAAAAACTACTCGTAATCAAGTATTTTTTTATTATTGATTATATGAATATTTCGAAAAGATAATATTATCCAAATGGTGACCGTTACGCTGCTGACACTCATCTAATCTGGAACGAAGATTGCTGATAACACGCTGACACATATCCCTCGATATTACTGTCATTTCTGACCTGATGTTTTATTTCAATTCCATTAGGTTCTTCAGATAATTCTCATTAACCCTACTTTTAAGGTATCCCCATACAAAATAGTCAAGAGGGCCAAAGTCGGGGCTTCTGGGAGCCCAGTTGATATTACCTCTACGTGAAATGACCTTATTAGGGAATGGCTCGTTAACAGCTTCAATTGATTGATCGGATGCTTGGAACCACGTTCTTGAGTTGAAACCTTGAAGCTCCTGCAACTCTGAACGGTCACTATTCACATTCACCCGATACTCTTTTTGGACACCCTTTACAATATAGACCATAGCAATTCTTTGGCGAAAAAAATTAATGGAGCCAAATTACTGTAACCTGTTTAATAAATCACCCTTCAGCTGCGAATTTGCAAATGAACTCGTTAAAAATTCGTGATATTGTGGCAGGTACGCCTTCAGGTGCAAGTGGCCTGGTCTAACGATGAGCGATGGGCGCGGCCCTGATTGCACGTTGGCGTGGTCTGCACTGTTACGCGGACGGGAAACACGACCGGGCTATCTGAAAACATCATTAATTCTGCTCTGGACTTGAGTCAAGGTGCAAATTACTTGATCACCTCTCATTATGGCCACGAGTGCTTTTTTTATTGCACAAGTTGTGTAATATAACTTGTTTTTAATGGCGTTCTTTGTAGGAAAATTTGACGCTAAGACCTTTGAATGCGTTATTTATTTTAAATTTAAAAACAATGTAAGTTTGTAGGTTTTTTTCATTTTTCATCATTTATCATCCGTTGTAATCCTTTCAGAGACAATTTTCACTCAGAGTATGCAGAGCATACAGAACTGGACTCATTCCACTGGACCTAGTGATACAATAGAGGCAAGCAATATACAATGTCAAGAAACGAGGCATCACAGATTTTCTTCCTAGTGACAGGAAATATCAAGGAGTAATTGACATCTTTTCATTGCCTCATCCGAATTAGAGACATCAAAGTGACCCCCGATATTTTTACTAAAATATCCCTACGCCAAAACACAATGAACTCACAATATACACGGACGGTAGCTTACTCGAGGGAAAGGTTGGAGCGGCTTGTGTTCTATACGAAAACAGCCAAGAACTTCCTGCTAGAACAATGAAACTTGCCGACTACTGCTCCGTATTTCAAAGTGAGCTCGTTGCCATTAATAAGGCTCTTCGCTGGATATTACTAAAACCATCTGGCAGGTGGCAGTCAGTAAAAATACTCACTGATTGTCGCTCGGGGGTAGACAGTCAACCTACTCTCTAATAGTAACATCCAGAAAAAGCTAAAAGAAATACAAGCAAGTGATGTTAACATCGAGATAGGCTGGGTGAGAGCTCACGTTGGTCTTTTTGCAAGTTCCACTTGACCCATACCCTTGTGATGATATTACTCCACAAACAGTGATCCACCTTGTGGGTTCATGCCCCATCTTTGGTCTTCAGAGACACCAACTGGAGAGCTAATGCCGACAGGAGGGCCTGTGCCTAGATGACTTGAAGTCAGTGGCGAGACACCCACAGTTGATGAAGTCACTGGATGACTTCTTGAAGCGTGTCATCGGAACCATAAAGAAGATAAACCAGGGGGTGTAGCTTCAGTCACTCCCATATATAGCACAATTTCGATGGATTAGTTTGGAAAGTTTCCCCAAATTGTGATGACAAACCTTATACATAACAAGCAAGGTACCAAACCCAATAAAAAAAAAATTCCTAGTGTTCTTGTTTATGCGTTTTATAATGACGGAATCTATGTTGCATGCTCACACTAAGTCAGTCGTATAATAAGCACAGGACAGAAAATACGTGTTTGATTTGATACGTTACAAGTTCAAAATAAACATTGAAATCCTTCAAGATGGTCTTAGAACCATCAAAGAACAACTCCCAAGCCAAGACGAAGAATACCTAGGCACAATTTTTTTTTAAATTTATTAAATCACGAATAAATTGAATACAGATATAAATACTCAGAAGTATTGCCGTTTAATAAATAAGGTCAACTTCAAGTTAACTTTAAATTGATCCTTACCCTAAGCAGATTCAATGAAAATAATGATTTTATTGTCCTTAACAAATAAACGTTCAATGAAATCAATTATTGATTCTAAGAAATCAATTTGTATAACCCTTGTATACCATGAACTATAAGCTAGAGCTACAAATTACAACGTACAGTTAATATGTTAAATGTATTCAGTGTTAAGACGCGAGTTTTAATAATAAATCAATCGGATTACTATTGATTTATAAATGTAATCTTAAAAAACTGAGTTAAATAACCGTAAAAAATACTGTTTTGATTTATCCACGAGGAATGTCTTGTCACTGCAATAAAATTATGTAATAGCTAGCAATTTAGATATTTTTTCTGCAGTTTATTTGGAAAACTATGAGTTGTATTTTTGCGGATTGCTACACATTAAATAAATCTTAATTGTATGTCATAAAAATAAATGTGGCAGGTTTTAATCAGCCTTATTCACCCAGGGGTGACCCAAGCAGTATTCGATCATATTATGAAGTATTTAAAATTTTTAATAAATTATTACATTGAACGTTTTAAAAAATTATTTTGTTTACGTATTTGCAGCACTCAAACGTAAATTCAAATGTCGTGCTGTGCTAACGATCTTGTAGTTAAAAAATATATGATTTTTTTTTAAATCAACGCAATTCCTGACCAAATAATCGTGTTCTTTAACAGGAAAACCTTAAAGCCAGCTTTGTCGGGCATGCGCTTACATCCTGTCGAAAATATTTAAAAATATTCGCGAAGCGTGCAATAAAAGTTTTTTTACGTCGCTAAGCTCCGGCTACCCTTCCCAATCAAAACCTCACAAAGTGGCACCCCTAACGCCGAGGGTAGGTATTAATAATGCATTGGCTGGGGGGTTGTTTGAGGCTTAGCAATTTTCTTTTTTGCTATAAAGTGGTCCTTAGAGAATAGAGAAATGGAATATTCAAAATAATGGACAGAATAGCGATTCTTTCCCGAGCCCCGGGAAGAAACAAGCATTTTTTATTTTTATTTCGATTCGAACCTTTCGATACTTTTTTTATGGTTAAGGAATACTCTCATGAAATTCAGTAAAAATTATAGCTTTTTTCTGCGTAAAAATACTGTGTCCGGTTTTGATTATTTTTTTAGTTAAAAGGTGAATTTATATAATCAAAACATATAATTTTTGGAAAAATAAAAAAACCAATAATCAATTAATAACACATAAGAAAAAATAAACAAATTACATATATACATCTCTGTCCAAGGTTTTTAAATAAAAATTGTTTTCACAAATTATATAAATAATCAAATGAAAAACTATTGTCAATCAATTTTTCTTAACTCCTTAAAATAAAGGATAAGGTTTACTTAAGATTACTTTTTACAAATTACATTTAACAACGAAATTTCAGATAGTGCCGAATGTATTTTTTTTCAAGAAATTACATTCAAGAAACGTTTTCGGCTTGTCTATTCAAACTTTCCTCAAGTTTCCAAATTACATCTATATTTTGTTAGTTTCGGGTCTCCCTGTAGTTGTTTGAGAGTTTCGATGAGATCAGCAGTATAGGTAATATTAACAAACAGCTTTGATGTCTTGTGTGGTTTGATTGAGGTAGTGATGATCTGATATTGAAGCCAGCTCTCAAGTTGAATAACTTGGAATCTGTGTATATCTCGAACAACTTTTGATTTTCGTAAACGTGCTTATTTCCAGGAACTTGTTTGAGACTATCTAATCTACCGCAACAAAACCACGTACATTTGTACTATTACACTTTGTTCTTCAACACCGGAGCTGAAACTTTCAACAACCACAATAATTCAATACAAGCAATATGCATCAATGAAATCCAGAAATCAATATTATCCTTTGATATATGTAGTAAGAATTCGACTACGACAAATCACGGAATATTTGTATACCTAATATAAGTTTTTAATCAATCAATGCCAAACAATTATTGAAAGCCGCTGTATATTGCATTTCACTTAGACAGTGAATATTGTTTGTGCAAAACCTTGGAAGATTTAACTTGGAGTTAAGAATGTGAACCGAAGAATAAAACCAATATAATACATATACGTATAAAATAGACGGATTAATTAAACATTTCCAAATCTCACATGTGTCTTCAATAATGTGTAAATCGATTGTCTTTAAGTATATTTTATACATTAAAAACGTGTATAGGGTATAGATAGGCATAAGTAAAATATGTTATATTGTCTATTGGTTCACGAATCATATTTTCAAACATCTGTAAATTTTTCAAGATCTTCAAACACTATTCACAAGTTTGAAGATTTTCATTAAAATAACCGCATCAATGGGAAGATGTGAACCCACGCAATGTTATATTTTCAGAATGATCAAAAAAATAGATTGGCGTTGTATTTGGGTCTCCAATGATTGACTGATTGGTCGAGAGTCTCGCTCATCAGTCTGCGCAGCTGTCAATCGGTTTTTATTTTTAAACTTCAATAATAAAACACGAAACGCTTTTTTTTAATTAGAAAAAAAAAATAGAAAAACATTCGTCTGGCTGAGTTTGTTTTTGAGTGATATGGTGGTTTTTTTTTCTTTGTTGGTGCAGACGGGTTAATAGAGGTTTTCAATTTTTAAATAGACTTTAAAAAACGTTTTTTTTAAATAGATAAGTAATATTGAATGAGTGAGCCATTTTTCATAAGTGTTATCATTTTAAAGCTTAGTTTTTTAGTAAAGGAACATTTAATTTATGCTGAAATAATAATTATTTTCAATTAGGGTAGTATAGAATTTCTTGAAGAATTTCTTTATTAGCATTTCTAAAATTTACTTCAAATAATATATTTTTTTTACTTACCCTTCAATTTAAATAATTTATAGTAATTTAGTTATAAAAAAAGTACCAGTGTACCTGAGAATAAACGCACGTCTCTTTTTTGTTTGTTTTTAATTACGTTTCCTTATCATTATATGTTTAAAATATTTATATTTTCATATCTTTAAGGCAATGAAAGAATCTTTGAATTAAAAAAAAAATTATATATATATTTATATAATTTAATTCAAATAGTAAATTAAAATTAACATTTTTCAACACTCAATGTCTTGAAGTAAAATCATGATTTTCATACTTCATATAATATCATATATATGTTCAAAATAACAGCATTATTTTCTGTATTTAAAACTCAATGTTACCTTTGATAAGTTTTAACAAAAACTGGAAGTAATAAGTTGGATTTTACTAATTAAAATTTAGGTTCATTGAAAATTTGTGTTTTAATTAAAACTAATTTGTTAAAAAGTATGATTTTTGATAATGATTGAAAAGTATGATTTTATTTGCAATTAACTATTTAACTATGTTATGTTCACTTTAGAAGTTGATGTAGTTGATTTTATTTATTAACGTGGAATACCTCATAGGTTGTTTGAATAAGTGAATGAAACAAAACTGTACCTAAAATTATTATTTATTTACAATTTCATTAAATATTATGGTTTATTTTGGGACACCTGATGTTTTTTTTATCAATGCACATTTAAGCTCAATATGTTTAAATGACACCACTCTAAGATTTAATTTATATTTTTTCAACGTTTATTTTGTTTTTTAATTGAAGTTATAACATGAACAAATAAAACATCGATTTGCACAGCTCAATTGGCGAAACTCAATTCAGTAATACCCCTACAGGCATGCGTCGACAGCACTTGCATATCCGAATCACAGACACACGAACTTCCGGTGATAAAGTGATTCTCCGGTGGAATGAATTTCCCGTGGCATTTTGCACCGGTCGGACACGAAATCTGTCAATACATTAAATAAACAATCCGCACTACGCCCACTGCATGTTTCTCTGCAAATTCCTATAAATGAATCAACAGGTATAAGCCTATAAATTATATAATCGAAACTTTGTAATCATCGTCGACCATAAAAATAACATATATAAGAAATATCAGATATTTTGGTTTTAATACTGAGACCAGATTATTTGTGAAAATTTTTTAAAATCCCTGAATCTTTCTCTAGTGCAAAGACAAAACTTTCAACAAATTACAAGAAAACATTATTTTCAATAGCAATAGCTGCAAAAATATACAAATACATTTGTACTTAGAAAAATTTAAGAATTTAAGATAGTAAAAAATATATATCAGGGAAAGCAACTTAATTTGGTATTCTGGAAAACCTCTGATTGAAATTTAAGATGAAGAAGCAAATCTTTTATATAAGTGAAGGTTGAACAAGAATCGATTTTTATTTTAATAAAACTAAAGTTTAGTAATGGAATGTAAAAGCGGCTTCGAATTTGTATTTCATCAAGTAGAAATTATTGTTACTACGTTTATACAATTAGAATTTCACAGTTAAAATACTTTACGAAATGCTAATTTTTATTATTCCAAGGATTCGTTTCATTTTCAAAGTTACCCCTTTCAAAATTACACGAAAAAATGATAAATTTAAATCAGTAAAAGCACTTATTAAGCCTTTCAACCCTTCCAGTCAAAAAAGAACTGAGGAATTGTTGCGATGTAATAAAACTCAACCGAACTGCCAATCACGAGCCGTTTTGTATATCTAGTCAATCGATATAAGTTGATCGAAACTCAAACCTTTTTGCGAAGGGTTACCCAAAATGGCCGCCCTCTACCTAGGATATAAAGTCATCCATTGTGACTACGTTGATAACTTTTTGATACAATATATCTTTTATATAAAATATACTCCACCCCTCGTAAAAACGTGAAAACTGAAACTCAATCTCAAGCACCTACATAAAAACTCGCCCTTTCTTTTTAACGATAAAAATTATTTTCAATAACTTTACACGTGATTATGTGTAAGTTTTTTAAACTTTTAGTTGTAGTCTAGTGGCAAAAATAAAGCATTGGTAGATAATTTCAAATTAAGTCATATTTTAAGAATTCTGAGAGTCACGGCAAAAATAGACCAAACAAAAATTTGACTAATACCGAAAATACGACGAAATAATATATTAAAAGCACTTACCCAAATACTTTGAAGTATATTTATATATCGAAGATATACTCAATTAAGTGAACATTGAGGGTACACGGTTTATCGAAACTGTCTCTATGCGGGCTCCTTAAAAAAAACTCAAACATATTGTACATAAATATGTACAGTACATCAAAAAAATATTTAAGATAAATGCTCAATAATTTTTTTAATGAAACGAACACAATTATGTATAACGTAAAAAACGAAGCCATGTCGTTTGTATAAATTTATATATGAATGATTCTAAGCTAATCAATATCCTCGTTAATGAATTTGAAACTGATTTGACGAAAACTTTAATATCCAACTGAAAAGGCTGAGAGCTCTCTATGACCAATGACTTCAGAACATCACAATGACCTTTTCACTTTCTTAACCTGAATTTCAATATCTTCCCAACTTATTGTGTGCCCGAATATTCCGATACATTGACTGGGATACGATTGTTGTAATATAAGTGACATAACAACAATCGTATCCCAATCAAAGTAATACTGAATTGTATAATTTGGGGAAACTCATTTATCAAATGACTTTTTTATGGTATATTCGTGAAAAAATTTCATGTGTTTTCAATTTTCTACTATAAATTTGTTTGAAAAACAAGTAATTATTTCCGCTTTGACAATCAAAGCACGATTTAATATATATTTTTTTGTTAAGCAAATCTATAAAATTATTCATCAGAACAAGCGATATTGTAAGTCCTTTTGATGGTTAATGAGTATTACAAACTATTTTATAATATTTTTATACAAAAAAGTATACTTTACGCAGAGTTTTTAAGTGATTATCTTCATTAAGCTTTTTAAAATGTATATTTTTGATGAAAAATATTCACACTAGGAGATAACGGTGTAATTTTTAAAAAATATTAAACTGTATTTGAAGATATTTATCACATGTTTTGTAAGTGAAAAAACAGTCAGATCAAATTAATTAAAATCTATTGTTATATGAATTCCAAACTAATTCTGGTTATTTCCAATAAAATGCGACAGTTGATATTTAAATTATAGAAACAATACCAATTGAATCAAGTTTCTCAATCAAATCAATAATGATTAACAGACCAAACATGAATTTTTTCAGGCAGAATAATCAGGTTATAAATTAATATGAATACACAAATAACAAAGGTAAATTTGGTAAAACATTGTTGATACTTAAATCTAAAAATCGATTTATTCTCGCTTATTTTATTTCTCGTGTATATTTATAAAACATATTTTCAATATTGATGTTAGTGTGCATTTCTGTTTTGGCTTAGTAATATAATAAATTGCTTCAGTGGTACAAATTTTTTTTAAGCATTCAATTTTACATTGGATTAATGAAACAATAATTTTTCTTCAATAATTTACGACTATCATATTTACAGAATTCGAATCCGATGCAGCGATTTTTCATCCCTGCAGAGCTGTCCTGAGCGTAATACCAAACTACGACTATTTGCAAAGCTCTGAAATTTCAGAAAAATGCCTCCGCGAGTGCGCGGACGATATTTTAAAAATCAAACAAGCGAATCTCTCATCCTATCGCCATCCATCCATTGACAGTTTAGTTACCGATTTTATTTATTACCCTCCAGTGCTCTCGCTCGGCGCCACCCCCGAAATGAAAAAAAAAAAAAAAGAAAGGAAATTGCTCATCGCAAAAAATCAAAAACGTTTGTTTGATTTACAGCTAGCAAAGAAGCTTAAATCACAGAACAGACCCCGCGACATCCAACTGTGTGGATTCTATCCTGTACAGGCAACCCTCCGGAGGCTGTACATCGTAGTTAGTGGCAGGAATACATATTTTTAACTGTGCTTGTGAAGTGGGTTGTTTTCGGTTGTGAATTTTATACAGTATTTATTGTTGTTTTCAACATTTGTGTTGTTAAAACCTATGATTCAGTAGATATATACGGTGTGTGCATTATTTTTTTCGGATTTTCTAAGAGATGGCGTTACAAGTATTGAATCGCATCAGGCTATACTTCAAAATTTCGTTGTGAAGCGTTATTATTGCGTTTTTGTCGTCGAAAGGCGATTTTTCATTTCGAAATGCTGCTTGAACGCCACAAAAAGAAGTAATTTTTGCGTTGTATCATCATTGGTGATAAAAAATGGATTTGCTACGACAACCTGAAGCGTAAAAAATCATGGAGTAAGCTCGGACATGCATCAACATCGACAGCCAGGCTAAATATTCATGGCGCCAAGGTGATGCTGCGTAAAGGGTGTCATCCACTATGAGCTGCTGAAACCAGGCCAAACTATCACGGCGAGTTCTACCGACAACAATTGATGCGTTTGAAGCGAAAAACGGCCAGAATATGCGACCAGGCACGAGTCTGTAATTTTCCATCGTGACAATGCTCGGCCACATGTTGCTAAATCGGTAAAAACCTATTTGGAAAACAGTGGATGGGAAGTTCTGCTTCACCTGCCTTATAGCCCAGACCTTGCTCCTTCCGACTACCACTTGTTTCAATCGATGCAGAATGCCCTTTCTGGAATACGCTTCACTTCTGAACAGGGTGACAAAAATTGGCTTGATTGTTTCTTGGCTTCAAAAGACGAACAGTTCTTTTGGGATAGAATCCGTAATTTGCCCGAAAGATGGGAAAATGTAGTGGCTAGCGATGGACAATACTTTGAATCGAATATATGGTACCAATTTTTTATAATAAAGCTCCAATTTCACGTAAAAATTAATGCACCCACCGTATAGTACAATTAAAAACTCTTTCAAAGTAGTATAATTTTACTTCCAGATGAAGGAAAATATACTATGAAAAATTAATATCTATGTATGGATTAGTCAATCAGATGCGTATTTATTACCCATTACGGGTTTATTATATTATTACTAGTTAGTACAAAGGTTCGTACACCGGTCATGTAAACCAGGAGATGTGGGTTCAAATCCCACACAAATCACGATGATATTTTTCTGAGAGTTTCTTTAAATCATCTTCTATATATGAACTAATGTGCCTAATCATATTAGTAATAAGAAAAATTTGTTCAATCTTATTTGTAAATATATATATAACTATATTATTTGTATAATGATATTATAAAGCCACTTTTTCAGAATATAAGACAAAACCACATATATCTCTGGCGAATTTCAAAACTACTCAAGATTCCGAGCTGAGGTTTCGAGGGAAGGTCCAGTCGCCGGCGGAGACCCCAGGGCCCTCAGAACTGGGCAAGTAAGTTACCAACAAGTAAAAACTTCCACACAGTTACCGCGTGCCTCGGCTACCTGCGCCCTCAAAGTTTTTTGCCATTCTCCGGATCCGAAATAAACTTCTGAGGCTGCGGAATGTCGGCGAGATTTCTTTCCAACTTCGTACTTGTGCTGAATTTTGCGATGTTTGTTTTAATTTTGATAAATTATGTCTCGTCGTCATTTTAAATTGCGGGTAAATTAAAGCTGAATAACTTTTGGTCGAGTTCTTATCTCTTTACTTTCATAATAATCTTGTTGGTCAACATAGGTAAATTTTAAATTCAACGTTCAAATGTGATTCAAATTCTAGTAGCATTTTACTGTGAACTCTCTTTTCTTTCTTTCTGTATATTTCTATAATCTGTATATTATGAAAAAAGTATTCTATTTATTTAATGCTAACGGCTTACATTGAGCCGTCCTTAAAGCTAAGGTAATGTTTTGCCTTGTTGAGTAAGTCATATATTAAATTTTCACTGTGTAAAATTTTCTTTGTTACTGGATTTGAGAATCCCAAAACAAAAATTAATTAGATATCAACGGGCTCACGTAAAGAATATACAGTGAGTAAAAAAATAAGAAAATGCTCAAATATATATTATTATTCAAAACATTAAACAAATTGTTTTTTCTTTGAAAATGAACGACAACCAAAAACATGAAGCCTCTAGTACATTTCAGTATGTATAGGTTTCAGTATGAAAGTAGTGGATTTTACTTACATATACCTATTTTTATTATTTCTTATATTAGTATAATTCTATAAAAAAAATCACATAAATATTTTATCTTTACAGTTTTAAAATTTAAATCACTTATTTGAGTGGAATCGTACTCAATTATTTTTATCCGATATAGCGTCTTCTCTTTAAAAGCGTTTGTTTTATGAAACGATATTACTTCTCAAGAACAACACACTTGAGTTTATAGCAGAAATGAATTGGACTATTCAACAAAGCAAATCAATCAAAAATTGTTTCCTGCCATAGCATTTCCTTGGGCGTTTGAAATTACGTAATATTGTCAAAGGAAGTACACAAAACAGGCGGACGACTTGACTCCGGGACTTCTCTTTAACATCCCCTGCGTCACGGTGCTGTGAAATCCTTTCTTCAATTTATCCTTTGTCTATTCAATTTACTTTACAAGAAAAAATATGTTTTTCTGCTTTATTTATTTTCCAGCAATGTTCATAAATTTCCGACTTCTCTTTTTTTTTGTAAAAAAATTCTCCAACCTGCTCCTGTAGTTCGCGTAATATTCATACCGTGTTTTTTTGTGAGAATTTTACGCGGTGTGTCATTGTGATCATAGAGGTGGTTTTATTTTCGTTAAGTCATAAAAAAATATTGTTTTTAGATAATTTTTTTTTACATTTTAAGATTGCTTTCATTTACAACTGCGTTACAATAATTTATGAATAATTTAAACCAATGTGCACACATTATCAAAATATTAACTTCTAGTTTCAGCAATTTCTTTTCATGGTTGAAAGCGGTTTTATAAAATGTAATGTTAATGATAAATTGATTTTATTAATAAACTAATAACATTTCAGCGGATGTAGTGCTAAGTGTGACGTACAAATTTCAGAAACACCCTGTAGGATGCAACCCGCATGATAAAGGAGGTCTCATCTATCGAATTGAGACTCAATAAAGACACCAGCGATGTTCAAATTTGTTAGATATATACATATTTAACATATATGAATTTCATGTGTTCCCAAAATACATATATATAAATAGTCAAAAGGCTTAACTATGGAAAAATTTATTTATTTATCTAGTTTATGAGTTACCAGATAAATAAAAAATAGCCGAACGCACTCACGAATAAAAACCATTGAATTCTTCAATTATTAAATAAACACTTTTTAATAATATATTTTGTTAAAATTTGATATATAACTTTTTTTAATGTTTTAAAATTAAAAAATCCTCCATATTAAACGTTTTATTGACTTTTATAGGAGAACTGGTGTATTTGTTATTGTTTGTTTTATCCATGTAGTCTATAACAATAACTGCTCTATCTGTTTATTTTTCTAACTCTATTTTATTGGGGTGGAATAAATAATTAATTAACTCTGTTAAACATTTATTTTACTCGGTTTGTGTTTTTTTTACGTCTTTGCGAAAGGAAAACATTTCAAATTTAGCTCTTAACAATATAATATATATTTTCTCAATGTTATAATATTGGTTGTATTTTTAACGTTTTGTTATGCTTGTATATTTTATAAACATGAAGAACTTAACATCTAGAAGATTATGGCATTTTTATGTGTAAGCATATTAACCTTACAAGGGCTTTATCATACTCAGTCACATAGTCATATTCATATATTGTAATTTGGAATAGGGGATTATTAAATTAATAATGGAGAGAAATTAATCAAATGCTATCTTTGTTTATAAGTCTAATTGTAATTTAAATACCATAAAGCGTTTATTGTCTAACTTTTGGAAATGAAACAGATATTTTCTAATAAGGGTGTAAAAGGAATGAAGTGATATAACTTCTTTTAATATCTAATATAAAAAAACAGGCATATTAATAACATGTAAAAAAATCTGTTAGTGATATCGCATGTTTTTATTATTCCCCATAGAACATTTTTTTACTTTAAGTATTTTTTACTGACTTCAGCTTCATGAACACGGCCGCAGATAGTCGTGTCCGAATATTTTACAGAGGGAGAATAATAATATACACTGAATAAAATAATACTAATTAATCGTTTTATTGCAGAGCTTCTGGACTGGCTGTATAACTTGAGCAAGCAGTCCGTATACAGGGTGCCCCGTCCCTGCCCACAGCACCTTTGTCCCGGGCGACTATACAGGGTACCGACAGTCGTGTCGCATAGTTATTTGTCAGTTTATGGTTATTTATAGGTCTCTGTCTGTGGCGTAAATCAAAGGCCTGCTCGGCCCTCATTCTCGGAGCACATTAGGCCTTATTTAGGTGAAAACCTGGCCGTGCACGTGTGTAAACTTCCGTATAAGCGAGCAGTAGATTAATCATTCGGCTAATTGAATACTCGAAGT
Source organism: Atopsyche davidsoni (assembly GCA_022113835.1). Classification (NCBI taxonomy): domain Eukaryota; kingdom Metazoa; phylum Arthropoda; class Insecta; order Trichoptera; family Hydrobiosidae; genus Atopsyche; species Atopsyche davidsoni. The sequence goes on along the minus strand of JAILWY010000009.1, from coordinate 17,403,295 downwards.
TCCTATTGTGAAAAGACCTGGGGGATGTTTGATATAAAACAAATCAAATATTTTCTTCATAGATTAATATTTAAATGATACAAAAGCTTATCTCTAAAAAAATAGTACAAATACATGGTGTAGCGCAAACTCAATTTAAACTTACTGAGTAATTGTTTTAACAATTATTTAACAACGACGAATTGTTAGTCATTTATTTATAAATTTTTCTTTACCCTAGTTTAAAGGTTTAACGTGTTTCGTGCGCGATTGTATTGAATAAAACTTTATTATTGTCTGATAGTTATTTTGATAAACGAACACAATATTTAGCATTGCTCCTTTATAAACAAATTATATATATTTTTTAGATAATAAATGGTGAAATGTATTTTTTAAATATGAACTATTATACTCATCGTGTTAACTTCATAATTCAATCTAAATACAACAATTTTTATTCTAAGTAATAATACAAATTATCGTTTTTAAAACAATGTCACGATATTCCTAAGAATACAGTTTTTTAGATCGTTTTATTTGGTTTGATTATTATACCAATATATACTGCTTTTGTGGGTGTTTAACTGGAATTTCTGATAAAATTTTCAAAAGTTTCAGTTGCTCCGAGTGATTTTTAACCTGTGATAGTTAGCAGTGTTGATTAGAGAGTTTGAGGATGTAAATTCGTTTCTAGTATAACGACTGTTTTATACACCATGGTTGTGCATAAATTTTTGTGGTCACACGTTAATGTCAAAAATTTTCGGAAAAACGCAGTATTTCTAATGTTTTTAAATATTCAAATCACTGCATTTAAAAAAAATTCAAGCTTTTTACTAAAGTTTTTCCATACGCGATTTCGCAGGCTATTGTGAGGCAACCGACGCCCCTCACGTAGAGCTGCGAGGCATCCAAAACAAACTTTCATTCCACCGCGCAGCTCCATGGCAAAAATAATATATTTCCTGAAAAAACAAGTTTATCCGCATTGGTGAAAGGGCACCAGCCGTTCGGGGCGGGAATCGACTGAAACCAATCTACTGCGTAAATTACTGTGTTTTATTTTACGAAAAGTTTTCATCCATTTACAAAGCAATGATAAATATGTACAACTTTAAATCTTTGTTGTTTTTTTATATCGCCAAAGAATATTTTTAAAATAATGTTTTTGAGGTAAAAATTTGCTGTCATTAAAATACTAAAAAAAACCTTTTGTACCGAATATAAAATAACCTGCTATTTTATAGTTTGACTGTTAAAATTATTAAAAAAAAATTATATCAAAAACAAGGTGAATTCGAACGTTATATTATGAGATAATTAAAATAATAATAAAATAATCGTTAAGCTGGTACAAAATTCAGAGATGGCGTTAATATGCAGTATTTGGATGAATTATCCACAAAAGCGTGTAAATACCAAAACATAAAATGTTTTGTAATTTAAAAAATGTATCTAAAATATTATAATATAAAAAACACGCTTAACTCATAAATAAAAAAAATGCAATAGTATATAGGTAATGTTATAATTCAATAAAATATATCCTTTAAGGTAAACTCATTTTGTTCATAAAATTATTTGTGCCAAATAAATACACTTTTTTTCAGGTTATTAACATACAAGAAAAAAAATATTCAAAATCGAAAAAAAAAAAAAAATATATATATATGTATACATATATGACGATTTTGAATATTTTTTTATTTAACGTAAATGATCTGAAATATATACTATATATATTAAACAATGTGTTGAAAAAATTCAAAGCAGACAATCCGTAAGTAAAAGTCTTAACACAATATCGCTTAAACTTCTGTGCGTAACTAACTGCGTGCGTGATAATATTACATATGCACACATTTTAACTTTTAACTGACTCCGTTCAACAGCATATCCAATTTCATTGCGACTCGGTGGCGTTTTGTTGTTTCTGTGTCAGTTTATGTAAAATTCCGTGTGAAACTTAATAAATTATCTCACCAGCGCTGTAAAGGTGCTAAATGGGTTGTAACTGCAAATAAAACCCCGTCCTGCGGCGCATATATGAATTTATGATTGCGTTTCCACTGTCGGTGAGTATCAGAGGAATCTACATACTCGGGGCGGGGTATTAAGTACGCTTACGCCATGTTAAAAGCACCACTTTGTGACTGGACCGCACGAAAATGCACAGTGAACCAAAAACCGATATTTTAGAGACAAAATTTAAAAAATATATTTTGATTACATGTATTTTTTTCAAATTCAACTATCAATCAACATATTATCATTACATTGGATATCATCGCAATTACTTACAAAATTCAAAACCTATTGAGGGTAGTTAAAAAAAATGATTGGGGCAGTAAACACTATATTTTATAAAATAATTATATTTAAGTATCGTATAGTACAATGTGTTTATATATATTTTATACTAACAGCCTTTTTTTTAAAACAAAAATCCTTTTCGTGAAGTGTGTCATTGATATTATTAAATTTATTTTTAAAAAAATACAATTTCTATAAAAAAATATTTCCACAAAACATTTCAGTTTATTATGATTTTTAAATTATTGAACTGAATTATCTATTTTAAAAAATATAGTTATTTTGTGTATACATCGCGTCTTTATTATTTAAAAATAAGAACTAATTATAAAGGTTATTTTTCGTCTTAAATTACGAATTAAACAAATTCAATATTTTTGACAGAGAGTACTTGGTGGAATTCCATTTTAATATTTTTGAGTAAAGTACTTGAGTGATTTTCCACATGCTCTTTTTTATTTGTGACCGGTTTTGCCAATCTTTTACGTTGGCATTATCAAACATTGTGATAATGCCAACGTGAAAGGTTGACGTAACCGGTCACAAATAAAAACGAACATGTGTAAAATCACTCAAGTATTTTACTCAAAAATATTATCAAACAAATTTGAGCTTTTTTCCCTGCTATTTACTATAAACAATATTTAAATATATAAAATGCTAGTTCGGTAATAATATGAAATGTAAATAAGGTTTCTTTGAAAGTAAGGTTTTTCTTTGAGAGGAAGTATATTTATATGCAGTATTGCTTTACTTTTTAAGCATAATTCTGTTTTCTAAGTTTCCAGTTGACAGATTTATAATTTCTGAAACATTATAATTGCAGATAAAGTACATGGGCTGGCTGCTGTAATAAGGAAGTCGGTGGATAATGAGACATGACAAGCGCCTGTCAGTGTGCAATCCGTATTTACATAAAATCCTATGTGGGTCACTCCGATGCATTAATAAACGATGTCTTGAGTAAATACTTTTAATAGTTACACACTTTGTTAAGTAAAATTTATCGATTGGTATAATTTATGGGAATCCATATTTAACCACATATAAATAACAAAATGGCTAGAAGATAAACATCATGTGTTTGTTAGAGCTTTCTCCTTTTCATAAATTTCTGTTTTCAAGCTTCTGGTGTAGGCCTTGAAAAAAGAAACCGCCTCCCAACAAGAAGCATCGTAATTTTTTAGCAAAATAATTATTTAAATTTAATGCAAAAAAAACTCGTAATAAATATTTATAAACAATAGATATAAATGTATAATAATTTATTCTAAAAAACCATCGATAATTTGCAGTATAATTAATTGGAAAAAGTATATACATAAATTTTACAATCGAATGCTCAAAATTCAATAATTTACATATCCGTTTAGTAATATGTGGAAAAATATATAAGAAATACTTGTAAAATGTCGATAAATATATTAATTTTTCAAATGAGTTTTATTACAATATTTGTAAATGTTAACGTCGCCACCAATGATTTATAAAAAAATTAAACAACTTAGCAATTTTTACCCATGCAAGTTTATATCTGATGCATCATGCTTTTAAGTCATCGATTCACATATGAAAGATGAAAATAAAAATTATTTAAAAATCAAAGCATTGGTGAGATTTGAACCCACACCTCTGTATAAACCGCAGCATCGCATTTTATAATCATTAAACTTCATCGGCACTGTACATGACTTAATAATTACTAAGACTCGTATTGCTAAATAAGTATACTACTAGATTTATCAAAAAATACGTATTTTACAACAGTATTTGTTTATTTTTAATTGCTGTTCGTTGCTTGCATTTAATTTCATTGAACGAGCTTTTATGCTAGCAGCTACCAACTCTAAAATTGATCAAAATACTGTCTACTACTCAACTAAATCGCTAGTGTTTTTTTCATATCCAAGATCTCCGCAAACTCATTCCGGTCTTTTGATACTGCCTCAATACTATATACGAGCCGTTACCTTGTTTTTATTAATTTTAAAATTATTTTTCCAACTTTTATTAAACAAACCTATGCGTTCAAGGCAAATGTGAAAATACAACATCACACACAGCACATATACAAGCAAACCTTATATATAAAAGCTCCAGATTGCGTGCGAAGACAATCAGCGCTACCCCTAAATAAACTCATTCCCCGTGATATCTCAACATAATCTTAGTTATGTTATGCACAGATTTGGGGTGGATTCAAAACATGTGAAATTTGGTCTATTTGCCGTTGAGACGGCGGGGAATACCGTCACGCGAGCTCTAAAGTAACCCCATCGCGGCAAGAATGCACGGCCCAACATCTGGTGGCGACTCAAAGCATTCCTCGCATTTCATCCCCTAGCCGAGGGCGGGGACGACCCACCCTGCCAAATGGCGCCAAATACTCGCCACACGAGTGTGTCTGCTTTCCTAATGGGAATCTTTCATGTTTAATATCGCGAAATGGCACGCCCGCTGGAGTTTTAAATTTTCATTCAATTGTTGGTATAAAACTAGTTGAATACCGCTTATTTTTAATTCGTGATTTTCAGTAGGTTTTTTTGTAAATATAAAAATTTACAATTTAGATATTACAGTGCTTCTCAGAGTGGTTCTTGGGGTCATTCAGGGGGTCCTTAAAAAATTAAAATCGATTTGGGAGTCCCTGAACAACGTCAGGTTTAATATAAAATAAAAAAATTGTGGCACATTTTTATTAATATGGAAGTTAAAATAAATAATAATGAATACATTATTAGCAATTATTACGTCCTAAGTAAAACATAAATATAGACAGGTGAATAAAATACAAGTAATAACAGGCATCGCGGTGAGTCAGGTAGATTAATACAGGAAAGCACTTGCACCAACTAGTCTATAATATAGAATTTATGTAGTTTTTCACCCATGGGCCGTAGGCAAGATTTGACCATGAAAGAGGGTCCGTAGGCAAGTTTTGACTACGAAAGGGGGTCCGTGGGCAAGTTTTGACTATGAAAGGGGGTCCGTAGGCCAAAAGCGTTTGAGAGCCACTGTTTTAGAGCATGGGTGGCCAACCTTTTTCAGCTGCAGGGCCAAATTAAGGAACTGAGGTTTGCTACTGGGTCGATCAGCGAAATTTCATTTAATATACAAAGCAAGCAAGAAATATAGTGTTTTTATGGAAGATACAACATAAATGTGAATCAAACATATTTATTTATATACAAAACAAAAAATAGTAATAAAAAAAAATATATATATTTTAAATTTTAGTGAGACGTCTGATTTTTTTGTCAGAAACAAGTGCATCAATGTTGATATCGATTGATGTTGTTGCTACACGTAAACAGTTTTCCAGATGCTCATCAGTAATTCGTGTGGGATTTAATATGCTTCATTTTAGTAAAAAGCTGTTCACACGTGTAAGTGATTCCAAATAGGGAAATCATCGATATAGCATGTTTGTATAATGCAGAATATTTCTCCTTGTCCAAATATGTTTTGTAAAACTCTGAAAAGCAACTCGATTGAATTCTTCTATAACTGTGCATCGAAATACATTTCACAATGTTCCATTCGTAAAAATCCTGGCAATAAATTCAAATGCAGCAAAAATCACACGATGCTTTTTAAAATCTGCTTAAAGTTGTGATTGTTTGTTAACACAAAGAAATTGTCACGATAGTTGAATCAATGTACTGAGATACTTCTATATATATATGATATGATATGAACTACGCTCAATGGAATATTCTTTTGGTGATTTTATGTACAGTAAAAGAAAACATCTTTGCATATGCTTCGCGGGTAAAAATAAACACCCGCGGGCCGTGGTTTGGCCACCCATGTTATAGAGTAAGTATTTTTCATGAAAAAATTATTTATTTTCAAAACCTTTGAGTCATTAAATCTTTTTGAGTATATGTGTATTTTTCTTGAATTTCACATCAAAAGTTATATTTATCGGGCAATATCAAGCGAGCGAATTTTCTGTAAAAGCATTTCCTAATATATATTTTTAATCATGTGGGAAATAAGGCTTTTGATACTCATTTTTATAGAGCGCTTAGTATTTTATCAATACCCTCCAGCAGGGGAAAAACCTAACAATAAGTAAACCCCTGAAAAAATTCATTGTCCCGCCTCAAAGGCCCTCGGTGACTTAAATATCTCAAAGATCGATACTTGCGTACGTTTCCTTCGAGTTTATGATAAAATAAATTAAATAAGCTTAAGTCTGGTCCCTGGCAGAGTGTTTCTCCATTATGTTAGTATTTGAAACCCTTCTTCATTGATGTCAACTTATCGGAAACTCGCACTAATTCGCACAGCACTAGGAGTATCTAGAATACTTCAACTTTTTCAATGTTTTTATTTTGGTTTTAACCCACAGCATTACAACTGTTTTTTTATTTGTCTAATTTTTGCCTTTTAATGCCTTTTTTAGCTTGAAAAAATACTTCAGAGGCTAAAATATTCGCGATCAAAAATGAATCGTAATTTGCTGGCCAATAAACATATTTGACAATTTCAAAATTAAAATACCGTGAATCGTTTTTAGAATACATATAAATATATTAATATATTCTGAAAACCAATAAGCAAAAAACAGAGTCAAAAAATTCACGACAAAGAATAAAATGTTTGTTTTATTGAAGTAAGAATTAAAGTAATATGAATCAAAAATATATAAATCATATAAATGTACATTTGATTTGAGTGTTTATTAAGTTGAGCAATGACTTTTACATAGAGAAATAATATTAACAATTTTGTGTTTGTTTATAATGTGTTTTAAATGTGTAAATTTTTCCGTTGTGAAATAAATTTTGAAACTCTATATAAATAATTACAAATGCCGCCACGAAACATAATTTAAAAACCTTTCGTATGAGCAAAAGCTTTTTAGAAGTATATTCAGTGGACAAACAAGAAATGGATTCTCCCATCTTGCGTAAACTTCTCCGTTCTAGAAAGGCAGTATTATATTTTGTATCAAGGTGAAATCTTCATTTCAAATAAACTTAGAACGGAACTGAAATAATTTCGAGGGAACCGGTAAATTCATTTCCGGCCAGAACTATCAAAGCCACTATGAAATTGTTTGTGGAAGAAAATAAAGAAGAAAATTTATACCACATGTCCCGCTTTTGTTCTTTACCAACGTGAAAATGAAAATAAAAGTTCCTGAAAATTCGCTGAAAAATAATTCATCGTAAAGGAAAACTCAAAAGAATAATTAAAAATTAAAAACACATCGGATCACCGTTTTTTAACTGATATGGTCATTTTCAACGAGTTAAATTATTCATAGAATTCTGTAAGATATAAAATATTTTTCATGAAAGATAAAATAGGTCATGTATTATAATATCCATATTTAACATTCATGCTTGTAAAATGTTTTTTTTTTAATATTGTTTCAAAAAAAGTAAATTTGAAGGAAAAAAAGTGTACCATTTTGTTTGACCGTCAAAAGGACTGTAATTAAGCCTTAAAATTCCAATAGCTTGGTAAACAGGGAGTATCTTTAAAAATTAAGTAAATTTAAAAAACTGCATACTAGTCACAGATTTCAATGACTCGTTTTAGTATATAGCTATGAATTATTTAAAATAATATATTTAAAATAAATAGAACATCCTATCATAAATTTATTTGAGGTTTTTTTCATCCTATTTAAAATTGAGATTTCGTATCAATATATGTTTAAAAAAGTAAATATAAAAAAGGTTAATAATTTTTCGATTGAATCTTTTTATTCAAAAATGCACAATTTTTCCACACACATATAATTTACAATAAATTGCTTCAGGTAAACTGTTATGGGTACATAAAATAGCAAGTTGAAGACTGAGTGAAATTTGAATTCTGTGTTTTATGCAATTGCTTTTGTTCATTTCAATGTTTTAGAAATACAACCAGGCAACAGAGCTGCCCCATTATTTTATATAAAGGATAATTTCTAGGAGTTTGTTATTCTTTTTTTATGATATCAGAAATAAATGAAAATACGTATTGCATTTTCCCATACTTTATTTTAAAAAAGCGTATTTAATAAATTAAACATTTGAGTTAAATTTTTAATTGAGGTTTTGGGAATAGCAAATTGGGACGAAGGCAGAATTTAAACACACCCTTCATTACTTTTGCTGCCTAATCGTAACTCTAAAGCGGGATGAGATTTTTTTAATCATTATTTACATGTATCTGTAAAAACATAAAAACAATGATATATTATGAGTGTATATTGCAATTCCAATATCATTTTCGTAATCATATATATCTCTTATAACAAAATATCAACGCAAATAAATTAAAATATTTAAGCTTCACAGCTTATCACTCATTTTTACTCGTGAAACCATGAGAAAATGTTCAAATCGTCAAGCAAACTTATTAAATTAATTTTGAACTTCTTTAAAACGATAACAATCCTCGCTTAGATACATAGCTACTAAAGTTGAATTGGATTCAGCACCTGACCGTGAATGTTGTGAAGATGTGGGATGATGTGGTATCGAGTCAAGTCGAGAATTTTTTTTTTATGAATTTATCTCGCCAATTGCTTTTAAACATATTGTATTATAAAACACCTTAGAAAGCAGCTTAAATTCGATATACATTTCAGAGTTTACGCGTTAAATAAGGATTATCTCGCTACATGGGATCAGCATAAAAACGAGTATTTTAGTGTCGCTAATAAAAGTTACCACCGAGCTAAGTGTCTCGTACAATTATCTAATAGAATCGTGTATCGGTAGGCAGCAGGTACCTTCACCTACCCCCGAGTTTCCAAGCCCCACTAAGCCGGGGTCGGGATCAGAAATCTCAATAAATTCACCCTCGAGCACACGTACCCTTCTCAATGGTAAATGGCTAGTTTAATAGACAATTAATACACGCACCGTTTGTCAAGAATGATTACTTTTATTATGTAATTAAAGTAATCGTAGACATTCTAATAAAAAAAATATATCGCTGTTTCTTATATATATATATATATATATATATATATATATATAGATGAAAAAGGTTTCCGTTCCTCCTGCATTTGCAACAGTCAAAAAACATAGTACAGTATTAAATATTATGTTCATGTACTTAAAACTAAACGTACCAGCACTTGATATATACCTATTTCTACCACAACAAACAACCACAATAGGCGACATCGGTGTTTGGGGTCATTACCTTCTTGTAATATCCACGATTCACATGGGCTTGAGAACAGTCTTTGGGCAGATGGTAATAATGGTTTCTGGTATATTTGGTATATCCTTGCAGCATTCAAAGTTCCGGTAAACAAGTTCAAATTTACAAAACTACGTTTTGAGAAGCATCCCCAAACATGCACCTTTACCGGATGCAACTTTCCATGTTTTTTTTATTGATTAACCATGCAACTCAATCTTCATTAAACGTCTTCTTATTATAGCTAGAGATATATTTAGTCCTTTTTGCTTTAGTTTTTCTTATACCATAAAAAAATATCATATTAATACGCTATTAGCTGATTGCAAATCGGCCGCAAGTTATGTCTCTACGTGTGTAGCCAGCTTTATAGTCTGCCTTAATCGTATACGATTCAGGTTCAATTGTCCTTATTTTGGCATCACTCTCGAATGTTATTTATTATTTTGCTGTTTTGTGTTAAATTATATGATGAAACCTAAACCACCTAAGCTTGGGACCCTAGCATTGAAACCTACACTTAAATTTATGCAATTTTATATATTTATAACCAGATTCATAGAAAAAACGAACTGACAGATTCTGTAAATTTATCTACAATATTGTTCCATAGATGAATATTGCAAGCCGTTTTTAAAAAGCTGCACTTACACGAGCAACTAAAATGAAAAAAAAAATAATTAATATGAAAATTTATGAAAGCATATTATAATAAAACTAGTATTTGTTTAATTTATTAGCACAATTTTATTTTGATATTTTTATTTTAAAGCTATTTTTTACAGTGGGAATACTTTGGTCCGCTTGCCGCCGCCCGGTAAGTGATAACGGTTAATTGTTCGTTAATTTTGAAGTCTAAAATAACGCCGAAGCAGCAGCAGGTCGAGCGATTCAACGAGTCAACTTCAGCGATATGGAGATCATGAAAAAGTCCAGAAGAAGCGTAATTTTGAGAACGCAATGGTGACAAAGTCTACTCCGGTGTCGTCATCCCAGTGACACAACAAATATTGTTCAAATCCATCAATTGCCATTTCATACGTGAAAATTATATATGAAGCATATGTACTTTCATTGAACCTGGAGAGTTTATAACATGAGCATAATTCCTCACATGGATTTGAACCCGAAACCGCCAGTGTCAATGGTGGTCTTTGTATTTTGTGATTCAACAATAAATACAACCGAAGATCAAACCGGCAAAGAGAAATGAGTAATCGGTGTATATGCCGAAAATTGCTTCACCATCCGAGAAAATACAATGAACGAGCATAGAGTCCCGACATAAAAAACCAAAAAAACCAATGGATAAATATTAAAAATTATTATAATATATAAATATGTTAAAAAAAAATCAGATGAATTTGTAACTTTTTGTACATATATCTCGTTAATTAATAAATATAAAATATCTACATTAAAATTTTAACAAAATAATTTATTTAAACCTATTAATTTAAATAATTACTAGGTTATAGCTCTTTCATGCATATTTGAATTGAGAAGAATATAGAAGAAAGAATATAGCAAATGAACGTAGATTTTCTAAGCAGTTCGGCGCCTGTCAGCGCAGAGGATAGACGTTTCGATCATCCGTCTCCAGTTATTCTACTTCCAGTTATTCTACATCGCGGTCAGAATCAAATATTTAATATCTAAGCTCATATATTGCATATATATGCAATATATGACCTTTTATTTGTCTATTGATGTTTATTTTTCTGTTGTATTTTAAGCTTTTTGTCTTTTCTGTTTCCATTCTATTCTAATTCTTACCATTGTTGCTTCCAGCCCATCCTACTTGGCGCAATCGAAGGCTCCCTGGCAGGCGCGGCATCGATAAAGGGCGCGTCCCGATCCGCCAGTCCTGTCGGCGAAGGGACGCCTCGCGCTGCCATCGCAGCTGGAAGGGGCCCAGGCGGCGGCTCCCCGGTGTGAGGCGCTTCCCGACTCGCGACTCCAAGCGACGACGAAGGGACGCCTCGCGCTGCCATCGCAGCTGGAAGGGGCCCAGGCGGCGGCTCCCCGGTGTGAGGCGCTTCCCGACTCGCGACTCCAAGCGACGACGAAGGGACGCCTCGCGCTGCCATCGCAGCTGGAAGGGGCCCAGGCGGCGGCTCCCCGGTGTGAGGCGCTTCCCGACTCGCGACTCCAAGCGACGACGAAGGGACGCCTCGCGCTGCCATCGCAGCTGGAAGGGGCCCAGGCGGCGGCTCCCCGGTGTGAGGCGCTTCCCGACTCGCGACTCCAAGCGACGACGAAGGGACGCCTCGCGCTGCCATCGCAGCTGGAAGGGGCCCAGGCGGCGGCTCCCCGGTGTGAGGCGCTTCCCGACTCGCGACTCCAAGCGACGACGAAGGGACGCCTCGCGCTGCCATCGCAGCTGGAAGGGGCCCAGGCGGCGGCTCCCCGGTGTGAGGCGCTTCCCGACTCGCGACTCCAAGCGACGACGAAGGGACGCCTCGCGCTGCCATCGCAGCTGGAAGGGGCCCAGGCGGCGGCTCCCCGGTGTGAGGCGCTTCCCGACTCGCGACTCCAAGCGACGACGAAGGGACGCCTCGCGCTGCCATCGCAGCTGGAAGGGGCCCAGGCGGCGGCTCCCCGGTGTGAGGCGCTTCCCGACTCGCGACTCCAAGCGACGACGAAGGGACGCCTCGCGCTGCCATCGCAGCTGGAAGGGGCCCAGGCGGCGGCTCCCCGGTGTGAGGCGCTTCCCGACTCGCGACTCCAAGCGACGACGAAGGGACGCCTCGCGCTGCCATCGCAGCTGGAAGGGGCCCAGGCGGCGGCTCCCCGGTGTGAGGCGCTTCCCGACTCGCGACTCCAAGCGACGACGAAGGGACGCCTCGCGCTGCCATCGCAGCTGGAAGGGGCCCAGGCGGCGGCTCCCCGGTGTGAGGCGCTTCCCGACTCGCGACTCCAAGCGACGACGAAGGGACGCCTCGCGCTGCCATCGCAGCTGGAAGGGGCCCAGGCGGCGGCTCCCCGGTGTGAGGCGCTTCCCGACTCGCGACTCCAAGCGACGACGAAGGGACGCCTCGCGCTGCCATCGCAGCTGGAAGGGGCCCAGGCGGCGGCTCCCCGGTGTGAGGCGCTTCCCGACTCGCGACTCCAAGCGACGACGAAGGGACGCCTCGCGCTGCCATCGCAGCTGGAAGGGGCCCAGGCGGCGGCTCCCCGGTGTGAGGCGCTTCCCGCGACTCCAAGCGACGAAGGGACGCCTCGGGCTGCCATCGCAGCTGGGATGCTTCCATGCTTGCCATTGTTGCTTCCAGCCCATCCTACTCCAGGACGCCTGCCTTTGCTGCCACCTGACGTCACAACTTCAGGATGCCTGTCCATGCCGCCACCCCACATCGCATCTTTACGGTTGCCTGCCCTTGCTGTTCATAAAACTTACCACTGCAGGATGCCTGACGTCTCTATTTCAGGTATTTTTAATTTTTAGGTAATTTTTTTCGTTTTCATTCATTTCTTTTTTCGTTTCGTTCCTTTTCGTATCGTTTCGGTTGTTTTTTTTTATAGTTGCGTCGCTTTTTAACTGCCATTTATGATTCCTGCCCATCCTTCTCCAGGACGCTTGCCCTTGGTGCCTCTTGACGTCTCAACTTCAGGATGCCTGACCATAGCGCCATCCCACATCGCATCTTTACGATTGCCAGCCCTTGCTGCCCACATTTTCTATTGTATATAAATATATTTTAAATGTATATTTTTTCATTATTCACAATGAAATGTGATAGGGGCAATTGTTATAAAATTTCATTTTACGTGTTATAGTAAATAGTGTATGTTTAATTTACCTAATATTTATTAATAAATTGTTCTATCATGGTATTTTTGTGTTATTTATTTATTAATTTTAGTTATAAACCATAATTCTTACTTTATATTTAAATCTGAAAAAAATATATAATTCTAGTTTTATTCCTAAAGGTTTTAAAATCAATCAAATTAATTATTATTTTTCACTAGCATATGGCATTTTTATATGGCAAAAATACTAATTTTTAACAAAAATAAACATACAGGTTTGTTTTCCGTTATGTCTGACAGGCTGCAATTGAATTATACATTTTACGCTGTCTCTTCTGAGACGGTTTATAGTCCATTTAATAAAAAAAATATTTGATTTCGACCGCACGTAGAAAGAAAAGCAAATAATTTTTAGCGTCGTCTACATCGACCCGCATTTTACGCAATTCTCAAACAAGACCTTTTTAGTTTATCTTTATAATAAATAAATATTTCGAAATAAACACCGCACGGGCATGACTCGCCAACTTTTAAAGAACTCATTGGAGTAAATCAATTAAAATGCATTTTATATTACCTTCAAAGTTACTATTAATAGTAAAAAAAAAAGCAACTTTAATTATATTGCTTATGTTTTATCATTTACGAATAAAAGCTATTTAATATCCTTAAGGAAGTGGAAAAAATCGTCGTTCAAAAATTATGAAATTAATAATAAAAAGAAAAATTTTCAATCATATTGAATGAGAAATGATAATAATATTTTTAATAAAATACTAGAGTGAGAATGCCAACCTTTCACGTTGGCATTATCACACTGCTTTATTTATCAAATTGACTCAGTTTGTTAATGCCACCGAGGAAGGTTGGTGAAACCGGTCACCGATAAAAATGAATACGTGGAAAAATCACTCAAGTATTTTATTTAAAAATTTTAAATATTAAAATGGAATTCCACCAAGTACACTTTGATATTTTTGGATAAAATACCTGAGTGATTTTCCACATTTTCGTTTTTATTACCGGTTTCAAAAATATTAAAAATATTAAAATGGAATTCCACCAAGTACTCTCTGTCAAAAATATTGAATTTCTTATGTACACTTTGCCTAAAATATTGATTACTTGATGTGGATTCCCAAAAGTACTAAATATATTATAAATTCATGACTTGCTTAGTGTTGTAGCATTATTAAAAATATATATTTTTAATTTCTATAAAAATATAAAGATTAGTTTTGTTTTCAACTTGATTAAATTATTGTGGTGTGTATTAAAGACTATTCCACAAACACAATGTGGAGAAATAGAACTCTCCCGTCAAGCATCGCACCGCACAACAATAAATGCTGGGAGTTTCAGCTCACCCCATGAACAGCTGGGAGTTTCAGCCCACCCCATGAACAGCCGGGAGTTTCAGCCCACACCATGAACAGCCGGGAGTTTCAGCCCACAGCTGGGATGGCGGGAGGCAATTCGATTATAGTACGTTCACGGAACAAGTGCCATCCCGGCCACTCGCCGGCTGCAGTCATTATCCACGCGTCGCTTGTGAACGAACGGAGTACACACCGCGCGGGTACAGTGCGAACAAAAAGTCACCGGACTAAATTAATCCGGAAGCTGCTCCATCCGTACGAGCTATTTCATTCAAATAAAAAACTTAATTAAAACAATGCATTTTAAGATTTTATTTAAGATATCGAAATACAGTGTGTTTACCAAATTTTATATTATTGGTCTCATATTAAATATCAATTAATCTATACAGCATTTTAAATTTAGTTTTACTACATAGATAGTTCAGGGTGTCTAAAAAGAGTATCTATTATTGCGATATGCTGCAATAATTTTTGGGCCATAGAGTTGCAGGAGTTTCATGGTTTCAACTCAATAACGTGGTTCCAACAAGACCATACATTCAATCAATCAATTGAAGCTGTTTCTCTTTTCACGTAGAGGTAACATCAACTGCCTCCCAGATGCCTCGACCCACTTGACTATTTCGTATGGGGATACCTTAAAAATAGGGTTTATGAGAATAATCCGACGAACCTAATAGTATTAAAACAAAACATCAGGTTAGAAATGGCAGCAATATCGAGGGCTATGTGTCAGCGTGTTATCAGCAATTTTCGTTCCACATTATAAGAGTGCCAGCAGCGTAACGGTCATCATTTGGATAATATCATATTTTCAAAATAATTTTCCATTTTGTATTCTTATTACTAGAACTAACAAATACTCGATACCCTCGATAAGCCTATATTTTATTCTCTTTAAAATATTACATAGATAGTGTTACCCTTATCCCACCCCATGTTTACCATGTAATAAACTAAGCTTATATCACACCTCATCTGCATAATATCTGAGATCTCTCTGCAACTTTGTCTTGGGATGGTACAAGCTGATAATGGATTCTGAGGCAGTGATTGATGAAACGTTAGCTCGTCAGTACGCACAGATCCATCCGTGAAATATTACTGTACTGGGTCTTCAAATTCATGGGTTTTGTACTGATGTTGCAGGGTCACCACTCCCTAGTGGTTGTATTACGTCTCGTGTTCGAGGCTTGATCTCAATGTGAGATGTAGTGAAAGAACCAGTTGTTACATCTTGTAACTATGTCCTGTTAATCCGTATAAGTTATGAGGCTAATTTACATGTGGTTCGCTTTTGTGATAATGAATTGAGATAGGGAAAATAATATGTGAAAAAATACTTTTTTGAGTGATATTAAAAATTAAATTGTATGTGTGTTTTAATGAGAAGCAACTGGCCAATTGAATTCATCAACACACATTTACGTCATACTCACAACCAACTTAATAGCTTGAAACGACTTCCCGTGCTGCAGCTCTAAGCTTGTATGACTCGGTCATGAGCTCGAGGCCAGTGGCTCTCAAGTTATTATATTAAGTCATAGTTCGGTGATGTTTCTTATTATTCTTATTCTGCGTCTGAACAAAAAAGAATATTGATCTGTGTAATAGACACTATGTTAAACACCATTCTGCCAATCCCTCTCCAATTTTTTTTCTAACCTTTTTGTAAAGCAAAATACACTTCTGCATGCTAGTGATTCCTTCCGTTCCAGTTGCGAGTTTTAGACTGAAAAGTCCTGAAAAATAAAAGTGCTCACGAATCATCTCTTATCTATTTAATCATTTATAATTCTTTTCTATTTTTATCGACACTTCGAGAGTGGAAAGCCTTCTTGAGAACCTCTGCTCTAAACTAACCTAGCACTAAGCTTTCATATTAGACAGTAGACTTGAGAATTGGCCATCCATTCCGAGAGTTGCGGGTTTCATTACAAACGGAAATGTGACGGCGGTATTATTCCCAGTCGGGGAATTAATTTGTATCGCACGGTTTCCTGGAGTGTTTTTGTGAGCAACTCTGTGGTTTTGAACGTCAAATTAATGCCGTGCTATCTGTTTGGGAATTCAACTATAAATTTTAGTGGAATGTTGCCATTTGTCATGTCTTTAAGCCAAAAATTCCAAAATTAATCATGCATACATATGTACACATGGAGATAGAATAAGATACAAATAATTTAAATGAACTATTTTATATTATAATTATTGCATTTGGTACAAGTAAACAGATAAAAAAATTGTGTTAATTTTAATTAAAATGGTGATTATAATGCTAATTCTTATAAATATGAGGCTTTTTCTTAAAAGTAATGTTTTTAAAAAATATATAAAAATAAAACGAAAACAAAAAACAAGTTATTTAACAATTATTTTTATTTGTGAGCTCTTTTGCCGTTAAATTCAAACTTACTGTCTAAATATGATATATTTCTAATTCAATTAATTTGAGGTGAATATAATTAATAAAACAGAAAAGCTGCAACTTGGTATAGTTGTATTGTTAAAAGAATTATTTTTATATTCAATATGAATTTTTTTTAACAAATTAAATTTATAAATTGTCTCTTAACTGGAGATATTTTTGGCCTACACAAAATCAGTAATTATTCTAATATTATAGTAGAAGTTATCCGATGTCACATTCTATAGTTAATTACTTTGCCACTAACAAGAATAAATTTGATGTATGATTTATTTATATTTAATATATATTTTTTTAATTTTCATAAATTATTCGCTCTGAAACAGTTCGTTTCCTTTAAATACCTTATTTTATGAGTAACAAAATAATAGGAAAAATATGCTCCTATAAAAAATTTATGCTACTATTTATTATATCAATTGTTTGTTTACATTTTGAAAAAATTGATATTGATGCATGTTATAAAACATTAAATATACTTTTTTTAAATTATTTTTAATATAACATATTTTTATTTATATTTTAGGTATACCTGGCATATTAAATCATTATATTACAAAATAGTTTCCACAAAAGCGTCTAAAAGCTTTCGCATGTCAGGAAAATACACAAATGAATTATTTATATATTTTTATGTATTAAGTATATTTTATACATGTTTTAAAAAATATTTTATATAAAATTTCAGCATTTTACTTTACTGCGTCTGTCTACGAGTCTAAATTGTATGAAAATAAAAATATATTATGTATGTATGCAAAGAAGTCTACACGTATACTAAAATTTACGTCATATTCTTTTGTTTCAAGCACTGGGCACTTTACGCGAGCTTTTTTTATTTTGCTCCTTTATAAGACCTGTTTTGAAATTCCACCACATTCAGACATCGTATCCTCGGACGAAAGAGTTTTTTTTTATATTCTGATAAATATCCCAGGATTCACGTACCCTACCCTGGTCTAATTCTGCTAAAAACCTGCATCTCCATTGTTCAGCATCCCGCTCTCTCCTCCAGGGCAGCGCGAAGGGATGGCGAAAAAAAAGGCACGTAACTTTTGTACTGAATTTAGATCCTTTTGTTATCCCGGATAATAAAATAACCCGGGCTTTAAAACCTTTTAGAGTTTATAAAAAATTGCATTTGAAGTAATTGAAATAAATTGCAGTGTCGCTCTAAGGAGGGTCTATGACTTTTTTTTATCAACGGCGTCGTCAATATTCCTCTGTAATGTATGAATTATCGCAATTACCAAAATATAATTTAAAAAAAATTTAAAGGTCAACATTTATTTGCCATATTTTCATAGATATCCGCAAAAACTTATATGTGTAAATTCAGGATATCTTTGATCTATGCGTACTCTAGTATATCAAATAAATACATAGATTTATAAGAATATTGCCAAACTTATAAAGTTGTTCTTTTAATTAATGTATCATACAAATATTACATGTCAGTATAAGCACAAATAAAAATGTTTAATTTGTAGGAACCAGTAAATTGTCAGCAACAGTGATTCATTGTATGAATACATTGAATTATTCTTTCCATTACTCTGGAATCGCACACAGTGTTTTTTATGATAAACTCCACAAATACTAAGAATAGTTGCCAAGGACCATAACACTAAGCCACACCTCCACACTTAAGTCGAATGTGAGCATATTCTGACTCTCTTCCATGACAAGAATCCATAAGGATCCCGAATGACTCAAAGAAAAGGGAGCCAATGACGCGGTACATTTTTATGTGGATGCCAAGCGGAAAACTAAATAGAAGAACATAGGTATTGGAATTGCAGATTCTTATTAAGCATTAACATAGAGAAAACATCAAAGTAGACGATAACAATACAAATATCCAATTTATTTTATGAAACTTATAAATAGGGACTAACAAAACTTTATGTATTATTATAAGAACACATCAGTTCGGTTCACAGACGTGATAAAACTATATATCTTTTGAAATAGTTAATTACAACGGCTGCATAAACCTATGAGCATCAATATCAGTTTTTATAGTTTACGGGGTACGTTACCCATCTCTTGAGATGTGTAACGTTAATAACGAGCTGTTGACATCATCGTTAGTTACCCCACTGAAACATTCTCGGGATGAGAACAGAAAAATATCAGGCAAAATTAAATATTTATATATTTATGTCACCTACAAATACATTTTTATACCATAAAAACCCCATTAATTTTTTTATTTTTTTTTGATTTCAAATAAATTACTTAAGGACCTTTTGTGCTATATATAAAACTTGTCTATGTATACGTTTCAATATAAAGAAAACCGCTTTCAGATTTATTTTGGACTCTTGTGTTTCTAATCAAACCCACTTGTAACGTAAGAAATGATGAGAACAAAATGAATTTAACTGAATTGATAAAATTATTTTGATACGAAAAACTTGTGAGCAATAATATATTATTAATATGAGACACTTCCCATAAAAAACTATCTTGCTTGCCTATTTGATTTTTTAAATTAAATTACAATAAATTTTACTTATTACCAATAATAGAAGATTTATTTAATATCGGAATTTTCATAAAATTCAACCAACCATAAGGTTTCTTATACAGTATTTATAACTAGTTTATATTTGCAGTCAAGTATTTTTATATATTTTGCTAACTCGGGAGTAGCTCGTGGCATTCTAAAGTAGCAGAACTTCACACATGCAACAACAAAAAAAAAATAACTCAAAGATCAAAACACACCCGGAGGTTCTTTTTTCCCCGGGGCGGCCGGGCCAATTGAATTCCGCAACTTGGGGGAGAATCTTCTATTTTCAGTGGCGCGACTTGATCAGGGCGAAACTTTTAATGCTGTACACAAGCTGAGTCCGGCGGGTTTAAAGTGAGCTTTCAATCCAACCAGCGGCCACACGTGACTGGTGATTGCCGCCAATTTAAATGGCCCAACTGGGGTGACCACATCGAATATTAAATTTCTAAAATATGATTTATGCGAACTCTTTGGAAATTCGTAAAAAAAAAAAAAATATTTTGCAGATTTTACCGAGTTTGAATTTATTAAAATTTTTATTTGAGTAATAAAAGTTTATACTCAATATTATATATATATACGTATACGAAGGGTTTTTTTTTTTATAACGGTTGAATGGAGTTAATTGCTGAGACTTCGCATGGTAACCCCAAGCAGGCGGTAAACTTTTGGGAGTTGCTATTTCTAAAGGATAAACTTGGATGGGATTCTTTATCTTGGGAGCTCTGCTCTCTGTCTGTCTGTACGTATCGGTTCTTGACTCTTACGTCGCTTTTCAAAAGCTGAAAAGTTTACATTGGCGTTGCATTTTAAATTTTTCATTCGAGCGGACACAATACGCGATGTAAAGTCAATTGTGTCAGGGGATGCCAACCTTTAAATAAACACTCACATTTAAGCATGTAATCTAAATCTAGACAAATAAAAGCGACTCATTATAAATTGGAGAGTAAGATCTACTTTTATAATGTTTAGATTTCTCCAGATTTTTATCTCAATAATATATTTTTCATCATTCGCTTCTAATACATACAGGGTGTCCAAACAGAGCATCGAGTATTTGTTAGTTTAGTTAAACAAAAGCTACTGGTAATCAAGTATTTTTTTTATTGTTAATTATAGAATACAAAATGTAAAACTATTTTAAAAAGATTATGTTATCCAAATGGTGACCGTTACGTTGCTGGCACTCTTCTAATCTGGAACAAAGATTGAAAGTTGTTGAATCGCCACAGCATTTCGTTCGCAAAATTCAAGCGATTTGCGTAGTCCGTATCCTTCAACTCTTGCACCAACTGAAGTTTATACGCTTTTAAATGCAATTTTTTCATTAAAATCGAATGCAAAGACGCTTTTTTAATGTCCAACGCTTGTCTTCGCTTTCGGATGGATAAAGACGGATTTTGACGAACTGACTTCTTCTTTCAATCTTTGTTCCAGATTAGAAGACAGCCAGCAGCGTAACGGTCACCATTTGGATAAAATCATCTTTTTGAAACAATTTTCTGTTTTGTATTTTTATAATCGTCAATAAAAAATACTTGATTACTAGTAGTTTTTGTTTTACTGAACTAACAAATACCCGCTACTCTGTTTGGACACACTGTGTTATTTAAAATGACGCGTACATGCATAGTTGTACGAATTCAATAGTTTTTACATAAGCAGTTTGTACGTCGACCCACATTTATACGGAAATAAATAATGTGCATTTATAATATTTATATATTATTTAAAATATTTTCTGGTACTGAATATGGGATCACGTCATCACGTGCTTTCATTTTTCAATGTGATTGCCACCCCAGTCAATACCACGGAGCTGACGGTGACGGTGTCTGTGCTGACGTTGTTTGTTTTGAATTTGCAGAGGGTGAGGTTTACTTTGTGAATATGCTTAACCAGGAGGTCACTTTGTGTATTATTCTCGCTCGATCGCCTCGCGGAAATAAAATATTCTGGAAAAACACAATTACCGCCTGAGCCGATCTGTGCCGTAAGCCTGTTTATTTTATTATAAAATGGAGTCGCTGTATATTTTCAGCTGAGTTCATTTTCAAACTCGGGGTAGAAATAAATCTACTTTGGAGGTGTCTGTACGCAACAATACCGTTCATTCGTGAATTTTTTGTGAATTATTAAAGAATATCGATGCATATATTTTTCTGTTATAAAATGTTGTTAAAAAAGATTTGAGAGTGTTATGGTAGATAAATTGTATAACTGAATTTGTAAAATTGGGTCATGGTGTAAAAACGTTTATTTTGTTTTACTATACAGTATTTTGTGACAATTTACGCCATCGTTACAAATTAAAGCAGAATATAATATAACGGTGCAAGGATTATGCAAACTTCACAATGCTACACAGTTAATATATATTTTATCGCTAAATCCATATTTCTCTATTATTCTTCAAAATACGTTTTTTTACATCATTTTAAGAAATCAGACCAATGTTTGAAGCCGATATTTAGTTTAATTTACGTCTGTTGTGAACATTACAAGGATATTTGACGTTAATAATTTAAGTTGTAGATTTCATTGTCTCCAAAGGAACATGTTATTATTCAAGGGATTTGAACCGTTAAAACTCTTTAAATTTTATACTGGAGTCTGTAAATAGAAATGAATTCTATAGTAAACAGACAATATATAATCAGAGACACTGCGCCAAAAATATGTATTCTGTTGTTTGTTTTGGCTACCCTTTTTGTTTTTTTTGTTTCATTGCTATGTACAAGTCTTCATTATTTTTAAGAAGCTGTGCTATCTCTTTGATTAAAAAATATGTTTATTCATAGTTCATGTCAAGGTCATGTTTTTTTTTTAGTACGCAAACTCCACGACGAAGTCACGTCCCAGTGAGAGAAAAGGCATTCGCGTAAAGGAAATCCTTCATTGCTGAGAGCGCCAGAGTTAATCTGGGTGTCTTCATCGATCAGCGATAGCCGAGGGCAGGGTGTATAGGCACGGGTAAAGGGGTGGCTTCATTATTGTATGGGGTGGTGTGATGTATGGGCGGGCAGGCTGGACCACCACCTCGCCGCCCTGCTGGTCAGCTGGATGAATATGTAAAGTGACCGGTGTTGAAGAAAAAAAATACCTAAAAATGCTTCCTGACTTTTATTTTGCAAGTTACTTTTCAGGATAATGAAACTCTATTAAATATAAAAATATAAATTTCCATAAAAAATAAGATCAATATATATTTCATCATTTTCAAAGATTCTCAAAATTACTAAAATTTTCAATCTTTCAAAATAAATATTGCATATATTTTATTTGACATATTTCAATATACATAAAAACTAAAAACAAAGCGCAATCAATCACTTTGTTATTTATGAAATGCAAATTATAATGAAAATGAATGACCCCTTATTTATTATTAACTGTTTATATCATAGTTTCCCAAACTATTTTGTCCCGTCTACCCCTTGTTGAATTTTACTGTTTTTTGCCTTGCTAATATTGAATTTTTATAAATGCATCAACTTCAAACATATTTTGGACATCCTATATAGAACAAATATCTTTCATAAGGTTTACTGTACAGTGGGTTTTAAAATGAAAAAGTTAAATACATGTAAAGTTAATTATACCTTTATTAATTAAAAACGCACAAAATGCAAATATTCAGAAAATCATTATTTTTGACAGAGAATATCGATATTTTTTGGGTCGATATTGACCACTTTGGGAACCTCTGGTTTATAGTGAAAAAGCAAGTGTATTCTTGAAAAAACTCAATTCATTAATGCGAAAATTCGAAACTCAGATAACTTTTCTTTCGCATGCTCAATAACAAAATTTAAATCTTCATCATTGTGACGATTCATTATCAACTGACGATGAGACAGCACTATTCTTTAAATATAAACTTTTTCAAAACTTTATTACAAAACCGTTTAATTCGAGAACTTCTTCACAAAAGCTCTCAAACCGAGACAGACTTTTGAGTCCGTGGATTGATTAAGTTGAAGTTTGCAAGTAAAAGTAAAGACATTATTCCGAAGTCACGGACTGAAACAGATTTGCGTAAAAACGTGAATTTATAAATGCACGCATTAGCTTGTAGAATGCAAGACGTTGCGATGACTATATTAAAAGTTTTAATAGATTTTTAGAATGAATCGACTATTACTATTTCTAAATTTATGAACACGACGTTCACACATTTAACAACCATTTAAAACATCAAAAATTATATTTATATATATTCGCAACAGTGTGGTTTTATTCATCCAAGATATCATAACCCAAAATTCGAAAACGTTCGCAAACAAACGAGCAAATTGTTTAACTAGTTTTTTAAACTAATCTTTTTGAACATCAAGTATTCAATGTATTACAATACACGTTCCTTCTGATCTTTTTAATTGGAAACAGATAACAATAAGTTTTTTGCCCAATCAATACGAAAAATTAACTTTTATACAATCAACGCGAGTCCCCTGCAAAGTGTTTTTTGGTGATATCGCACAATAGCCTGGGCCTTAACTCATTTACGTTTTGGGACTTAACTTGATTACAAGTAGTTTGCAGGGATCTTCGTTAACATTCCCGGGGTGTGGTGTGTATTTTAAATTTGAGGGAGGTTAAATTTATTTAATTAGAAAATATTTTTTTTTAGAATAAAACTTAAAACACATACAAGTCTCGTAACACAATCTGGGCTTGTAGAAAGGTAGAAAAAACAAGAATATAATTTTCGTAGAAGGGCAAAAGGTCAATTTATGTTTTATTCATAGTAAAATATTATAACATGATTTCATAACTAAGAATATGTCGTATTATTTAACAACTCTTGAATATTTTTCACCAAAAGAAGCATTTTAAGTGGTACAAATAAACCACTTTGTTTTCAAATAGTTTTTTGAAAATCTTATTTATGGGAAATTTTTTTGTAAAATGCATGCTTGGTGTAATTCATTAGTTTAAAAGCTGTTGAATTTCTGAAATGTTGGAAATTGGCAAAAGCAGTTTTTTATCATTTTCGCATTTATTTTGTTTTCAGTTTTCAACTCTGTAAAAATAAGGATGGCTACTGACTTAGAATAAGAATTCGGTGAAATTAATTTCTTTTTCAGAATTTGGTATAATTTATAAAAATAATCGTCGCTTTAAATTCTTTGAAGTATGACACTTTTAAACTGTAACTCTTTTTCATATACAAGACATTATTCAAGTGTCCACAGATTGATTAACTTGAAGTTCTCAAGTACTTGTAAGTTATCGCTAAGGTGGGGTGTAGGTGGTAACTAATGACAGGGGGTGGAGAGAGCGAGAGAGGGTGGTCAGGCCAGCCAGGCATTTATCTCACTCGTTTTGCTTTCAACCCTAAACATAAAAGCCTCACCGGCCTTTGATAGATTGACCGCTTGATTATTAATGTTTTCTATTAAGTATACCAAAACGTAACCCCACATTCTAGTCACCCAGCAATCTCTAAGGACATTTGACTCCAAAGTTTCTGAATAACTCAGAATTGAATTCCTGTCAGTCCAAAGTCAGTAAACCATAACGTACTTTTGTAGCGTTTTCAGTTGTTTTGTAAACTTTTCCCAACAAATTAATCTAATATATACTTTATATGAACTTTAACAACAACATAATAAGCGCAATTTTTTTTGACACAAGCTTTATCTTTCAATAATTATCATATTCGGTTTGCACAAAAGCACATTTATATATATTTTTTTAATAACATAAGCTACGTTTGATTTGAAAAAAAAGTAATTCAATGTGAATGATTTATTACACTTAAGTTAAATCATCACAGTACTGGATCATTTATAATAGAAATTATCATGTTTATTTTAAAATTTACTGGCACATCATTAAAAGGTTTGTTCTCTCGGGTTATAAGTTGCTTGACACTGTAACAGTAATAATGTATTTTTTTCTGTCTTCGTTTTACAACTTCATTTTCCATTCTCTCTGATCCTATGTAATATTCATAGTCACACTAAGGGCACTTCCGGTAGTTATTTTGACCTCATCGGCTTTTTTAAAGTAAAACATTGGAGCTATGGGAAATCTTTCTTGCTGCATAATAGCGTCTTTTTAAAAAAAAAACACATCTATCAACGACAGTCTAAAATATTTAAATATATTCGTCCTTCATTGAGTTCTTCGCCGGTTATATATATTTGAATGTTTTTATTGACTTTCAAGAATACCTAAAAACTACGTAAATATTTTTTGTAAAAAAACTATCAAATCGACTAAAAAAATCATTGATTAAAATAATGGATCTTCTATAGTTTTATCATCGAAATCAAAATTAAACACAGTTATAAATATTTTTTTAATGACAATAACCTTTTTTTCTTACTGGAGATAAGTAAAAATATTACCAAAAAAATGTATTTTGTAGGGAACACCAAAAATATCAAAACATCGATATTATCCTTTATTAGAAGCAAAATAAATAAATACTTGTAAAAAAACCGCTTTTCCGATGGCAAACTCATATTTGTTTGCTTTTCCTAATGATTGTCATTAAATACTTCAGGAGAATTCTGTAAGAAGAGCCTTCACTCCCCTACCCTTGTAGCTGAGGGTGGTCTCTCGTGTGTCTCAACCTCGTTTTGTTAGTAACTCGGCACCTCTCTGTATTATATTTCACCGTATAAACCCAATATTATGTGAGCCATCATAGCCATTATGAATTTTTGATCATAAAACCACGTTTATATTTTTATTACGAATTTATTTCATATTATTTAAAACACAAAATGAGGATTTTAAAAAAGAATGTGATAGCCATTCTTACGGTCAGAGAAATTAGTTAAACAATATTTTGGTTCAAATCGAATCTTTTACAATAATATGTCAGTGGTTAGTGAATTTGTAGCTTGTCTTTCTATTACGGCAAGGCTAAAAGTGAAAAGATGAAAGCGTATTTTAAAAAAACCCATAAAAAAACCAATGGTAAGTATTCCGCATTTCAATACGCCATTAAATTTAATGGTATCGAATGCTTACTGTGTGGTTTATATAATTCACTAGTATATTTGCGGATCTTTTGAAAAAAGCTTTTATTGCTTTATGATAAACAAAACAGTTTTTTTGTTTGTTTATAGTTTTTTATTGGAATTTTCTACAGTACATATTTATAAAACAAATAATAAAAAACAATATTTACGCTATTGATTCCCACACAAAGCGACGAGAAAAGTGCCGCTGTAACTGAACAAGGCTTCATTGGTTTTTCTCTACCTCTTAACCCTTCCTAAAAACCTCTCTGAACAAGTTTTATTTAATAATAAATAAATACTACATTAGGCTATAAGAAAATTATATAATTTTGGTGGTTTAATTCCGCTAAGACGTAATAATAAGAAGACGTAAACGCAAATCTCACTTATGTCGTTAATGTAAACACAATTCACCTTTAAACATATTATATCAACGTATTAAAAAAATAAAATGATTATTTGTTTATTATTATTTCTATTTAACAGCACTTTGGTCTTTTAACGGCATTCTCAAACATGAACGGCTTAAAAACAAATGTAATCAATCTACTAACAGTTCAGCTATTTTTTAAAAATATAATGCATAAAAAATATAAAATATAAACACAAAATGATTTGTCGTAAAAATAAAACACATTTTACACACATAGATCCTTTAAGGATAATTTAAGTTAATTTATAAAATATTAAATAGGTAAATGAAAAGTTTGACAATTTTGAGAGGGTAATTCTAGTATTATCTAACAACTTGATGATTTTCTTTTGACAAAAGACAGAATTTCAATTTTGTAAGTTGAACCTACTTTCAATATTTATTTTAAATATCCTTGGAATATGAATAACTGAATATTTATACTGGACCAATCGAAAAGCCTAAGTAAACCCTAGATTTCAACAATATATATCGAATATCTAACTTTCAAGGCAAAAGGAAGCGATGTGATATATATTAATTCATGAAGATGTTGGTCATTCCTGAAGATGGATGATGTGAATGTAAGAATATGTTACTGTATTTTTTGCATGATAGTAGTAAAAACTTTTTGTAAAAATCATAGGAAATAATAAAAAGAATAAATACTATTTTATGAACTAGGTAGGTATCGCTTTTTTCTAAGTTTTCTTTTTACTTCAATTTGCTAGAATAATACTGTGCCTGAACATAAAGCGAACTGAGTTTTTCACTTCATTTTATATCTGGTCATTTATTGTCACCCTGCGTCGTATATTTTCAGGACTTTCAGGAATATTCTTTTTCCCGGCTAAACAAGTGCGAAAAGAATCTTTTCCCGGATGAATGTCCTGCGTTACTCCACAGATCGCATGTCATTTTTCCAGGGCAATAGTGTGTCCTTGGAAAGTAGGCAGGGGCGCTTTTTGGGTGAATTCCCATCCCAACTATTAAGCTCGAACGTCGCTACTTTTTTTGCGAAAGTAAAATTTGTAGTGATGAACACAATCAAATAGTTTTCATGGTCTATTCGATTTGGTCGTTTTTCTCGTTAATGATAAACTTTATTCTAATGAAACCTCGGAGAGGTTGATTCTTCATTCTAATGAAACCCCTCTGGTGAATACTACAGAGTTATTAAACATTTCATTAACAATAGTTTTGATATTCATTAATTAAACTAACTACAGAAAAAAAACTGTCATAACAAACATTATAATTTTTATGGAAGTTACATTGACATTTATAAGCTTATAGCTATTCGACCTAATAATAATATATTGAATACAGTCAATAAAGTTTTGTATGCATTGTAATCACCGATGGAATATATTCAATATTTTTAGATCTTTAAATTTGATATTTTAAGTTTTATTAAACATATAATAGTATATGTGACATGATAACCTTTCAACCGATTTTTCTCCAATAACCATCATATTTAACTTTACGCATTCCGAAATCACAATTTCTAAGTGATTGACATAATATTATTCCTTGTGACATCCGTTTGTGTACCGTTGAACCTAATCGACTAGTCAATATTCATTTTGATCCTAGCTTATTCAACCACTGTCAACCCGTAATTCGATGCAAATGCTTCTAGATTCATACAAATTATGCACAATTGACATAATGTCACACGGTATTCTGAATGCTCACTGTGCAACAAGGTGGCCTGTAAAATATCTTAATGGTCTCATACAATTGCGTACCTGTCATATATTACTGGCTCCCTATTCTATTAACTGGTGAGTATTCAGAAAATTATATGAAGATTTTTTTGTTATTTAATAAAATAGAAAGTGGCTATAGAAATAAAACTCACTGTATTTGTACGTTTTCTTAGTCGTTGTTATTCGATAGTTCTGATTCTTGGGTGTGGAATTGCTTGAAGTTTTCTGACTTTAAAATAGGCTCACTCGAAGAGGTATAAAATACACGTGAGAAGTACGAAATTAAATATAACCATAATCCCTGAAGATGGTTTCAAAACGGGAAACGAAACCTTAAAAAACAGAAAACTCAAAGCAGCTCTACACTCTAGAAGCAAAATCATAGAAGGGTTATTTTAGATGTTTTTATAATATAATATATTGTGACTGTACAAATCGTTTTTCTATGGAGATATATATAACGACGCTTCCGTTTCTGGCTTCAAATGTAGGTCAAGGAGACCGAGTCGACGCAAGTCTGCATATCAATTGGTGGATTCAATGTGCCGACTTCTTCAATAAGGAAATTCAAACCGAAAAGCAAATAGAGCACCACACTATACAAAATTATTAAAACAAATAAAATAATATACAAACTAAAACTAAGCTCATCATTGAATTCGCACAGAGCGATTGTTAAAAAATATTACTTTATTCGATTTATATTAAGTTTCAATATTACAATCACAATTCACAGCCATCAAATTTCATACTCTTTTATTTTTAAATAGTGCTTCTCATTCAAAAGACTAGAAACATAGAAACAAAATTTAATACACAAATAATAATATTATGCCAGAAGCTTAATTTGTTTTCAATACGCTGAAATTTGCATTTAAAAAAATATACATCCTCAAAAATAAGCCTATAAATTCAGTGAAAAATAGCTATATTTCGCAATTTGCGTATTTGATTGTTTTTTCTCTCTCTCTATATATATATATATATACGTATATATGGAACCAAATAGTTTTAGACCCTTTTTTTTCACACTATAGAGATATTCAAACCAATTTAGAGAACCGATAACTGATGCAATCATTCATATTTTCTTTTAAACTACCGTATCAAAAAACAATTACTGTCTAAGTAAGTAAGTAAGTCTCGGTCTAAGTAAATATTATATGTTGAAATTGTTTGATTAGTTATTGATTCCTTTATCATTTACAGAAAATATCGTTTATAAATTATAAATGAGTCTCAGTATTATTTTATATGTATCGTAGTTTAAAAAAACGATTCTTTGTATTTCGTTGCACGATAGAAATACAATTTTCGTGTCTTTACCGCTACACACCTTTGCCCTAATTTAAAAAATTTTAAATTTATAAAAGCGTTGATTATTCGTTTGAGCGATCTTCTGAAAGTTCCCAAGTCGTTAGAGCTCAGAGCCACCTCGGTTGAGTGAAATTCTCAATATGCTAAACAGGGGTGAGGGGCGCAGCCATCCTTCGCTAGCGCCGACATATTTCATCTCGTCAAGAATTACCAGCCCCCTGTAACTTCGGCCTGAAACCAAAGTGCTGGATTACTTACGGCGGCCCATATCTCACGCGCAATGGCGAAAATACAAGAAATGTCTAGTTTAAACTAACCAATATATTCTGGACAGAAAACATTTCAAGGAAATCGATTTACACGTGAATGGAAGATAAAATTTACAATATTCCTTTTTCGCTTTCACGGTGCTGAGACTTGAAGTTTTGACCAATTGAACAACAGTAAGAACGCTATTTATTTGGTAGAGTTATGCTCAAGTTTTATGTATTAAATTTTTTATTAAAAATGTATTTTTCATAAGTAGTATTGTATATCAGCAAACTTAAGAACCTTCAAAAACTATAACAACGGTCGTCTGCGTTGTGAAAAAACCTCTAACGGGTCAAAACTTAACTCACTGCTTTAGTATAAAAAACATTTCATGGAAATCGATTTACACGTGAATGGAAGATAATAATCTTCAATATTCTTTTTTCGTGACATAAGTAAGACGCATACTCACACTTTTGTGATACTGAGACTTGAAGTTCTGACCAATTGAACGGTAAGAATGTTATTTATTTGGTAGAGTTATACTCAAATTTTATGTACTTAATTTTTTTTTAAATTATTATTATTTAATATAACATACAATTTAACAAGCTCATGGATTTCTTATATTTTATTTAATATTCAACAAATTTTTAACAACAATTATAATTAAATTAAAGTGGTCTGAGTTATTTCACCTCTCATGCAGAATGGTGTGTCGTGTTTGAGTTGCGATACTAATTTGAGGTTATGTCCTCACTACACGACCTCAATATGTTATGAATGTCAAGCAACAAGAGAAGGTACTACCTTGTAGAAGCGTGTGAGTAATCTTCTTTAAAAATTTAAATTATAATATTTTGTTTAAACGCAAATTATAAAAGATACTCATTTCTACATGTCTACATATCATTCTGAGGTTCAACGTTATAACATAAACTTTATGGTAATTTCTCTGCCACGTTTATGTACCTAGACATGGATTCGTACATACATTAATATCAGTATTACCATTGTACAGATTATTTGGAATTATAACTGCTTATATTAAATATAAACATTTAAATTTATAACCAACATTGTCTCGTTCAATAGTATTAGTAAAATTAATATTTTAATAGCTAGAATATCATTAAAAATTTTCATCAATAACAGAAATCGTCTTAATGAAATTCTCTTATGTGACTATTCACAATCATTTTTATAAAATATAAGTAATTTATAAAATTATTTAAGTATTTATTGGAATGTTAATCTTATGAAATGATGTACATGTATGTATATACATACATAACGTCTTCATTAATACATTAATTCAGAGGTACACAAATTGATTAATGTTTCTAATAGACTCCCATTCTCAAATAGTAAAATCTGACACTTGTCAGTATTATATATGATTCTCCCATTTCATGCGAGTGCTTGAAGCCCTCCCTTCTATTATTTGCTTCCTCAAAGATTCATCCCCCACGCGTCAGACAATACGACACATCCCTGTCTCGTTTTGCATCATCAAATACTGAATAAATTTCATTCACATCGTTGTATGACATCCAGTATTATAAGAATTGTAGATGTTTTCATAAATTTGAATACATACATTTTTTTTTTTTTCAAATATTTTCAAAATAATTGAACCTCTTTTCTTTTTCTTAGTAGCACAAAATATCATCAGAGCATTTGATAATTAAAATCGTAAAATTTATTAAGTAAACTCATTTTTCTATATGAATTTACTGATTAAAACACGTTTGTAACTTTTGGTTACCGTTATTTTTTGAAACACTAAGTTTTAATGGTATTTTGCAGAATAAAACACTGAAGAACCAAATATTTCTTATAAATACTTTGGAGCAAATTGTATCTGTCTAAGAAAAAAAAAATTAGAAAAACTAATTCGAAGTTACTTTAATAA
Organism: Atopsyche davidsoni; assembly: GCA_022113835.1. Taxonomy (NCBI): domain Eukaryota; kingdom Metazoa; phylum Arthropoda; class Insecta; order Trichoptera; family Hydrobiosidae; genus Atopsyche; species Atopsyche davidsoni. The sequence continues at coordinate 17,371,158 of JAILWY010000009.1, read as the reverse complement.
ATGCAAATATTAATAATACAAATCAATGATATCGCTTGAAAATTTCATGATTTTAATTATCGAATAATTCTATTGTATTTTATTGATTTATTGATTATCCAACTATACTCAATCTCTAATACATAATACTCTTTAAATATTAACTATGACTTTTTGATTTTTGTTACATTATTAAAATGACTTATTTAATGTGTTTCAACAATTTGCGTACTCTGAATATAAATATATTACAACAATATAAATACTCTCGTTATTAAAAGCAAGGTACTTAAACTGTCTCTTTAGCTTGTGTTTTCTCAATATTGCCATATGTTTATAAAACTTTGCTTAAGAACAATGTCCAGTCTGTTCCACAGTCATTGCAAGCCACTCGCAAATACACTACTCTTTGCTATACAATCAACTTTCTGTGATAAGCAGAGTCGTTTACAAAGGCAAACCTAAATAATGTTTCGTGAAATACTTTCTTTGCAGAGAAAAACCAATAATTTGACTTGCTATAGTATTTTAATAAAACTACATAAAAATCACGACCAAAAAATAGACTATTAATATCATAAAACTATGAGGTTATTGTGTAAGTACCAAGTTATAAGTAGTCTTATATTCATGCATTGTTATTTTTATTTATATAATTTGATAATATTTATTTGCAATTGTTTTTGTATTTACGGTTTTTATCGAGAATGAATAAAAAAATGAGCGCTTAATGAATTAAAAGTATTACTTTTATTCGACAAAAAATACGGTTCTCAAAATCGTTAACATAGCTAAAGAGCTATGTTAACGGTTTTGAGAACCGTATTTTTCAAGGAGTTGTTTAAAGAAACAACTCCTTGAAATTCAAAAGCACTACCAAACAAAATTAATCCTAATCTTCTAGTGAAAAGGTCGTTTATATATATATTTGTTTAAATATGAAGAGTCACAAATTAAACAAGTTTTTCGTGTATACGCAAGTATAGTATATTTCCAAAAAATAAACCTCCAAGCTTACGCACTCCTCAAGAATGCTCACGACTACGACCCCGAAAGGCTGCGGCGCTACAGCAGGTACCTTAATATAACAAATTTAGAAGTTTCATTTTCGGGAGTGAACATCCCGGTCGCCGTTTGTGGTAGCGCCCCCGCGCCCTGCGCCCCATGCCCCGCGCCCCATGCCCCGCGCCCTGCGCCCCCATGGCCCGCCCCCTGCACCCCCATGCCTCGCCGGAATTAGACTCGTGTCGCGCATCTGCGGGAAGTGTTTATTCAGAGGCCCGCGTGTATTAATACGAACACGCCCGACACGGAGGCAAACAAAAATAATTACGGCAACACAGTTACGAGGCCCGGGCGCGGCAATGTCCTGTTCGCGAATATCTCAACGGTCGCGTTACTTTTTTTAAGCACTGGCGAAGTGCTTCTCTGCAGCGGGACGGCCGTTACGCCCTCGCGATAACTTGCTTTTTTTATTTGTATTTCCCTTCTTCTACTTTATACGTGCTGCTTGATTATGTTATCCTTATACGACAGGAAATTTTCTAATCAGTGGAGTATTTATGCAAACAACCCAATAAGCTTTTATTTGGTGGTGTATATTTTAAATTATAAGTAAAATACTTGAGTGATTTTTTCACATACAGACCGGCTTTGCCAACCTTTTACGTTGGCATTATCAAACAGAATGAGATTTCATATAATAATAAGCAGTTAGGTAAACATTTGCGCAAAACTGCTACACCTTAAGCCACTACTTAAGTTAATTACCCCCATAAATATAAAAACGTTTTACAAAATTTGCAATTATATAGAATCCTCCACTTGTCAGGTATATAAAAATCACATTAACCCTTACCACCTGACAATCATTATCTCTAACCTCTCCTTGAAACAATTGTAATTGAAAATCTCACTCTGTTTGATAATGCCAATGTGAAAAGTTGGTGAGACCGATCACCAAAAACAAAAAACATATGTGGAAAAATCACTCAAGTATTTTACTTATTATTCAAAATATTAAAATGGAATTCCACCAAGTACTCTCTGTCAAAAGTATTGAATTAAAGAAGTAAAAAAAGATTTAATTGTTTGTTTACAAATAATTTATGAAAAAAACACATGTATTCTCGAGTAATAATTTCTTTTAAATCATCAAGGCTCAATGTTTTGTTTGTTTTTCTATAGAAACATGCGTTAACTATTACCTTTAAATACAATGACAACACGAAGCTATTTATATTAAAAATATATACTATATAGTTAAAAATATTATATATATATTTCAGGGTTTATCTGTATTTAACAAGTCAAATACAGCACATATACAAAGCAAACGTAGATACTGGAAAGAATACTGCTCGCTACTCTTTGAATTTTACCTAGAACTTCTTATTATTTAAAAGTAATTGCAGTGTCGACGCCCTGCTATCTTATTATTTAGCTAAAATGTCCTTGCTCCCAAAATAAGGAAATGAAATTTGGACGACTCGGCTTATTGGGTATTAAGCTGCTTGAAGTTTTCTGTTCTCCAACGCTTCTGTCCCCGCTGAGACTATCCCTAGGGAATTCATTTGTATTGTCTTTTTGGCTGCTTATCTGTATTTGAGCGCACCACTCCGAGATGGGCCACACAGCTCTCAAGAGCGAGCAAACCTGTCCGAACTAGCTAAGAATCGACAATCACTCGATATCCAATCCATATTACTTAACCTTACCTACGAAACAAATATCAATTATATTTAAAATTATATTCTGCGTTATAAATAATGAATCTTAAATAAAGTATACGCAAAACCAGAATGTTAATTTTGCACCGAAAATCCAACAACATTTAATGAAAAACCAGTCGTTTGTATCCTTCGGTGCCCCAAAAGTTGGAGACTAATTCTCTCGCTAATTGCTTTAATACGGTTTCATTGAACCTTTTAGCTGAGTCTTAAGACAATATAACAAAAATGTAATCCCAGGCAAGCGTTTATGGGAGTATTGTAATCCTCTGTACTAATGCTCCCTTTAGAGGAGCTTTCTTTGCTTCTTTATCAGACAAGTCGGCAGTCATTTTTACTTCCTTGTCACCGAACAAGTCGCGTCGTTATCTCGGATTCAGAATTCTTACTTGTTAGATTGAGCTACGAGGATTTTCAACTCTCAAAGAACTTCATGTCCTCTAGCTAGAAATATCTTTTAACATCATTTAAAGGCGGATTTTTTATTTTGTTACGAGCGCGTGGGGTGCTTCGGCTTTACGGGGAGTTATCAAATAAGGGAAAGTATAATTTGGATTTGCAACGTTTTGTGTATGTAATATTTTTATTGCCTAAAGCATTTATTAAACTTTAATAGTAAATCATTAACATTATATTTTATTATATTGTTTTCATCAGAAAACCGTTTTTAGATTACAATATAGACAATCACAATTTCTAGCTGATTGATCAAACATAAGAATAATACAAACTTTCATAGATTATATGTACATACACAAACAACAAAAATACCTATTAATTTTTAATTTACAGACCAATTTTTTTTGCTAAAATACTAGAAAGGAATTATATTAAAATTTACTATTACTATGTTGCTGATTGAACGTCTCCCGGTAGTTTCTTTATCTCTACTAGTTTTGTGAAAATATTTTTAATGGGGGTGCTTACGGATTGGGTCGGCAATGTAAAAATGTCAATTTGTGATTTTTGTTAGCGTCCTGGTTCAATTATTATCGTATTTTTATTGGGTTTTTAATGGCGTATCGTATTTCATTCCAATAGAAGGTTTCATTATTTTCAATTTTGTAGGTTCTTTTTTAGTTCGATGTAATTGATTGCTAACATTCGATAGTAATTTGCATCGCTGTTTTTATAGTGAAATATAAGATTCTTTAAACCATTTAATCTACGTTTTATTAGATATATTTTTAAGTGTAAAATTATTTTTTTAAGTGGAGATATCTGGCTTTTAACGAGTTACAAAACTACAAAGTAGGTGATATATTTTCACCTTTTTACGTATTTATATTGACATTTTAGGATTATTTGTATTATTTACAATAACTTGTTATAGGTTTAAATTATATAGTCACTTGCTTTCAGTGTAAATAACTAAAGTTATGGATAATTGTCCGATCAAATAGAATACGTGCAAACCAAATTTAGTTTTGCTTTCTTACGTCAATATATGATTTAATTTGATATTTTTAATTTGCATAGTCCTTTTTGAGCTAACTTTACGGTCATAATTTACAGATAAATATTTTATTAGTAATAACGAATTGTAAACTCGATTAACAGGTTATTTGAATTTTTGTTTCGTTTTGGGGTAAATCGTACATTTTAGAAGCGACGAATCATTGAATTTTTGGAAAAAAAGTTGCATTGCATGCATTAAATTGCTAAAAAAATTAATGCAAATTTACAGAGCTCACGTTTTAACAATTGTTATATTTTTTTAAGCTTAAGTTATTCAAGTATTTTGTAGACAAAAACACCTAATTTTTGTGGAAACATTGATAACACATCTCCAAAGAACGGTCAAAAGTCGTAAGGCACGAAGGAAAAAAAATAAGTTGGCTTGTATATTTCTCGTCGTTTCGTATGTGTGCCATTTGTTCACAAACATTAAAAAGGCGTTAAGTTCTTCAATTAAAATTAACAACTCAATTACTCCTGAAAAACCGAGAACCTCAATTCTTCAGCTGCGTATGACTTGTCCGCAAATGAACGTAGTGATAAAGGCGTGTGCAATAAACACTTGAGCCGCGACTCGGGGGTGGCGACCTGTTTCCCCTCGTACAGTCATCATCAGGCATCTACCACACACTGCATATATACAAACTAAAATCAATCTATTTTTTAAATATATAAATCACCAAATAGTTATTTTTTTACTCACAAAACTTAGCATTGAAATTATAATATTTTATAACGCAATTATTTTATGTTACAAAGTCAGATATAAAATATTACTTTTGCGTAAAGTAAATGAAAAAAAAAATGTAATATCGACTTAGATTACTTCTTTGAGAGAATTCCTTTAAATTTATACAACTTTTCATTTTATATCAATATAATTTAATTAAATCTTAAAAATTATCTAAAAAAATATTTATTGTGATTTTAGAATTATACACAAACACTGCTAACATTGGTTGTCTTCTACATTTTCGGACCGAACCGATCGTGAATTTTAATAAATTTAAGAAGACTGTACCACAGTGAAAGGGGTATTCTCAGGGGGTGAGTTACCCACTAGTAGAACGGAGCACAATGACAGGCTGGCAAGGTTTTCATAATGGGTTCAAGGGTTCGAAGAATTCACTTTAAATACCTCCAACAAAACGCTTCGTCGTTTTCCATCTATTCATCATACGGAATAAAAGCATTGTTGATCGTTGAAATGATTTTCTGTTTACAAATTTATGATCTGCTTAAACCTTTTATTCAAAACTAATAATTATGAAAATCATGCAAACTCGCTTTCTCAATTACAAGATCGTTAACGTTTATTACTTTACATTTATTTTAAGCGCTAGAAATGTTTTGTATCAAACTCCTTTAAATTCATTATATAAAGCTTGTTATACTTTTTAACAATACCATTCTTAAAAAAAATACTCAAAAAGACGTAACATAACATTTTTTTTATACAATTGTAAGTATAAAAAGTTTAGATTTAAACAAATTTAAAGTTATTTATGAATAAATATTTTTAGAAAAACTTTTTTTCTATTTAACAAAACACATATAAATAAGTAAAATAACTACATATTCAAAATGGAACTGAACTAATCTAAAAATGTTAAATTGTTTGTTACAGAATTTACTGAGATATCCAAGAAATGCTCAAGATAAATAAATGAATAAATAGTAGAACATGTAAGTAAATGTTAAGGAAAATTTGTGTTGCATCCTTATAAGAAAGCTTGATGAACTGCTTGTGGAAATAACAATTTAACCCTGTCGGATTTATTCCTTCGTCTATCGACTCAATTAATTCCCCGGGACACAATTGTAGGCTTTCACAGCAACCCTGTTTCCTTTTCACGAGCTTACTGTCGGTTGCGGGGTGCATTTCAGGCTGTGTTCTGTGATATATAAAGGGGTTGGTTTATTTCAGGAAATGACGGGGATGATGGAGACCTTTTTAATAAAATCGCTCCCTTGTGAACGTCAATCTTCTTCAGAGAATAATATGATGTTTGTTTTGTTTGCCGACGGCTTCAGATCGTTCCAAAGATTTTGTATTCTGAATACTTTTTTCGTATTTTATTTATCTTGAAACTCTTGGCCATACCTGATATGTGTATATATAAATAAGTAAATATACATATGTGTGTGTGAGAGAAATTTTACTTAATAACCATTAAACTAATATTCATTTCTTTTTTGTATTACAGGCTTCTATAAAATTAAACAGTTTTTCTTTTCTTTTGTATCGATGCCAAAAAAACAGTTATTTAAGAAAATGTTTTGTCTGTTCGTTATCAGATATAACTCATACCATCGTGTAATAAATATTTGCAGAGAGCACGCAATTTTGGAAGGGAAAAGAATATTCGCACACATATCGACTGTTACTAAGCGCCATACTAATTCAATAAGCAAGTCAGCAATAACGTTTCTTAATTCTTTCATTTTCTCCGGCGCGCCAAAAAACCTGCTTTACGAGAGAGATAAAAGCCCGGGGAAATATGAACATGGACGTAAAAATATGGAGACAACATGCTGGAGGGGAAGTATGAACAGAGCATGAAGTATAATCAAAACAAACCAAAGGTTACGCCAACATTCCAGCTCATTTGTTGTGTGAATCCATTGTAAATCTCTTCTTAAAGCTGAAAACACAGTGGACTCGGGAACAAAACGTCGAGTTTTAGTAAATTGCTAGCTTGTAGTCATAAGTTTTTTGGTGTCATTTACGAGTGTGATGATTTTAATATTGGTAAAATGACAAGCATGCAACTTCAATAAAAATTTAATTTTAGTTTCATGATTTCAAAAAACAAAATTTTCAGGAATAAATATTATATCTTCTTTATTATGAAAAATATAAAGCACTTAGTTTAATATAACAGCTGAATAATCACAATAATTTCATTATATCTTGTGTGAAGTCTTGATTTAGAAATACGTTAGATGATACCAAATTTTTTGAATTTTAGTTCTCAATATTAATTTATACTCAGATTTATCATAAAAATATTTTAAAAATGATACACTGGTAGATCTGTAATGAATATGGTCACAAATCAAAAAATTGTATATTGTACATTAATACCCCGCTTTACGCGACCCCGTTATGCGCGGTTTCACAATAACGCGAATTTCAAATTTCGCGTTAAAATGCCTTGCATTACGCAAATTTCTTATTTTAAGAATGTGTATGAACATAATATAGTTATTGACTTTTCTTAACAATTAAAAACAGCGTTGGGTGTTATGAACGTATTTTACAAGAACGTAAAAGAAACACTACCCAAAAACAATAGATGTATTTTTTAGTAAGAATAACACGTGTATAAAGTGTGATTGATTCAAATGATTCGTATGTATTTTTAATCGTAAACCCCGATATACGCGAATTTCACTCAACGCGATTTTGTCCGAAACGTATCCCTCGCGTAAAGCGGGGTATTACTGTAATATAAATATGTTGTTCAAAACCGTTCAAATGAATATAAAATCAAGACCTGTAATTCTACACAATCTTACATCATCACTCTACTATTCTTTAAGACTTGGGCTAAAATAGAAAGGAGGGGTCACAGATTTCTCTGCCTGGCGTCAACAGAGTCCTCCTCTCCGGCCCGTACTTTCTTTCTTTATCTACAGAGCGGCAGTTGCCGTGTTTATCGCGGGATAACAAGCCCCGAGTGTTCTTCTTCGTCAATTTCATTATTTGTTACAATGCGAAAAAAAATATTTTATCGTTTTTTTTAAAGCCTCAACGCAAGGGTTGTTTTGTGTTTTACAATGCGTTTTAAAGTTAAAGCCTAAAAACGATAATAATTTTAGTCGTGCTGTGAATTACACCTTTTGAGTTGAAACCGTAAATATGATAAAAAAATATTAACACCAACAGAGTAGAAAAATAAAAAAATAGATATCTCTTTTGAAATTGCGCATTTATTTTTCGCGTTTCGGGGAAATAGCTTTAAAACAGCATGGCAGTATTGAAATGTAGGTGGTAATTTAATTTATTATAGTTAATATTTATTTAAAAAGGCTAAAAACACATAATGGTACTGTTTAAATAATAAAATACTTCACAGCATAAGAAATTTCTTCGCAATCAATTCGAAAAATTCATATTGAGCGCTTTTTTAAAATATTCAAAAATACGCTTATTGCTTTTCTCAAAGAACAGTTAAATTATTTACTTGCAAAAAAATGCGTCATAATTATGAGATTATTATTTTTTGTGAATTACACTATTCAAATTCAATTCATTACACCGAAGTAGTTTTACCTCTTTTTTTTATTTTTTCGTGTTATATCTCTCTTTACTTTCTTTGTTATTCTGTCTAATTGTTCAAGTCTTGTTTTTAATTTTTTTTTATATCTTATACTTCCACTCTTTTTAAAATAGCAATATTTGTTTTTTGAAGCAAATACGTACATTTTTACATATTCAATAAAAATATCAATATTTAGTTATTAATAAAGAAAATAATAAGCATTTGTTGCGATATAATATTTTGAATCTTAGCCTAAGTATTTAAGAGATGACTTATTCATAATAAAAAATTACTGTGTAAATCTGTCGAAACTCTCGTTAAATTAAATAAAATCTTCGAAGAATATTGAAAAGCGAAATAGGTATGTACGTTTATAAATATAATCACAGATAAAATACAGAATCGGAAATGAAATGCTGTATAATGTATCACACTGAATAAAATATCATTCCTGAAACATTTTACATTCGGAAATCATTCATATTCGATACTCATGTTCAATGGAATAACAAAGTATCTGTGACATGGCATGTGCTCTTCAAATATTGTAAGAAGACGGCATGTGACATAATAATGAGTCGACATGTCAGACGTGCCTCCCTTAGAGATTGCCCCCATGCGAAATGTGCACGAATAATATTATGAAAAGCTCCCCTTATCAAGAGAGGGTCCTTTAATATAATACGTGAGAGTCGCGGCTCGGGATTTAATTCTTCCGCATTTCCAAGCTCGCCGGTTGTGGATATTGCTATATTTTTTACCCTAATCTCACAGCTCGAAACGACCTCACCGTTAGATACGAGGTATTCATAATGACAGCTCGTTCGGTTGATAAGTTATACAAGTCTACGTGAACTGCGATCCTTTGCTCATACTAGATGGCCACAGGAAATTCAAAACGATTTCCATTGCTTCAGTGTAACTTCATAGGAAAAAACCATGGTCTCATTTCATCCGATTACTTTATAAACATTTACATACAAATATGATTATAAGCTTTCTTATTGCAAAAATATTTACAGCCATATAGATCTTTTAGCCTTACAGATAAGCTTAATCCTCTAGAAAAGTGTGATATATGCGAAATAAAAATAAGAATATATTATACCTGTGGCCTCGTCAAGTCTTTCTTATCAAAAACAATATATGTTTTTTTCAAGTGGATTGCAAATCTTCATTTTTATAAATGTTTTCATCATTTTCGTTACTCTTATATGTGATATTTGTAAATCTTAAATCTAATATGTGATACTTAATGTTTTGATAATTTATTGATATTGCATTGCAGTCTATTGACTAGAACGTACGTTATTTGAGTTATTCTGTTATGGGTTCAATTTTGGAATCAGTTTTATTTTCAATCACAATAAAATTATTAATTGTCTACAGCTTAAATGGAAACGAAAGATTTCGACTAAACTTTTTGTTACAATTTTTTTATTCTTTCTCGGTATACAAAGAAAATTTTAGGGATTTGGAATATAACCGCAATCGTCTTTGAACTTTTCTTAAGATTTTTTCTAGGATCAAAGAGTAGTGATGTTATATTCTCCGTATTATTGAAAGCTTTGTGTCTTTAGCTTGTAGAATAATGTTTAAAAAAAATACAAAAATATAAAATATAGCGCTTGGCATGCTCACGTCACACCTGCTGTGAAGTTTTTATTGTATAAAATTATATTAGTTTAAGGTATTTTTTTCTCCTTTGTAATATTTTTTGCGAACTCTTTTATCATACATTCAAATTATTTAGAATTTATTATTTCTTGGCACCCCATGGTTGTATTTTATAAGACGAGTGTATAAAATCCCTAAAAAGCCAATTAATTGTTTATGCTGCGGAGAAAGATTTCCCACCTATTTTTATCAAAAATTTATTCCTTTAAATATATAACAGGGAAAAATTGCACCCTACCAACATCTTCGTGAAATGAAATAAGAAAAATATTGTAATTTTTAAAAAAATTTCATTCATTGATGAAATTAAAAAACGTTATATAAAAAACAAGGCATATAAATCATTATTTTGAAAATAAAAAAAATCGATCGGACATTAATTATTCTTATTAGTTATTTTTTAATTTATAAAAAGATGGTACATTTTTTATTGTCAACATATTAATACATGTCAAAATTAATCGATAACATAAAAAATGAGTATTCTCTATTGATTTATATCCTATCAATAAAATTTTGTTTTTATAATAAAAAGAGACTACTATAAATATATTTTGTTACATATAATATTCTTTATAAAATATACAATATATTAAATTTATATTATATTAAGTATTCACCTGTCTTGTTTCACAATTCAAATGTGTGAGCTTAAATGTCATATTTATATTTTTATTTGAATAAAATCGGCTAAATCCTTTGTAAATAATATTTATAATATTCAGTCAGGCATATGACAGCTTCAATAAAGGAATATGCAATTTAACGTTTCACTACTGTGAATGGTTTTCCAGAATCCTACGTTTCGTTTCACGTGTTTACTGAAGCGTTAGGAGAAACATAAACTGAAAACTGAATACACCGCAAAGCAACTTTTTTTCACCATAACTAAAATCGTATGTAAATATTAAACTCGCTTAAAAGCACGCCTGAAACGAGGTTGGCAAAACCATCTAAATTCTGATATTTAAGAAATTATCTTTTTTGAATATTATATTTATATATATATATAACTGACTGGCTGAAAAACGCACACAGTTGTGATATCCTAGTCCTGGTGCTATTATTTTTTTTGATGATAAAATGTATGTTTTATTGCGAGGGACTATTACATCTGATAAATTTTTCAAGATATTATTGTGTGGTAACCCTGTTCAAAAGCACACCGGAGTCGTCAAGCTCTCAGGAGTAAAATCTCGTTATAAACATACAAGTTACTAGATTATACTGAATAATTAAACTAGTGCAGAAACAGAAGTGTGCTTGAGGAGCTTTTCATATTCGAAAAGAATAAATTATTTAATATATGAAAGGAATAACTCATAATAAACTCAACCCAATGTTATAAAGTCAACAAAAAAAAAATTATGTTATTGTTTGAACCATACGATACTATAACTACAACAATTTATTATTTAAATAGTGTGTTTAATGCAAAGTTATTATATTTTATAAAACTGAATTGGTAAAAATTACCCCATTATTTGCTAACCTCATCCCCCCATGATCATCTTTCTTACTATGACTAAAAATCAATTTGTAAATTAAGAAAACTGGCGTCGAAGGTGTCACTCGCGCACTCCTACCCCTCGACGAGCATGGTGCTGAATATATTGAAGCAGAGAAAAGGTTGTCTGAGGGTATGATAAGGCTCCAGTAAGAACTTGTATAAGTGTATCTCTAGCTCAAATAGTATTTCCATAATATCAGCAGGTTTGTAAATACATTTTTTTCTTTGTTTCTAGTTTATATCGTTCTAGAATCCAGCTTTCCAGAAATGTAAATAACTTCGCCTTTTTTATGTTTATGGATATTGGTTTCACCACGCTATAAGACAGTTGAAAACCCTCAACCAAATAAAAAGTGCTATGAAACAATTTAAGTACTTTATTGAATTATAATTTTTTAAATAAATTGATGTTATAACTTTAGTTTGCTTAACAAACACTGAAAACAGAATATTTCTTATTAAATCAGTAAATATAATTGTATGGCATTAACTGAATTAACCCTTAACTGCATGATTTTTTATTTTTCCGTGAAAAAAATCGTAGAGTTTGGAAATGATGTGTTATTTCAGGGAAAAATAATTAAAAAAATATTTTGTTTATTTTTCATATGTTTTATAAGAAAAAAACAGAGTGCTACATATTGGTCACATTATGTAGTGGTATATACATTCCTTTTAGAAATACAACGTAGCAATTGACTAAGGAAAGAATTTTTTTTAAACGAAATAAAAGAGTGGTAGGTCTTAAATAGATCTTTATTGTATCAGTGGCAAAAATTACTTACAAATTCACAAAAATAATTCATTAATTGATTTATTTGAATACCTCCTAAAAGGGGTACTCTCGATAAAAATAGAGAAAAATGAAATTAAATTTAGGAATAAAAAATTAAGATAAAGTGGTAGTCAATTGTTCAGAATGCAAATAAGGACTTGCAGTACAAGGATGACTTAAAATACGATACAATTATTCGTGGAATTTTATGAAGCAGTTATTCTTATTTGTCAGAGGTGCTCTCTGCTCTACCATAACTGCACTTAATACGAGATACACCGGTGCACTTTGGATATTTGCACCTCTGTCTGATCTCATGTATTGGCCAATGGGCGAACTCATCAGTCCTGATGTGAAGGGGCGGTGGCACATATTTGTTTGTCAACTAATAAATTTGGTTCTTTGGGAATGTTTGAAAATTTATAGGTCTCGATTATAGGTCTAATTTTGTGTAATTTGTCGTATTTATCATGATCTTTATCAACAATAGCAAAATTATCATTGAAATGGATAGTTGATTTTATTAATTCAAATTTGTTAATAGACATGGCCGAGATTATGTTTTCTACACCGATATCAGGCCGCCAGTATGATCTCGTATAAGGCAATGGTACCACCGCCATGTATTGCAAAATTCCCAGGAATTTTCTGATATAAGTATTCGTTTTGTTTGTTAATGTTCCATATAAATTAGTTTTTTTGCATATAAAGGAAATGAGATCTTCATCGATAAAATACTAGAAGAAATCCAATGGAGCCGTCGTTTTGATTATTTCATCTGCCAACTTTGAAGATCCTTTGAAATTCATCGAATCTTCATCAAATTTTATATTCTATTTTGCCCATAAAATCCTGTTGTTACTTATCTCTTTAGAATGAAATTTCAATGCTGGTTCAGGTTTTGGTTCAGGTTCTAGTTAAGGTTTAGAGCTTTGAATGATAGAACCCTCTTCATCATCAAAACTGTAGTCACTATCATCCCAATTTTCCATGATTTCCAATATTTCCTTCTCGGAAAATCGTTGATTTTTTTTATTCATTCGAAAAATATACGATAAAAATATAAAACAATTTCAATGGAACGTATAAATTGTCAAAAGTAGTAATTCAGTCATGCTTTGTAAATAATATATTAGGTACCACACAAACATAACGTGACCAATTTGTTACATAAAGAAAAATAACCATATCTCATAAAATACAAAAAAAAAACTAAATAATAATAATGGATTATGAAAATAACTTACTTTGAAATGTTCAAATATTTTTTTCAAGTAGAAAAAAGATCTCCAATAATGTGTATCACTAGTTTATAAATCACGTTTTCACTCAACCGCCAAAAATTGGCAAATGGCTTCTTGTAATATGGATTGTGTCTATTCTAGTGCTGTTAGTGGAAAAAAGTTCAACTAAATCACTTCGACAGGTACAAATTAATGGTTAAAAAATTAAATGGTTGATATCATGAGTTTTTATGGGGCTTTAAAAAAAGGTTTTACGGTTTGTGACCGTTCTGTTGTGAGATGCAGTTAAGGGTTAAGCACGATACTATAAAAAAGTCATATATCCAACGAAATCAAGGATAATTTAGCAACTTGTTTCATTTAGGTTTATTTTTATTTTTAGATTATAAGAATGCTGTATTTTTTTCTATTAAAAAAAAATTGAAATTATACGTGCTTTTTTGGTAAATAAAAAACTTTTTTGGTAAATGTAAATAAGATGATTGTATTTTTTTTGTAAGTAATATTTTTAGTTTCGATTTTAAAATATTATAAAACTGAACGTAATTTTTGAACTGATTGTAGAATGTAGAATATTTAATATCTAAAAGAACAAAATGAAAAAAAACCAATCATTACGCCTTGTTCCTGCAGGAGCCCTGAAACGCTTCAGTTTGGAGAGTTTCTCATCCTAAAATATTCATTTCATTACAGCCGAGCACTTTGACGCAGCCTCTAATTTTCTTTCAGAATTAATTTTTATATAAAATTAGAAGGCAGTTGCAGATTTATAAAATCATGTGAAAAGAGTATCTTTCCTGCCAGACGTCCGCCTTGAAATTTCTAGTCACGTTCCCGTCTGAAAATGTAAGGAAAGAAGAGTCATTGTCCAGACTCGTCTCACGGAACATCCACGCCATTGAAAATATTTAATATGTACGAAAGAAAATTTCCACAATAATTTTACTTAATTTAAAAAGATTAAATAAGCATTGCGCCAGTATCACCAAACTAATCTTAATACCAATTATGCTTGGTGGAATTTTAGGTTATGAAAGTGACGAAAATTTCGTTTAAGATTTTTTCAGGACAGATATTGATGAGTTCAACCACTCTGCACCTGCGTAAGTATAAAACCAACGTTTTTGCTTTCTACGTAAATTTTTTGGGGAATTATGTTACTAGTAGTAGTTTTTTATTATGATAAAAAGAAAACAAGTTTGGGTAAAAATATGTGCTTTTAAAAATAAAAAATAAATCTTGAAAATTAGTTTTCCCATTTGGCTGATATATGAGTTATATCTTAAGGGTATTTTTTTTAGTTTTATTTTTTTTTTTAATCTTTCAATTCTTTTATAGAATAAGAATCTTATATTAGTCAGTCTCAAAACTTAAGTGAATAAAATTTATTTTTTATTTGGAATTGAGTTTTGGGAGTCGCTGCGAGTAATCAGGCTCTACTGGCTGCGTTTCAGGGCAGTGCTTCGGGTGGCGTAGACGGCGACTTCCGGTCTGGCCGGGGGCTGCGATTCTTTGCGACAGTTTTCATCTGACGCCTTTTTTTATTTCATTAGCTTTTGCGTCAATATGATATTTTTATCAGATGTACATGTGCATTTTTTTGAAATTTCTTCATAAATAACATTTGAAAAAATCTTACATATTTTATCGCATGCTTCCAAATTATTTTCTTACATTGAATTTACAAATCAAATCGTTTAAATAACAATTCACAATAAAAAATCACAATTCAATATTTGCAAAATTTTGATGAAATTATTATCAAATATATTTTTTTTTCAATATTTTAACAATGCTCTTTCTTTAAATGTATTTTGTGTATACATTCAGAATATTTGACATATTTTTTTTTTTAATTTACTTATTGGTTTCGATAACAACATTTTTACACTGTCTGAATAATTATATTTAGTGTATTGAAAAAAATATTGAGCCGAACTGATTTCAATATATTGTATAAAATATCACAAATTCTAAACGTATTCTCAGCACTGATTTGTGACACAAATTTCATGTGCAATGTTATTATATATTTCATGTTCAAAACCAAAAATTTTCCCTGGAAATAATTTTCATTTTTCATAAGTTGGCTTGCATTAAATATTAAACTGTAAAAAACATTTCGTTTTGTAGATTATAATTACAAAAATTATACCTTCTCTGCATATCATTCTCAGGGCATATTTTTCCTGTCGGGTGTTTAATTTATTCACGGAAAAATTCTGAAAAATGTGAAAATAAAATATCAAACCTTGACAGATACAAACAGTGCTCGAGGTGGAGGCTTGTGTGAAGGTTTTACTAACGGAAATGGAAAATTTCTCTAACTTCCGTCACAGCTTTTTGTCAAACTGGACTCAGAAGTTGTAGCAGCCGGGCACTTTATAGAAATTGAGAAAAATATGAACTTCAAGTGTTTCATAAGATTCAGGATAAATGTAAGTTTAAAATAAAAAGAGAACTAGCTCGTAAAATATCTATTTTTATGGTTGTTATTTTCAATTATATTTTTAAAAAATATATATTTATATTGTGATATGATGAAAACAACAAAAAATATTAAACAACTTCCAAAAATATATATAATTTTTGTAATCTGTATACGTGTTTCATTTGATTTATACGTAGGCGGTCCGATGAGTACTTAGCCTCCAAAAGAAAAACGAAAATTTTGGAAAAGTGGCGATTTATTTCTCAAAATGTCTCCTTTTAGCTTGATACACTTGACCCAGCGATGCTCCAACTTCTTTAACCCATCTGAAAAATACGTTTTCTCGAGGTCTGCAAAATAGGCCTCCGTGGCGGCGATGACCTCCTCATTCGACTTAAATTTCTGCCCGGCGAGTGACTTTTTCAAGTATGGAAACAAAAAAAAAAATCGCACGGGGCCAAATCTGGAGAATACGGTGGATGAGGGAGCAGTTTGTAGTGCAAGTCGACCAATTTGGGCGTGGCGACGGCGGAGGTGTGAGCCGGTGCATTGTCATGGTGGAAGAGCACTTTTTTCTTCGTCAAATGGGGCCATTTTTTCTGCAATTCGGCGTCGAATCGGCCCAATAATTCGGCATAGTAGAGCCCTGTGATCGTTTTGCCCGTCTCTAGGTATTCAATGTAGATCACACCTTGTGAATCCCAGAAAACAGTGGCCATCACCTTTCCGGCCGATAGGACAGTCTTTGCCTTCTTTGGACCACGTTCGCCGGAAGAAGTCCACTGTTTTGACTGTTCCTTGGTCTCTGGTGTGTACCAGTGGATCCATGTTTTGTCGACGGTCACGAAACAACGCAGAAACTTCTTCGGATTGCGTTTAAACAGCGTCAAACACTGCTCCGAAGTGGTCTCACGGTTGCGCTTGTTGTCCGGAGAGAGCAAACGTGGCACCCATCGCGCCGACAGCTTTCTCATACCCAAAATTTCATGCAGGATATGACCCACCCGGTCTTTTGAAATGCCCACTGTTTCAGCTATCTCTCGCATCTTCAATCGGCGGTCTGCCAATACGAGATCGTGGATTTTTGTCACGTTATCCTCCATGGTAGCCATTTTCGGGGCACCTGGGCATGGCTCATCAAAAACCGACGTGCGACCACGTTGAAACTCGTTAAACCAATTTTTGACGGTCGCCATCGAAGGAGAAGAGTCACCGTATACAGCATCCAAGCGCTATTCTAAAATACGCGTACACGTCCGCATCCACAAGCGGTCAAAACAAAACTATGAGCCCAATTCAGCTGAAATTTTGACAGTAGCCGTCTACGAGAATGTACTTTACGATAGTAAATCTCTCTTGCAATATTAGCACCATCGGGCGGTGAGGCTAAGTACTTATCGGACCACCCTCGTACATCCTATTTTCAAAAAACGTAATGAAAAAAAATATATATAATATAATGTGTGGATTGAAAACAAATATCACAAAGTAAAATAGTAATAATTTTAAAATTATGAAATATTACAAAGTCCCTGTAAAACCAAAACAATCACTTAAAATATATAATTTCTTTGATTTGATTTGATTCTTCGAATTAAATATGGATTTAATTAAATCCAGTCTGTCGTGGATTGGGTAAACATATTTTCAGCATATGTTTTGTTTTTAATTAATTTTAAAAAAATGATACACATAGGAAATTTTTACATATTTACATACTTTTTAAAATAAATATACAAAAATTAACTTTATCAAATAAACGCAAACAGGAAAAGAGTTTGATATTTCAGACATTCCATTTTAAATGAAATAGTATCTCAGTTTATCGTACCTTTTTTTTGATATAATAAAAAATCTTGCGGTGGGCGCCTAACAATGCAAACACAGCAGCGAAACGAAATAATTTAATTTAAAAATGTGATGACTTGTGAATACACAATCACTAGCGCGAGAGGCGAGGCGGGGTTGCTGGGGGTGGCTGGGGGAGGTTCTGGGGGAGGTTCTGGGGGAGGTTCTGGGGGAGGCAGCAGTGCAGCACACGAGCTCAAACAGAATCTGTTATCTTTTCAAATTTACTGAAATTAACCCAGAGCACCTGAATAATTGTAAAACAACACTTTTTAATATTAAAAAATCTGTACGCACAAAATATATATACCATCAAATATAACTAAAATTGATTATTGATTTTTGTGAAGACCGTCTCACAGGAAGAACGATTTCGCCTATACAGGTTTTATTGATTGATAGAGAAACTCTCTGAAAAATATCATCGTGATTTGTGAGGGATTCGAAACCCACATCCCCAAGCTTACATGGCCGGTGCATAGCCGATTATACCAACGAATCACTAGTACTAAGCAAAGAATTTTAACAATCATATCCTATTAGTGAAACAACGTACTTATTATACCAATTAAATATTGTGTGACTTGCAATACAAGACTTTTAATCCAAAGTACTGAGTGAAACATTTTTAATCCGATCTGGATATTATTATTTTTAAAGTCTATTTAATTATGCCAATAGACGCAATTGTTAAATATATTATTGATTTCTGTGAAGACCGTCTCACAGGAAGTACGATTTTGCCTATACAGGTTTTATTGATTGATAATAATTAAGTACATTTTTATAAATATTGAAAATTGATTAATGCATCCCCAAGCTTACATGGCCGGTGCATTACCAATTATATCAACGAATCACTTGTACTAAGCAAGAATCTTTTCACAATCATATCCTATAAAGTTAAACAACGTACAACGTACTTAATGATGTGGGTTCGAATCCCACACAGATCACGATGATATTTTTCTGAGACTTTATTTAATCAATTTTTAATATTTGAAAAAATGTACTTAATCATTATCAATAACTAAAATTATTTTTGATTTTAACATTTTTTAAACACAATTTTCGTTTTTGTACTAAATTATAAAAACTCTAGAAATACCCGGTTTAAATCCCGAATTTGTAAGCAAGCATATAAACTACTTGATGTGTATAATAAAACGCGGCAAAACATCGATGAATTTAATACTTGTTGCTTGTGATACTAAATTTATCAAAATAACAGTTTTGAATCTTCACATCGTGGTCTGCAAGCAAGTTCAAAAGCGCCTTATTATCTTTGAATCCTTTTTATCTATCTTTCTAACTTAAGAGAGACGATTTCTAACGATTTTCAATAGATATTTGATTTATGCTTATACTCTCCCAAACTTAATTTAATAAGAATTACTAGTCAAATCTTAATTATATCCGAAACGTTATTGTATTTTTATTCTAGACCTTAGATCAAAAATTACTGCGCTAACCACAAAAGCAGACAGACAAAATAGACTTTAATATTTTTTGAGCGGACTTAGTCTATCGATGTTTTTTTATAAATACAAAATTGCTACAGCGAATCGTTATTTACTTTTTTTGCTTTCTTGAATATTTAAGTGTTTATCGCGAACCATTAATAATCTATGAGGTCAGTGACTTTAGCTTCCGTATTTCTATCAAATTGTAAATTTGAATATTATTATGACAAAAACACTTCGATGTTTACTCCTCTAGAAATCAAATTAACTTATCATCAAATAATTTATTTTATAGCCTGATGCTTGGAAAGGAAAATCATATTTAACTAAATAATTTTAATTGTTGATTATTAGCAAAATAATATTTATGAATATTTCGAAGAACCGGTATTTGCTAACTTGAATAATATTTAATAAACAGATGTACAAAATACCAAAATAGAAATACATACCGAAATAGAAGTACAATCAAATATTTCTTATGATTTGCATGAAATTATTTTTGAATTTCCATGTCTCCCCATTACATGGAAATGATGTAAGCAACGTATTTATTTGGCAATAGATTCGAACATTAAAACCGACAAAACTTGTCCATTTTTTTTGCGACAGGTAGGATTTTAACACAAACTTCCATTGATATGGCGGCCCGTCACTTTTATCGAATAACTGTGGCAATCATAGCATACGAGAATTTCAATTTTGACACTTATATATACTCGTATCTATATTGCTTTGTGTAGAATTTATTATCAATTGAATAATTTAACTTTCGAAAATACTTTTCATATAATATTAATTAAAGTTGTATTATTGGTATTTAAAATGAACTGTATTTTTATTGCTATCACGAGAAACCGAGAGGTTTAAAACAGGAGATTTGGGCCCATCAAAACGTTATATTATTTAGCTATATACAATTTACACTTACCATGTTTATAACTGTCGAGAATTCAGATGGATGTAATGGATGAAAATAGCCTCTGAGAATCCCGGAAACCTGAAGGCATTATGCCGGGCAATTCATCGAATGAGTTGACTTCCGGGTTTTTGCAAACTTCAAAAGATATTATCTTTTGTTCAAAAACTCCGCCCGACTATAAGCACAGTAGTCAATTTAGCAATTTTATATTTAATATTTTTTTCATTTATTTGATATATATATATTTTTTAATTTTTTCAAACTAAATATTGACGAAAAATATTTAAATATCAAGTAAGGTTAAATCAAGTCAAAATCAATAATTTATAGCTGTGTTAAAAACAAATATTTGAATCCTTGGAATAATCAAGTACCCATGTATTAACAATAAAAATATATTGTTTTACCTGCTATAACAATAAATAAAGGATATTTAAAAAGAATTAATGCACAGCTAATAAAAAAATACTCGTATGCTGGAATCACAGTATTTATCATAATTCTTAGGTCATAACAATCTTTCGCTAATATTTCGCCTAGCAACAAATATATCCATTCTACCGGAATTTGTGTAATGAAAATTGTCTAACGATTGAGAGGTTTTATTAATAATTTTCAAAATCAAAATTAATCCACTCATAAAGGTCTCAATAAATATGAAAACAAAAATTTTTACGCTTTCATTTTCGATGAATAATATTTTAATAGAAAATGCAAGCTTTTGCAGTCATATTTCAACGGATAATAAATTCAACTATAATTTAAATTATGACTATTAATTATTATTTTTTATTTGAAAGATAAAGAATAAAGAAGATATTAATAAAAAATAAAATATCCATGTAATTCAAAAGTCACAATCTTATTCAGTAATATTTCAAGTTTCAAAGATTCAAATTTCGCTGTGAATTAAGGATTAAACTGGAATTGCGATGATTCCAGTAAGTTGATCCTTCAGTGTCTCGGAGGTGTGAAAGGCGGGTCTGAAGTAAGAGAGAAAGGGGTCCGATAAGATCACCCATTAAGGGACCCGTCATTTACAATGGTTGCTACGAAATTGACTTCAGAAGTAAACTTGCGGGATGATTCATTTCAGATGCTCCATTCTGCTGAAATACGTCCTTCCCCACCCTCGTGTAATTTTTTTCATTCGGTCTGAACTTCGGGGGCCAGAAAATTGGGTGCTCTGACCTTGTTATAGAGATAAAAATTTTCTAAAGAATTTAAAACGCCTCTCGGTTTCTATATTTGAGTTTTTTAACGCAAACATAACAAGTTTGAAATTTTAAATAAATATGATGACGCCAAACGTCAGACTTATCTGGATTTAATGTTTTCGTTTCATTATTTAAGCTTGGCATTATATATTCATTTTAAATAACTAAAGGTTGCACGTGCGGATAAAGAGAGCTCTTTTTTAAGTTGTAAAAATAAATGAGTATTTAATAATATTTAGATTCATCTGACTTGAAAAATACTAGAAAATAAAAATTAAATGTTGCTTAGTCAAAATATTACCTGTTGCAGTAAAATATAAGTAAGAAGGCTAAAAATGTGGATGGGTAAACTTTTAATTTGGCTTTGATTCTTGGGATTTGAACTATAACACTCATGAATTACAATCACCTCATAGCAATGGATGGCGAAGCTTTGTAATACAAGAAGTAAAAACTATGAACAAAAAATTTTAATAGGTAAGTATGCATATATATTTAGTAATTACCATTTATAAACTGAGTTTGAGTTTAGTTATGCATCTGATGATGACCTAGTCTATTTGGTCGAAACTAGTAATGCAAAAAATTCAATTAACTCAAAGTGAAGACAAAATACAAAGGTACTTTTATCATTATAATAATGGATCTTCACCAATCAAATGCCTTGTCCATCAACAACAATAATTAACTTTCGTACGAGAAATGACATAAATTATTTTCAAAATTGCAATTCTCTATAATTTTATGTCACAAATGATTAATTTAATACTTGGCAATAAATTTCAAACACGTGTGTACTTATGGTCCTTGCTATAAATGTAACAATTTGCGGTCGTAGAAAAGACAAGCAGCCTCTGGCGGTGACAGTTCTGAAGACTTGCCTTGCAGCCAGCCAGGGCACGTCTTACGAATTCCGAAGTTTAGTTAAACTTAAAGCTGCACCTCTGAGTCACACAGTTTTAACCCCATTGAGCACCCCCTGCAACTACCCAAAGGCTGTTCAGAGATTAACGTGTAATACGAGAGAATTCCTTTATTAGGAATAATTGTTGATATGCTTTAAAAAATATATATTTGCTGTCAATATCTGTTTTTTTAGAACCTCTTATTTTATTTGCATCAAATTTAATACTTCTTAAAAATAATTGTATAATTATTATTATTTTATAGCACTGATGCAAAATAAATATATACAATGTATTATTCAATTATTATTATCAATATTTACTTCTCAACTTAAACAGTTTAATGCATACTTGTGAGTTTTTTTATAATATTAAAAAAATATAAACGTAACTTTGAACGTCTGTATTTAGATAAAAATACCATTTTGTTGTAAATTTATAAGATATATACTTTTTCAGTCTTGTTTATTTTTGGTAACAAAGACTGAATTACGGATGTTTAAAATTTGAAAAAATAATACAATGTATTTCATATCTTATAGTTATTATGAAAACAAGTAGACAAGGCAACGTTTGGTATAGTTTTATGAAACACACGTGAGATTGAAATCCAGGTAGTTTTGTAATTTATCGTGTATATTAACTTGTATTTACATAAACACAATGAGAGATTTTTAAATATTAACTTTTTGGCTTGTTTTTAAATCAGAAAAAACCAACTTTAATTTATGTTTTACCTAAAATTTAAGTAATTTGCAGTACCCGTTTGATTTCTAATGAAAAAATACTTTTATAATACGCAAAGTTGAGTTAAAACAGCAACAATATGCAAATTTCAGAAAGTTCATTTAAGGTGAAATCGCTTACCGTAGTATTAATGTGTGCTTCAACCATAAATTTCTATAATATACGGTAGTAAATAATTTAGCTAAGCTCATGAAAAATAATGGGAAAGTGCTCTATGTGCACTCATAAAACTGAAGTTATAAATGATGAAACCATCTGCTATCTTTAATATTATGTTTTCCACGGTGTTTTAAAAAATAATGCTGATAACCAAAGATGGTAAACTCTATTAGTTTATAACTTTTCTCAAATAGAAGAAAGAAAATACTTCTTATTAATTATCATATTTAAATATTTTATATTAGAAATATTTATAATAAGAAATATTTTGAGACTCTTTAATGTATAGAAATATAATATTAATCATTTAATATAAATTACAAATAAAACTTATCAGCATTACTTTAAATAAATACTCATATTAAAACATATTTGTTCATTGAATTTAACTTCATTGAATTAAACCATAATAAATATGTATTCAACATATTTATGGTAAAATCAAAGATAAAATACTTATTTTGAAAAAGGTTATGTAATTATTATAATCCGAAACAAATAAATAACAAATAGTTTTTATTTTTATTTTCATTTGATACATAATCTCAAAGCCAACCAAAAAAAATATTTTTTTTAGGAACAACAACACAGAACATGATATATGCTTTTGTATGTTTATTTATTATATTTCGTATGATATCCAGACCATATAATTATCTTGATGATTATTTATATATAAAGTTCAACATTATCGGTGGAGTTGAACAAAAAACTAATATCAAAAGACGGACCTTCACATTGTGAAAATAAATAACCTGATTTAACAAATGTTTATCAAAGATAACTTCTCTCTCGGGGCTGTGTATTTAATTGAATTAATTTATTAAATAAACTATTTAACAATATCCCATTACATATCGCAATCAAGGCTGTAGGTCAGTGGACCCCAACTCTATGCCCTCGGGCACCATGGCGCCCGAAGTGATGAAATAAAATAATAAGTGATGAAATAAAATAATATTTAGTAATAAAACAGAGAAATATAAGCGAAAATAATTATATCGTTATAATTTTTAAATAATTATGCTTTAATCCAATGTATTAGATGAAGACTTCTGGAATATATAATAGTACACATAAATAAATGTCTATTCTTGCAATGAGAAGCATACAAAATTAAATCGTTTTTCAGTTCTACATACTTGTATGAACCTTTCAACAGTGAATATCATAAAATCAAAATACAGATCTTGATGATTGCTTACGAGCAGGAAAATCATCATAACTTTCTAATTACGAAGCAATGGTCAATTAAATGCAATGCCAACGATCACATTTACTTGACTTTGTTGAACTATAAATATACCTTAAAAAAATTAATGGTGCCCGACGCCCAACCGGCATTCTAGAATGTGCTCTTGGGTGCAAAAAGGTTGGGGACCCCTGCTGTAGGTGGTCATAATACAGTGCAATTCCGTAGGTTTTAGTTGAGTTGATTTGGTTTATTGTGTGTATTGAGCTATTTGATATTTTATAAACGTCGGAGGAAGGAAAATATCATGCAGCTCTACACTCAAGAAACGAACCAACTGATTTGGTTGCTTGATAAAAAGCAGTTGCAATTGATAACTAAAACAAATCATTTTATTGTATCGAAATTGAGCGCTATTAAATGTAGAACTTATCTATTAAATAAATACTTGAGGGATTTTCCCACATAAATATTTTTATTGGTGACCAGTTTCGCCAACCTTTCACGTTGGCATTATCATGTAGTTAGAGGGATAGGTTAGAGAGAGAATTATTATCAGGTGGTAAGGGGTAATGTGATTTTAATATACCTGACAAGTGGAATTGCAAATTTTATAAAGCATTTTTTTTATATTTATGGGGGTGATTAACTTAAGTAGTGGCTTATGGTGAAGCAGCAGATACCCTGTTTTATCCATATCTCGCAATCATAGCTGAATGTGGTCACGAGATAAGGTAAATCACGTCCTACTTGTTGTGGGATTCTGTGATCACAACCGCGTCCCCGGGCCGGTACCGGGCCCCGAGAGCCCGCTCGGTCCGGCCCGGTATTGATCACACCTGGCCGAGCTGGCACTTAACCCAAATGGGATATTTGTTTATGGGTAGGATTCCTTAGAGGTAACAAATTGCGTCTAGTGCAGTGAAGATAAACACAGGGATTATTGTCCGTGCTGGACCTTTCGCACGCCTGACTTAGGTTTAAACCTTTTATATATATTTTTTTCTCTTCAGATCTATACTTTTCTTTAGGTTTTTTTCATTTGTCTCCTTACATGGAAGTCGTTTCTAATTTTGTACAAACTTTTCGTGGTGGACAAATAGGAACAGGTAATTTTTTATTTGATCATGACTTGATACAGTGGTTTTATCTTTTAGTTCTGAAATAATATAATTAATCGCAAAATATAAGTGTAAGATGTAAGTTAACCAAAACTAACACTATGGATTTTTCCATAACTGCTGCACTTCATCAGTCATTGCATTTTCAATCGTATGTTTAATTTGTTTTATTGTTAGCGACCAATTGGTTTATATTTATTCATTCAAACAGCCGAAACATTTCCCAAACCTTTTTTTTCTTTTGCGTTCTCGTTTTGCAAGAGCTCAAGATTCTAAAAGAAAATAATTTTACGCGAATCTACATTTTAATCAGCGTTAGTTATTTTCTCATAATTATATTTCATTTTGTTGGAAAATAACAGAGCTGCTCTGAAATGTAAAAATATTGGGTAAGTCTCTTAAAGTAATAAATTCTTATTACTAATAAAAAAAACTAATTAAAAAAATTACCATCGGCGTCTTCAGAGAATACAGGCTAAGATAAGCTATCAAGAGAATTTCTCTTTCACAATCTCCATAAAATTACTCAAAAAAATATCGGTTTTAGGGTGAAATATAAAAAAAACGAATATTATATTCATATCATGTAAACTAAGTGTAAAACTTTCGATCGGGATTCATAAAAATTCATTTATTCCCTAAGTTTTAATTACAATCATAGTAGACACAATAATAAACACAAATGGGGATTCAATAGTAAATATATATTTATTAATATATTGATTTCATAGTTGCAGACAATGAGTTAAGTTGACAATAAAACTTATACAAAATCGCAGGGATTTCAATATATTAAAAATTTTAAACGAAAGTAATATTTTTTTACTTACACAAGGAAACACACAAATAGTTATATACCTTCGCCCCGTTCTGGTCCCCGACAGCCCCTAACCACGACTAACTACCCGCCAACTGCCCCCAGCATCCTGAGGATGCTGTTGGGGTGAAGAAGTTACCTCCGGGCCAGGGGTGCCACTAAATCTGGGCACCTGTCGCTAGGGAGCGAATAAATTCCACCCCGTGATACCGCCTATACTCCGGAATATCTGACTCGAGACTTTGGACTCTCCCTATTCCCATTCCACTGTGAATCTACTTACTGGTAAAAAATAGCTTTTAAATCCCAAATACCTTCCTGGATTCCTTTATATATATATAAAATTAAAACAATCATAGCTATATTATTGATTTTTGTGAAGACCGTCTTACAAGAAGTACGATTTTGACTAAACAGGTTTTATTGATTGATAATGATTAAGTACATTTTTTCAAATATTAAAAATTGATTTAAAAAAACTCTCAAAAAAATATAATCGTGATTTGTGTGGGATTTGAACCCACATCTCTAAGCTTACATGGCTGGTGCATTTTAGAATATTCTTCAAAATATTAAGATGTTTCAGTGGTCACTATGAAGACAGATTATGATATTAAACATAAAAATAAAATCACGCGTCTCTTTTATAAATGATACAAGTTGTTTAAGTAGATTCTGGACAATTAGTTAATAACTTGCGTGGCTAAAATCTTTATTTTTAACTTAAAATCAAGATTTCGTTTCAGCTCAGACAGCTTCAACGTTTCGGTTGTTCAGAAATAGGGACTCGTTATATCGGTCCCCTGAATTGATCAAAAGGCATGACATGTCAAACGCTCGAAATGCATTAGCATATATTAGTTAGATATTGCAATATATAATTAATATCCGGTTCGGATAAGGCTTCACTTGCTCACAGAAGAAAATTCGAATCACGCGGTCCTGCTGACGCCGACCCCAGATTCTGGACAATTAGTTAATAACTTGCGTGGCTAAAAATTTTATTTTAACTTTCGTTCCAGCTCAGACAGCTTCAACGTTTCGGTTGCTCAGAAATATGGATTCGTTATATCGGTCCCCTGAAATGATCAAAAGGCATGACATATCAAGCGCTCGAAATGCATTAGTCAGATATTGCAATATATAATTAATATCCGGTTTCGATAAGACTTCACTTGCTCACAGAGGAATATCCGAATCACTCAGTCCTACTGACGCCGAACCCAGATTCTGGACAATTAGTTAATAACTTGCGTGGCTAAAAAAAATATTATCAACTTTCGTTCCAGCTCAGACAGCTTCAACGTTTCGGTTGCTCAGAAATAATGTTTCGTTATATCGGTCCCCTGAAATGATCAAAAGGCATGACATGTCAAACGCTCGAAATGCATTAGCATACATTAGTTAGATATTGCAATATATAATTAATATCCGGTTCGGATAAGGCTTCACTTGCTCACAGAGGAATATCCGAATCACTCGGTTTTGCTGACGCCGCCCCCGCCCAGCCCCGCCCTCGCGGCCGCCGTCCGGGTCCGTTTTTTAGTTTTATCTTGTTTGATAATGTCCGGCTTAGCGGCTGGGAATGAGCTACGGCTAGTTTATGTGAGATTTATGCGTGTTTTATTTAGAGACAAATGCTTTTATGGCCCTTTGATGAGGGTGATAATTAGAGAGCCCAAGAGTATACGGAAAGATTTATTCTTTTATACCCACACTTACAAACAAGGGCGTGTTTTTTGCCGTGCCCTTTTTAGAGGCGTGTCATTTTTATATTTTAACGCATAATATTTATTTTACTCCAGGCTATTTACTTGCACAGTATTTTTTAATCTTATTGCTTGAATTCATATTTCCATATGATATTGAGGCTTCGATTTTAATTTGTGCTGGTGAAGTGGCGTAGAAAACTTGAAGAGAAACCTTTACCCTCGTTTAGAATGAAAGATATGACAAACATCTAGTATTTATGATTAATATTAAATTTAAGGTATAACAAGAAGTATCTACGTTACATAATATTATAAGTATAAATATACAAAGAAAAAAAGTGCATGCAAAATATACCTCAAGAATGGCGAAAAATACTCTTCCAGTACTATTTACTTCAAAAATATCCAGTGTTGATAAAATATTGTAAATGTAGAAGCAAAATAACTCGTCCAAGAGCGGCAGATGTAAAACATAAAGAGAGAATCAATAAAAACTAAGTATATGAAATACCCAAAACGTTTACTTAAAATTTTGTTGTTGGATTATAAGGTTTAAAAATTGTTTAAAAAAACTTATTTTTACAATAAGGGATATAAAATAAACGATCTTCTACACTAAAACGGAAATCGTATGTTGTGTTTTGATAAGGATTTATTGGGTAATGATTTTCAGAATACACGTTTTTTTACGCAGAACAAATTATTGTTCGCTCGTCAAACTTTAAAACAGCCTGTTGGTTTTGCATAGTTTATTTTCAAACAAAAGGCCCTGAAAACAAAAGGGTGTTTCATACAATTTAAATTTTATACCTGCAACGCGTCGTAATAATTAATGTATTAACAATGAGCCTGTACAGGTTATACAAATACAATAAACTTTTTTTTCTCTTGTGTGAAATTTGTACAATAAATATACATATTTGGCAATTCATATTTTCTATACAAATATTACTATGCAAGGAGATTATGATCATTTTGTTTTGAGGGCGTTTTTGGTTTTTTCAGACTTTTAACGAAATAATTTTCAACGGTTTATATATGCTTACATATTAATGCCATAGATAAACAGTCGAAAATCTTCATTTAGCTTCATTTAGCAAGCTTCCGAAAATTTAATGCTTTCACTTACAAAAATAGTCACTTATTACCCTGGTTTTCATATTTGTAATGGAAAAATGAAATATTACAAATTACACCAGTCAATCGTGGATATGGAGTATTAGTATAAATGCTTTATTGTTTTTATGCTTATATCTCATACTTATTACTATGATCAATTTGCTGAGTAATGCTCGAAAAATTCAACAAAAACTTATGTATTCTTAATTACTCGCTTTGAAATAAGATAAAATCAAAGACATTAAGTGTACCTGAATTAGCATATTAAGCATTCGATTAAGCATTATCTAATTATCAACTTCTGTTTCAATAGTTTTTTGACTTATGTAAGCGCTCTAAATAGTTTAACGATCCAGTAGGGGATGATTTCGTACTGTTGTTTACATATATATAAGCTGGGCTTTTAGGAATAGTGACTCAGACCTCTGTTTGTGATTCTTATCCCTTACAATTGGATCGATAGTTTATTAGTCAAGGGGACCTGAAACATTCGATCGGGCTGAACACGCCCTCCAAAGTTTACCATAAACCATTCCTTATCCTAAAACAAATCATCATTATAATTGCTTATACCCTTTATCACGCCGTTTTATAACAAAAGTTTCTCTGTGAATTACGATTCGATAAACTTTATTACAGTAATCTTTAAAATTGAAAAAAATTACTTATTGCTTATTCGTTGATAGCTAAACATTGTTTTATGAACGCTTTTATTTAAAAAAGGATTATTTATTTGTGAGAGTAAAGAGAGTG
This sequence comes from Atopsyche davidsoni, assembly GCA_022113835.1. NCBI lineage: Eukaryota > Metazoa > Arthropoda > Insecta > Trichoptera > Hydrobiosidae > Atopsyche > Atopsyche davidsoni. The sequence goes on along the minus strand of JAILWY010000009.1, from coordinate 17,341,112 downwards.
ACTTTGCTAATGTGGGGCAAAATAAATTAAATCCCTCGAGAATATATTTTATATGTCAGTACTAAAAGTATTTATTCTTTGAACAAAAAAAAATTTTATCGTCAAAAACATTCCAAAGACCTCTTTTTTATTTTTTTTAACTTAATGATCAATTTCAAATTTACTTTCTTGTATTTCTCGTTCACGAAATACAATGAGCTTGAAAAGTCCGTGGAAACTCCATTTCTTTAATGTATATTTAGAGATGCCTACATACTAAAAAATACATAATTCAGGAAATGTAAAATGATATAAAAATATGTATTCCGCGAAAGCGGAATTCCATTTTTTACTTGTTAGGTTATAACGCAGAAACAAAGTCTTTTATTATACTCATTACATATAAAATATAATAATATAAAAATAATGAGAATCATTCCAGTCTACCTCTAACAATAAGCCTGCAATAATAGTAACATCAAACTAATGGTTCGACTGAGTACGGCTTTGTCTAATTGTGGTGCCAGTATTGGATAATGGAAGCTAGTTGTTCTGTAATTACCGAATGATGTTTAAGCAGTCACTGCTACCTTTATTCTTTAGTTTGCCTTTATTAGTAAGCGGGTGCTTTAAAAGCAGACAGCTGAATAAAAGCTGCTTATATTGCTAAGCTGCTGGAGTCAATACAAATTCAATATATCTTGAAAATATATTGATTTGTTGATATATTTTTTTTTAAATTTCAAGAAACTTACACATTTATGTTTCTTACTTTTTTGATGAAAATATATTTGTTAACATTTAAATTCATACGAAAACATGGCATGGCAAACTCATTAAGTTTATGTGAATGAATTTTACCTCCCAAAGTCCACTGCAAGTAGATTTATCCAGTTGCTTGCGACAGCTTGCCTCTCCAACAGATGATGTTTTAACAGGTTACTTGTAGTTAACCATGAATGGGCCTTCATTAAGGGTTGGCAAGCTTTTGAAGCACCCAAGGGTGCGACGTGCTCCTGGCAGGGTCTTAATTTCTTTGATTCACTATTGATTCTAAATACCAACAAGAGTAGTACGCTGTTTATATACTAAATATATTTCCTTATTGGTGAAAATCTGTTTAGTTATGTTTTAGGTTTTTTCCATGTTGTATAAAAAACAAGAAATCACAACATATTTGAAGATATTCTAAAACTAATTTTATATCAATAAAAAGATGTTAAAATTACATATTTTTATAGACTTTTGAAACATGATAAATTCTTTCGAAATTCTTTGAAATGCTTTCATTTGATCAAACCTAAGCTTCTTTACTTGTTTTTTTATAAAATTTTAAAACATAAATATGTGGAGTAGAAATTATTTACTTAACTTGTTTAAAAAAAAAATAACAAAATTATATATTTACACATCGTTTTCTGAAATTGTTAATTCTAGAACATTTCTTAGTGGGTTCGAATCCCAATATGGTCGTGATTACATTTTCAAAGATTTTTCAAATCGTTTTCAGCAACCATTTCATACATGACAGTGAGAAATGTGGGGAAAAGTTTCCCAATTAACAACAAACAAATCTGAACTCATCTTCATAGTCAGAATAAGTAACTAAATGTGTAAGTAATTTAGGTCAGCAATACTTCCTCGCAGCTTACATGATTGAAATAGTTTTAAAGTAAAGCTGAAGTCATCTTCCATATTGTGCGGTCTTTAAAGTTTGGTTGTAGATAAATCTGGGGGTGTCGTTGGCTTTACTTACCCCTAATATCCCTAAGGCATTCTTCTTTAGGGAACTTTTGGCGTATCTTGAAAATGGGCTCAAACAATGTTGTTTGTTTTTATAAATATGTGAATTTACGAAGGCTCTAATAGAGTTTTATGAATGCAAACCCTTTGAAAGTAATCAACAATGCACAGTTGATATGTTGATAAGTGAACATATTTATGTGATAAATCCTTAATAGTTGTATTTAATAAAGTCACTTTTTAATGGCTTTAAAATATATTTTCTACAAAAACAAAATTAATGCATAAAATTTTTTAAAAGTAAATATATATTTATTTTTTAGAAACGCTTACCTAACTTAACTTACTTGTACGCTTCCTATGTATGAATAATAATTATTAATAAAATATTTAAATATTAAATTAATTAAAAAAAGGTGTAATGTATTTTTATAAAAATATCAAGTCTGAGTACATCGTTTTCAGAAAACGAAGAGAAATTTAAACCCACCTTCTTTGATTTTTGTAAAAATTTCACATAAACTATTATATATAAACATAAATGATCGGTGACACGTTTTTACGTTATTTTGTTCCATATAATATAATATTTCATAACTTAAAAAATTGTACAAAAATTGGTCCAGTAAAGAATTTAAGAGTATTGAAATTAGCAAAAACGCAAATCATATCATTTTTCTCGTCATTTCATGAAAGAAACTAATCTTTATTAGAAAAATTAGCCTGTTAAATTAAAAAGGATATTTTGAATACTAGGTGATCGTTATTCAAATATTTTGTTTGGGATATTTAATATAAATTAATTAAGCACATAAACTTTCCCGTTAATCCTAAAATTTTGCCAATGTTCGAAGTAAAGTCGCTTTCACTGTAAATAATTTAATACTTTTGTCCAAAATTTAAAACAAATTACGAGAACTCATCCTACTTTGTCAATACAAATGATGGAGTGTTAATGTTGCCGAAGTGTATTTGAAAGAGCAGCTATGGAATAATGTATGTAATAGAACATGCATTAGTCGATCCAATACGAATCTGGCAAAGACAAAATAATATTATACATAAGCACGACCATTTCAGAGATCGGAATCTTAACAATATATATCTCCAAGTTTACTAGAGTCCTTCCTCAAGTACGGGAAGTTCCTGAAACTTGCGGGTAAGTTTAAATTCTAGAAACTATTATCCTTCGGGATGAGACACGAGAAATTATTTGCTGGCCAGAATGACTACTACATTCTATACTGTTGATGAACAAACATTCAGGACTTTTCGATATAACTAAACAACACACAATTTTATATAGTCTATTATGTGTTCGTTTCTTTATTTCATATCATTATATATGATTTTTAAAACATTTCACTAGAAAAAAAAATCAGATTTTTTTAAAAATAATTTAGTCAAGAAATAGTATTTAAGATTTCACCAGTTAACAAAATGTTTCACTAATTAGATAAGTGATTGCTTATTTTATGAAAAAATAAACAAAGTTATGTTTTTTATACATATAAGTATTTTTATAAAAAATATTTTTGATTTCAGAAAACCGTTTAATATAAAAATGTTTAAAATAATTATGGTTTTTTTCAATGCTAACGGTTTATGGGATCCAATAGTTATCGCAATTATTAACCAATCATTTAATCCGGGTAAAAGTATTAACACTTCTTAATTCTGACAGCAGTCTTAAAAAAAAAACTCTCTGAGAATAAAATCACTTCAATATTGGATTTTTTTTGTATACGAAAGAGAAAATACTTCACATGTGTATAGAAATTTGCTACAAATAACATGTATTGGTATTTTCTACTACCGGTTCACTTTTTTAATGAATCTGATATTTTTAAATGTGTATAAACCAATTAACACAGTTAATTTGAACACATTGAAATAATTTTAATTGAGGCATCTAAGCATAAATTACTAATTAAAACAGATGCTTTTTTCAATTTCAAATTAATATTTCACTTCTGCAATTCAATGCAAAATTTTATACATCAGAGTAAACTGCCAGACATCTTTAGTCAAGTGATTGCAATCTATCAAAATTTAATAAAGTATTGAACTCCCTTGCTGAACCATCTTTTGTGGTATAAAAACGGAGAGCGACCAGTAATTTTTTTATAAAAAAAAAATGAAAGGATAAAATGGGTGTATTCAACTGTGAACAAGATTTGAAACTTTAAGATAAAGATTTTTCTTTTTATTATTTTAAAAAATTTGAAGACGAACCACATACATGCAAGGATAAAAGTTTAATCACAAATTAATATATCTCGAAACTAGTCATGCTAAAACTATGATAAACTCAAAGTGAAGAAAGTAACAAAAGTTACCCATATCAATAATAAAATATGGATCTTCACCAATCAAATGCCTTGTCCCTCAACAAGATCGATATATTAGACTGAAGCATCATAAACTATAGCGTTAATTTGAAAATATTTCTATATTAGTTTTGTTTGTTGATCAAAAATTATAAATGATGTTTCGAGGTTGCTGCTTATAACATTTATCATTAACACATTTGAAATCATATTCTGATCGGCGTTGTATGTAAAAACATATATTTTTTGTCATATTTTCAAATCATATTTACTTTTATAAATATTTATTTATCTTTTATATATTTTTACATAAAAATTTATATTATTTTAATGTAATGAAGATTTAGTCAAAATTTATAAAATATTTTTTTTGGTGTCGTTAAAAACCGCGATATAAATATTATGCATGACCTGTAATAATAAACATAGCTATGAATCTCTGAAGTAAAGAGAATAAATATTCCTTGATATATAAATATATATTTTTATTTTAATTTTAAAAAATCGAGTGCGTTGTATTTTAAAAAAATATATCAATGATTGCTCAACGTTTATCTAAGAATTCCATCCTTCCAGGTAGCTTAACAGCGTGGCCTTAGAAGAACCCCGGACCAGAAAACCGATATCTCAGGTGGGCGGTCACCTGTCAGTCATTATCAATATCAATTATCACCTGTTCCCCGGGCTAAGCCGCCATTCATCACTCCCTCCGTCGGAGCGCCGAGGGAGTTATTGCTTCCCCACATCACAGACACTTTAAAAGCTCTCCGCTGAACAAAAATACAGCCTTCACATTTCCGCAGATTGATATTTGTGAACTCCCTTTGAATACTTCAATAACTGAAACCATGTGACCAAAGTTTTTAAATAAATTTTAAAATGAAAAATATTTGATTTCAATGAAAATACATATAATTCACAGATATCTTAGAAGACAAATACATCTTTTTTGTATTATATAACTGATAACGTATAAAATTATAACATCAATATAAGTGATGAGACCAAAGATTTACAAACGCAGATAAATTGGTCAGCAGAAAGCACGCTTACAGCAACTATAAATTAAACAAGATCGATAAAACTAATTTGCTGAAATTCAAGGTAAGAACTTCTCTGTGGGCTAGATCAGAATCAGATTGAACACAGTTAAAACCAAAGTGTGTATTTGCTAATTAAACATTGAAATATCCATGAAAAACTTGTAAATATCACTACTATCTTAGGCAGTTTTTTTTAACACAATACAAAAATTATAATTCCTGTAAATTTGCTTTAATATTTTTAGAATTGAATATTAGTCGAAATGTCTTTAAAAATGTTCTAGAATAGCAAAGCGCTTACAAACAAAAATTATTCGCTCATAGATTGTAGGAAAAGGTTATCGTTGTGATAATTTTTTTTTTATTAAATTTTTTTCCTTTGACTTTGTTGCATGACCAATTAGTGTGAAAAGCAGTGCGCGCTGCTCTAAACAAAAGGTAAATATAACAAAAGGAAAGTTTTATAATTGGATTATTTTATAACATTTAGGCACGCTGTGTAGAACAAAAAGAATAAGAATGAATAAAACTGCTGCATCACAAAAAATAACAAAATAATTATGGTATTTACGAAAGTCAATTTTTATTAATAAAGTTTCATAAGATTTTATTTTTATGTACAAAATATTTTTTACACAGTTACAAATAGAAGATTTTTTTATTTATTCCAAAAACACAAAAAAATTATGAATATTTATAAATATATGGTGAGCGCAATGCCTATAACGATTTATAATGTTTCATTTTTTATTCTTTTGCCTGCAAGATTAGGTTAATTTTTTTTTTATTCTGGCTGTCTGCAATTTGACGTATGGTTTATATTGACTACAATAATCTGCAAAATATATTATATTAACTCTTTAATACAATGTGAAAGTAATCGATTCACATGAAATAACGAACTAACTCTCGATTTTTTCATTCAAACAAGCGTTCGGGTTTGAAACTTACCTCTTCTTGGTTTTTTCAGGCACGTCGATTCTGCACTTGTAGACAGGTGAATATTTACTTTGTTACAGCTAGTTAACTTATTTGATAGAATACTGAACCACTTTCAATTTCATATGTAATATAGTTGGGTTCTAACTAGATTTAAGTTGATAAATTAATCATTAGATGCAAAAAACGTGTATAGATTAAAAGGCAGGTTAATACCTAAAATTATATGTTACTGTTCTTTTCATACGTTTTACGTTAGAATAGACCAACCAGGTTTATAATCTGTTTCTAAAATGTGACGAACAAACAAGGCACACTCTGTAAGTGCAGAGTCTGTGAAATAGGAAACTGTCACCGAACGTTGATTACCTTGCTCCATACGAGAAGCTTTATCATACAGCCTGCCTCAAAGTGGATCACTCAAGCTTTTTCTGTTCAACGATAATTTTTAAACAGCATTCAGAAAAATTTTACTATATTTTTCAAAACAATGCATGTGAATTAAGCGAATCATTAAAAATTGTTTACTTGTCATGACAATTTTTAGTAAAAAAAAACACAAAAAGATGCATTGCAAATATAATTTGCTAGCATGTTTTTTTAAAAATTTGTTTGAAAATTTACAGGTATTCAAAATCACTAAAAAAGCTATTTTTACGGAACACGTGTTTATGATTGCACTGAATTAATAAACCAGAGCTCTAATTATATTGTATTACAAATGTTAACAAACTAATTTTTTCGTATACGAAACTGTATTCGTCTTGATGTATTGGATATTCATTTTATATTGAGCTTTAATCAAAAGACAAAAAAGTTTTTTTGTATTCATGGTTATAAAGCAGTAGTTTAAATTATTAAAGAAAACGAGAAAATAATTAACCTGATTCCTTAAATGGATGTAATGGATTAAACTACATTTTTCTACATAGTTATACTTTTATTTATTCTATAATTTTGACAAAGTACATGGAGGAAGTCAGTTTTAGTAGATTAACACGTTGACTGCCACAGCAATTTTCAGAAATCTGGCTTAAAACGACAATTTGATTTAATCACATTGTATTATTAAAAATTATAATTCTAGTGTTTTTTTTTTTAAAAAAAGGTCTTATTAATAATCTCGTAGTTGGCTTCTGTAACAGAAATCTCTTCGCGGAAGCCAACTACGAGTTAATTCGCGAGTTAAATCATAGATACACGTTCATATTCGTCAGTAGTATCTCAGAAATTGTCGAATGCATCACATTTACGTCTTTCTTGGGTGTTTTATTTTATAAATAATTATTGTTATAATTAAATTATAAAGAACGCAATCTACGAGTTATCTTTAACGTGTTAATAAATTTTCTGTTCATGCAAGCCAGCATTCAGCAGCTGTCGATAATAACACTGATAAATTCCGAGTTTAATCTACAAAAATGGCAAGTAAACAAGGACGAGTTATCTCGTAGCCGGCAGTCAACGTGTTAAATAAAAAACTTATGTAATTTTTTTAAAAATAATTACACTGACCATGGAGTGTACACGCGACTAGAAAAAAACCGCTGTTTTCAATACAAACAGCACCGACTACCAAAGCTCCAACCGACAGTAAAATTTATCCTTCAAATCAAACACTTGAACGTAATGAAGAAATAGAACATCACAAATAATCCCATCGAATCCATTTGTCGGGGGCGGTGGTCCGGTGGAGTGGGCGCCCTGCCGCCGAGGCGCAGTCAGCAGCGGGGCGCAGTCAGCAGGGCCGCATTAGCACTTCCCGGCATCAGCGTAATTTTTGCCTGACCTAATTCCTCCCTGCTCGCGAAATAAATTACAAGTCGCCCGGGAGAACTATTGGCATTTTTTCCCTCGCCCCCTTTGGCGCGGGTTTGTTTTGTTGATTCTGTTTTTTTTTTAACTTGCATTGCTGGGAAGATCTTTTAAATGTAAATTGAAATAGTTTAACATGCAATTGTTTTTTTTTTCGTACACTTTTTTTAATGGTGATATCTCTTAAAACACTCGCTGAATAGAATTCATTAGACGAAGCAAATAAAATTATTTGTGTAATCTATATATATAAAACACAAACTCAAAAACTGGCGGTTATTTGGCTGCTATAGGCTTTAGAACCATCCAACCGATGTGCCCCAAACCGGTTTTAATTAAAAGCCAATAATACTGAGGTGGTTTTAAACTACTAAAATTAAACAAATAATAATTAAATTTGATTTATTAATTAAGTAGATTTTCGACATTTCCCATACAAATTTTCGCGGATAATGCAGGCTGCCAACAAAAAAACACTGATCCTGATTTTTTTAAAGATTAGTATGACGTTGCCGTTGTATAATGCAGGCTGCCACAACAAAAAAAACAACAACACAGAACTGTCATTCATTTGCGACCAGATCTTTTCATCACATTTACGTTCAATCCTGCTTGGTCGGAAATCAAAGATTTGCTATCGCCTGGTCAATCATCACATCACAGACACGATCTGACAGCTAGAGTTTTCAAACAAAAACTCATGGATCTCACGATAAAAAATCATATATACGGTGAAATGCAATGCTAAATTTATAAATAAATAAAGTATTATATTTCTTCATTTAGCGTAGTAGCACGCGCCGGGTATCCGCCAGTTTAATAATATACGTAAGTCCTTTTTGAAAGTATATAAATTCATATATTATAAATAAATTTATTTCAGACTCAAAATTAAACTTTTGATTGATTGTAAATAAAGATATTTTTTATAAAATTTATTTCATATTAATAATTACAAAAAATCAAAAAGTGGTTATAAGGGTATTAATATCACATTAAATGTAGTGTATCAACTTTCTAAAGTTATTTTAGTCTTACAAAACACTTAAATATATCTAAGCAATCCTTCAAACAATAATGGATTTAATTACAACCCTAAAAAATTATAAATCAATATGGTTTTTTTTAGATTTTTCAGAACAAAGAATACCTCCTCGTTAGGATTCTTCAAGACAAGGTAAAGAAAAGAACACAATTTTAATATGAACTGATTCAGTTGCTTCACAATGGTTAACATTCGGCCTCTTTTCATTTTTGATTCCTAAAAAGATAATCTTTACCTTTTCTTCAATTTATTCTTTGCCGACAACTCTGCCCTGCTAATAATTGCTTTTTTCGCTAAAACGAACGGTGTCGGTCTGAAATTTCATGTAGATTATATTCAACTTGTTTGTGAGCGGAATAAAATTAAATTAAAAATTTCGGATAAAAGAGGCTTCTTCAACCCTTAAAATAAACGATGCGCTCTTTTCAGTTAAAAGAAGACATTTAGAGACAACTTAGAATAAAAAGATATTGAATATTTATTCAAATTCTATATTTTACGTTAAATGGGTTGTACTTTTTAAATTTAAAAAGGAATTGACAGTCTATTGATAGCTTTAGACATTATTTTTAGATTTTATAAATGTTTATATATATTTTATAATGATAGAAAATATTTAAAAATAAGCTGATTTTTTTTTACGAGCTACTGCGTTAAACAAATTTCAAAAGCAAAAGTACATATAAGTACTTTCATTATATCAACAATATACTTTTAGTGTATTATTTATAATATTAATATTAAATTTCACCAAGTACTTTGTCAAAAATATTACATTATAGATCATTTGTATTCAGATTTAATGATATGGTCAAAACAGTATTTGGTATTTCAAAACGGTCCAATCTTCATGCATAAAAGAACCATACATCTGATATTTTATTTAAATAATATATTTAACGTTATTAAATAAATACATTGAGAACAGCTTTAAAAATATATTTTTTTTGAGATTTTAATAATTTAAAACTATTTCATAGTGTTAATTTTACGTTATCTTACTGTATACATACTATAAAACGAAAATGAGTTTTTTAAAAATTTAGAATAAGCCATCCATGAAAACTTGAGCATGTTTCGTTTTTATGCAGCAGCGCGACGTGATAACAATCAAGGGGCCACCTTTAATTATTCAAAATAAGAGAGCCTTTGTTTAATTAGTGGCTCATTGTTGATACAAAATTAAAATACAATCGCCAAAGTCCGCCATCTCCGCAGAGTAACGGACCGCGGCTATCTCCCGACGCCGACTTACAGACAGATAATTCAGGACCGCTCTGCGTATTATGTGCAAATGAGACGACAGGATTATGGGCGTCCTTATCTATCCCGGGGGATGCTAATTCACGGAAGGGAAGTTTTTCAGCGAAGGTTCAGCGCCCGCAGCGTCCGAGGCCCAAAGGTTGGGCGCGTCTGACCCCGGAGATAAAAACTTGGCGCTACCGCCCTGTGCGTATAGTTGGATTCGATTCAATGAGATTTAATTGTGGGATTAAGTTATTGAGGCCAAGTATTACGAAACAAAGTATATATTTTTTAAACTTTTAACGACTGTGGTAAAATATATATTTATAGTAAATAAAATTCTGATTCATATGTATTAAAACACACTTTAAGCGGGTACCAAATTGACTAAACTGATGTGCGTAGCGGGCAAAATTCGCGTAAAATTGCTCGTGTGAAATCTAGTCTATACACTTTTGATTTGCATGTAGTCAAATAAATCGTTTCCTATAAAAATTTGAACCACTTCAAACACACTTTGCGGATTACTTGGCATCACAACACCACTTTGTCCTAAAAATTGTTCAATCATTGGAGGATTATTATTCTCTGACCGCTCCACTTCTTCAGTGTCACTTTGTTCAGAATCACTGGACAGTATTGGTAGAAGTAACGTTGACGAGTCCTAAACAAACATTTCGAGCTGTAAACCTAAAGAGTAAAATGACCTTCTGCCGCTTTTAGAGTAAACACATTCAAAAAGGTATTAATAAGCGCCCCGCGTTTATGCAGCAGTCCGCCAAACGGGTACTAGTACCCGCCCCGCCTTTAGTGTGTTAATACGAATATATGATTATTTTTGCTTAGTGTGTAGATATAATTCTATTGAACTATTGTAGGTCAGATTTAATAAAAAGTTGCTTTGTTCCATAAAAGGTCAGAGTATACAATATTTGTTAGTAAATACATATGTTATATCAATATAAATGACCTACATGCGACATAAAATCCTCGGTTGCCAAATTGTTTTTTGTGGTTCTGTTGTTTTAGCTACTGAATTATTATCCTTTTTTTTTTTTAATATTCACTCCATAATCAATACTACAAAAAGGTATTCCTCATTTTTTGCAATAGAACAAAGTTTCTAAACAACTATTTATTTGTAAAAGTTGTGTATTTGTGGTCTGTATTTAAAATTTGTCACAAACTTTATATATATATATTTTTTTTATTTATAGCTTAATGTTCTAACGTTTCGCCTATATTTTGGTTCCTCCGAGGTAAATTAAAGCACTGGTTTCCAAAGTGGTCAATATCGACCTCCAGGGGTCTATTTTGCCCTAAAAGCGGTCGATGACAAAGAAAAATTAAATTGGGGGTCCACGAACTATAAATGTGGGTCTACGAGAGTGGATCATCACCAAAATTTAGGCATTCCGTAAAAATAATTGAACACAGATTGAACCTATGTACTAACATAATAATGCTGTTAATCCTGCATTGTGGACTATCTCAAGAAGGTTTTTGATAGTTTTTCCATCTTCATACTACATGGAAAAGGGTTTCAGTGCAGTTGTCAACCAGTTTACATACCGATATAAAATATGGCGCACCCTGTATATCAGATGTCAAAAATATGTTCAATATTAGCAACATTAGCGTCTACGAAAAATAGGAAAACTCTACAAGGGGTCGCCGGGACAAAATAGTTTGGGAACCTATGAGTTAAAGCATACACGTTTTCCAACAATACATTATATGTGACTATTAAATATATTTTTGAAATATTACAATGATTGTTATGTAATGTGATATTGTTTTTTACTATAAAATTTATATTTTGAAATATTAAAAATATATATATATAAGTATGGAATGATTTTTTCTATAAATATAAGAGGATTTTTCTCGTAAAAATAAACAAATTAAGTTATACATTTTTTTTAAATTTGCAGCAGTTCAAACGACAAAGTTAAAGGTAAAGGGGCTTTTATTAAAAAAAAAAAAAAAAGATAATTTCCAAATTTGTTATTTAACTGAAAGTAAAAATTTTAAATTGTTTGAAAAGACAAACATCCCATCAGCGCTTTTCAGCAAACGTCATTTCAGTTTCAAAGGTCGTTGAGGGTGCCGGCCTCTCCCTTGTTAGCGATTCATAACCAGCGGACTGACATCAGAAAAAATACCCCCAAGTGATGTACGACCTTATCATTCTAATTGAAAAATTTCACACACTTTTTCTCATATATCATCGGCCGTAACAACGTGGCCACGTGCTTGCTGTTTCGATATGAATTTTAAATGCGTGAATTTCGTTAAAAATATGTTTTGAATTTTTTAGCGTGAATTTTTTTTTACATTTTTTATTAAGGAACACAACTCGCACAATATGAGTATTCATAGGTTTTGGTATGCTTTATAAATAATTAAATTTTATTCATTATTGGGCTGCGTTGTAATTAATGCCTGAATATTATCGCAGTACAGGGAATGCAACAAAGACACGAATCACTCGCAGCTCAACACCCAAGAAATAAAAACATCTTTGTGCAAAGAGGAATCAATGTTAATAAAGAAAAATTATCGTTTATACCATAGATTCCCAAACTATTTTGTCTCGTCGACCCTTTGTCAAGTTTTCCTGTTTTTCGTAGACCCCTGCCTTGCTAATATTTAATTTTTTCAACATTCATCAACTTCAAACATATTTTTGACATCTGATATACAGGTGCGCCATATTTTATGTCGGTATGTAAACATAAAATATCTTTTACATTTATCAACCGATTAACTTAAGTAAACATTATTTGAAACATTAATTTAGTATAACTTTAACCCCTTGAAAGGCAGAATCGACCCATTAGGGGCAATATTGACCACTTTGGGAACCTATGGTTTAAACTGTCTATCAATGTATTGACACGACTAAGAATCTTATGATCGACTTGTATATAATAAAAGCTTTCATCTTAATCTTTATGATATTAAGAAGGAATATGCAAATATAACATTGCCAATATGAGTAAAGATATAAAAATATTTTAAAAAATTGAAAACAATGAGAAAATTAAGTAGAAAATCATTACATTTTATATTAAAATAAACAACGTCAATTTATGAAAATAAGATGAACGTATTAAAGGAATAAAAATTAAATTCATTCTGAAAAATTTATATCTGGATTCAGATAACAGCTTTTATTACTCTTATATGAAAGGCTATGATGTTTCTGGAATCATGATAGCGTTGTTATTCATCATATCATATTTTTTTATACTCGAAGTATAAAAAAATATATATAAACAGCGGGTTTCAACAATTTTCGTTTTATTCGAAGAATTTGAACAAATCTGATTGTACTGTCGTCGCTGTTTATATTTGATATTTAATATGAATAAATTTATATTAAATCAGTCTTGCGTTGATAACTTGATATCCTCTACCCAGCATCGTAAATATAAAAGCTGCAACAGCGAGAAATTCAATGATTATAAACTATATATTCTAATTCTTATTCCAACCATAGCTTTGTGAGGCTGACACAAGCATTTCCTTTATAGGAGTTAGCATTTCACTAAACACACGTCGCTCCGCCCTAACAACCTACTCTACATATATTCATGTAGAGGCTGCACATCATGACATGTAGATTTTTTTATGACAGGGTAGTTACTGATGTCTAAAAGCTTTAAAAATAATTATAATTATTATCATTCCGCTATTCTTATCTTCTCGAGACTAACTCATGCATCAACCCTTGTAAGGGCTTGCATTTCATGACACACACGTCGCTCCACCCTGACAGCCTACTTGTACGTACAAGTATCAAAATATCAAAACATTCTCGACACTGCTCTGAAATGTTGAATTTGCTGAAGTATTTATATTTAGATTTTATAATGAAAAATCGCAAAAAAGAAAAAACGGAGAGGAAGACGTACATTAATAAAATTAAAAATTAATTACATTTTACGTACTGAAATGTGTGTTCTTTTCAAATGAGACTTCGAGAAGCCGAGAAGGTTTTATTTTTTTAATTGAAGGACAATTAGACGATCGTGAAATCTAAAAAGCTTTATTTTTATGTACTCTGGCGGGTTTTTTAAATTTATTTTCCAATACTTGCTTATTTTTAATTCAACTCTCCCCTCTTCTTTCTCAACTGAAATTGGTTTTCATTTTTCTAATTTTCTATTCATTTTACAGAAAATAATTAAAACAAGAATTAAATATGAATTTGTAATATTTTTCAAAATATTATAATATGAATGTCATTATTCATTCCAGCAAAAACGCCTGCTCCCCTCTTCTACATTCAGTTCATTCAAACAATAAAATATATTTCCAATGTTCAACTCGATTAACAAGGTTTTTTTCCACTGCTGGATGACTACTACTTGACAATGCTTAAAACATACCTAACAAAGCGCTACTGCACATGCAAAACTTAGCAACCTGTCTCTCCAGAGTTGAGTCCTTATTCAATACTTATTGAATACACATATAAAAATATTTAAAAAGTTTAATATCAAAAACGAAAATATTTCTCTAAGTGTAGATTACTAGATAACAAATATCATACGCATCTTTCAAAAGTCCAATTATATAAAAAGGTCTCAGATGCTCGTAGACAAGGAGGCCGGATGAGACAAACACTCGACATTTCTTGAAACAGCGGGGCGCAAACTCCATGACGGATCTGATAGAGTGGCTTAAATAAATAATGGGGACCATAACCTCAGCGGAAATCAGAAGAGCCCCGCGTGACTGCTACAAACTGGACACGGGGGGGGACCATCTCCGGCACCACCTCCCACTGGCCAGAAGCACACACACGCACCGTTTATATAGAGCCTACATTTTGGGTATGTTGGAAGTCTGATACTATCATTTTACGCAATTTGCCGCACACAATTCATCTATTGAAAGAAGAAAAAAAAAACGTGAATTTACTCGGAAATTAAAATATGCGTGACTCACTGGTAAACTTTTCAAACTCATGGCATCTAAATATTAGTATGATAAAAACAAGGGTGGACTAAAGGGTGGAACTCTGTTATGATACAATATGAAAAATGTTTCGTTTAATTCCAATTTTCTTTATTTAATACAACCAATTTCTCCAACATGCTTGGATGAAACTAGTAACTTAAATAAAAATATGTTGTAAAAGCACTTATTTATTTTTACTTCAATATCATTTGATCTGTTTTGGAGGCAATTGTTTTTGAAAACTTTTATGTGCTATTTAAAATTATTGACTTGATTTGGATACTTGGGTGCTGAGCTGCTTCCGTGTCCCAAAAACATTTAGTACTTCGACGTCTCGGTCCTCGTGCTGGAACCATCTTCAAGTCAGACTACCGAACTTTAGTAAGTTAAGTGGAACGTCGGAGTACCAAAAACTTTATACAGCTTAACACCCAAGAATCCAAATCAACTAATAACAATGGTCGCGAAAATAATTATTTTTACATAAGATGATTCCACAACTATTAATGGAAAATCACGGTGAAAAAATAATAACAGGGAAAGCTATTTTGGATGCGGAATTCACACTAGTGGCTGGAAATACGGAGTACAGCCTTTTTTTATTGTCGGCTCCGGGGAGCGCTGTGGTACTACTTCCGGGTGCCGACAGCTGATATATATATATATATATTATCATAAACAATTCATTAATTCGCTGTACTTCAGTCTGCCTCCTCTCCCTTCTATTCATCTCTGACATTCGAGCCTGACTATCTATAGAGACAGCGTCTCCGTTGAATGATGCTCTGAAAAACATGAACAATGTAGTCTAGTCGCTTTCCTCAGTTCTCGATCTTCTTCAGCGCCATTATTGTCGTATCCTCAGATCGAAGCTTTGGGGCCTAGCTGACGTTCCCTCTAGAGCTCTTCCTTTTGGGTCATGGTCTTCTCGGCAAAGGTGACGAATCCATCCCACGCTCACTCGTCCTTGAGCATCGGCGGCACCAGCTCGTCCGCCGTCTAGACCAGAGCTTCTCAAAGTGGTCCCTACGGACCCCAGGGGGGTCCCTAGGATCATTCAGGGGGTCCTTAAAAAATTAAAATCGATTTGGGGGTCCCTGAACAGCGTAAGGGGGTCCGCGCAAGGTATAATGTAAAATAAAAAAATGTGACACGTTTTTATTAATATGGAAGTTAAAATAAATAACAATGAATACATTATTAGCAATTTTTACATCCTAAGTAAAATATAAATATAGACAGGTGCATTAAATACAAGTAATAACAGGCATCGCGGTGAGTCAGGTAGGTTAATACAGGAACGCAATAGAGTCGATACTTGCACCAACTAGTCTATAATATTAATTTATGTAGTTTTTCACCCAGGATTCGTAGGCATGTTTTGACTATGAAAGGGGGTCCGAGGGCCAAAAGAGTTTGAGACCCACTGGTTTAGACGATGTCAACACTGTTCCAGAGTCGCCATCGCTCCACCTCGATCGCCCTGCAATTGAAGAGTACAGCTCAAAATTTGAGACTGTTTTAGGACAAATATATATTCAGTAAGATAGTAGCCAACTTCTTCTGATGAAAAGGTAATTTATAAACTCGGTTTCGATGAATTGCGTCGCGTTAGTTGCGAGCGTGGCGAGGCCCAGCTCGGCGCCCCCGCGTCACGTAGTTTGTATTTGAACAGCACTTTGCGGTGTCTCCCTCAGATTTTGGTTTTCCGGATATTTTTTGTCATATTACGCTTTTTCCACGGCCGAGCGTTGCTTTGGGATTTATTTTTCTTTTGCGAAAAGCAATAAACTCCTTATATGACTTCTGCCTTAGAGATTAAATATATCCATTGCGCTACAAAAACTACCAGAAAAATCTTACAAAACGGCAATTTGTTTATTTGCTATCAACAAGCGGGGAACATGCGAGCTTAGATGATCTGAAAACAGGCAGTCGTTAATAGTACCTGATGAGCATACAGTAAGAACCATTGATATCCTATTTATGGTGTGTAATGACTGATACGTCTACCGCATTCACTTTACTGTATTCAAAAACTGTACAAAAAATTTGCCTTCAGAAGTTTTTTCCTCAAACGGCCTTCTTTGCTCTTATTTTTTTCTGAAAAACTTAAAAAAAAATTATTATCCGAATTCATAAAGTATTTGACATAATCATAATGATCTATTATTTATTTCATTCAATTGTTTGAATTTTTTAGTTTGAAATCATAAAGCATGGGTTTGGATGTTACGTTTTTTTTCATTATTGGATATCTATAAATATATTATAAAAAAGAAGATGGTATTCCTCCTTTTGATATATGGTGATTGTATTATTTAAAGCACTGAATTTTGGGAGGAACGTAGAAATTTGAGAAGGTCATTCAAGTCTGATTGGTTTGCATTCAAAACTGCTCCACTCAATAAATACAGATTGAAAGAGCGCGAGAATTTTTGAAAAACAATAACAAGGGTCACCCCTCCCCTCCACTTCAGGCCTCCGTCCTCCAAACGGAAACACAAAAGCGCCCCGAATCGAAATGAGCAATGTTTGACTTCCGGAGAGAATTTTTTTCCATTTTTTCCCGGAAACGAACAAGCGCTGTGATTGATTTGTACCTATCTGTACCGGCTGTAAGTAAATTGAATAATTTTTATAGTTCGTACCAGCACTTTTGTTAGTCGGCTATTCAAATAATTTTTGAATTTATTCAGTCTATTTTTTTCACTAGCTGAATGGAAAATATACTGTTTCGACTTATAATATCAGCTGAGATATATTTTTTATTAATTTAAAAAATAAATTATTATTAAATATCCACTTCCATATTAATGGTCAATAATAACACTTGAGTATTTGTGCTCATCGTGTTAGCTATTAACATTAATATTATTAGGGTAATCGATATATCCATGAAACAACGAGAAAAAATTTAAAAAAGTTTATTCACAACAACCTTTATCTCCAAGACTATTGCGGCCTGGTATTTTAATCAATTATTCTATGTTCTTCGAATTATCACAATTTGCATCTTCTGCACAAACCATATACGGATAATAATAACAAAAAACCAATATATAATAATAATAATAGATTGTTTGCCTGGTAATTTTACTATAAACAATGCAAATATATGCGTTTGATAGATAATTTAGTTAATTAATATCAATTTACTCACAAATCACAATGCTAGTGAAGAGCATTACACAAATGTAGTTAATCTACATTAATTTTACAACCTCGTTTTATCAAACTTCCCCTGATCCTTCATAATGAAACCGTACATACATAGAGATTAACTGCTTCATTAAAATAATCCGAACCGTAACAACTATAAGATAATTACATGCGATTACAATTTCCACTTTTATTCAAAACACCAGACGTCCCTTTCCAAGGCGTCCAATCTCCTCGATCACTCCACTGGAGAGAGTATATCAGGTCGTCATTAGGAATTCATGACTCTATTCCCTCTTCAAATCGTAGTTTATGAAACACGACTAGGTCTTGATAGAATTTAATTACCTTGGATATACTCTCCGCCTTACGAAGTTGTCAAAGTTTGATAGTACTATCTACTATGAATGCTCCTCGACTCTCGCAGTCTCCTAGGACCCGTAAAATTTAAACCATAATATCTATGGCCGCTGCAGAAGCCGGAGATAAGGAGATTAAAGAAGGACCTTGTTTATGCTCCTTATAAAGGAGTCGGATCCATTATTTGTGCTTTATGGGAGTAATACTATGAAAACAGGTCGCAAATTTGATTTTAATACTACAAAGTGATAGGCGAAGTCGAATATCATATTTAATGACAGTAGCGAGATTTTTCATTAGTAAATTTGATTCTACCAAACCACTATAATAAAATCAAAATAGAAGAAAATAATAATAATGCATACTTAAATATTTTATTTTAAGTAGCTCGGATAGCAAGATATAAAAATATTGTTTGTGCCATCTATATGAAATATTCATTATTTAATGTGAGTAATTCTATGAAAACATATTAAACATTATATTTTTGTAGTAATAACTTTGGTTATAATTTACAGAGTTTGATTTGTCAATGATTTTTATTAATTCGCTCTACCCTTCAGCTCGCTTCAATTATTTTTCCGATGAAATAAATATCACGTTCCAGGTCATGTCAATTTCCACCGCAAATTCCACAATGGAAAACCCCGGGCAAAAAATATCGGGAAATTCAGGTCAACTATAGAAATTGTTGCTTCATAACAATAATGCAGTGATTGCTCGGAGAACATTCTTCTCTTGATAGGCGTTCGTGGAGCTACTCGCCTCCTCGTTTGCCTTTTTTCAATTTTCTTGGCTCGGCTCTCAAGGCTTGGAATAAAAAAGAGGTAAGTCATAAAATACATCCTTTCTGCTAGAATCACGGTAACGTTGAGTTTGTCCCATTTAAACTAAGTGCACACTCCTTTCATGGTATACTGAAGAACTGTGAATAAAATTTGTAAATTTTCTATGCGTAGGATCCACTGGACTGCAAAGTATAGTCATTTCTATTTTTACAAACTACAACGTTATTTTAAACTCAGATTTCATGGTGACGTTGATTTTGTCCCATTGATAGTAAATTAATATTTATTCTGTGCCATACTAAAAAACTCTGAACGTGCTGCAACTTACGGTTACGTTTTATATGTCTCATAAACAATAAATACTCACTACTTTCATGACAATTTACAAATAAAATTTGTAAATTGTCTGCGTAAGACTTACAGAGCCTACTGCGAAGCATTGTCTAAATTTTTATACTACTCAATACAAATATTTTTTTTAAAATTCGTACACATAAACGCAAATGATTCTTATCAAATATATAGTAAAATAAATTCGGTATATTTTTGTAACTAATATTTTATACTGAGCATCCCCATTTATGAAGAAAATGACCTTCATGTGAAATAAATATATCTACCATTTCTATTGTTATTTCATCTAGCTGGTGATAGTAGAAATCTTTCATTTCTGCAGGAGGAACAACATAGATAAGGCACCAGATACACCAATCGGAAGTAACGTATATTTGAACAGCAGCCTACTAATCGAAAGAACGTGTTCGGAATAAACTCAGAGGCACGGTCTCCTTGCTTTTATAAAAATAGCTCCCACAGTATCGTAAGAATACCTGGGCTACATAACCATAATTAAGGCTTTTTAGTGTATAGATTATCAAAAAAATATAAGGCGTCTTTTCATACAAAAATAAAGTGTACGATAAAGTATGAAAAAATATTGCGATATGCGTATAATATAAACGCAAATATAACTTTATATTTGAATGTTTTTATAAATATACCACTAATATTTAACCATGAAAAACAAGTGAGATTTGAACCTTTTTTGTAATGAGACCTGGTACATAACTTTTTCATCCAACACAGCAGTCTGATGAACAAAAATCATTCTATGTTTATTTGCTCAAAACATTATTTTTTCATTTAATAAAATATACTGAATTTAATGACATAGAATGATTGAAAATACCAATAAATTTAGACAATATAAACCATGTGACATAAGCAACCTATCTAGTAAATAAGAGTGAATGAAATATAGAGAAATTCTATAATTCTGCTTTAGTACATATATCATAGACGTCTGAAAGTAGTTCTTGTTTTGACTTGTAATAGAATTACATATAAATTCATGAAATAATCTCATTGGGTCAGCGGAAACCCACATAGAAAACAATATGGTCTGTTCGTATTGATTCTGATTTTCGACTATTTTATAAATATAGTATATTGAAACGTTCAACAATTTATTTGCCTACTTGTGGATAACAGGCCGCCCTTAGCAGGTACAGAATATTCAAAAACTAAAACTCACTAACTCTGGGCTTAACAAACTGCCAAAAACTCTCACTAAATGAAGTACGACCTTCTAGTAAATACCTTTTAAGTACAAGGTATTTGGGCAACAAAAATATCATTTTATGGTAGCAGAAAATGTTTCACCTTTAAAATTCAATATTATTCTGGATGGGACACTTTTATAAACGTTGTTTATTGATGAAGTATGTGTTGCTTTATTATTTAAGTGAATAGTGGTTCGGTGGCTTGCACGCTATCTTGGAGTAGAAAAATTAGCTTCCTTCATTTATTTAAACTTGTTCATGTTATAAATTTTCTGCAGATTTAAAAATAAAGATAAACTTGTCTGCTGCAGAATTTATGTTATTTCCCGTTACTCAAAGAAACAAATGCTTTTTTTCTTTCTTCAACTTTGCCTTCCTATTTCTTTTTTTGCGACTTCTTACTATTTTGAGATGTGTTATTATAGACTCCTTAAGAATAAATATTGCATTTTTTATTTAAAAAAAAAAGAATATATTTATATATTTGTTTTTACATAATATATAATTTATTTGTTAAAAATACACAAAAATTTCAAAAACCAAAGACATAAGGGTCTTTAAAACAAACATATCATCAAATATTTTTTTGCTTTTTGCTAACCATGACCTCACGCCTCCGTACTTAATTTTAAAATCAATAAATGTCTTCTCACCCGTGAGATATATTTCACATACATCACAAAAATCTGAACTCTGATTGAAAACCTGTTCAAATATTTTTTCATGTAGTTGCTCTGTCTCTGCAGAGTGTTTAAGATATTTTAAAAATAATAAATAACCAACGATGTCGATTTCACACTGTTTGAGCACCACTCGAGACTCTATTCTCGAGACACGTTACCGAGTCTTATAATGTGAAATAAATAGTACTAAACCAATATGTTTGACTTGGGGTATACTTTGAAAATCAGTATCAATAAAGAACAATCTCACGTAAATCTAAAACGCAGACAACATAACCTCAACTATAAGCGTTTAAACTGTGAATACTCAATATTCTAATTAACATTTATTATAGTATTCTTGTTTATAACTTTTCATGATATTTATTCTACCTACAGACATCGTGAAGCAACCGAACACTAGTCAATACCGTCTTACTGTTGTTTAAATCATAAAAAACTACATAGAACAAATAAGAATTATATATTAATTTTGACACCATAAACCCAACTTAGATATACCTCCGAAAATACCAACTCCTCTAACTATCAATGGTTCATGAAAAAGTCCATATTCATTCAAGACCTTCCAGTGTTTAAAATTTATTTAAATACTACGTGAAATTATTAGCTTATAGAAACATCTCGTTGATTAAAAAAATCTTCAGATTACTAGAATAATAATATTTTAGTCCCTATATTTTTCGTTTATTGCGGTTAGTCTACTCTATAAACTCGTCAAGAATAGTGATATGTAAATAATAAACAATAAAGCAAATGAATTTAATATAGAATATAACTAACCATTTCTCAAACAATACCCCTGACAAACCTATATCTTATTGCAATATATATTCAAATCATACTATGTCGATTTTAATTATTCTCTGACGTAGGATCGTTAAACTTATATTAAATACATGAACTTATCCTTGAATTGTCTCGAAAAATGTTAATAATTGTAAAAAAAACTTCACTTGACATTATTAATAAATATCTCTACAAAGTAATTATACAATTCAACGTAAGTGATATTACATAAAAATTGTGAGTTTTATTACATCCAACACTTCCTATTTTTTTCTCTCACAACTGAACCAACTCGAGCTCAAAAACCTATTAATAAATATTCGTTTTTACTGTCACGGGGTAAGTCTCGGGTAAAACAAACGAATTTTATATTTCACATCTTTTATTTTAAAATTTATCAGAGCGATATTTTTCGCACAATCCAATATTTCAAGTTCAAAATTATCGTACCGAAAAATAATCCTCCCGCATCTCCGTTATTTAATAAGTTAAAGAGGCTTATTCTAGTCAAAAGCGAATTTGAAAATTTTCATACGCGCATGGCAACACAATGTTGTTTGTTAGTTTGACGGAGGTCAACCCAGCTCGGACCAGGCGACGTTATATCACGAAGGACACCTGAGATAGGCCTTCTCGTTTATATGCGAATGATACAACTTTGTAAAAGTATATTTTATTACGCGGCTTGCCCTTTCGCCCTCTTCAGCCCGATCAATATCCTTTTTTTTGAACCCCTAAATATTCAAAAGTACAAATTTGCATTCGGGAAGGGGTTAATATTTTACTCGTGAGCAGAAATCGTTTGTATTAAAATATATATATATACAGTAATCTCCGCTTTACGCGAGGGATACGTTAAGTTAAGTTCGCGTTTAGTGAAATTCGCGTATATCGGGGTTTACGATGAAAAATACGTACATAATCAAAACTTTATACAAAAAACTACGAATCATTTGAATCAATCACACTTTATGTAGTATTACATGTCATTTTTACTGAAAAATACATCTATTGTCTTTTAGGTAGTCTTTTAAAATACGTTCATAGCACCCAACGCTGTTTTTAGTTGTTAAGAGAATTCAATGACTACGTTATGTTCATACACATTCTTTAAATAAGAAATTCGCGTAATGCAAGGCATTTTAAAGCGAAATTTGAAATTCGCGTTATAGTGAAACCGCGCATACTGGGGTCGCGTTAAGCGCGGTATTACTGTACAGTGAAAATGTTGAAATTTTTGTTGAAAGTATTTTGTCTATGAAAGCATATATTTAGATATGCTTAAATAGTAAATATATTTTATGAATAAATTTAAATTTTTATTTCAAAAATAAAATTATATATAAATGTACTCATGGTATTGATATTAACTGCAAAAAAACTTTTGATTCCCCACTGAAATTCTCATAAATATATCAGATTACTTTATATCCTTATAACAATTTTTACCTATAAATGGAATTTCAATTAAAATCATCCACCTCTAAATATAAATTAGGTGTGAGTCCGATATCATCAGTTAACAATTTATTTATTAATATGAGGATTCATCTAAGAACTCTTACCACTAAAAGTAAAAATAAATAAACTTTTTAATTTTCCATTAAAAATGTGTTTGTTTCTAGGTTTTCGAAACCAAACAATTTTTTAATTTTTGTTACTGTAATTTGATTTTTGTGAAAATATTTCTAACGCATTTAACTTGTAATTCCTGAACATATTTTTTTAAATTCAAATTCATTTAAAGCAATTTTTCACTTGACCAAGAAATAGCAAGTATACATAGAGAAATGGATAGTATACTTTTCCAGTTTATCGATTGTAAATCGTTTCCGCTAACCGCCATAAATATTTAATTTAAAGAAATAACTCAAATAATTTGAGTCTTTGTCAATTTTTTTAAAATTTTATTGAACTTTTCTACTTTGGATATTAGGGGAACAGAAAAATGTTATGGAATTTTTCCAAGAAGTTGTCAATAAAAGTTTTCCTATTCATAGAACCCGAGGCATATTGGACCCGGAAAAAATGCAATCGTCGACAGGCCTAACTTATAAAAGCGGTCAGAATTCTGGGATCTTCGGAGGTGTTCATTCGATTTTCAATCATAGCTGAAAGTTATCCGAATATTTTTGGGGTGGGTTTATTTTATAGGGGATGGGTTAGCCTCGGCTCACAAAGTGAATTATTTTTATATGGATTTGTAAGAATCTTGAAACAGAAAACCACATGTTTTGATCTTTTTATTAACCTTATTTTCAACCTATTAAAAAACAAAGCTTCAGGTTGAGCCTGTTTATAATACTTTTCTCAATAGTATAAAAATTATCTGAATTTAAATTTTTATTTATAGTTTTATTTAAAAAATATAAATACGATACAATAAATAAAAATATTTTCTCTATATTTAGTGCTGAGCAAAAAATGAACTAGCTATTCAAAATTTTAAATGATATAATTTTAAAATTTTCAACGTAGAAGATCACATTTTGATTAACATAAATCTTCATTTATTTTGGGGGAAATTAGTTGCAGAACCACTTATTATAATAGACATGGCATTTTCCTGCATTATTTGTGATGTTTGAGCCGATTTAAATAATGATGTCACAAAATAAATTTGGAAGTAAATGGGGTATTAAAAAAAACAGTACCCTTACTTTGTTTTTGGTAGATCATTTATTGTCATCGATTGTTTTAGAAAATTTACATTTATATAAAATGTATGTTTGTCAAAACTGTTATCCAGGTATACAGGTTGGGTTTATAGTTTTTCAATGGTATCGTTAATCTCCAGTAAGTTGATGTACTGTCGCATCCCACCACCCTGTCCTCGGCACGTTTTGTACACTTTTCCTGCCCGATTGGTCCCATTTGGTCGCAAAGGACGAGTCCTTACAAAAAGGTTCTTCTTTGGCCGGGCCAAAGATCAAGTAGTAAATTTGGACCCATATCGTAAAAGCCACTGCTGAAAGGTTTAGCTGAAATATCATAGTATATTGAAGTTTAACCTCTCTTTATTATGATCCCGGGGTTAGATCTGTTTACTTTTTGCCGCCAGTTCCAGGCATCTCCTTTGACTAAAAAATGGCTTTTGAATAACCTTATATGCGTGCGTATTTTTAAACACATAAATTTAGGTCAGAGTTGGTGATTTTTTTGAAAACATTATTGTCAACTCGTGCAGTGTCAATACAAATTGTAATTAATCAAATTTTGATGAGCATTAGACTAATAACAATAATTTTCAGTTTACCTGTCGGGAAGGGGATCAAACTGGAGACCTCTTGATCAAGAATTCAATATCTAACGACTGAGCTAACAAGCCAACCAAATTTGAAAATTATATGAATATATTTGAAAGTTTGTGATTAAATAAAAAAAATATCTGAATTAAAATGCATTGATAAATGTAATGAGTAAACATTCAGATATATGAAATTTAAAAGTCATATATATTTTTAAATTTAAAAACTTTACGAATAACTTTACATTAGTATATTAAGTAAATTTTATTAAGTATACAACATGTTAATTTTTATTTTACCAGTAATTTTGCTTGAAATATTCAAGTGAAAACTCATTTAACTTGTCCACGACAGTAGGTTTTATTTTTGATGACTTTATTTCAAAAACCTGTATAATTTGTTTATAATTAAATTTGTTTATATATAATATTAAGCTGTTTATATTATTTTTGATTCAATGTTTGTGATGGGGACATGCAAACTAATAAACGTGTTATTTATCTGTTTTCAAAAATAAATAAATTTGTTGTATTTAATGTTCAATAAATCTACTGTTTTATTGTGGATATGTTTAAAAAAATAATATGTTTGATGGGATAAGAAAATGCGGATTGTTATGTATTTTTGACATTCGAATGAACTAAAAACTTTATTAAAATCACAATACCTTTTACGGCAGTTGATTTACACGTGAATCGATTATAAAGTATTTCAATAATACTTTTCTATACATTTTAGCATAAAGATATATAATTTTCACACTTGAATGTAACCTAAACTTTTCCCTAGTAGTCGGGTCGTGATAATCCGAGAATGTCAATTCCCATCCAACCTGTGTCATGTGTGATTTTATTCATCTTGAAACATTTGTCCATTTTCCTCAAAAGTATATATTAAGCGAGACTTTTTATTTGATATAACCTTATTCACACGATATTATAAATATATATTCCCTTGTGAATAAGATATTTGAGCCAATCTGAATAAACAATAGTTATGTTAAATCTAAACTCTTTTATCACGATAAACTTCTGAAGATAAAAAAAGAGGTATATCAACATGAGTTATAATCATCGGTTCATCTTTATAACATTAAAAAATATTATTTATATAAAACGGATTTCCGAATATTCATTCCCGCTAATCGGATTACACTACACAATGTTAACAGTAAAGTATTTGATCGTTAATCTCTATTTTAAGCTACGGTCGATTTGCTCAAAATACATTTTTAAGATTGAACGGGCCGATAAAAACATTTACATAATGTATTTCGTACTTTTTACTTAACGATATCATTTCACGTATGAATGGCTATCGAGTGGCTTTGTTAGTTTTGGGCGTAGTCGGAGTTCATTTATAAACACGGGAAGTGTTTCCTTTTATTATGTGTAATTTGTTAACTTTATGGCTGGGTTTTTTCGCGATTTTTCACGAAAAAACATTATCATAAAGCCACCATGTTGGCACATTTCAGCTTCAGACTAATCAGTCAATCCGACACGCACAGAACCAACAACCCTGCATCACACAGGGTATCAGGCAAATCCTTCACATGCGCTATTAAAAATTACCTTATTTAACCGGCTTCAAAAACATTTCTTTTTTTATTTCACGTAAAAGTCGTAATTTTTTTGAATAATTTTTAAAACAATCCTACATTTATTTTAATGAAAATTTAGTAAACCTTTTGCTCTGAAAATTGTTTGGATCATTTGTTTTAATTCTGCGTTTCAGTTTTAATAATTAAATTTTCTCTTTCACGACCGGTTATGACAGTACAAACGGTAAACTGGCCGATACGATCCGACGTCTAATCAATGAAGAGCAAATCGTTTAATCTACATACGAGGGCGGTCCGATAAGTACTTAGCCTCACCGCCCGATGGTGCTAGTATTTCAAGAGAGATTTACTATCGTTTAGTATACTCTTGTTGACGGCTACTGTCAAAATTTCAGCCGAATCGGACTCGTAGTTTTGTTTTGACGGTCGGTGATTCGATTCTTGTTTTTGGAAGGGAAATCGCGCAGCGAAATCAAAGAGCGCTTGAATGCTGTGTACGGTGACTCTTCTCCTTTGATGGCACGTCGGTTTTTGATGAGCCACGCCCAGGTGCTCCAAAAATGGCTACCACGGAGGATAACGTGACAAAAATCCACGATCTCGTATTGGCAGACCGCCGATTGAAACTTGAAAAAGTCACTCGCTGGGCAGAAATTTAAGTCGAATGAGGAGATCATCGCCGCCACGGAAGCCTACTTTGCAGACTTCGATAAAACGTATTTTTCAGATGGGTTAAAGAAGTTGGAGTATCGCTGGGTCAAGTGTATCGAGCTAAAATGAGACTATTTTGAGAAATAAATCGTCACTTATCCAAAATTTTCGTTTTTCTTTTGTAGGCTGTACTTACCGGACCGTTATCAAAATTTATTTAACTTGTTACGTTTTAATTTGAAGTCTCAAATCCCTGATGATGGTCCCAGTACAGTGAACTCTCAAAAACAAAGTAAATATTTCGAACACACATAAGAAGTAATTTAATATTTAGCTAAAATATTCCTTAGGTACGTTTCCATTCTGTAGACTTGGGCATATTATTATTTTCCAAACCATTGTGAGGCTTACATCACAAGAGAGCCGGGCTGGGGGCGGGGGTGGGTCGCTGTCGCTTTGCAGGCTGGTCGATGCGCATCACAAGTTGTAGAGCCTTATGTCCGCTGCTGTCTCCAGGGTCCACTGGCGGAAGGAAGCAGTCGGAAGACCCCTAAACTGTTCCTTTGAAAGCTGGACTGCTTTGAAGCTCATCGGGTCATGTCGCTTTGAAGGGGCACAGGCAACGCGCCATTGTGACTATGTTTGACCTACTTGCTGCCTCAGTCTTTATTATAATACCACACAATATTTGGAAAATATATAAATGGTGAAAAGTTTGGTTTCCGAGTAGCTCGATAGATAGGTTTATGAATTTATTTTCGTGTTCTTTTCGTACATTGTAACGTTATTTTTTTATTATTGATTTTTGTGAAGAACGTCTCACAGGAAGTACGATTTTGCCTATACAGGTTTTATTGATTGATAATGATTATAGAAACTCTCTTTTGAAACTCAAGTTGTTTAACTTATTAAAGTTAAACAACGTACAACGTACTTATGTATGTTGTTTCACTTATAGGATATAATTTTTAAAGTACAAGTGATTCGTTGGTATAATTGGTAATGCACCGGTCATGTAAGCTTAGGGATGTGGGTTCAAATCCCACACAAATCACGATTATATTTTTCTAAGAGTTTCTTTGATCAATTTTCAATATTTGATAAAATGTACTTAATCATAATCAGTTATTTTGTTTATTTATAGGCATAAATTTAATTTATACAATTGATGAATAATTTACCTGCTGCATTGCATTTTAAAGTTAAAAACATGGTTTCAGAGTGTTTTGATGGATATATTTATAAATGTATTTTATGTTCTTGCTAATAATGACTATGCCAATTTTTTTTGACCTTAACTCATAGTTAATTTATCCGATTGATTTGTTAATTTACAAACTTCTAAAATTCAATCAAAAATGCCTCAACAATACAAATTATTTATTTTGCAATTTCAAATTAAATAAAATTCGATAGCAGATAATGCATACATATTTTTTTTTACGAGCAAGCATTCCAAGCTTTCTTTTTTTAGCATTGAGGTTGTATTTATTTAGAACTTTTAATTAAATATTAAAACACATATACATAAAATAACAGAACATTTTTTAAATAAAATAATAACGCAAAAAACAAGGGTTTTTGTCAATTTCGATTTTAAAAGAGTCGATTAAGAGACTGCGTCTAATCTTCAGATTTCTCTTCATCAATTTTTGATGGATAAACTGTAAAGAAAAGGTAATGAAGGTAATTATTTGTATGCTTGATACAATTCTTTACTTGATCTATTTGGAAAAAAAAATCTTTAAATATTAATTATTTTAATAACTTATATATATTAAAAACATTAAAGAAATATTGCATATTAAAAAAAAGACAAGGAACCGTACATCTCAAAATGAGAAAAAATAAGAGTTTCATTAAATGTTTATAGTTATGATTTAAAAAGTATATTTTGATAATATTCATTCAATATTTATTGAAAAAAATAAATACCAGGTACAAAACCTTGATAAACATTGATTGAAAATTAATCATTCTTCAAATATTTAAAGGTATGTAATAAAAAAAGTCTCGATATTTCATAGGTTTGTCATTCAATTTAGCATCCTACATATTTTTTTATCAAATTTCTGAATTTAATTTGATTGATACCAATCGATGATTATATTATTGCAATAAGCGATGTTTGTTATTGAAATACAAAGCAAATAAAAAATAATTTTATCAAGAACACATAAATTTATTTGATGATTCAAAAAGTAATATAAAAAATATACTTTATTATTGACTTTTTGATATGTAATTCAAGCTTAGTAAGCTTACAATAAAAATTCAATGATGTCACAGCCAAAAATTATACAATGCTCTTTTATAATGCAAAACAACTTAATCTGCGGTATATTTAACGTTTTCACTTTAACTTTACATTTTTTGAGGTAATTGAATTTATGTTTATTTAGTACATTAAGTGGTCTTTTTTCTGTTTTTTTTTTAAATGAAATTCGTTCTTTATTTACATGTGGAAATAAGCAAACTCAGAGTTAATGAAGTTATTTTTTTATTATTTTTGTTATAAAAATATGAGAAGCTTCACATTCAGTACTTTTCCTCAAAAGACTTAATCAATTAAGTATTTGTTATAAAAATACTGGTTTTATTTGTAATACTGCATATTTCAACAACGATTATGAATAATTAATTATCGTTACGATTGTGATCACATCTTGTGGCATCCGATAAATATTTAACCACTTCTTGGCTTCAATAAACTATAAATACAACATTTAAACGTTTCGTTTTAAAATAATTGTCAAAAAAATTGGCTTATGCGGAGTCGGGCACACCTCTTTAAGATTAGGCTTCTAAACATAATCTTTGAAAGTGTTTTAAAGTAGCTGCAATACTTTTTTAAAACAAAATGTGAAAACAGCAATTTAAAAAAGTAAATGTAAAAATATGATTATAAATAAAAATACGAGCCTGGTAGCTTAGTGGTTTATTAAACAATGCATTGGGCGTTGTTAAGTACTTTATTAAAATTTCAAAATCCATTAATGTAATTAGCGTTAAACAATTTTATACAGAATCATTGTATTTTAATTCACAATGAAAGTCTAGTCGTGTCATCATGAATATTACATTTTAAGAGCATTGCGAATACTGTCACAGCTTCTAACAAGTGTTTTTTTCTCTAACTTTTGATATTTAGTAAAAAAAAAAAAACCTGAGGTGAATGAACAACTTGCAGTGGCGGTTCGGCAATTTTTCAAAGAGATTTTAATGACCCTTGTTGTGTACTGAATCGCACCCGAACAGATGTCGTCTGTAAGTTCAGACGGTCGTTTTATATCATAAAAGTTGAATTATAAATATTTATCGCATTCGGCTGACTCCACATAAATCCACCTTGACTCAATATTGATGAGCTGGGTTGAAGTATTGCCATATTGAGTGTTATTTTATTCATATTCGACTCAAGAGATCACAATAAATAACTTGTGTAAGATGTTGAGTTAAATAGAAATATCAAATTTATAACGCAGTTGTGGACGTTCTTGTAATAGCTTCTAAAAAAAAAACTATAGAGCATGGCTATTCCACGTATTTTCCGCACCGTTTATATATAATATTGCATCTCGGTGTTTTATTTATATATAAATATTAAATATTTATATATGTGTATTAGGGTGTCCCTTAAAATTCAAGTTCAATATTTTTTTACGCGTATCTTCTTAAAAGTTTAGTAATAATCCTATATTGTCTAGAAAAAAATATTAGTTCGATTTATAAACGGTAACCCGTGCCGACTTGCGATTTTAACTTGTCCATACAAGTTGCGTAAGTACTGCGCTGTGACTTGTAACTGCATGTTTTATTTGTCATTTCATACGTGATTTTTGAGATTAGTAGTGCTCCATTGTTTAGTGCGTTAACATGTCGGTGGAATTACGGAGTGATAAACAAAATAATTTCCTTATCGGTTTGCCTAGATATCAAATAAATGGTGCAAAATTACCATCTAATCGACAAATTCCCTCGGTCCTATTTTACAATATTCGCGAGGTTAAACTGATTGTTAGTGAAAGTGCAAATCTTGTGATTAGGGAGTGCATCATATATTGGGAAAAAGCAAGAATTCCAACAAGGGCATATCCTAACTGCGTGAAGAAACTTGTTGATTTATATCATGTTTGGAGAGAGTTGCAAAAAAAATTGTAAGAAAACTCAGGTTACGTTCAAGAGCCGTGAGAACAATTTCAAAATTGATCTTGATAATTTGTTTGATATTGCACATGCTGATGCTTTTGAGAGAATGAAAATAGAGTAAGATAAATTATTTTTAATGAAACAGAGAGAGCCAGATCGACCAGGATGCTTAGGTGGTGTTGATAAAAAATTGTCGGAAAAAGAAGATAGATCTAAACAACGACGATTGGAAGAAGAGGAAAGGGTTGTAAGACAAAGATAACCACTAGCTCCTGAAACTAGAAAATCAAGGGCAGAAGCAATAAAATCTGACTTCTTTGGAAGTAATGTACCCGACGTAGTCACAGTCCATTGGGATAGAAAACTATTACCCGGGTTAGATGTACGAAGTTCTAAAGAAGAACGCTTGCCAGTTATTGCTTCGTTTGACGATAAGGAACAGCTTCTTGCAGTGCCGAAACTAGAACATTCTTCTGAAAAACATCAAGCTAAGGCTGTCTCAACAGCTCTCTTTGACTAGAACCTTCACGATAAAGTACAAATAATGTGCTGCGACACAACAGCTTCCAATACTGGCCGTTTCAATGGAGCTTGTGCTATTTTGGAGCAAACTTTAGGAAGAGAATTGCTGCTTCTCGCTTGTCGTCATCATGTTTATGAATTGGTCCTAAAAGCTGTCTTTGAAAGCAAAATTAAGCAAATTACTAGTAGCCCAGATATTCCAATGTTTAAAAAGTTCAGAGAAAATTGGAAAAACATCGACGCTAGTAACATTGAACCATCTCTTAATTTCGTAAAACAACGTGTTGCCGAGACAGACATTCAAGCTTTGTTAATATTTTATAAGGCAGAATTAGACAAAGGTTATGTAAGAGATGACTATCACAAATTGGTCGAACTGTGCGTAATATTTTTGGGAGGAGACACAGAGGTAAAATTAAAACTAAGGCCCCCCGGAGCAATGCATCAGGCTCGCTGGATGGCGAGAGCGATCTATTCTTTAAAAATATGTTCAATGCAGAATAACTGCGAAGGACAAAAAGGCTCTACAAGATGTTTGCTTATTTGTCGTGATGTTGTATGTTAAACCTTGGCTCGAATGTACAGTGGCGATCAAAGCACCTAACCAAGATTTGCGCTTCTTGAAGATGTTAAAAGAGTACGAAAAAGTTGACGCAACAATTTCTAATGCTTCTATAAGCAAGTTTAGCCATCACTTGTGGTATTTATGTGAAGAGACAGTTATTCTATCACTGTTTGATGATGAAGTTGATAACCAAACTAAAAAGAAAATGATTGCCAACTTCAACCGGGACAAAACCTCAGATTTTAGCAAACGCTATGACCCGTCAAAGGAAGAACTGCCCCAAAGGTTGTTTGGTAAGTTTAATTGACTTTTTGTGATATATTTAAATTGTTGTAGATTTATTTGTTATTTATCTTATTTTCCTTTTTTTTCCAGGCAAAACACTGGATAATTTCGTATCGGAAAAGAGCAAACAATTTTTATCACGACTGCAGATCGACGACAGTTTTCTAAAGGAAGATGTATCTTCCTGGAATAATAATGCTGCTTTTCTGGAAGCTAAAAGAAAAATAAGTTATTTGAGAGTTGTGAATGATACTGCTGAAAGGGCTGTTAAAATGATGCAAGATTTTAACGGACTTATCACGGCTGAAGAAGAACAAAAACAGTTCTTGCTGCGCTGTGTCCAGGAACATAGAAAATTGTATCCGGACTGTAAAAAAACAACTCTAAAAAAAAGTTACCGTGGCTGATTGTTATTACTTTATGTTTTTGATTAAAGATTAATGTTCATCTAATTGAATTTTTACTATTATTTACTTAATTTATTGCATTTATAATGATTTTATACCAGACCGAAATATCAAGACAAAACACGTTTTTTACTAAACTTTGAAGCTCGGTCGGCACTGGTTGCAATTATGCTAGAAAGATGAAATTTTATATTTAAGACTCTTATAGCATTACTAAAAAAAGTAGAGGGTACCCATTTCGAAATTTGAAAAAAAAAATTTTTTGGTCATATAAGGGACACCCTAATGTGTATGTATATGCGAGTGTACAATTGTGTTTTAATATTATATATTATTGAAATTAAATGCAATGAAAAATATTATTACTGCAAAGCACAGTTGTAAAATTTAGCTGCAGACAGGTTCATTCTTGTTAAAAAAAAACTTGCTGTAATGTTATTTGAAATATGTATTTTTTTTCTGTTATCCGAAACCTATCAATTCATTGGTAAAATTAACATTTGCAGTTTCCCTTAATAAGAAACGCGATGGCCTCATATACAAAGTATCCGACTGGGGGCGGACTTTTAGCGATTCTTTGTACTTTTTATTGTTTGCCTTTGTCCCCAGGAGGTCGCGCCCATCAATATTAGCTGTCAATAGCAGCTTTGTTTTGGATAACGTATGGAACTCCATAGCTACGTGAATTGACTGGACTGTTGCAATTTTGAAAGCCATTACTTTACTTATACAAACAGTCAGAATATTAAAATAATAAATAACGAGAGTAATGGTTTCATTATTGATTGTATGTTTTATATTTGTTCTGTTGTGGACGAATGAACCTATGTATATCAGAATAAAAATACTTGATAATATTTTTTTAAAACGATATATTTAAATTTATTATTATTTTAAGGACGTTTTTATATTGATCGATCGTATATTCACGACTGTTTTATATAATTTTAAATGTCTAAACAAATTTATAATCATTTTCAACAGTGAGGGCCTTGATATAAAAATTATTTGAAACTTTTTTTTAAAGCCATGAAAATTTAAGTTCATATAAAAAAAATCTTTACAAAATGGTCAATATAGTATTTTTGTAAAATTTATTTTTGCGTTGATATTAATTAAGTCTTATGTGTTTTACAACCGTTGAGATTTTAAACTTGACAAATATTTTAGAATCCAGATCAAAATACCTAGTTCGTTGACGATAAAAATAATTATCAAAAATAAAATATTTGGAATAATTTCGAATCAGAAAAGGAGAATCAATACAACTTAAATAATTACGAAGAAAACGGACAATTTCGAACTGAACCGTACCGTTTCCAGAACCTGATAAAACCACTCTGTATTGGTCGAATGTGCCAATCTATAATCAGACTAGTTAGGCACATATGCTTCCATACCATAGGGTGCATACCACCCTTAAAAACCATATGATTACTGGAAGGGAAGGCAATCTTTAGAGCTCCAAACTGGCAACCTAACAAACATGCTCATATTCGTTGTACGATACATTAATGTATGTTTTATAATTTTAAATATGCAATATTTGGCACCCTGAAACTTAATTATAGTACATCTTAAGCAAAAACAACAAATTTTATTTGAGAAATACGCATAGTAAAAAATAATATGTTTACAATTAATAACAATATACTAACCCAGCCAAACAGTAAATAAAAGTTAAATTTTCATATACTCGTATTTAATATTTGTCTTTATTCATAAAGATCACCCCAGATCAAATAATCAAAATGAGAAGTCCAATATCATCCCCACCTTTAAGGATTCAGGGGCTTATATTACATGACTTTGTCTCTATTCGACGTTCACCTTTAAAATACGCATATATTCAATGATATTATTGTAGATTTAAAAAAACATTATTATGTTCAGTACTTCGTGCTCAGTTAAAGTTCGTGCTAACTATAAAGCCAAAAAGCAATTCAACAAAACAATAACGCATGGCTTAATTATAGTCACGATGACCGCGGTGAACAAAAACATATAAAATATACACAGAAAAATTGCACAAGCACCTTGAAATCCTATAATTTTTTTTACGAACACCAACACCTTCTTTTCAACAATACTTGTATTTTATTACGCATAGTTCAATTATAGCCGCTGTGCCCGCAGCGAATACAAATACAAAAATATACTCGGGGATATTCGCATTCGGAATACACACCGGCTGATAGCAGAAGTACTTTGGATTATTTAAAATATACGCCGGTAGTATTTTTCCGTACAACCAGCTTTTCTGAATATTGCACGCCGGCTAAATATTCCGGACTCATGAAAAGTCAATGGTTCGGCTTTGACCGAAAAGGTGTTTTCTGCCGGCGCACACGGACTACTGATGTATTTATTTTACACGGACACGTGAGGCGCGATAGACCCCGGAGGATGTAGTATAATAGATTCCCTCAAATATAAAATATATTTTTTAAAATATTCGTTTCGTCTATGCATACATTTTTTATAACAACAATGTATATTACGATTACAGAAAAGGGTTTGTAATTTAGGAGCTACGGTCCTCACTGTGAACTGTTTTTGAATGCTCGTAAAGTCTTGATGTAAGTGCGTAACTTATTTTAGAGTTTTCGCAATCTTAATACAGCAAACCATCGCCTACAATTTGTAACTTAAATATTCAAAGAAATTATCCAATAAAATATTAATTTTCAATAACATAATGACGAAACATTTTGAGTTTTGAAAACGATTAAAATAAAAATAGGTTTTTTATTTAGATGTAAAAAAATAAATTCGTTTCGGTCTCGGTGCATGATTAGGTAATTTTTAATCAAATATCACACAGATTCAAAATGAACTAATTTTTTTACATTTGTAACGCAATCTCACAACAGTGTTAGTGGCGTGTATTTTTAATGAAATAATCGACGTTCATTAGTGTATTTATTTATAACAGCAAATATATATTGACATTCTGTAGTTGTTTATTTTTGCTCGCCAATCCAATCAAGCGCTTGAAGATGAGAAAACCCGATAGAAGATGGGAAATCAATATATATATAAATATAAAGATTGCGAGAAAATTCAATTAAAAGAATCTAGGAACAAAAATTCTATAACAAATATATTTTTTTTGTTTTCGACAAACTGGGCCTAAAATTGGTATTTATAAAATAAAACTCTTGAAATTTACATTTCATTCCTGCTGCAAATCTCATTGTGAGTTCATGTAATCATAAGTTATGCTTTTATTTTTTAAAACATATATGTCGGAAACGTGAGAATTTGAAATAAAAAAACTACTTTTTAAACCTTAAAAGCTTTCAACGACTCACA
Source organism: Atopsyche davidsoni (assembly GCA_022113835.1). Taxonomy (NCBI): domain Eukaryota; kingdom Metazoa; phylum Arthropoda; class Insecta; order Trichoptera; family Hydrobiosidae; genus Atopsyche; species Atopsyche davidsoni. The sequence goes on along the minus strand of JAILWY010000009.1, from coordinate 17,303,952 downwards.
AAAATAAGTATATGTTCAATCAACTGGTGATTATTATGGAAAAATCAACAGGCTTTCCAGGTAATTTGACAGGTAGATATTATGTATAAAATATTTGCAAATCGTTAAACAAAAGCTAATTTACAAATACCAATTTAATATTACAATTTAAAAAGCGGTTATCATTTTTAAAATTAAATCAGCTTAACAATAAGAGCCCACAAATCGCGATATTAATACCAGATAAAGCCCGCCGATTCAATTTACAATCCAATTCCGCAAAATACACGTTTCGAATATTAAAACTTTTGTAAAATACCGAATAAGTTCTTATCGCGCTCCATATTTAAAATATCCCCGGGGGTGTTATTTCAATATATCCCCTGAGCTGTAATCTGGAACAACCCCCCGCCGAAACGCTAACAACCCCGGGCGCGGCTGATTGCGTATGTACGGCCGTTACTTGTTTGTCGCCCTCGTGGCTTACACGATAACGCACTACTTGCGACCCCGCCTGGAAGCGATCCCGGCACCCCTATTGTAACAATCATGAGTGTATATCGGGAATACGATAAATGAGCAGTTTAGTTCAAAACACTGAGGACGCCTCGTACAAACAATATTTAAAAAAAATCTGAATTCATAACATCTGCTTTTGTAAAATTGGAAAAGACGCATTTTAATTGGATAAGGTACATTAGTTCATATATAGAAGAGGATTTAAAGAAACTCTCAGAAAAATATCATCGTGATTTGTGTGGGATTTGAACCCACATCTCCTGGTTTACATGACCGGTGTACGAACCCTTGTACTAACGAATCACTTCACTTCAGTTTCTTTAAATCATCTTCTATAAATATAATAAACCCGTAATGGGTAATAAATACGCATCTGATTGACCAATCCATAAATAGATATACATTTTAATTGGGTTAAAAAAACTAAAGTTTACGGAGAGTAATCAAAAAAACATTTATTGAAATCACAATCCTAATAATGAATATGGTTGTCAAATATATAGAGCTGTTGTGTAAGTAATCAATTCTTTATCACATTAATAAAAGGTTGTAGTGTGGCATCCTCTAGCTCAGTGGTTCTCAAGCTCTTTTGGTCCACGGACTCCTTTTCATAGTCAAAACTTGCCTACGGACCTTGGGTGAAAAACTACATAAACTCATATTATAGACTAGTTGGGGCAAGTATCGACTCTATTGCGTTCCTATAAAAACCTACCTGACTCACCGCGATGCCTGTTATTACTAGTATTTTATGCACCTGTCTATATTTATATTTTACTTAAGACGTAAAAATCGCTAATAATGTATTCATTGTTATTTATTTTAACATCCATATTAATAAAAATGAGTCAGAAGTGGCCGGAGATCGGAAGTGCAGCCGGATTGGTGAGACTGGCCTTGAGTAGAGATATGTTCGAGGAAATGATCATTTACCTCGTACAAAGACAAACAATTTTTTCTCGAGTATATATCAAATGCATCTATGTCACATAAATATATAATTACTCACGTATATATAACTTGTAAAAGTATATATATAATAACGTATTATATTTAATTAATACTAGTGTGTAGTATATGTAATTAATTAAATTATAAAAAATAATAGATTCCCACATGAAACGATATAAATATTTCAAATAAAATTTATGAGACATGCAGGATAGGTAAGATTTACAAAATCGTATTAAGATTATCCGAATATGAATTTCTTGCTCTATTAAAATAAATATAAATATTTTAGAAAAACATTGTGACTGAATTCGTCGTGAAACATTCAGTATCGAAGGACGTGTTCGCTTCCTGACAGCACTCAAACAGAGAACCTCGGGAGAGTTTGCTCCCGGCAGATGAGAATTTCACTGACGATGTGCCGCCGACGCATAAATAAACAATCTCTGTGGCTGCCATTCCGATCTGGAAAGAGAATATGTCAGACGCCCCGGATCGAGGGACAGTCGGTAAGTAAGTGAGAACATGTCTTCAATATTGAAATTACGCATTTAACCCTTCGAGTAGGGCAACCACACTTACATCTCCGTTTTCTCTAAAAAAACAATTAGTAAAAAGTATCTTAGTGGTAAAATCGTAAACGTGCGTCCGATAGATAATCAGTTTTATTCGCGGTTATAACACTACATTTTTTTCAATAATAATATTATAGTAACTGATATACGTTTTAATTATAATATATAAACATATCATCGGTAACAAATGACCCAAGTATGATCCGTAAACAAGATGGCTTATGGTTATCATATTAACTTATAACCGACAGCTTTCCGATTAGTTCTTGCTTCGATTCAATTGACAAATAAAATAAAATAATTTACTTAATTGACTAGGGTTGTACAAAACTACAAATTATATACTATACATCTATTCAAAATATATTGAAAAACTATTAAAATGTATATTTAATTAACTCTAGTCCGAGAGATTGCTATTTTGATTCTTGCCTTGATTTATCACAAAAATATGAAAATAGCCAATACAATTCATGATTGTGACATTAAATAAATGTAAATTTTCACTATTTTATTGATCGAAAAAATTATATTAAATGTTTTTTTAAAAGTTAAATAAAAATCAATCAACATTATATAACATAAAAAAATAACTATGAGTTTCATGAAAATATAAAAAAGTATATTATGTGTCAGAATAAAAATGGTTAAACAGTGTCCTTTCTTTCCTCTTGAATTTAAATATACCACGAAACGACGTAATAAAATGAACTAAGCAAGTAGCGTTAAGTGCTGTTGAAGAAGATAATATTATATAATTAACAGCCATAAACATATTCTTATCGCGCCATATATATAAGGGGATCATGGCAATCATAACTTTATTGGCATCTGCTCTGAAGGCAAAGTTTTCTCTGAAATTATTTAGGAATTTTTTTCTCGAGTAGGCTGTCTGATAATCCATAGGGATGTTTCATGTGTAGGTATTAAATATAAAATATTTTATTTAATGAAACAAACGTTAAATTCATTCAACTGAGTTTATGATTTTAAAAAAAATAGACTAGTAAAAACTATACCTTACAACTAGAATATGGTTTGGACGACTGTGCTCGTTGTATAAAAAAACTGTCTACCGGTGATTATAAAGTGAATGATCCCGATGAGTGCTTTCAGAGGGGTCACCCCACCTGTCCCGCCCCGGGCAGGTCGGCCTTACGTATTCCCCATATGCGTTCCGAGTTTAGCTCGAGCACGTGACACGAGCCCGTCGCTTCTTTTGCATACAAATTCATCAAAATCATCGCAACTGTGCTGCGACCCGACGTCGTTTGATGGTTGACACATCGCCAAACATTTGTGCCGCGAGGAGAATCTCAAGCCGATATCGATCACCTCCCACAATGCTTAACGGAGACTGATGGGAATCAGCTCCGTTCTGTAAAGCTTTTAAAAAGTTCATATGAACGTGACCTCGTTTAGCAACAGAATATTCGACAAGTGAATGACTATCGAGCTTGGAAAATCTGAGCAACAACAACAATCAAGGTGAATTGTAAGACGAAGAAATAGACAGGTAGGCAAGCAATAACGAACTCTACTGCGAATGTCTCTGGAACCTCCATTTTTGTCGAAACAAGAATTAACCATACACCATATTAGATTATAACATTATATAATCGTGAGTATTGGATCTCAGCGTTGCATGTTGCTAGAGTGAATATCAAAGACATAGCGTTTTTACAAGGATTAGATTTCACTCATCAAGCTATCAAAACAAAAGTATTTGAAATATTTTAGTGAGCCATCAAAATGTTGATATTAATATTCAGGATGTTTTTTTTTCTCCTTGAGTGTATCGAGTTTAGTGAACAAAATCGTATTTACAAGAGTCTTATGTTCTGCGATTCGGGTGGCGTTTTTCTTTGATCGGGTGATTGTTACCAACTTTGTTCGCAATGGGCTAAGTAGACTTACAGCGTAGTTTATTTTTTGCTACATTTATATGTGCATGCCATTTCGTTTAATGTTCTCGAAGCTTCTCTTTCCGCTGTTCATTCCACAATGTACTGCATAATCGTCAAAGTTTAATGTCTCGCAAAGTCATTTGATATTTTTGAACACACCCCGCTACCCCTGGTGAATTTCTTAGCATGTTTTCAAAGCTTTGTGCCAAAACTCTTGAATGAATTTTCTTATTTGAATTTTGTTTAATTCACTTAGGGCCAAGTATTTATTCGTTTGAAGCAATTTGAAATTAATTTATAATGAGGATGAACTAAGTATTTTCCGTAGAAAAGTACTTCACGCTTAACACTTACAACACCTAAGAAGCATCAATACTATTCTTAATATAAAATTTAATTTGAAAAGTTACAAAATATAATTAGTTTCTTTTGTGATTTTTACGTTAGTAAACTTTATTTTCCCTTTAAAAAAATAACATTATTTATAATGTGGGAAAAATAAATATAAATTATTTGACTGGCTAGCGCGGTGGTATAATATATCCAAATATAGTCTTTTTACATGAAAACGATGAGCCGAATCCAGGAAGATTAAAAAAAAATTATATAAAGAAAAAAGTTCACATAAAATGTGGACAAGTATATAAATATATCTTTTTTATTCGTTCCCAAAAATAAATGATGGATTTTTACTACAAGTTGTTCTCGTACATAAAAGGTGAGCTCGTTTTACACACCTTGCTAGAGGGTGTTTCTGAAATATATTGACAACCAGTAAGTCTTATTTATTGTGAAAATATCAGAATATGTCATTTTTACTAAGTTATTAATGACGACAACAATGTCATGTAATATTTCTAATAAAAATTTCAAGAAAAATCTACAAATATTATTTTGCAAAGATCGTAAAGAATATCGGTTTTCAACTGGATTTTGCGTTTTGATTTAAGCAGCTTGTTGTTTTGACTCCTGTTTCTATTTTTAATTTCTTTAATCGATAGTTCGTTCGATTCGGCGAATCTGTTAAGCATTTTATTATTTGCAACATTAAAGGCTTTCTGCGGTCACAGCACAAAACGAAGTGTCTGAGAAATCAGAACCTTGGCGATGGAGGGAAAAATGATTCCCAAGATTCCATCTGAAATTGGCTCACCTGCCGATAAGGGGTGCTTTCTGCGCCATCTATTTTTTTAAGCACTCGGCCGTTTTGGTAATAAATTCTGGTCCATTTATTTCAATACATCGACTGGTCGTGGGCGGACTCGCCCAGTTGCTCGGATCGAATACACCTCCTTCTCGGAGACCATTATCAGGAGGGTATTTACAAGTAGTCTCTCGTGAAGGGTACTTATTTTTGGAAATACAAAAAAAAGTCGATGGTAGGTAATTTGATAATCGATTTGAAGAATTAATTGTGGTATCTAGGCTATTTCTCAGAAAAAATTATTTTAAGATATTATAACATTAAAATTTAATGCATTTTGCATTAAGCCTAATTTCACGGGAAACGTGTTGTATAAGCCATTATTTCACAAGTTATAAATTAATGATAATATTTTATTTTTTAAAATTATATTTCATGTGTTTAAAACATATATATACAACAACACTAATAAAAATTGTAATCTCACATGAATCTATTTATATGAACTTAACCAAACATTTTCCATTATAAAGTTTGTAATTGTTATTTTAAATATGTCGTATAACTGCTTATTTATTATTAAAATAATATACTGTTTTATTTTTCGATTTGTGTCTATACTATAAAGCGATAATTGTGATTACTGTGATATGAACAACAAAACAAGTTTTGTACAAATATTTTTTTCCGTCGTAAATGGATGTTGGTTGTATTCTTTTTTTTTTTTACTTATTTCCACTTACAGGTTACATTAATTTTAAACAAAGATAAAGCATGTTTATTTAATGATAGTTTTATGTAATAAAAAATATTCTGAATTTAACTTTTATAAAATATTACAGCTTTTCGTATTCATAAATAAAATATAAAGAAAAAGACCTGAACACACTCCCGGGATATTTATTAGTGACCCAACTTTTATCCCTCTGGTGATAATGTAGACACAAGATAAAAATTCATAAAGCTACAAATTAGGCACACACACATATATATATATATATATATTTGTGTGTGCATACTTACATACTTATATATATATATATATATATATATATATATATATATATATATATATATATATATATATATATATATTTAATATATAAAACAATGTAAAATGATATCTCATATTTATCTTAAACTTATAATTATATTATCGCTTATGCTGATTTGTGATTGCTTATAAATAATATTTTAACTAATATACTCAGAATCAGTGCGTTTATTTATACATCACCTTTACTAATATGATTAGGCACATTAGTTCATATATAGAAGATGATTTAAAGAAACTCTCAGAAAAATATCATCGTGATTTGTGTGGGATTTGAACCCACATCCCCTGGTTTACATGACCGGTGTACGAACCTTTGTACTAACGAATACCTTCCACTTATCGAGAATTTTTAACAATCATACTCTACATATGAACCAATGTGCCCAGGCCAATATTAGTAAATATAATAAGCCCGTAATGGGTAATAAATACGCATCTGATTGACTTATCCGTAATTGACATATACATCACCTGTTAATACTCATTTGATATAAATTTCATGCTTCAACTTACAAAGCCCTATTCATAAATTGATAATCAAAATTCTTAGTAAGATTAACATTTTAATAATAATTATATTTATATATATGTGTGTGTGTGTGTGTGTGTGTATACACTTGAGTATGAATATATGTGATGTTGCTTTGTCTATTATCAGGGCTTGTGGTCGGGAATGTTCGTGACAGTTTTTCCCTTATAAATAATTCTATATTTATGGAAATGGGAATCCGAGTACAATGATTTAGAGAATTGTTTAAATGTATCCATATATCATTGGGGCCGTAGTTGTATTTGATTTCAGAGGACAGTATAATAGGCAGAGGCTTCGGTCCGTGAATGAACGAGGCGCTAATGAGCCGCCTGGCGCAAGCGGTCAGGGCGGAACTCAAAACGCTCTGAATGTAGAAATTCAACAAACTGCTCGTAGACATGAGCAAACTTGTGATATTCAAATACGTATTTGCCAAGTGAAACAATCCTCAATATTAAATTTGATTATTAGGCTACGATATAAATTACAACTAGTGGGTATTATATAGGCATAGGGTGTCCAAAAAGAGTATCGGGTGAATGTGAATAGTGACCGTTATCGCGATATGCTAAAATGCTGCGAAAATTTTAGGGCCTAGAGTTGCAGGAGTTTCAAGGTTTTAACTTAAAAACGTGGTTTCATGCCACTTGCCATACATCCAATCAATCAATTGAAGCTGTTAACGAATTATTCTCTAATAAGTTCATTTCACGTAGAGGTAAGATCAACTGGCCTCCCAGAAGCCCCGACCTTAGCCCTCTTGACTATTTTGTATGGGGATACCTTAAAAGTAGGGTTTATGAGAATAATACGACAAACCTAACGGAATTGAAACAAAACATCAGGTCAGAAATGGGGGCTATGTGTCAGCATGTTATCAGCAATCTCCAAGTGCCAACAGCGTAACGGTGACTATTTGAATAACATCATCTTTTTGAAATAATTTTTCATTTTGTATTCTTATAATCAACAATAAAAAAAAAACTTGATTACTAGTAATTTTTGTTTTACTGAATTAACAAATACCCGATACTTTCTTTGGACACTATTATATCATAGAAAAATATCACACGTCAATACTATTATCAAACCATGCATAATAGCAAATGATTACATGACTTTTTATCAACCGTACTACTTTAAAAATATGCAAGTTAATAAAATATTTCAACCTTTTGTAATTCAACTATTGATTTCAAATATATTTTCAAATAAATAATACAAAGTATAATCAATATAACGAGAATCGTATACCTTGATTTTTTCCCGCGGTGAGGACGTGTCTTGGGAAAACAGCAGCACGTTTATTCGAGCTTTCTCTACGTTATTGTTTATGTATAATCTACCCCCTCCGAAAAACTGATATCTTGAAGTATTTATCTGTAATTTTATAAAAATACAAACAAAATATATTCCCCGCTCTGCTGAATAATAGATATAAAGTAAGAAGCTCGCCTCGGGCAGAGCCTCGTTTGTTTTCAATTTTGGAAATACATCATAAAACTACGTCGCAAATACAGTAATAAGGTAAATTCTTCAAAATATTTTTTTGTAATTGAAACCACATCGTATTTGATATTACGGTATGAGCTCGAATTCCACCGGTATTGTATAATAATATTATTATCAAATTATAAATAATTCGATGGTTTTATTTTTGGTTTCATTTGTCATTGTATTGCATACCAAATATACTTTATAACGTGATTAATTCGAATTTATTAAAAACACTGAAATCTTTTTATTTACAAATATTTTTTATTTTATTAATATTATTTAATTAGATAGAAAATAATTTTAAAAATATTAGTATGCGCACTCGCCATTTTATGGGTTTTAAGACTCAAGAGTCTGAAGAGGTTCTTGTATACCGAAAATATTCATAAATAGAAATTATCGTAATCTTCTAGCCATTTAGCCAATTCAAAAGTTGAATAAATACACCGCAAATCATGACCAACGCGGATAAATACCCTTGAAAACTTTTTAATATCATATGTTTTGATAAAATATTTAATTATAACTAGTTAGTAACACAATTATATTTAAAAAAATTACGTATACATTTTTTGAAGTATAATTATTACATATTTGTATTTAGTATTTATAATTACTAAAAGTTATATTATATTGTATAAGTTATTAATAGAATCAAAAAACCATAATTTTAATAAACCTTAATATAATGTATCACTGCCGAAAATATAATATACTAAACCAATAAGACATTGATACGAAAAATGTTCTTCTAAATTTATACCCAGAAAAAGTAAATTAATTTCTCTTGCCAAATTTAATCACTAGAACAAAAAATGTTTGATGAAATTAGAATTTAAAATAATAAAACATCAACCATTAATATTTCTTCAAAATTGATTTCATTGATAATTAAAAATGAGTCACGAAAGAACCAACATTTTTAAAGTTAATTAAAAGTTTGAAGCATTGTTATTGATACGTTCATAAATGTGTAATAAAAAAATCAAAGGAAGTACTCCAAAAGTATTTTAAAACACATGCTTACTTTAAAAAGTTCATACATTATACGATAGATTAATAGTTTTGTGTTTTTTTTACTTCGTATGTAAAATCGATTAAATTATTGAACTAAAAGCATGAAATGTTAAAGTTTTTTTTTTATATTTAAAGACATTAGACATGAAGGTTTTTAATAAACATCAATTCCGGCAACCATGCTTTCTTAAATTAAAGTTGTATTGCAAAAACAGAACAAAACAAAATCATTTATAAGAATATGAGTAAGCATTATGTAATTCTATTGAAAACAACCGTATATCTGAAAATCACAACTTCCGTCTTTAAAAAACGCTATTTTTTATATATAAAATCCTTGAATTCTTTAGATTTATTTATAAAAGACATTATTGAAAATACTCGAAAACATATTTGATTATTATTTTTTTTTAATGGTGCATATTCCAGTTATTTTTTCTTTGACATCGCTAGCATATATCATTTGTTAAAAATCTTTTTGTAGTTATGTCTGAAAGCTTGGAACACCAAATATACACACATTACGGCTTCTTTAAGTCCGTACAGAGAGCCTTGTTCAAAGCTTCCAGTAACGAAGGCTCGAATAAATAACATGAAATACGTGTTTCCTGGTAGCCTCTTTATTGCGGGCTGGCGACAAAATCAGAGTATATTTTTACCTTAAATATTATGCGAATTTCAATATTGATAATAATACAATAGGAAGGAATGACTTGCCGTCTCGTATGGCGTCCTGTGTGCAAACTTATTTTTAATTGTTTTAAATAAAATGAAATAATATTCTCTGCTGTGAATTCGGGGTATTTTCAAACAGTTTACCTACACAAATATTGGGTTCAATTTACCATTCAAATCCTGCAATAAATTTTCAGTAAACCACATAGCCATTAGTGTTCCAGATAATTCAACTTTTCCGGGATTTATCTTGAGTGATATATACGGACTTTTAAATGTCCTCCTTTATGTACAAAATATAGACATAAACGGCACAATAAAGCAGACGAGCAGTGATCCCGACATCCAGTTCGATTTATGTCCTCCATAGGATTAGGACTTGAAGCATTATGGCGCAGGACGGAGTCACAAATGACTAGCTCTGGATCCTATATTGCTTGAACTTCCGTCGTAAACTGGAAAACAATAAACGCAACCTGCAGAAAGAACATGCGCTGCCTTTTCAGCTTATCCTGAACTCACCTGTAAACAAACTTTAATGATAGCTTCACATTTATTTATATTTTATTTTTGTCTCGTAATAAAAAAACGAATAAGTGTAGTGTACAGATGATTGAGAGTTTTTAACTTTCGTATAGCAAAAGATATTTAGAAACCTTACAGAAAGACTTTAAAATATATTTTGTGCTTAGTTTTGGCATTCGTTGTCGAGTCCGAGCACGGAAACAAAAACGTTAGATTAACAAAAAATTAAAGCAGCTCAACATCTAAAACCTCAAACAAATCAACTCACAATAAACCTGTTTTAATTAAATAACGTGATTGTTTAGATATTTGATAATAATAATTGGTATCCAATATTTCGAGCTGCCTTCAAATGAAGTAAATTTTATTATGTTTCAAAAGACAACATTTTAATGAGTTATACTTACAGTCGGTCTTCTCAGGTTTATACATATTTATGATATATTATTTTGTATTCTTTCCATTTGAAATTTACCCTTTGGCAGTCATGTTTGTCAGATTAAGCGACATTTCTTCCACGGGACAAATAACGATTCGTTGAAACGAATGAAATTTATTTGGAAATTCGTATAAAATGAACCGCAAAGCTACATCTATTTCTAGTAAAATCATGAATATTATTTTATAAACATATGTGGATTTTAAATTTGTTAGCCAACTTAGGAGCTCACGTTTAAAAACCAAATGTTTTATTTTATGCTTATTTTGAATTTCTTATGAATGAGTAGATTATGTTTAAAAAAATCAATTCAATGAAGACATATTCACAACTACTTCTACTCATTTTGTATCAATCACTTTTTACTCATAGTTATATGGTATAAATTTGAATATTCAGAGCTCTGAAAACTTACATAGTTTTTGGTTCTGCGTCATGTTTATTTTATACTTTATAAACTACAATTACAATTTTTTAACTTTATGCACATGATTGCATATTTTGTGTACATTTATTAAAAAAAAATTACTCACCAGTTTTATCATATAAGTATGGGAGTACCCTACTCGAGAAATTAATTTCAAAGGAACATTATTCCTACAAAAAAAAATATTTAACATCAGCACCTAAATATAAATGTGCTCTGTAAAGTAAAAGCTTCCGTCCCATTTATCAAACTTTAGGTAATACATTTGAGAGTTTTTTGAAGGCGCAATCTCACAGGGTTGAAATATAATTAAGTATTTTCCAAGCGTCTTACATGTATGTTACGGTAACGCTTAAAAGCTTTGCTCGGCTAACAAGTAATTTAAGTTGCTTCGGAGCAAGGGAAAGACTTTATGGAAGGTTCAGCAGTTTCAGAAACTATCCCTTATGCATCTACACATTAAGTATGGGAGTATGCTTTCATGCATATTATGTTTAATTTAAATAGTTATTTTTATATACGTACGAGAATATTTCACATATCAAAGAAACTTTTAACTGAACTTTATACGACAATTGAATGAATAAATAAGGTAGTGATATTAATTAATTCACATTATTTTCTCAGTATCTATGTAAGTTGTATATTTGACTAAATTTGCTTTGGTAAATTTTCAATTTATAAAATTAAAAATGGTAAATAGTTTTAATGATGCAGTGATTTGACTTTGTTTTTTCGAAGACATTTTCTCCAGCAACGTCGATTAAGAATTTTTTTTTTTAACAATGTTTTCCAAATTTCTAAAACTTATTCTCAACTGAAAGTCATTATTTGTTTGAAAAAATATTAGAAAAAAAGAAAAACTTTCTTTTCACAAAGAAAAACATCTCCAATGAGTAGTGCTTTCAATTCTTAGAGCCTTTACTAAATAAATACATATGCTGGATACTTGCAATCTGAATAATTAAGCTAGTTTCCTAATTTAGTCTCATTAACAGCTAACATGCGTGCGTAGAATGCTTTGATCAGTTATCTTACCTCTTTAGGCAATACTTGCTCGAATGAATGAACACCGCAAGCATTGGCATATCTAAAGCACAATATGTTTTCAAGCTATCGATTCAAACAATTATAGTTTCCAAGACTCGCAAACAATTCTGATTTTTAGTAAAATAAGAATAACTCAGTCTTGTAGGGACACATGCATATTTTTATGAACCTTTCTAACTTGGCAAACACGCACACAAATGTTTTACAAATTTTTATTTTTATCATCCAATTAATCAGGATTTTTCACCCATAAAAGTACATTGTGTTTATTTTTTTGTTATTTTGATAATATAGAGGTAAAAATGTAGATTTATAAAAAAATATATTTAAGTCATTATTAATAGAAACAATAAGTGTAAAAACTAGTTTTTAGAAGCATATCTGATTTTATGTACAGAAATGTAATATAATATGTTTAATAGTTTTGTACAGCTTATACTTTCCCTGAAAGCTATTTCAGGAATCCCTGCCAAAAGTTACCATCCTTCTCATTTCTCTAGACAACTTATAATTATCATGCCAGTTTCTATCAGTCTATGCGTAGAAGTTTCAAATACCTTGTATAGTCTTTAGCAATGTGTAGTCACGTCATTCAAACAAAACATAATTTTGAAGGGATTTCAACTCTTGTAATGCTGTCCGACCTAATAAATAATACATTGCATTGGCTAAGCTACATAGCAGATAATTCAAAGTGCTCGATTATAAGACTACACAATATATGAATGCATAATATATTCAAATAATAATGTTTAAAACCGTCATGTGGGACAAAAATAATTTGGGACCGCCAAAACATTATCAGATTTTTTATATTTTTCTCTGGAAAATTTTATCCATGAGGTTTCTCCACATAATAAGACACATGTCAGATTTCATCAAACAGAACACAACTGCAATTGCATATAATTACTTTCTTTTGGTTTCCAGACTAACCTTTCATACCTAAAATAAACTCTATCTTCAACATAAAAGCTTTTATTAGAATTTCATGAAGTCTTCCCAACACCCTATAATATCAACCAGATTTTCACATAGTTTTTACTTCAATGACAACCTAAAAAAATATTAGATAAGACTTTTTTCTTACTAACAATTTTAAACAGGTCTTTACATACCTTTTGCTTTACAAACATTAAACCAATAATACTATAAAGACTCTCACATAGAGTTTACTTTACTTATGTCAACCCATAAATATCAAATTGACTTTTACAAATTGTGTTTAAGATATAAAATTTTGTGTACCGAGTTAGCAAATATTATTAGTTTTTATTTAGAATATACGCAAAAAATAAATTTAAAAAAAGTGAAATGGAAGTTTTTCTTACAAAGAAGTCGAATAAAGACCGCAAGTGAAACAGCGCTGACATGACAGTTTGTACTGTTCGCAATTTTGATTGTCTGCGCGGGGCACGACAGCCGGTCCAGGATTAGAGGGATTAAGGAGCCATCACACGCGTGAGCACTGCTCGTGGCCAGCCAGGGCCGTTTTTGTCCTGATCTTTGAAATCCAGTTCGTACAGTATTAACTATGCAATGACATGGAAAGACAGGGGTGCGGTGACCTCCCTCACTGTCAACGCAGCCCTTCTGCGAAATTACGCATTCCTGTGGCCCACACACCCAGGATGGCAAACCGGAAACTCGCTTTTGAGATTTTTTAATTATTCTCATGTCATAAAACTCTAGACACTCTGGGTGTACTCCCTCAAAAAAAATATTTTATTAAAAAACATTGCAAAATAAATTTAAGCGAACGAGAAGATCGTTGAGGGTCTAAGTCCCATATACGAGTTTTTTGATCATTTTCTCGTGCCTATTGCAAAAAATTGACAGCACCAATCAAAAAATTTTTTAGGGGAAAATGTTAGATACATCATTTTTTTTATTTCTTATAAATTAACTTTGAATATGATAAAAATGTGTTTTTCCGATTGAAGTGTCGGAATTTGGAGTTACGTTATGTACCTGTTTCAATAATCTTAAGCATTTAAGAGTCTTTTTTTAACTGGAATCAAAAGATTTATTATATACCCTCTCTAGAAAATTAATTTAAAAATTAAAAAAAAAAAAATCTTTAACAAACTTTAGTTTTGAAAAGTCGTCATTTTACCCAATTTTTCAACATTTTCAAGATTTTATTTTACCCTGAAAATGGACGTTAATTAAATAATAAAAAATAGATAAATATTATTTATAGTTTTCTCAATACTCTGTATAAGAATCAACTTTCGACATAGAAAAATAAAGTGACAATTAAAATAAGTAAATGACACGATTTCGCCAGGTAATGTACTGTCTCTGGTGTCCGGTTGGACACCAGAAGCAATTTAAAGGCTGGAACCAACTGCTTTATAAGTTTTAAAAAATTAATAGATTCGCGTTCTTCAGAACAAAAAATACTTTTGGGTTTATTTAATGTTAATATACTATTTTTTTTTTTTTTATAACTGTTGTATCAAATCGTACAATTTTCCGTTTGCTTTATTTAATAATAGTACAATATGTTTCTATGTTTGTTTAAAATAAATTACTTTCATATATTCAAACTCTGCACACGTAGTAAATGGTAAATTTTTTTATTTGCATACTTGACGACATAATTATATGGTTTTTCTTAAATTTTATTAAGAGCAAATAACTGGAGTGTTAAATCTTTTGGAATCTTTGGAACAAGAAAAATAACTTAAAAGTGAAATAAACGTATAAACACTACTATATTCTAAAAAATCTACAAATAAAAGCTTTTGTTTAATTATCAATCCACATTTGTCTTCAGTAGGAAATACTTTCGTATTGTTGACAAATATTGACATATTTGGTTTTAAGGTTGACTAATTAAAACTAGTCACCTTAAATGAGCTGTAATAATTCAATATAAATAACATTTTCTATGAATTAAAAGGAGAGTCAAGCAAATAACTGTCTTAATACTTACACAGTTAAATGTCAATTCCTGTTAACAAAACTTGACATTAAAAAAAAAGCAATGAATTCATTAAGCACTCATGGCTAACGCCCACTTTGCGTTTAACAGAGATTAAAAAATCGTGTAACGAGTATTTTTCAAGGATATTTCACGAGCGTTCTTTGATATATTTACGTGTACTTTCCTGGTATTTGTATATTATTTATGCACGACAAAAATCATTTTGATGTTAAATAATTACAAAAATTTACGCGGAATAAGATATTTAGACTGGCCCACGCACGAGCCTGCTAAAAAAAACTGATAAGGTTTTCACGTAAAATACGCTAAGGGTAAAATGTTGTGATGTTGAGTTATTGCTAAAAGAATGTAAAAAAACCATCAAATTATGTATGAAAAATGCAATTTGGCAAAAGACTCCCAAAAAACATTATTAAAGGTTACTTAATAACATGATACATTATTTATGTGATGAAAAATTCAAAATAAGTTTAAAATCATAATCCATTTGTCTATCAGAACTTATATAATGTTTATAAATTAACAATTTTCCAAAAATAACGAATTACGATAGTTTTAATTTGTAAGACACTTTACAAGAGCTTCTGATGAATGAAACAAATCAAATTTTCTCTTGTACATTTAACAATTTTAATCTGCTATTAAAATATAACAAATAAAATCGGTTAATCATATTTGTCACTGTAAATTTATTGGCAAATTAGCTATGTTATTCAAGTTTTAAAAAATATCTGAATTCATGAAAAAAAATTTTTTCAAGCAATTTTTCATCTCATTGTTGCTCCAACGAATTTAAAGTGGAGTGTTTGAGCTTCTCGTTCATTATCAATATCAATCTCATATTAATACGCTATTACCTGATTGCAAATCGGCCGCAAGTTATGTCTCTACGTGTGTAGCCAGCTTTATAGTCTGCCTTAATCGTATACGATTCAGGTTCAATTGTCCTTATTTTGGCATCACTCTCGAATGTTATTTATTATTTTGCTGTTTTGTGTTAAATTATATGATGAAACTTAAACCACCTAAGCTTGGGACCCTAGCATTGAAACCTACACTCAAATTTATGCAATTTTATATATTTATAACCAGATTCATAGAAAAAACGAACTGACAGATTCTGTAAATTTATTCACAATATTGTTCCATAGATGAATATTGCAAGCCGTTTTTTAAAAGCTGCACTTACACGAGCAACTAAAATGAAAAAAAAAAATAATTAATATGAAAATTTATGAAAGCATATTATAATAAAACTAGTATTTGTTTAATTTATTAGCACAATTTTATTTTGATATTTTTATTTTAAAGCTGTTTTTTACAGTGGGAATACTTTGGTCCGCTTGCCGCCGCCCGGTAAGTGATAACGGTTAATTGTTCGTTAATTTTGAAGTCTAAAATAACGCCGAAGCAGCAGCAGGTCGAGCTCCGTGTGCGACCTGGAGAAGGACTTCAGCGATATGGAGATCATGGAGACCTGGACCAACCTGGAGAGTTTATAACATGAGCATAATTCCTCACATGGATTTGAACCCGAAACCGCCAGTGTCAATGGTGGTCAGTAAGATTTTCTCTGACGCTAATGTATTTTGTGATTCAACAATAAATACAACCGAAGATCAAACCGGCAAAGAGAAATGAGTAATCGGTGTATATGCCGAAAATTGCTTCACCATCCGAGAAAATACAATGAACGAGCATAGAGTCCCGACATAAAAAACCAAAAAAACCAATGGATAAATATTAAAAATTATTATAATATATAAATATGTTAAAAAAAAATCAGATGAATTTGTAACTTTTTGTACATATATCTCGTTAATTAATAAATATAAAATATCTACATTAAAATTTTAACAAAATAAATTATTTAAACCTATTAATTTAAATAATTACTAGGTTATAGCTCTTTCATGCATATTTGAATTGAGAAGAATATAGAAGAAAGAATATAGCAAATGAACGTAGATTTTCTAAGCAGTTCGGCGCCTGTCAGCGCAGAGGATAGACGTTTCAATCATCCGACTCGACTTCAAGTTATCTACATCGCGGTCAGAATCAAATATTTAATATCTAAGCTCATATATTGCATATATATGCAATATATGACCTTTTATTTGTCGATTGATGTTTATTTTTCTGTTGTATTTTAAGCTTTTTGTCTTTTCTGTTTCCATTCTATTCTAATTCTTATCTTTGTTGCTTCCAGCCCATCTTACCCCAGGACGCCTGCCCTTGCGGCCACCTGACGTCTCAACATCAGGATGCCTGAGCCTGCCGCCGTCCCAAGTTCCATCTTTCCATTTCGTTTTGTATCGATCCGTATTAGTATCGTTCCATTTTGTCACCCATTTATTTTCATTTTTGTGTTTTCTGTTTCCTTTAATTTCTAATTCTTATCTTTGTTGCTTCCAGCCCGTCCTACTCCAGGACGCCTGCCCTTGCGGCCACCTGACGTCTCAACATCAGGATGCCTGAGCCTGCCGCCGTCCCAAGTTCCATCTTTCCATTTCGTTTTGTATCGATCCGTATTAGTATCGTTCCATTTTGTCACCCATTTATTTTCATTTTTGTGTTTTCTGTTTCCTTTAATTTCTAATTCTTATCTTTGTTGCTTCCAGCCCGTCCTACTCCAGGACGCCTGCCCTTGCGGCCACCTCGTCTCAACATCAGGATGCCTGAGCCTGCCGCCGTCCCAAGTTCCATCTTTCCATTTCGTTTTGTATCGATCCGTATTAGTATCGTTCCATTTTGTCACCCATTTATTTTCATTTTTGTGTTTTCTGTTTCCTTTAATTTCTAATTCTTATCTTTGTTGCTTCCAGCCCGTCCTACTCCAGGACGCCTGCCCTTGCGGCCACCTCGTCTCAACATCAGGATGCCTGAGCCTGCCGCCGTCCCAAGTTCCATCTTTCCATTTCGTTTTGTATCGATCCGTATTAGTATCGTTCCATTTTGTCACCCATTTATTTTCATTTTTGTGTTTTCTGTTTCCTTTAATTTCTAATTCTTATCTTTGTTGCTTCCAGCCCGTCCTACTCCAGGACGCCTGCCCTTGCGGCCACCTGACGTCTCAACATCAGGATGCCTGAGCCTGCCGCCGTCCCGCGTTCCATCTTTCCATTTCGTTTTGTATCGATCCGTATTAGTATCGTTCCATTTTGTCACCCATTTATTTTCATTTTTGTGTTTTCTGTTTCCTTTAAGTTTCTAATTCTTATCTTTGTTGCTTCCAGCCCATCTTATTCCAGGACGCCTGACCATGCCGCCACCCTACATCCCATCTTTACGGTTGCCTGCCCTTGCTGTTTATAAAACTTACCACTGCAGGATGCCTGACGTCTCTACTTCAGGTATTTTTAATTTATTTTTTTATATTTAATATTGTGGGCAATTGTTATAAAATTTCATTTTACGTGTTATAGTAAATAGTGTATGTTTAATTTACCTAATATTTATTAATAAATTGTTCTATCATGGTATTTTTGTGTTATTTATTTATTAATTTTAGTTATAAACTATAATTCTTACTTTGTATTTAAATCTGAAAAAAATATATAATTCTAGTTTTATTCCTAAGGTTCTAAAATCAATCAAAATAATTATTATTTTTCACTAGCATATGGCATTTTTATATGGCAAAAATACTAATTTTTCACAAAAATAAACATACAGATTTGTTTCCTGTTATGTCTGATAGGCTGCAATTGAATTATACATTTTACGCTGTCTCTTCTGAGACGGTTTATAGTCCATTTATTAAAAAAAATATTTGATTTCGACCGCACGTAGAAAAAAGCAAATAATTTTTAGCGTCGTCTACATCGAGCCGCATTTTACGCAATTCTCAAACAAGACTTTTTTAGTTTATCTTTATAATAAATAAATATTTCGAAATAAACACCGCACGGACATGACTCGCCAACTTTTAAAGAACACATTGGAGTAAATCAATTAAAATGCATTTTATATTACCTTCAAAGTAACTATTAAATAATCAACGTGCACACAGTTTTAAGACAATTATTTATTCGTATTAAACTCATTGAAAATCACGTCGAAATAGATCATTTGAAAGTTCAATGAATGTTAAATCGTTTATCAAATTAAGAAAATGAATAATTTTAGTTACTTAATAACAAAACCTCTAAAAGCCATTATAACAGTGAGATTTTCAGACAGCATATGAATATAAAGAAATTCATTTAATGCACATTTTGATGTGTCCGAGAAAAGTATTTTCATAAAAGATAGCAGCTGTCATCTCTATTTATCATATATTTTTTATTTTTGTTCGCATTTTATATATTACACAATTAAGATTTTCAAGGGAAAAAGCTAGTAACATTACATAAAATTTCTCACACTAAATTTGTTATAATTTGTTTTGCATTTTTGCTATATTTTATAGAATATAGCAAAGGTAGCTAGAAAGCTAAAAGCGAAATACGCAAACTTTAAAAATCTTGTGACTTCTAATTATCATTCGCTAAATTGATTCTCGTTTAACTATTTCAGATAATTAAACATACTTTGTAACAATAAATTTCGTATCAATTACGCGAAATCATAAATTAGGAAAGTTTTTAATTGAATGAAAATTAAATTTTCACATTGTTTAACTCTATAAAGGGTTGAAGGAATAAAAATGAGCTCTCGAAGATAAAGTTTACCCTATAAATATAATACTGTTTTACTTGGGACATTATGTTTTGCGAAAACTGTTGCAATTTATTGAATTTTCAACCCAATTAATAATTTCATACAACTCAGATCGGATTACTCATTAATTTTTATAAATTTTATTTTATTAAAATTTGCAACATCGATGTTGCAAAATTTAAATAAAAAATAATTAAAGAATAATTTGTTATTTAAATTATATAAAATTATTTTTTTTATTAGAAAGTTGCTAAAAAAATAATGAGTAAATCATATACGAAGTCAAAATTAATTAAATCTTTAAAAAATCTACATTCTAAAAACCATAGCTATAAAAAGAGATATCTAAGACAAATGAGTTAGTATAAAAGATACATTTTAAAGAACTTTCAAGACCAGTATTTTTACTTTATGCGTGTCCTTGGTTTCACTGTGAATTACAGAAAAAAAATATTTACAACTTAAAGTTAGTTCCTTCAAAGTTTTTTTTTAATAAATTTAATGAAACCTTTAATTCATTGAATTAAATCGGGATAAATATCATATTGAGTATACACTAAGATAACGTAAATTATAAAACTACCTGTGTTTATTGACTTGGTTACAGGTTGAAAACCTCAAAATTTAGTTCCTTGATTAATTTGCTTAAATACTTGATTACCGATTATTCAAATATTCACCTTACAGTTTTGAGCTTGCTATGTTATTTAAAAATAAAGGCTTTAACATCAGGTAGCTAAAGATTAACTTATGTCGTGTAAAGAAAACTTCTGGCAAACCCCCAAATAACTCTCACAAGAGCTACAATAAGCATATCTGATAAAGCACGCATTAATTTAAAATAAAATGTATTCTTTTGACAAAAAGCACCCAATATTAAACGCTTTCCTTGAAATAAGGGTAAAACTTGTATTCGCAATTCATCCCTTGAGTATTAAGGGCAAAGTTTCAGGCTGTAAGCAACCCCAACAGAGAATAAATAAGGCAAATATGATTGATTTATGTGCTATCTGTAAATATTTAGCCCTTTTAGAACGTCAAAGTTTTTAATTAATCAATTATGATTTATTATTACGTATTATGTTAACATGGCGTTAAGTAACAAAATTAAATGCCAATGCTGATATAATCAATTACTTCCTATTTGATAATTATTTGTGAGAAAATTGAAAACACAAAATATAAATTAAGCAACAAAAATACAACCTATTCATGACAATAAGCTGATATTTTTTATACAATAAACGTATCCACGACTTTTTATTTTTCACTCTTCATATGCAAACAAAATAATATGTATAATATTTTAAAACCAATGGATATTTATTTTCTTTTTAGAGATTTTTTGAGACAACAATGTCAATGGCGTAAATATACTTACTAACTCAAAAAAAGAGCTTATGTTAACATGTTAAATTCGTTCAAAATTTTCTCCTAAGTAGTATTGAAAGCCTTTGAACACGAAACGTTAACTTAAAGATAGATCTTCAAGTGATTTTGCTGTCAATATATATTGTGTACTAGAAAAGTGATTGATCTTTGATCATTTGATGTGGAAATAATAAACTGTTTTAAACTTACACTCTTAAACACCTGCGGCAAATTTCCATGTGTATAGCAGTACATAATGACATCAAGTCTTACCCATGTCACTCTGTGTGAACGATTAACGGAACACGTTCTTGCAGTTTATTACCTTAATCACAATTGGTTCTATAATTATCATTATTTAAGGTAGATTATCTAAGAATGTTTTAGGTATCATGTTGTGTAGTGGTTTATGTCTTCCGACGTTTTAAATTCGAGGCTAAAACCATCTATAAAAAATCCTATTCCAAAATCTACTAACAAATTTAATGTTTGTTATAACAAACAGTGAGCTTACTTTACATCTTAAGAAAAAAATTCCCAAATAATCGTTATAAATAATAAATTTTTAAATACATATATGTATTTTTCAACTTTTTAAAACCAATATTTAAATTTATTATTTTGAATGCTGTTTCTTCTGAAAATATTTAAACTTCTGCTTGGTACATGTGTAAAGTGGTAAAATAAAATATTTATTTTTCCACTAGCTTACATATTCGATGTATAATTTTCCACAAATCTTTATGTTTTTCGTTATAAATATTTACTGATTCAATAAATAATCGTGCGTTGTTTAAAATATCAGTATTTTATTTTTTTAAACATTAATAGATTAAAAGAAAGCAAAGACAAAAAAATAATAAATTTAAAGAAAAAACACACAAAACAAAATGCCTTCACTAATGGGCCAATTTTAAATCCTTGTTACTTTTTTGTATATTTTCGTAATATTTTATAATTCGTTAATCCGTTAATGCAGAGAAATTTTAAACCTGTCACTTTACAGTGCCAATTAAATCGTGTGCTTACAAAACAAAGTCAATTTATTTTTAACACAGGCGATCGAATAAAGGCAAACACG
Source organism: Atopsyche davidsoni (assembly GCA_022113835.1). Lineage (NCBI taxonomy): Eukaryota > Metazoa > Arthropoda > Insecta > Trichoptera > Hydrobiosidae > Atopsyche > Atopsyche davidsoni. The sequence goes on along the minus strand of JAILWY010000009.1, from coordinate 17,281,591 downwards.
AAAAACCCACACTTAATGACCAGGCACGTACTTTTAATGTCACGGGGTATTGTGGGATAAAAACATGACCCCGTCATTAATCTTCTCTGAAATGTAAAACTTTCTTTAAAAGTGAAAACAGCTTTCAATATGTGCAAGTCCTTCGGAAATTAATAAAATAAACTTTGAAAGATACAAATGCAATACCAAAAAATAACTCACGCTATGACTAAAAATTTATATAAAAAAATTCTACCAAGTACTTTTGGTCAAAAATTTGGAATATAGCAAAATTAAATATTGAGTATTTTATTAGAATATAATAGACTTGAATGTTTTGTATTAGAATCGGGTCGGTACTACAAAGTACCCCTGAGACACGGGGTCAGCTCCAGCGAACCTCTCCGAGGAGTGAACGTCCGATGAAGTCTCGGACTACATTCTGGAGAGGGTTTCAATAACTCTTTGGACGTCTGCCAGCCCGGGTTGTATTTAAGTGAATATAGCTGACTTATAAGTCCAGTGTACCGGCAAGAAAGCAACTCGTAATGATAATTATGCTTCCCATTTACATGTCGGTTTCATTTTTTTTATTTTCAAAAATCTTTATTTATCTTTTTATATACTTCTATGTACTCTCCGGGCTTGAGGGCTGTTGTTATTAAAATAAAAGCGCTTTTGGGTGTATACTGTCTCTGAAAACGCAGTATTTATATTTGTCCAGCAATAAAAAATATATATCAAAAGTATTTCAAATAAAAAATACAACACTTTTAACACATTTTGAACTGTCTAGTCTCTTTTTCGCTAATTATATAACATCTTTAAGTCGTAATAGTCAATGCGTAAAAAATCGAATATATATATGTGTGTGTGTGTGTGTGTGTGTGTGTGTATGTACATATATATTTTTTTAGGCTATGATGCCCTCACAGTCCTGTTGAGATTATTAGTATACAGCAGATAATTTAATTCCAGCCAATATGATAGAACCTTACCGCAGAAATGATTCGTTATTAATATGTACTAATGAAGCATTCGGAGGCACAGCATGCGATAACGCTCGACCTAAGGGTAGGTAGGCTCTTGTTCACGGCTCCACGACTAACCTCAACGACCCTTAAGGGATGTAGCCGCCCTTGCCTGCAAATCCGTGATAAAGCGAATAGATACGCCCAACCCCAGCTGGCGGACGTTCTAGCTTGATTATTTATATCTAATCTCCGACACCTGCAACGCTTCTGAGAAAATGCCTAATTATTTCATTATAAAACTTTGTAAAATTATTATTAATTAAACCGTAAATTTATTTGGAAAAGTATCGCATAGCTCGATTACATAATCTTTAATCAGTTTAATAATTCCCTAATCAGTATACCGAGCTATAAGTAATCATTTGATTTATTTTCTTAAACTTATATCTAATAAGTAATACTATCAATCCTCGCGGGTGTTTATAATTATCATAATTTAAAAAAAAAAAATCTTTTGTAATTTTTTTTTAAATACCACTTACCATCATATTCATTGAAATAATTATCCCGATATATCGAAATGAAACGTTTTAATATTAAAAAAAACCCTAAAAAGTCATGTTTTAATTATTCTTATCTCAATTCAAAAAGCGCAGCAGCCCAAAATAAATATTATGGATAGCAATTATCTCTCGCAATTAATCTATTTTTTTTATTAATTTCTCTTTTAATAGCTTTTAAATTGTAAAAGAAAAAATTTGTGACTTGCAAAGTCAGCCATCTAAATTTGATAACTCAACTTTTACAAGGTTCAGCAAGCTTTCTAAATTCACATTTTTATATTCATATAATAAAAGCTTTTTCACCCTAGAAGCACAATAGACAAATAAATTTTGTATGCCCAATTCTTGATAATAGGATTCGTAAGCGTTAATTTTTTTATCAAGTAAATATTTCGTACGCACTTTTATAATATTTTTTTACGCTTTTAATTGTTTTACTCAAAACCCATTTGAAAAGTGAACATAGATTAAAAAAAAAAACATATGTTCAAATATCATCAATAACTTTATATTTTATTTCAAGCAAAATATCATGTATCATCTTAAAGGATAGCAAAATAAATCTTTTAGAATTGCGATTTTACTCTGTACACATTATTTTTTACTACCATCAAACTCATCCGTGCGGATCGCATTTTTATTGAATGTCTTTTTTCAGTTTCACTTTGAGGGATGCCTTTTGAGTGACTTTGATCCACGACCTCTATATTATTATAAATCGACTTAAGGCAGATAAATATATGTACAACTTCTATAGAAGAGATAAAATCGGATAGTTGTATCTAATTGGGGTGGTCTTGTATTTTCAGTAAGGTATTTTTATGATTTGCTTCTAAGGCCAGTTTTTAATACAAATATTTATATATAATACTCAGACCTGTATTTTAATTGAATAAAACACGAAATTTGATATTAAATTCAAACATGAATTACACACAATACATCTGTGTATATTATGTAAAATCGTATTTTATAAGTAATCGTTAGCGAGATTTAAGTGGTAAAATCATAATAATATTTTTTCCATCATGTTAACAAGTGATTTGGCGTATTTTTGTGTACCATGAGTCAAACAATCTTCTCATTTGTATTCTCTGCAATACACAGAAGTTTCAAAAAAGTTCCACCATTACAAGTGCTCAATCTGAGACTTCCAAGCTGTATTTCTTACCTACATCCTGAGCTCGATCCGCTTACTTGGCATATCCACAAGACGGAGGTCTGCAGTGATGGCTATACTTCGTCTTATCAACTCAACCTCAATTGTGGAGCTTTAATAAAAAAAATACATATAAGCATAGTCAAAATCTTATTCAATACTATCCATGATTTCAATATTTGTCATTTAAACGACACTGTCAAATTAAAAATAAAAGATTAAGACAGTCTTCTATTTTATGCACTGTAAAAGTCATCTCGTAATTATTATTTTCGATTTCGTTTGTTACTCAGAAAATTTAAGTCAACCTCTAAATAGTTCAAAATACTAACAATATATAAAGTTGACATTGAAATTGACGATTATAACAAGTTATTTATTATATTGATAAAAAGGCGTTGTCAGCCGCATTAACATTATATAAAACGGAGCAGTCACTAGAATTATGTGTACAAAAAAAAATTATAATAATATGATTAAAATAATATATATTCAGTCTCGTAAAGCTTCTTTATATACAACTTTAATAAAAACTAAAATTTGAAAAAGTTAGCACATGTATTATACATAAAAAAGCACCTAAATGTGAAGTAAATTAATAAAAATAAAAATAAAACCTGAAATGCTTTCACCTTAATGACATTTTAAAGCCATTTTTCGCTGGTTTAAATCCGTGGGTAGAGTGCTGGAGGACGTGGCTGTTTTTCAGTATGAAATAACGCAAGTATAAAAATGCTGGAAGTTTTCAGGCCACCGCAATAAAGTTCCCATCCGTGCCTCCGGCGCAGCTTTCTTTGCAATGCAGTCTCGTGCAAGGCCCGCACTGGTGCAGGTGCAGGAGCAGGGGCGGGGGAGCTGGACTGGACACTGCCTTAAACACAGCCTGATTTTAGAAAAACTCAAAAAATACCATTTTTTTAATTTGTCACTAAATTAAGTCATACTTGATCTAGAACAGTGGGTCTCAAACTCTTTTGGCCCAAGGACTCCCTTTCATAGTCAAAACTTACCCACGGACCCCCTTTCATCGTCAAAACTTGCCCACGGACCCCTTTTCATAGTCAAAAATTGCCTACGGACCCTGGGTGAAAAACTACATAAATTCATATTATAGACTAGTTGGTTCAAGTATCGACTCTATTGCGTTCCTGTATTAACCTACCTGACTCACGGCGATGGCTGTTATTACTATGCACCTGTCGTTATTTATATTTTACTTAAGACGTAAAAATCGCTAATAATGTAATAATTATTATTTATTTTAACGTCTATATTAATAAAAATGCGTCTCAATTTTTTTATTTTATGTAAAACCTTGCGCGGACCCCCTGACGTTGTTCAGGGACCCCCAAATCGATTTTAATTTTCTAAGGACCCCCTGATTGCTCCCATTGGGTCCGTATTGACCATTTTAGGAAGCACTGATCTAGAATATATATTTACACACACAAATACACGTGTATAATCAACGTATTTATATCTAAAAAAAATAATGCAAAATATTTTTTTAAAAAGCAGCTAAATTGAATCAGGTCTAGCGAAAATGGCATCAACAAAAAAGGCAAAACTGGGTCGTGATACAGATGCCAGCATTACAGCCTTGGCGTATCAATATCCAGAAGGCATTTTTTTTGACAATAACCCTCGATCCATCCCTGTGGGGGTGCCGCATTAGTAGGGGCGCCGGCCAGTCCATTACGCGCCTGCGCACGTGACCCACCCTCCCTCCCCCCACACACAGCCTCTTAGGGGCGGTTTGTAACCTGCGTTACTCAACTATTGAGAGCCTTGTGGTTGGAGAATTAATTCAGGTGTTAACACTCCTCGTAACCGCCACTTATGTATTAAATCTTATTTAATAGGAAATGGATCGTTTCAAAATCGATCGGGAGATTTTTATATCTTTTGCTAATATGATTGTATTTTGATGTGTGTTTGAAAATCTGTAGTTTCGATCCCGGTGATGGGACCTTCTTCTAATATTTTATATTGAATTGTAAATATTCGAATACTCTATAATCTACTTGTCAGCTACATCTCATATGTATCAGCAAATTGACGTCTCGTTTAATATCAGCGAAATCTCACAAAAACTACTGGTTATGGCTATACCATTATTCAGTTTGTTTGAAAGAGACGTCAATTTGTTGATACGTGTGTGGGGCGCTTTAACATGACATTCAAATTTTAATGCTAGAACCAAAACACGTGAAGTTTTACAAAGATACGGTATAAAACCCAAGAACACAGTAGTTCTAATAGTGGTTGCATAAAACATAAAACACACATAACCAATATACTGCTGTTTTCTTATGGCAAATTCTTATGACCTTCTAATATAATACGTTAGTGAAGCAATTGTAAATATAAGTATAATATTATAAAATATTATAAATATATAATATAATAATATAATAGTATACAGCATAATAATATAATATTTAAACATTTGACAAATACAGTTTTTCTATAATGTATGCGTTTATTTTTTAGAAAATTAATATCCAGTCAATAATGGTTTAATAACAGATGATACAGAATTTCAATTAAAGTTAAATCAGTAAATAGTAAGTTTGAAAATAATTTGACATTAATTTAACCTTCAGGTAAAAGAATATATTTCAGTTTTTTCAATTCTGTTGTAAATTGAAGTTGCAGGGAAGTTGTAAGTTGTATTTCAAGTAAAAAAAAAACTCGAACGAAATATATCTTATGTAGATATTCCATGATATTCCTGTTTCCAGAAAAGCAAACGCAAAAGACGTAACAAATTGAACACAGCCACCATTGCATTTGTATGCTTGTATTTTGTGATAAATAAATATTTAACAATATCATCGATCTTAAATTATCTGACTAATAATATTAAATAGCCAATTGGCTTTGAGACTAGAACATTTTTGTTTGGAATGACTATCGCCTTTTAAAAGCGTATTAATTCTGAAAAAGTCACATTAACATAAAATAAATAATGGCTTCCCAACCAAAGATGACTTGGAAGACATTTGGAAATCTAAATAATTAACTCTGGAATATTATAAAATAAATCTTATCAGTCACAGATTCAAACAGGAATACTTTTATAGTATATATAGTTATAGTATATTTACTAATTTTATTGGTGATTACTAAACTACGTGAAATTTATCAAGCTATTAACACAATAAACATTTACTTTATTTATTACAGTGCCATTTGCGATTTAGTGTTTCGCTAGCCAATAATTTTCCATTATTCTGAAATAGTGTGATATCATTTAACTTTAATTTTTTTTTTTTTGAAAACAAATGGTTAAATTTACCAAATTTCTTATTTATTGAAAAAATCATCCTACGCCAATACATGTGCTAACCTAATCATGCACTAAATATTATAATTTTTTTTATCATAATGTATAAATAACATATCCGCAGTTAAAACATAAACAATTCCAGTGAGTTGAAAAAAATTATTGTAACTTTTACCACACATATGAATACGTAGTTTAAAAACATGTTTATACTCGTATATATATATAGGATATAGAAAACATCTAAAACAAGTAAAAAGCTAAAAAAAACACACACTAAGGAAATATTTTAAGGGTGTTTACACATCACACTAAGCATCCCCTCAATTAGCGTTTGTTTTTGGTTGAGTTTTCGGAGCAAAATCGATTGAGCATTGTTCCCGGCGGCGCGGTCAGCCACATCAGCCATCACGCCAGCCTCGCACAACTCACTCTATTCGGGGATTTCCGGTTTACTATCCCCACGTGAAATCTTTTACATGCAAACGGTTGTTTTTAAGTTTATTTCTGTCAACTTTACTGCCTTCATATCGACCAATTTCCTCGGCTGAGGTACCCTTCGCAGGAAAGTTGACGAATAATGGCTTCAGATATAAGACAGAGAGAATAATTTAAGGCTTGTATAGTAATAACTCTTTTTTTACCAGCGACGCAAAAACTGTAAACATGCTACAGTGGTTTCCATTTTTACTATAAGCTGAAATAACATATTATTAATTTAATGAATTGGCATGTCACAGGTATTGTAAGAGTAACCGTTGAACCATTAAACACATTCTGAATTCACAAAATGGTTCAAAACATTTTTTTAATACAAGCTTTACTATTCAAAAACAACCTTATGTCACTACATGTGATACATAGGAAAACACACACCGAACAAGTGTTTTTTTTTTTTTTATACAATAAATATTTTTAAAGCAAACCAAACATGCGAAAGTCACGGTTTTATACCGTTACATAAAATTTACGCAACTGTTATAGACATTGTTGGGATACCGTTAAAATCCTGAAATACACATCATCGTTCTTCTAGCTCGCCCGACACATTGTTACTGCCAATACATAACACACCGAGGAAATATTGATATCTTTTCACTTTCAAACTCTGTGAAATTCCGTAGACAAACACTTTGCTTGGTACATATTGTGTCTTCGACAATGCGCATTTCAAAATAGATTGAACGGAGCTGATACGGACCCGCCCAAGCCCCGGTCCATGACGGCGAATATTTTTTATAGCAGGAATAAAAGATATCGCTCAGTTTTATAGGAAAAATAAAACCGTTGAGCAAACGTTTTTATATCTTACTTAGGCATGTAAGAAGTCCTTTGCTAATTCGGTATGAAGAAAGGGACGCCTTGACGATCGCGCTGATAGTGTTTGTTGAAAATATTGCTTAGTAATTTGATAAAATTTGGTTGGATATCTTATCAAGAACCTCTTGAGGGTTTTTTTTATATGAAGAAATCATTTGTTAGCGAATATAAAATAAATGTTTTTATTAGATGATTTGATGATGAATTTATTGGGAGCAATAGAAATAATGGTTTTGTAGGATATGTATAAATTATTTAAAAAAATATACTGAATTCAATGATATTTTATTCTTTGATCGATAAAACTCTAATATAATATATATATTAACTATTATAATATATATATTAAAGTAATACTTCTGTAGAGCTTTAGGCCTATATATTTCGTTTATATATTTTTGGTAGTATTTCTGGCATTTTTACTGCAACAAAAATGATTGTGACGTTTGTTGACGATGTTTCAAATATATCTAGAGATATCAATTTTTATATGAATCAATAAAAAAAAACCCCTACTTTTACTATTAAGAAGGTTTAATCACAAATATTTTTCAAACAAAATGACTAGTCGACCCCAAACCCTTCATTTTTCACGGTATTTTCACAGTTAGGTTGTTTTTTGTTTTATTTTTTATAGTAACAACTAATCTTTTTTATATTTTCTGGAATAGTCTGCATTCTACTAAATTTTATATTTTCACAGGCTTTGGTGTGGAAAAAAACGTAATATCAGTTGTTTTTAGAAGAATAAACGATTTATACACAAATTTACATATTTTATGTAAGAAAATAGGCTAGAAAAACAACAGCATTTTCCTTTTTATTCATGTTTACATAGCTTTTTTCAAATCTTTATTAAGCAAACATGTTGCCTAGTATTTTCCAAGGGTTCCACTTAAGTTTTAATAAATGATTCAATAAGTGAGATACAGTTCTCTGCTTCTTCAGTGTTTGATTTTCTTAGCGTCTAAAACAATATCTTGTATTTATTTCCACATTTAATGTATTTTTCTTTATTATATTGAATTTGTATTTATGAAAAATACTGTCATTTAATACAATATTGTAAAAATAATATTATTTTATTAGGAAAAACGGAACAATAAACTCTTTTATAAAAAATACTGCTAAAACATCAAAGCAGAGGACTATACAGATTGCTAAGTAAAAAAATAAGAAAGGAAATTCAAGAACCAAGTAAAGAAATCAAAAAATATAAAAATCTAAAAACAAAATTGATTACGAGATTACAATAATTTTTCTTTGCGAGTACTTTCACTTTTCAAGGGCGTCTTTTGATGTGATTATAATAAGATCCATCAAACTGGTAAGATCCATTATTTATGTATATATTATTTAATATTTTGAATAAAAATACTTGAGTGATTTTCCACATTTTTGTTTTTATTAGTGACCGGTTTCGCCAACCTTTCACGTTGGCATTATCAAACAGAGTCAGTAGATAATCAAACAGAGTCAAACAGAGACTATCAAACAGAGTCAGTATCTGTTTGATAATGCCAACGTGAAAGGTTGGCGAAACCGGTCACTAATAAAAACAAAAATGTGGAAAATCACTCAAGTATTTTTATTCAAAATATTAAAATGGAATTCCACCAAGTACTCTCTGTCAAAAATATTGAATTTCTTATATATTATTTACTTAATTTTTTATGTAAATTTGACATGTTTTGCTGAAAATTATTTTTTTATTTCAAGAAACACTTAAATATATATTATTGTTCGACAATCTAAAAGTTCAATAACTTTTTTGGAACTTATTTATTGTGTGTAAATTAAAAATACGTGGTTCTTGGGTGTTATGATGCAAATTTTTTTAAAAGTTTCTTTTTTTCTTCTTTTTTGAATTCTTGTAACTGAAGCCATAGTCAGGGATTTAAAATAATTTTCATATTTTAACATTTATCAGATGTAAAACTAAGTACTTAAAATATTTTCAATGTATTCTAAACTTCTCACTCGGTTAATGACTTGAAATTCATATTCAAATAAGTTACAAATATGAAATTGCTGCACAGATTAGAATGTTGTTATTTATTAAAAAATTGTAAATTTAAACATAATAGTTTAAGCACAAAATAATAAATAAAGGTATGTACGTGATCTTTTTTATTTAATCAATGATATTTTATTTTTGAATGAAATGATTTCAGTGTGGTTTTAGATTGCTTCCATTACTTATAACTTTTTATCTTTTTACTACATTTCATGTGATTTTATAAAATAACTACTTTCATATTAATTGTAATATAAAAGTATGAACATAGGGAATATTGGTGTGATATGTCATTTTATTTGGCAACTTTATAGTTTCTATTATAAATTCAATTACAGACGAGTCATAAAACATAAATCGTTTGTTTTTAAAGCTATGAGCAGTAAAATTTCGCAGCCAGGGTTTTTAATCAAATATTTATAAGTAGCCATGTACATACTTAAAAAGTAATGTATAAAGTACTTCTTTAGATTTATTGAGATTCACAGGTTTTTAAAACCAATAAAAATTAAGTAAATCAATTGTAATCTTGCATTCAACAATCCAAATTTTCTTTCAGCAGGAGATCCATGACGGTATTTTTAATATTTATTATGTTATATCATTATATATTTTTACAATTAAAATATTGTAAGGATTGTATTTGTATATCTATGTTTATAATCTTGTCATGTTTGCTTGCATGTATTTATGATTTTTTTTAAATTCCCCAAATACCTTAAATAATAAAAAGTGTCATATTTCAAATCAATAAATAAAACATTGTTAATCAATACAAATATAAAAAAACACAATCTTTAGCATTGAAAATTACTTTAATATCGATGTTGGTTTCTTCATATCTAATAAAACTTTAAATGAAATTTATCAAATGATCTTTTTCGAAAGGTCAGTTTTCAATGATAATAAAGTGATAGTATTTTTTTATTTACTTTTATCGAATAAAAATATGGCTTCATCTGTAATATCAACCACATAGAAATATTTTATTTAATTTTTATTTTATGCGTAGAATTAAATAAAAAATATATTTTGGTTTATTTTAAATACAATCTTCATTCTGAATACTCTAAAATATATATTCCTTAAGATATTTTTGCCCCATTCATTAGTAAGTTTATTTTATCGATCATGATTGGCTCATATTAAAGTAGTAAAAAAATATATGAGTTACTCAAATTATATTGAATTGCTCAACTAATCCAATAAAACATTTGTTTCAACATTAAAAATGTAACCAATCTTTTAAATCCTCTGCCCCGTTTTAATTGATTTAAAAGCTTGCATATACAAAAAGTCTCATTCACTTTCTCTTTTTTTCCATTTTTTCAAAATACAAATCATATTGATTTTTGTATCTACCAAGATATGAAGTGTGTAGAAAAGTGAAATTTAATATGAGAGGTACAAAAATACCTTTCTTTTAAAATGGTGCAGACAACCAAAAAATATTGAGAGCATCTGTATCGAATGATAAAAGCTTTATCGCGTTTCCATGTGCCACTTTATTTTTTATTACTAAATATATGCTAAAAAAAACAATTTTAATAATCATCATATATTAATGTTTTTTTATTTTAATGAATAACCATAACCGTAGATATGTATATATTAAAATATATATTTTAATGCAATTTTTCTACTCGAGACCATGAATACCAACAAGTAAAAAATATCTTTTATTTTAAAAACCCAGAAAAGAATCAATTAAATAATAACATTAAATCAATTGTATACAGAAATGAGTTTAAAACACTAAAAAATTCTCCAAATTCATTGATATTTTTATAGCTTTTACTCTACAGTTTTACTCCCAATAGACAACATTTGATTATTTTCTTATTAGCCTGTTATTATGCAATGATTAAGGCAAGCCGGGCTTCCGTGCTTGACGACAGTACCGCCACTGCTTAGATTTATGATAAAATTATTGCACTGCTTATATCATTCATTTTAATTCACTCCAGACATTATCTGTAGTTATTGCAACGTGTTCGTATTAATAAATAATTTTAATTACATAATACTTTGACAGCATTTTAAAAATCTCTAGAGAATTCAACAACGTAAGTGTATTTGTTTATTAATATAATAGTACTAGAAATGTAGCCCGTTAAAAAATTACGGATTCGATGAACGATGCAATAGTGTTTGAATATATGTTTGGCTGACAATAAGATGAATCTTTCGTTAGCTTTCGTTTTGTACCATCAGTTGGATGAAGGTGTGAAGTCCTGTGATATATTTGGCCTTGAACTTTGAAGCAGAGTGGCCCTGATTCTGCCACTGGACCTGTTAATTTAGCTCCCATTGATGCAAAAGATATACTGTTATTGTATGATCTTATTTTTCTCTTGAAATTTCCATTATAAATATCCTTTAAATATACTGGGGAAATAGGTCTTGCTGGTAGTTTCACTTTACCTTTGTGATAGTAATCGTTGAACATTCCATCTGATGGGTTTTCTGCTTGATAATGTAAAGCATTGCAGAATCGACAGGTCACACTAATTAATCCGAAGACAAACGCAGCGTTCGCTGTGCATCAGTTTCTTTTTGTCTTGAGGTCGATGCGCGTACTCGAATTTTAAGAAGACGCTGCTCACGTTTTCCTTCCAACTCATTGCTTGACATTTATGTCACATTTCGTGTCACAAACAACGCATTTCTCCAGTCTTTATCACATTCAATTGTGCAATTCTTTTTGAATTACGTTTTCTGTGCGTAGACGGTGTTATTTCGAGTTATTAATGATGTGATTAATAATTTCTAATGCAATTCGATAGAAAAAATAGAGATGGCACTTGTGTCAAACTGACATAAACTGGAAATTTCTTAGAAGCATCAAAATTTGTTTTTTTTGTAAAAGTTCTAAATTTGAATTTCTTGCAGTGAAGAACTGAGTCATATAATTCGTACATATTGAAACTCGCTAAAGCATATTTCATAGTTTATGAATAAAAATATTATCCTATCGTCTTGAAATTCGGCACATAGCTGCGGAAAAATTTACTAAACTTATGTGCAAAAAATCAGCGTTGTATATTTTAAGATATTCTATAGAGAAGCAAAAGATGAAACATACATACACACAATGGCTATTATATATATTAGATATTCGTTCAAGAAAAAAAGGTTTAAAATATTTTATTTTATTTAACAAGCAAAAGTTTAAGATTTTGCCGATCATTTTTTACATAATTTTATTTGAAATAAATTTTTATTCAATATTTTGCACTAGTGCAAAATACGACTAAAAATTTATTTTTATATATAACTTAACAATTTTTATGCGATGGTATATAAACTGTTCCGATAAAATTATACAAATAATTTAAAAATTCCATGTTGACTTATTGAAGTCAGAAATGTTATTTCCACTAACGAATTTTATTAAATAAAAATATTTTTTTTTATAATTTAATTTGTGTTAAAAATAATAAGTTTAAGTGTTGTATCTATATTGAAAATGTAAGCAATAGAAAATTTTCATAACATCCTAATATTTATATTTTTCATGTTCGTTTGATTTTTTTGCAAGCGAATACATTTTAATTTTAAATATTATTTATAAGGATAGCAACAATATCAACAAATAGAGTTAATAATATTTTTTTACTGGGCACTTCCACCTTTTATGATTTCCATCAAACTTGGTATGAAAAACCTTTCGAAAGGCCCAAGCGTTTAAAAACAAGAATATATTGTTTTCATCTAGCCATTAAGCTTTTTGTATTTGTTGTATTAAACCAGTCGTTTATGAACCTTATTATTTTTAAACAATACTTTCAGATGAATCATCTGCTTCCTTTATTTGTACTGGTGATCGGCTTCATATCTCAGTCAGTATCAGAGAACTGCAGCTTCACCACAACCTTTCGAGACTACAGTCGATGCGTCAGCGGCCTGTATATCTGCTCTTCATCAGGATGCACGAGTCAGCCTCTGAGGCAATGCCCACCCGGGACGTTCCTGCATGACAACACTTGCAAGCAATTATCCAAGATCACATGTAACGGCGCCTGCCAGAGCACCGCAGAGTACCAGTGCCCCTCGTCGTAGACGGACAGTGCGTGCGGACCATCGTCTTCACGAGAAGCCAAAAGCTGCAATGCACTATTCCTACTGGATGTATCTGAAATTATAAATTAATTAATTCAAAATAAATAATATAAAATATAATTGTAATAACAACGAAACCAAATACCAGTAATAAAAAAAATACCCTGTACTATATGTTTTCATACAACCCTTAGCTGCATATAATGACAGATCGGTAACAAATAAATAAAAAAATTGATTAAAGAAACTCTCAGAAAAATATCATCGTGATTTGTGTGGGATTTGAACCCACATCCCCAAGCTTACATGGCCGGTGCATTATGCCGGTGCCGGTTATATTTATGCTTGTAAAATTGCATGACACTAATATAAACTTGTATATTTATTGTGACGGTATTTTTTGTGTCACGGCCGATATTTTCCACGTCGATAAAGAGATTTCTGTTGAATCGTCCGACAACGCGCCGGGCTCGATAAGCCACCGAGGCGGCGGCGATTGTTAGACTGTTACTGAAGCCCCTGGCATGTTATCGCAAGCGATGCAAATGACTGCACACCGCCGGCACTCTGCAGCGTCTGGGGACCCAGATGCGGCCAGGGGCCTCGCTTTGTGTCCCCTGGCCGAGCCCGCCTCGCCTCCGCTTGTCCCGTCCCAGCTTGTCCCAGCTTGTCGCAGCTTGTCGCAGCTTGTCCCGTTTGAGAATTGCTTATTGTCAAACGTCTCCCTTGCGTCGCTGTACTTAAGCATTCGTACTCTTTGAAGTTTTTTTGCTCGATTCTCAGTGAAAAGTGTATTTCAGAACTTACGTTGAGTAATAGTACTACAATACAAGCATATCTTAGACGAATAATTCAATAGAATTATCAAGCATTCAACATAACATTTGATACAAAAATTTTGTTATATCGTTTTTCAAAAGTTTTCCGAGCGCTTTGTTGCTATTATTATTTTGTATGTCAATCTTTCACGTGTTTCATTGAACTTTAGAAAAGCAGTCTTATTTAAAGTAAAATTTTATCACAAATGAGTAAACAAAAAAACTCTACCTGGAGTTTCACATAAACAATAAATATTTTTTTTATTTTTTTATTTTTGAATATAATACTTGAGTGATTTTCCACATTTTTGTTTTTATTAGTGACCGGTTTCGCCAACCTTTCACGTTGGCATTATCAAACTCTGTTTGATTAAAATGGAATTCCACCAAGTAATCTCTGTCAAAAATATTGAATTTCTTAATAAATAAAATCTCAATAATTTCAACAAATTACTTTTGTTTATCTCGTTGCCATTCTGTTGGTCGTTTTTCATAAAGTCGCGAATTCTAGTAAATTAAAGCAGCCAATGCTGATATTTCTTAATAGACTATGAGCACCTGCAAAGTTTACTTACAGGCCATTCGCATCCAGTCCTGGCATGCACCATGATTACATTGCACACTGTATGCATGCAACATGGACGTAATACACTGCATCTAAATTCAATATCCATGCAAAATAGATCAATGCAACCCAAGCACGACCTGTAAGCAATTCTATACAGTTCAAAGGCATAAATCCGTTATTGTTACTAATCACCATGTCGCACGAAGAGGGCATAAATTGTTTTAATTTATGATAACAAATTTTAAATTACCATGCAGAAATATTGTTTTTTTTTCAATGTTATATACTGTACACAAAATGAAATAAGTTTTTTTTGTATAAAAAGTATATAAAATTTGTTAATTGTTATAAAAAGTGATTAGTCAAAAAAACATCATTTATGTATCACATGTCAAGTGATACGCTCAGTGGCGTAACTTTAGTTAGTGGGCTTTTAAAAAAAATCCTATCGTGAAAATAGTCCTCTAATAAACTTTCAGAATAAAGTGTGCAAGACTGCGTCCACATTTATGTATTATATAATAGTATTTAGAATCTAGATACTATTATAAAATACATAAATATTCTGCAATGATCTAGATTCTTGATCATTGCAGAATATTCAAGATGGCACTCGAAATGTAACCGAAAGTTATTCGAGAAACGATCCGAATATATTGAAGTTTTTTAACTTCTAAGTTCGGCACAACAACACAGCGCCTTAAAGTTTATATTACAGGTATACATCTGAAAGTATAGATTATAAATAAATATAAACATAATTGAATTACACATATATATTTTTTACTGATTTTATGCATTTTCCATCAACATTCCAGTTTAAAGACGTAGTATTGTTTACTTTGTATGCATGGAATATTAATATGAATGATGTATCAATAATATCAAGTGGATTCTAACGGGCAATGATTTATTGCTAGTTATATTGTTGGCCCTTATGTTTCGAGTACATTTTTTTGGCTAAATTTAATTTCACTGACATTGATTGACACCATATCACAGTTATTTTTACAGAAAATGTTTTAAAACGTTATTTTTTTCAGGCCTACACGATTGAGTCTACAAAAACTATTTTAACCTTTTTCCAGTTTTTTTGTTCAACAAAAGAATCTGGTCCACCCGTCAAATGATATGAAAGAATTCGTTCACTTCATGGAAGTTACTTCGGTTTGATAATCGCAAAGTTTCACAATATGACAGGTTTGACACATCTGTCTATTGATGACGCAGATTCTCCCCCACACCCTCTGTATGTATAGAATCTCTCTGATGCATTGATCTACCCCTACAGCTTCTGGATTGGCCTATTGACTGTGAGATCATTGATCGGCCCTCGATGCAGTTCAAGAAGAGATACTCAGTATATTGCTGGATGTGTTGGCAACCCTTGAAAATTAACTCTTAATACGTGTTACATTTGTGATCAATAGTCCTATAATCAAATGTCATAATTTTGTAAAAAAAATTAAATTATCAACACAACAATATTCAGAAAATTATTTATTTTGATAATCGCATAAACTGAATACAAATAAAAAAAACTTGCTTTAACTTGTAAATTTATTTTAGACTTTTCGGCTATCTGGCTTTTAAGAAATGGTTTTTTCATCAAAATTATTTCTGAAAATATTTATACTATACATTGTTCAAGATTTCTGTTTTTCAATACTTTCAGTGCATTGTGAGTAGGTAATCAAAATTTAGACTAAAAATAAACACTTATTTTGTAGTGTATTATTACATCTTATTTTCTTTTAAAATCTATGATAGTCCTCACAACCGTCCATTTAATTTTCTGTTTTAAATACTATGCGCAATTCGCTTAATTAAAATTAGTTGTACTAAATTCATACATTTTTTTACTAAGGCTGTTTGGATTTGAACCCAAACCTTTACAGTCGTTGCGATCTGGTCTTTTTTATCCAATTGTGTCGCCATAATTGAGCGAAAATCTGACTCATTATAAACCAATACGGTATCAATGAGGCTAGTTTACTAGATAATATTTATCTGTTCCGCAGCTGCATATAAAGATTCTTATTTTCACTTAGATAAAGCGTTGAATAAAAAGTATAAAATTTTGGATAAAAATCACCAGGCCAAATTAGGCTTCTAGGTGTAAGAAAAAATCCAGGAATATTCGTCGTTTCAATATTTGTCATTCAAAATTTCAAGTGTTCAAAAATGTTTTTTTTTTATTTTTTCTATATTTGGCTTGCTTAATTTTTAGTCTACGTAAATCTTTATCCATTAGTTGTTCTATAAGTCAGGGTACTTTTGCTGGTAAAATTTTTCTCTAAGCACCGCACACTCCAAAGTGTGCTTTATTGCGGTTACACATAAGACACTACCATATATACATTAACTTGGTCCTTTTTATAATTTCAGACGTCCTTTTAAATTTTGCACAGAGCCCTAAAGACATAAAGCTTATTTCGCGCTTAAAACGAAATTCGCTTCACTCATAAGATGAAATCTCTAGAGATTTCTGGGAATATCTTAGTTTTGTTAGGACATTTAAAGCTTTATTAATTTAGACGTCATTTATTTATAGTCATAGTGATTTACTTGTATTTATATATAAAATATCATACACTTTTTAGTTAATCACAGAGTTTCTAGGCTTCTTAAATTTAATTTATTACTTATAATGATAGTGAGATAACTAAATTACGTGCGATAAATTCATTAGAAACTCCCATACGTACTGAAGAATATTTAGAAGTTACTTTCAAACTACAAATACTCAGAGCCGAACATCTTCAGGTCCTCCCTCCATTATGAATGTTCAACACTTAAATCAAATTGGTTTTCTTCTAAACTTCGTTCGGAAACAAACACGATAGTGGAAAATTCCCGCCTTAGGGGTTCCTGAGACCGCAGATTATATTGAAAAATCAATAAACAATTTGTATTCTCCAGACACCGCTCCCAATATAAAGTGCTGAGTTATGGCCCCTTCTCGTGATCCCTGAATATATGAAAATAAACAATTTTTTGGCCGGGCTTTAGGGCCTTGTATTTAAATTGAGTTGAGAATGCTTTGCTCATGGGCCAGCGCAGCCTGAATGAGACCATTGTTGTATTAAATGCCATTGCTGGCGTGCGAAGCGTGTCTACAGTAATAATAATGGCATGCATTTAATGCTTAATGCAGTCACTTATGTTCCTGCAGTAACGATGGAACAATTCAGCTCTTCTGTTTTAGCTACGACTAAAGTTTCAGCACCGACCCATTTCAGAACCACGTTTTCTCTTTATGTTAACTTATATTTTTAAAAAAATAAATCTACAATGCTTTTTGTATACTCTACAAACAGGAGAGATCTGGAAAACAATTATCTAACTTGCTATCTTTTCAGTGCTCACCTTGCTGTTATAGGTTTTTGTTTTACTTAGTTAGCTTTAAGTATTGCCTGATATTTTCATTTATTTATTTTCAGCGGACGGCAGCAAATACAATTGAGTTTAACAAGGTTTTAAATAAGGCTTAACTTGAGCTGTGGTCTAACACGTCCGGCGGCTGGTGCGATCAAATAGTGTCACCAAATTCGCGGGGGTTGCGAAGTTTCGCCCTTTTAATGAGTCTAGTCTCGTATCGCGCCATTGTTTGGGCGAGCGGAATAATTATCTTGTTTTCAGGAAGGACCCGCCCTTTAATGGCGACGGATATCCGGACCGAATGGTGACGAAGACCTATAATGCACCAATAAATGGCGACCTTCTCGTCTAACGACACACCCACGTTCACTACTTAAAAATTGTTGTGCCAAAACATAAAGAACCACATTAGCAAAAATTTCAATGAATTTTGGGGGCTTTTATTAGTCTGAGACAAAGGAACCTCTTGAAAGGTGAAAACATTTACATATAAAAATGATTATTATAAACTTAAGAAATTCAATATTTTTGACAGAGAGTACTTGGTGGAATTCCATTTTAATATTTTTGAGTAAAATACTTACAGAGACTGTTTAGATGCTGTTTGATAATGCCAACGTGAAAGGTTGGCGAAATCGGTCACAAATAAAAACGAACATGTGGAAAACCACTCAAGTATTTTACTCAAAAATATTATTATAAACTTGCTGTTAAAATATTGCATCACGAGCACAAACATGTCAACAATAACTTAAACAAAACAAAAAATCCGTCTGATTGTATTTAAAAATAGTAATATTGAGGTTTTCGAACTAATCAACAGTGTACTGGAAGAAAACATTTATTTATTTTTTAATTTGTTAAAATAAACATAAATTTAGTGCAAAACAACACAAACAATAAACTTCAAAAAAATTTAATTTTGTAGGTTTTACTCTAAATCTCACTGGTGACATATTTTTTGTTTTATATCATCTTCCTAGCATTTTTGTTTTCCTTGAATTTTTCGCTGTTTTGAATCAGTTGGTTCAAATCTTATTTACGTTCACAAAATATGTGACACAGGTGCGCCTGTTGTTTCAGGATAATTGATTTCGCTAAGTTCAGTTCCTCCGCCTCACCTGCAGGTACGTGCCCCGCTGGGTTCTCGGGGTGCTAACAACGCTGAAGTCAGTGCTAAGTGATTCATCGCTCGTCACCCTCTCACAAATGAATCCTTGTCCGGGTAGTCGATGCTGCTACCCTTACCCCCTAGCCATACCCCACTTCATAAGAAAAATCTCATAAGATATATAAATTTTTAATATAAGTTTTCAATATGGATAGCCTTGGTCATTGAAAGCTTTTAGTCAACAAGTATTTGGTATTTGTTTTAGTTAATTGAATTTTTGGGCTCAGACTTGCAGCAGTTTCAAGATTTCAACTCAAGAACGTGGTTCCAATAAGATGGGGCCACTTGCCATACATCCAATCAATCAATTAAAGGTGTTAACGAATTATTCCCTAATGAGGTCATTTCACGTAGAGGTAACACCAACTGGTTTCCCAGAAGCCCCGACCTTAGCCCTCTTGACTATTTCGTATGGGGATACCTTAAAAGTAGGGTTTATGAGAATAATCCAATGAACCTAACGGAGTTGAAACAAAACAACAGGTCAGAAATGGCAGCAATATCAAAGGCTATGTGTCTGCATGTTATCAGCAATATTTGTTCCAGATTAGAAGATTGCCAGCAGCGTAACAGTCACCATTTGTATAACATCATCTTTTTGGAATAATTTTCCATTTTGTATTCTTATAATCAACAATAAAAATATATACTTGATTACTACTAGTTTTTGTTTTACTGAACTAACAAATACCTGATACTCCGTTTGGACACCTGTATTATATAAACCCATTATTTTTAGTACTATGTGTCTAGTATTATGTATAAACAACAAAATAAAACATATCTAAAACAATCCAATAAAATGTATACTTATCACTAACATGCTTACTTCGGACATATTTTTTCAGATTATCACAGATCTTCAATCAAATTTTTAAACTGCTAGAAACTTTTATCATAATATTTCACTATAAGAAGTTCGTTTTGTTTACCAAGAAAAAAAATAAAGATTCGTTTACTTTAAAAATAAAAAACGTGTATTTTTAATTAACTCACCGAAACATTAAACTGTTATAAAATTAGATAATTAAACAAAAAAAGTATTTATAAAGTCATTAATTTTAATTTTCACTTTTCAAGGGCGTCTTTTGATGTGATTATAATAAGATCCATCAAACTGGTAAGATCCATTATTTATGTATATATTATTTACTTAATTTTTTATGTAAATTTGACATGTTTTGCTGAAAATAATTTTTTTATTTCAAGAAACACTTAAATATATATTATTGTTCGACAATCTAAAAGTTCAATAACTTTTTTGCGAACTTATTTATTGTGTGTAAATTAAAAATACGTGGTGTTATGATGCAAATTTTTTTAAAAGTTTCTTTTTTTCTTCTTTTTTGAATTCTTGTAACTGAAGCCATAGTCAGGGATTTTAAATAATTTTCATATTTTAACATTTATCAGATGTAAAACTAAGTACTTAAAATATTTTCAATGTATTCTAAACTTCTCACTCGGTTAATGACTTGAAATTCATATTCAAATAAGTTACAAATATGAAATTGCTGCACAGATTAGAATGTTGTTATTTATTAAAAAATTGTAAATTTAAACATAATAGTTTAAGCACAAAATAATAAATAAAGGTATGTACGTGATCTTTTTTATTTAATCAATGATATTTTATTTTTGAATGAAATGATTTCAGTGTGGTTTTAGATTGCTTCCATTACTTATAACTTTTTATCTCTTTACTATATTTCATGTGATTTTATAAATTAACTACTTTCATATTAATTGTAATATAAAAGTATGAACATAGGGAATATTGGTGTGATATGTCATTTGATTTGGCAACTTTATAGTTTCTATTATAAATTCAATTACAGAAGAGTCATAAAACATAAATCGTTTGTTTTTAAAGCTATGAGCAGTAAAATTTCGCGGCCAGGGTTTTTAATCAAATATTTATAAGTAGCCATGTACATACTTAAAAAGTAATGTATAAAGTACTTCTTTAGATTTATTGAGATTCACAGGTTTTTAAAACCAATAAAAATTAAGTAAATCAATTGTAATCTTGCATTCAACAATCCAAATTTTCTTTCAGCAGGAGATCCATGACGGTATTTTTAATATTTATTATGTTATATCATTATATATTTTTACAATTAAAATATTGTAAGGATTGTATTTGTATATCTATGTTTATAATCTTGTCATGTTTGCTTGCATGTATTTATGATTTTTTTTAAATTCCCCAAATACCTTAAATAATAAAAAGTGTCATATTTCAAATCAATAAATAAAACATTGTTAATCAATACAAATATAAAAAAACACAATCTTTAGCATTGAAAATTACTTTAATATCGATGTTGGTTTCTTCATATCTAATAAAACTTTAAATGAAATTTATCAAATGATCTTTTTCGAAAGGTCAGTTTTCAATGATAATAAAGTGATAGTATTTTTTTATTTACTTTTATTGAATAAAAATATGGCTTCATCTGTAATATCAACCACATATAAATATTTTATTTCATTTTTATTTCATGCGTAGAATTAAATAAAAAATATATTTTGGTTTATTTTAAATACAATCTTCATTCTGAATAATCTAAAATATATATTCCTTAAGATATTTTTGCCCCATTCAATAGTAAGTTTATTTTATCGATCATGATTGGCTCATATTAAAGTAGTAAAAAAATATATGAGTTACTCAAATTATATTGAATTGCTCAACTAATCCAATAAAACATTTGTTTCAACATTAAAAATGTAACCAATCTTTTAAATCCTCTGCCCCGTTTTAATTGATTTAAAAGCTTGCATATACAAAAAGTCTCATTCACTTTCTCTTTTTTTTTCCTTTTTTTAAAAATACAAAATCATATTGATTTTTGTATCTACCAAGATATGAAGTGTGTAGAAAAGTGAAATTTAATATGAGAGGTACAAAAATAACTTTCTTTTAAAATGGTGCAGACAACCAAAAAATATTGAGAGCATCTGTATCGATTGATAAAAGCTTTATCGCGTTTCCATGTGCCACTTTATTTTTTATTACTAAATATATGCTAAAAAAAACAATTTTAATAATCATCATATATTAATGTTTTTTTATTTTAATGAATAACCATAACCGTAGATATGTATATATTTTAATGCAATTTTTCTACTCGAGGCCATGAATACCAACAAGTAAAAAATATCTTTTATTTCAAAAACCCATAAAAGAATCTGTTAAATAATAACATTAAATCAATTGTATACAGAAATTAGTTTAAAACACTAAAAAATTCTCCAAATTCATTGATATTTTTATAGCTTTTACTCTACAGTTTTACTCCCAATAGACAACATTTGATTATTTTCTTATTAAGATTAAGGCAAGCCGGGCTTCCGTGCTTGACGACAGTACCGCCACTGCTTAGATTTATGATAAAATTATTGCACTGCTTATATCATTCATTTTAATTCACTCCAGACATTATCTGTAGTTATTGCAACGTGTTCGTATTAATAAAAAATTTTAATTACATAATACTTTAACAGCATTTGAAAAAACTTCTAGAGAATTCAACAACGTAAGTGTATTTGTTAATTAATATAGTAGTATATTCGTTCTAGAAAAAAAGGCTTAAAATAAATTATTTTATTTAACAAGCAAAAATTTAATATTTTGCCAATTATTTTTTACATAATTTTATTTGAAATATATTTTTCTTCAATATTTTGCACTAGTGCAAAATATGACTGAAAATATATTTTGATATATGCCTTAGCAATCATTATGCGATGGTATATACTCGTAAACTGTTCCCATAATATTATACAAATAATTTAAAAATTCCATGTTGACTTATTGAAGTCAGAACTGTTATTTCCACTAACGAATTTTATTAAATAAAAATATGTTTTTTTTTAAATTTATTTTGTGTTAAAAATAATAAGTTTAAGTGTTGTATCTATATTGAAAATTTAAGCAATGGAAAATTTTCATAACATCCTAATATTTATATTTTTCATGTTCGTTTGATTTTTTTGCAAGCGAATATATTTTAATTTTAAATATTATTTATAAGGATAGCAACAATATCAACAAATAGAGTTAATAATATTTTTTTACTGGGCACTTCCACCTTTTATGATTTCCATCAAACTTGGTATGAAAAACCTTTCGAAAGGCCCAAGCGCTTAAAAACAAGAATATATTATTTTCTTCTAGCCATTAAGCTTTTCGTATTTGTTGTATTAAACCAGTCGTTTATGAACCTTATTATTTTTAAACATTACTTTCAGATGAATCATCTGCTTCCTTTATTTGTACTGGTGATCGGCTTCATATCTCAGTCAGTATCACAGCACTGCAGCTTCGCCACAAACTATCAAGACTACAGTCGATGCGTCAGCGGCCAGTATGTCTGCTCTTCACCAGGATGCACGAGTCAGCCTCTGATGCAATGCCCACCCGGGACGTTCCTGCATGACAACACTTGCAACCAATTGTCCAAGATCTCGTGTCCATCGAATACAGTGTATGGTAATGGCGCCTGCCAGAGCACCGCAGAGTACCAGTGCCCCTCGTCGTACAGCTACAAGAACGGCGTTTGCGTCAACCAACGCGCGGCCCTCTGCTCGGAGGACCCTCAAAACTGCGTGACGAGGATCTGTCAGTCGAGTAACTACATCACAGGAGGCTGTCAGATGCAGCAGTGTGCACAAAACTCCGTTTATCTCGACGGGGGGTGTGCCCCGGCGACCGTGGCCACTTGCCCCGCGGGGACCGTCCTCAAAGACGGACAGTGCGTGCGGACCATCGTCTTCACGAGAAGCCAAAAGCTGCAATGCACTACTGGATGTGTCTGAAATTATAAATTAATTCATTCAAAATAAATAATATAAAATATAATTGTAATAACAACGAAACCAAATACCAGTAATAAAAAAAATACCCTGTTCTATATGTTTTCATACAACCCTTAACTGCATATAATGACAGATCGGTAACAAATAAATAAAAAAATTGATTAAAGAAACTCTCAGAAAAATATCATCGTGATTTGTGTGGGATTTGAACCCACATCCCCAAGCTAATATGGCCGGTGCATTATGCCGGTGCCGGTTATATTTATGCTTGTAAAATTGCATGACACTAATATAAACTTGTATATTTATTGTGACGGTATTTTTTGTGTCACGGCCGATATTTTCCACGTCGATAAAGAGATTTCTGTTGAATCGTCCGACAACGCGCCGGGCTCGATAAGCCACCGAGGCGGCGGCGATTGTTAGACTGTTACTGAAGCCCCTGGCATGTTATCGCAAGCGATGCAAATGACTGCACACCGCCGGCACTCTGCAGCGTCTGGGGACCCAGATGCGGCCAGGGGCCTCGCTTTGTGTCCCCTGGCCGAGCCCGCCTCGCCTCCGCTTGTCCCGTCCCAGCTTGTCCCAGCTTGTCGCAGCTTGTCGCAGCTTGTCCCGTTTGAGAATTGCTTATTGTCAAACGTCTCCCTTGCGTCGCTGTACTTAAGCATTCGTACTCTTTGAAGTTTTTTTGCTCGATTCTCAGTGAAAAGTGTATTTCAGAACTTACATTGAGTAATAATACTACAATACAACCATATCTTAGACGAATAATTCAATAGAATTATCAAGCATTTGATTTAATATTTGATACAAAAAAAAATTAATATCGTTTTTCAAAAGTTTTCCGAGCGCTTTGTTGCTATTAATATTTTATATGTCAATCTTTCACGTGTTTCATTGAACTTTAGAAAAGCAGTCTTATTTAAAGTAAAATTTTATCACAAATTGAGTAAACAAAAAGAGTTTCACAAAAACAATAAATAAAATGTCAATAATTTCAACAAATTATTTTTGTTTATCTCGTAGCCGTAGTTGATCGTATTTTATGTAAAGTCGTGAATTCTAGTAAATTAAAGCAGTCAATGCTGATATTTCTTAATAGACTATGAGCACCTGCAAAGTTTACTTACAGGCCATTCGCATCCAGTCCTGGCATGCACCATGATTACATTGCACACTGTATGCATGCAACATGGACGTAATACACTGCATCTAAATTCAATATCCAT
Source organism: Atopsyche davidsoni (assembly GCA_022113835.1). Taxonomy (NCBI): domain Eukaryota; kingdom Metazoa; phylum Arthropoda; class Insecta; order Trichoptera; family Hydrobiosidae; genus Atopsyche; species Atopsyche davidsoni. The sequence goes on along the minus strand of JAILWY010000009.1, from coordinate 17,256,234 downwards.
GCAAAATAGATCAATGCAACCCAAGCACGACCTGTAAGCAATTCCATACAGTGCAAAGGCATAAATCCGTTATTGTTACTAATCACCATGTCGCACGAAAAGGGCATAAATTGTTTTAATTTATGATAACAAATTTTAAATTACCATGCGGAAATATTTTTTTTTTTTCAATGTTATATACTGTACACAAAATGAAATAAGTTTTTTTTGTATAAAAAGTATATTAAATTTGTTAATTGTTATAAAAAGTGATTAGTCAAAAAAACATCATTTATGTATCACATGTCAAGTGATACGCTCAGAGGCGTAACTTTAGTTAGTGGGCTTTTAAAAAAAATCCTATCGTGAAAATAGTCCTCTAATAAACTTTCAGAATAAAGTGTGCAAGACTGCGTCCACATTTATGTATTATATAATAGTATCTAGAATCTAGATACTAATATATAATACATAAATATTCTGCAATGATCTAGATTCTAGATCATTGCAGAATATTCAAGATAGCACTCGAAATGTAACCGAGAGTTATTCGAAAAACGATCCGAATATATTAAAGTTATTTAACTTCTAAGTTCGGCACAACAACACAGCGCCTTAAAGTTTATATTACAGGTATACATCTGAAAGTATAGATTATAAAGAAATATAAACATAATTGAATTACACTTATATATTTTTTACTGATTTTATGCATTTTCCAGTTTAAAGACATAGTATTGTTTACGTTGTATGCATGGAATATTAATATGAATTATGTATTAATAATATCAAGTGGATTCTAACGGGCAATGATTTATTGCTAGTTATATTGTTGGCCCTTATGTTTCGAGTACATTTTTTTTGGCTAAATTTAATTTCACTGACATTGATTGACACCATGTCACAGTTATTTTTACAGAAAATGTTTTAAAACGTTATTTTTTTCAGGCCTACACGATTGAGTCTACAAAAACTATTTTAACCTTTTTCCTGTTTTTTTGTTCAACAAAAGAATCTGGTCCACCCGTCAAATGATATGAAAGAATTCGTTCACTTCATGGAAGTTACTTCGGTTTGATATTCGCAAAGTTTCACAATATGACAGGTTTGACACATCTGTCTATTGATGACGCAGATTCTCCCCCACACCCTCTGTATGTATAGAATCTCTCTGATGCATTGATCTACCCCTACAGCTTCTGGATTGGCCTATTGACTGTGAGATCATTGATCGGCCCTCGATGCAGTTCAAGAAGAGATACTCGGTATATTGGCTGAATGTGTTGGCAACCCTTGAAAATTAACTCTTTATACGTGTTACATTTGTGATCAATAGTCCTAAAATCAAATGTCATAATTTTGTAAAAAAAATTAAATTATCAACACAACAATATTCAGAAAATTATTTATTTTGATAATCGCATAAACTGAATACAAATAAAAAAAACTTGCTTTAACTTGTAAATTTATTTTAGACTTTTCGGCTATCTGGCTTTTAAGAAATGGTTTTTTCATCAAAATTATTTCTGAAAATATTTATACTATACATTGTTCAAGATTTCTGTTTTTCAATACTTTCAGTGCATTGTGAGTAGGTAATCAAAATTTAGACTAAAAATAAACACTTATTTTGTAGTGTATTATTACATCTTATTTTCTTTTAAAATCTATGATAGTCCTCACAACCGTCCATTTAATTTTCTGTTTTAAATACTATGCGCAATTCGCTTAATTAAAATTAGTTGTACTAAATTCATACATTTTTTTACTAAGGCTGTTTGGATTTGAACCCAAACCTTTACAGTCGTTGCGATCTGGTCTTTTTTATCCAATTGTGTCGCCATAATTGAGCGAAAATCTGACTCATTATAAACCAATACGGTATCAATGAGGCTAGTTTACTAGATAATATTTATCTGTTCCGCAGCTGCATATAAAGATTCTTATTTTCACTTAGATAAAGCGTTGAATAAAAAGTATAAAATTTTGGATAAAAATCACCAGGCCAAATTAGGCTTCTAGGTGTAAGAAAAAATCCAGGAATATTCGTCGTTTCAATATTTGTCATTCAAAATTTCAAGTGTTCAAAAATGTTTTTTTTTTATTTTTTCTATATTTGGCTTGCTTAATTTTTAGTCTACGTAAATCTTTATCCATTAGTTGTTCTATAAGTCAGGGTACTTTTGCTGGTAAAATTTTTCTCTAAGCACCGCACACTCCAAAGTGTGCTTTATTGCGGTTACACATAAGACATTCCCAAATATACAGTACTTGGTTCTTTTTATAATTTCAGACGTCCTTTTAAATTTCGCACAGAGCCCTAAAGACATAAAGCTTATTTCGCGCTTAAAACGAAATTCGCTTCACTCATAAGATGAAATCTCTAGAGATTTCTGGGAATATCTTAGTTTTGTTAGGACATTTAAAGCTTTATTAATTTAGACGTCATTTTAAGTTATATACGCAAGACAAATTGCTTAAGTGATTTACTTGTATTTATATATAAAATATAATACACTTTTTAGTTAATCACAGAGTTTCTAGGCTTCTTAAATTTAATTTATTACTTATAATGATAGTGAGATAACTAAATTACGTGCGATAAATTCATTAGAAACTCCCATACGTACTGAAGAATATTTAGAAGTTACTTTCAAACTACAAATACTCAGAGCCGAACATCTTCAGGTCCTCCCTCCATTATGAATGTTCAACACTTAAATCAAATTGGTTTTCTTCTAAACTTCGTTCGGAAACAAACACGATAGTGGAAAATTCCCGCCTTAGGGGTTCCTGAGACCGCAGATTATATTGAAAAATCAATAAACAATTTGTATTCTCCAGACACCGCTCCCAATATAAAGTGCTGAGTTATGGCCCCTTCTCGTGATCCCTGAATATATGAAAATAAACAATTTTTTGGCCGGGTTTTAGGGCCTCGTATTTAAATTGAGTTGAGAATGCTTTGCTCATGGGCCAGCGCAGCCTGAATGAGACCATTGTTGTATTAAATGCCATTGCTGGCGTGCGAAGCGTGTCTACAGTAATAATAATGGCATGCATTTAATGCTTAATGCAGTCACTTATGTTCCTGCAGTAACGATGGAACAATTCAGCTCTTCTGTTTTACCTACGACTAAAGTTTCAGCACCGACCCATTTCAGAACCGCGTTTTCTCTTTATGTTAACGGATATTTTAAAAATAATATATCTACAATGCTTTTTGTATACTCTACAAACAGGAGAGATCTGGAAAACAATTATCTAACTTGCTATCTTTTCAGTGCTCACCTTGCTGTTATAGGTTTTTGTTTTACTTAGTTTTCTTTAAGTATTGCCTGATATTTTCAGTGGACGGCAGCAAATACAATTGAGTTTAACAAGGTTTTAAATAAGGCTTAACTTGAGCTGTGGTCTAACACGTCCGGCGGCTGGTGCGATCAAATAGTGTCACCAAATTCGCGGGGGTTGCGAAGTTTCGCCCTTTTAATGAGTCTAGTCTCGTATCGCGCCATTGTTTGGGCGAGCGGAATAATTATCTTGTTTTCAGGAAGGACCCGCCCTCTAATGGCGACGGATATCCGGACCGAATGGTGACGAAGACCTATCATGCACCAATAAATGGCGACCTTCTCGTCTAACGACACACCCACGTTCACTACTTAAAAATTGTTCTGACAAAACATAAAGAACCACATTTACATAGAATAGCAAAAATTTCAATACTTTATTTAAAATTTAAATGAATTTTGGGGGCTTTTATAAGTCTGAGACTAAGGAACCTCTTGAAAGGTGAAAACATTTACATATAAAAATGATTATTATAAACTTAAGAAATTCAATATTTTTGACAGAGAGTACTTGGTGGAATTCCATTTTGATATATTTGAGTAAAATACTTACAGAGACTGTTTAGATGCTGTTTGATAATGCCAACGTGAAAGGTTGGCGAAATCGGTCTCAAATAAAAACGAACATGTGGAAAACCACTCAAGTATTTTACTCAAAAATATTATTATAAACTTGCTGTTAAAATATTGCATCACGAGCACAAACATGTCAACAATAACTTAAACAAAAAAAACCGTCTGATTGTATTTAAAAATTGTAATATTGAGGTTTTCGAACTAATCAACAGTATACTGGAAGAAAACATTTATTTATTTTTTAATTTGTTATATAAACATTAATTTAGTGCAAAACCACACAAACAATAAGCTTCAAAAAAAATTTAATTTTGTAAGTTTTACACTAAATCTCACTGGTGACATATTTCTTTTTGGTTTATATCATCTTCCTAGCATTTTTGTTTTCCTTGAATTTTTCGCTGTTTTGAATCAGTTGGTTCAAATCTTATTTACGTTCACAAAATATGTGACACAGGTGCGCCTGTTGTTTCAGGATAATTGATTTCGCTAAGTTCAGTTCTTTCGCCTCACCTGCAGGTACGTGCCCCGCTGGGTTCTCGGGGTGCTAACAACGCTGAAGTCAGTGCTAAGTGATTCATCGCTCGTCACCCTCTCACAAATGAATCCTTGTCCGGGTAGTCGATGCTGCTACCCTTACCCCCTAGCCATACCCCACTTCATAAGAAAAATCTCATAAGATATATAAATTTTTAATATTAGTTTGCAATATAGATAACCTTGGTCATTTAAAAGTCAACTCGTATATAAATCAATTACAGGGTGTCCGAAAAGAGTATCGGGTATTCGTTTTAGCGTTGATGTTGATAAAAATTTTGGGCCCAGACTTGCAGCAGTTTCAAGGTTTCAACTCAAGAACGTGGTTCCAATAAGACGGGGCCACTTGCCATACATCCAATCAATCAATTAAAGGTGTTAACGAATTATTCCCTAACGAGGTCATTTCACGTAGAGGTAACACCAACTGGTTTCCCAGAAGCCCCGACCTTAGCCCTCTTGACTATTTCGTATGGGGATACCTTAAAAGTAGGGTTTATGAGAATAATCCGATGAACCTAACGGAGTTAAAACAAAACAACAGGTCAGAAATGGCAGCAATATCAAGAGCTAAGTGTCAGCGTGTTATCAGCAATATTTGTTCCAGATTAGAAGAGTGCCAGCAGCGTAACAGTCACCATTTGTATAACATCATCTTTTTGAAATAATTTTCCATTTTGTATTCTTATAATCAACAGTAAAAATATATACTTGATTACTAGTAGTTTTTGTTTTACTGAACTAACAAATACCTGATACTACGTTTGGACACCTGTATTATATAAACCCATTATTGTTAGTACTATGTGTCTAGTATTATGTATAAACAACAAAATAAAACATATCTACAACTATAAAAAATAAAATTTATACTTATCATTAACATGCTTACTTCGGACATATTTTTTCAGATTCTCACAGATCTTCAATCAAATTTTTAAACTGCTAGAAACGTTTATCATAATATTTCACTATAAAAAATTCGTTTTGTTTACCAAGAAAAAAAATGAAGATTCGTTTACTTTAAAAATAAAAAACGTGTATTTTTAATTAACTCACTGAAACATTAAACTGTTATAAAATTAGATAATTAAACAAAAAAAGTATTTATAAAGTCATTAAGGGTGATTATTGATTGCGAGAGCTCAAGTTATATTTTGCTGTAACTTGTCTCGCGGAAGAGACAATAGGTTTCAGACTCTGAACAAAAGTTTTATTAGGAAGCCGGCGTGTTCCAATGGCGCATCAGCTGTTTATTTCTGGCCGGAAATTTAAAGGTACAGAATACATTATTAAAAGACTATGATGCCTTAAACGAGATAAAGTTTATTGTTAAAAGGTAACGTTTTCATAACAAGCTTCCGCTCACTTAGAAACTCAAAATGCCTGAAGTCGGGGGAATTAATTCAGAGCTTTTGAGATATTTAGAGACATCGCATTTAAGACTTCGCCATTATAATAATTAACACAAAAGTAATTCTGGCGAGTATATAAAGTGGCGTTCTGTATAAATCAACCGTAAAAAAAATGTTTATTGTTTTGAATCTATAAAATTTTACAGTTATACTTTCTTGTCAATATTTCAGGCAAGTTGGGTTTAGATAGGTGAAAATATCGACAAAAAAAATTTAACTGATTCACGTTTTCGGTACTCGGTAACATTTTATGAAATAAAATTTATGTAGGCTGCTTAAATGTTTTATATAAAAAAGTTTTTCCCATCGCTCTGTGGGAAGATCGATTACTTTAATATTGTGTGCAGAGCTTTATATACGAGAAGCGGATTTTAAATTATTGTTGTTTTTCTCCTCAAACAAATATTCATTAATACAGTAGACAGTAAAAATATTTTCCAGCTCGCACATGCCGTATAAAGTGTTTACAGTTCTCCCAGCTTCTCGGGTCCATTCCGGGGTTGTTTTCGCACTATTTCTATAATTAGTTCGAGGGAACGCGCGGGCAGAGTACTTCCTAGTAATGCGTTAACTATCTCCGCGATATTGTTTTCATTGTATTTCTGGGCCGGCGTGTTTGTTTACCCACGGCTGTTTGTACAAATCGATTATTGAACTTAAAGCAGCGAGGGCTAAAAGCTTTTTAGTTGTACGTGTTTGTTTTATATCGTATCCGCTCCGCCTCCTGTGTTTTGTTATATCCGAAAGAAAGTACTACAAGCGCCCAGAATAAATAAATAAATACACGCGGGAGTTCTTTTTTGCCAATAATAGATTTGATTGGATAATAAACAAAAATAGACAGTTGATTGAAATATTATTTTTCTCAAATTTTCACACTATCAATATTCGTGTGCCGCTTTATTTTTATTCAATGATTTATATCAATCAATCTTAAAAGTCACACAAGACGCTGCATATATACGAGCATTAAGTATCTAATTTAATACGTCTCCAGTATTTTTCTAAATTAAACCAATATTAAAAATTGTGTACTTTCAAGTTGACCATAAATAGAAAATCGATTCAACAAAATAATTAAGAATATAATTTGCTTCGAATCTTCAAACAGCGTTATAATTACATATTACCTTTAATATCAAAAATTTTAATCTAACCTGCTTTTTTGATTTTTTTGTTTACGTTAATTTTAAAATAACCAATTTTTTATATTTTTGTTGAAGACGCTAAATAAATCATAAAATCAATTCATCAGTGATTTTTTTAAATTCTAACTGTTTAAAAACCTTATTAACCTTTTCATCAAACATAAATGACTTTCAGGGATGAGATCAACCCATGGACTTCATTTTTATCTGAAGCTTCTTTATTGAGGCTTCCAGGCAGGAATAGTAAACCATTATTTATAAAAATGAAAACGCGCATATTTGTTGTCATTATAATCGTATTTTTATAAATCATTAAAATATAACAAACGAAATCGGAAGACAAGACAAAATTATTTGAACTTCACACAAAAGTTGCAAGTTCAGTTTGAATCAGTATCGACTTGCCAGCGATTCAAATGCTATTTGTGAAAGGTTAAACAAATGGCCGAATAGCTAATTTAAAATACATTTATTCTATAAGAAGTACTTACATTGATTGCCGTATTTTATCCCATAACAATATTCTGAAATTTGCATAGTTCGTGGCCTTTAGGTTGTGAATCTTCTTTTTTAATGTCGGGGAGCTGGAATCGGGGAGCAGAGGGGATCCTGATTTACAGCTCTGAGAATTTTAGATTATATTATGAGAGTAAAAGCGAATTTATTAGTCATTTAAAAAAAAATCCTAAAAAGACATCTGGAAAATATTATTTTTTTATACATTGCTCTTTATAAAAAAAGTCCACTCACCAGTCATTTAAATTAAGGAAAAACGGCTTTAGAGAAAATTTTGATGACCACAAAAGTCAGTTTTAATTTGTAATATTCCATTTTAAGTCTTCCACTGGAGATTGCAAACAATATTATACGAGGCGTATATTTTTTATATCTTGGTGTATATGTGTATAAATAGAATAAATAACTAATAAATACGATTTTATATTTGAATGTCATAAATATATCAATATATTCTTATAAGCAAAGTAATCTATAGTTTTAGTATTTTTATGAACATTTGTATTATTTAATTTTTTCCTTTGTTTTATATAAAATGTATTTTTTTATGTTAAGACCTTTCAGATGAACATTACTACTTAAAAAATCGAAATCTTAAATTAACGTCAGCTCATTATACATATGCATAGTTTGGGTAATTTATATATTTATTCTCTCGGTATTAAAAAATATATAACAAATTTATTGTATACCAATATTGGCTTTACAAGACGGTTTATATTGAAAAAGTTAAACCGTAATAAAAAGGGAAAAAATGCAGATTGCTTTAAACAATGTTAATGATGCTGCTATAAAAGCTGCAAGACGGTAATGGGGCTGGAGGTAAAGTGAAAAACTACTCTCTAACTTTAGTATTTACTTATAATGTTTAGTTTTGCCTAACGAACTTTTAATTAAAATTTCTACGGAAAGATTTAAGCAAAGTTTAATAATCGCTATACCAAATTAGTGCTTCACTAGTGAAACTTGAGCTGTAATAACTATTGTTTCGTGGAAATCGGGTACATTGTCTACAGCAGGCGGTGGATCGACAAATTAATCAATACTTGCTTTTGCTTCCTCTAGGATGTCCCTTGGTTTTGAGGTCTGTTCAGGAAAGAACAAATGTTTCTCTTTATAATTATTTATTTTATTTTAAAGAAGAGAAAACCATTGCATCTGCTAGAACTACAAAGATTAAAGACATACTTGTACGCTGTGAAGCTTTTACTTACACTAAAAGCAACAATTACTTAGCGTTGTTTTCAAAAAAATTGAAATAGTACTGATTTTAGTAGACTTGTCATATTTCTGTTTTTAATAAAATTACAATTTTAGTAATTATATGCCACGTCAAGGTTTTGTGGGTCTTCCGACGTTTTAGCTCTCGTACTAATTTATTTATCATTTTTTTAGAAGGGAAGTTACAAGACAAACAATAAACCAAGTTCAGATATATCAAACACCACAGAACTATTAAACCCAACATAATTTGTATTTGTAAAATTTATTTTCAAATAATATTTTTTTTTTATTTCCCATTTTATTGTATTTTAACTTTATATAAATTCAATGTTAATAATAAAAACCTAGTAAAAAGAAGTTTTTTTTTTACGAACTTTCAGACAACTACTATGCATGTTGTGTTCGTTAATTTTGATAAAAAATTATGTTAAAAATACAAATACCAATGTCATGTCTTTTCCTGCTCCTCAACTTTATAAGAGCGGACTAACGTTATTGTCTTTTCTTGAGTCAAGCACCATGGAATAGATCGAGGAAGTGTGTCCCGTTTCAACAAAATGCTCCCACTCGTATTACGTATTCTTTTGGGGATTCATGTAAAATGTTAGGCAACCTTAACATTCCAACTGATAAATACCCAGAAGAAGATCCTAGTACGAGTACCAAAATGTCAGAGTACCAAAAACTTAACACTCAAGAATCCAAATCAACTAATAACAATGACTGTAAAAATCCACGAACACACCTTCCCGCGGTAAAATAATTAATATCATATTAAGTTTACTCCCATTGTTATATTTGCTTTTTTAATTCATTATAAAATAAGCTCTCTAAACATCTACTCCGATAATTATCCAATGCAAATATATAGTGTTTGATTAACAGCCAAGCGTATCCGCTTTCTATTTAATCAAAAAGGCTGTGCAAATATTGTTTCTAACATAATTTACATATACCTCTATTATTTCTAATAAATATTAAATATAACCAATGCTAAATATCATATATATAAAATATATATATATATTTATATAAATGATACCATAAATATAAGAAATGTGCTATTTATAACTACCCAATTGTAATTATTATTTTTAATCAAAAATCTTTTTAAATATTTTTTTTTTAGTGTCTATATTAATAAATTTAAAATCAACAATATTTAAATACCAAATAACAATTCGTTCATTCATGAATTATTTTTTCGCGTATATTAAGATATAGGTAGTAATATTAATATATTTTTAAAAGTGAAAAACGTTACGACAATCTTGCTCCTTTCTGTAAAAGGGATTTTAGCCAATTTGGGTAGATTATCATTTCTGACACCTCTGGTCTTCTGACGAAGGTGACCTTGACCCCAGTGACTTCTCTTATCATTCGTAGTGTGCTCTGAAAGGCACATATATACATATTTATATTTTATATTTGCATCAGTATCTGAGCTAAAAGACTAACACATATCAAACACTTAAAAAAACAGTTATCAATTATTTTTTTATTCATATAAATAAGTTTAAACGCACTCATAAAAAACGTTGAAAACTCTCAATCAATATCGATTCTTGTGTTTCTCAGTCCAACGTTTCGAGTTGATTGCACAACTTTCAAACAACATTTTAAGATATAATTAGGTTGCTTTAATCATCTTTGAATTATTTCAATTCACTGTCGAGACTGTAAGGCGATTTTACATTTCATAGATATTTTAATTGTTCATGCGCCGATACTCTTCATTTTCAAAATCACATAAATCAGTTGGCGTATCGTGCGAATCCAAAATACGATTTTTTTCTCAGTGATATCTGAATATTTTAGGATTCAGTATCAAATAAATTGCTTTTCATACGTCAGAACGCTCGCCTCATTTACCAAGAGGAAATACTTCTGCTTTTTCTTAACGGGGAAAGTTGAGCCTCTTCTCACATCCCGGTATTAAAATAAATGATCGAACGTGCCGCGGCACGGCCTTCACTCTCGAGTGGCATCATAACCGAGGCGCTGAAAGCATTACCATATAAAATATTATAACGACATTAATCCTCGGTATCTCCGAGTGAGGAAAAAATCATTTATTTTAATTTTATTCGGATTATTCTCGCTCCCCTGTCGGATCTTCGGGAACTTCGCACATTTTTTTTAGAATCTCGGTCACCCCCGAGTTGAACTGGGTCGCAGCTAGGGCGAGAAGATTCAGCTGAAATAGACTGAAAGAATTAAGGGATAGAAATGTATACGAGGAAAAGGTGTTCAATTCAATTCAGTAAATCGATTAAAGAATAATAAGATGCAATAGGAATGTTTGCAGGTTTTGGAAACCTTTTTTAATAGATGATTGGATGATGAGCTGCTGGGAGCTTTATGTCTTTCAACGATTCGGTCCCCATGCTTAAAATATCTTCAGCGATTTTTTTAATCATAAGACTTTGATTTTACAAAAATATTTTCTACGCAAATCTTAACCTTCAAACATTAAATATAAACTTTTTGATTAAGTGATAAAATTGGAATACAATAACAGTTTTTTTATATTAGCATATAAAATAACGCCTTCCAGTGGCGGCGCATGCTGAAGCATTTTCACGCAATATTTGTTCTGACCTGGTTTAGTTTCCGATCACTTCTATAACTAAATGCTTGTATCATCATTGAAGCGAGAACTATTTGAAACTGCTGATGGTCTTAATGGTCGTTAGAAAAGTGCAACGTAGTTTTTTAAACAAGTTGCGATATACAAACCCAATGTTTAATAAGTTTGCACACAACTCATCCAAAATTTGAGGACAAGTGATGCGTAATGATTAATATTTAAAACAAACTAAAAGCCTACTTTTTACTTTAAATAAATACGAATTTTTAGATTTTCGTATTTTCAATTTGTTTTGAAAAAAAATGATTCACAGCGAGAACAATTTTTAAAAAAATTGAGATTTTATTTTTCGTTTTATATGTTAATAGCTTATCATTAATAATTTATATGTCATAATAAATTATATACTTTTTCTCTTTTACTATAAAATTTTTAAGCACAATTGTATTTGAAAATTCATAGCATTCAAAAAAATTAGGAAGGAATTATTTTTGTTTTGATTTATATAAATAAGAATAACGTTATAATATCACATATATGTTTTTTAAAAAGTTTATCACACTTATATAATTCTGTGATTAAAAAATATTAACGGAAGATAAATAAAAATATATAAATAAATATAAACGAAGTACTTAATCCCTTATTTTATGAACCTCTTTGAAACTCTGACTTATTCTTGAAGATCCGGCTCTCATCTTCTATTAAAAACCTCTTTAATACGATACAATTAAATATATAATAACATCTCAAACAATTCAAAATCGCCAAATTTTCATGTTAAGCTATTTTTAATGCCAAAGCAACCAAAAAATTTAATGAACTTTGAAACAAATAATATATGTAATCTTAGATTTGTCTGTTCATCATCTACAGGTTAAAATGAACCCTTTTGAAATATACCTAGATAATTCTTTTAAAAAAACTGTCAATTTCACAAAGGGTTGATACATGTAATTATCAGCAAACATTGTGTGAAACCTTCCAGGTATAAACCCGTGACCCACCTGTGAATTAAGCCGTGATTTTAATCATCCGAGCCCCCGCCTTATCGCAGCCATTCTCATCACGCCACAATTACACCAATTAACATCAGACAAATATATTCACTTTGGAATAACCTGGGGGTGAAAGGGGTGGGCCCCGGGTGCATAGAAATACCTGACTGGGTGGATATATATTCCGCATTCAGGTTCCATTTCCGGTGCTGCTATAGAGCCAGAGCTTTTACAAATTTTATTGCTAACGATTTTACTTTTGCTTTCAGACTTAATGGTAAAAATTATTTTCGATCTTACTTGAAAAACTACGAGACCATCTTTAGAACATTGAAATAAATTGTGTAATTGTATTCTTGGGCAGTTTATTGTCACAAAACTTTTTTTAAAGCATGTTACAACAAACCAATGATATCGTGGAATTTTTGCAGGTTTTGTTGAACCCAAATATCATAAAGAAATGCTAATTGAGTATAATAAATTATTTTTTCTTATTGAGTGTTCCTGTATTGAAATTTTAATAACAATATCTACAAAGACGAAGGCTTCAGCTTGGAGTGCTTGGTTTTTCGATTCTACGTACTATCGGAGGGGTGAGCTAATTTCTAGGTATTCAATAAATAAATCCCTAATTTTGAGCTCGAATTCTTAAAATGCCTAATGGTTTTTATACAGTTCAAATCACAGATGACTGGTTAAAACTAAAAAATACATAAAATTAAAAAAGGCAGTAGAAGTCCACGACTCACCTAAAAATCTATTTATGTTAACTGATTATAAGTGAGGCCAATATTTTTTTATCAGAATCTGAAAAGCGAATTTGAAATTTTTCCACTATTTTACATTTTTTTAAGCTTTTCAAAGGCAAATAAAAATAAACAGGCAACGGCGCTCTCTCTGCTTAGAACTTTAACGAATCTTTTATATTTGATTTATTTTAAAACTGATAGAGCTTGAAAATGCGAATTCATTTCCTTTAAATAAATGCGAACAATTTGTCTTCGCATTACTCAATACGTTCCAGCTAGATTTTATTTAATCAAATTTTTTCGATTGCTTTGTTTTTATAAACAAGCGTATAAAATTACTTTTGAATTATATTTTTTCTACTGATTTTTGTTCAAAGTGAATATAAAAAAATATGTCTTAACTTTAAATAATATAACAAAAATGTATGATATATGTGTTTTTAAAACCAAATCCAACTATTTTATTTGTGTATCTATGTTAGTTTTATTATATATTTATCAACTCTGAGGTATAAAAAATTTCTCGGCTTGCCCAAGATGTTCATCTTATTTCAGTTTTCCAGACCTGACCAAAACAATAAATCTCAAAAAGAACTTATTAGAAACTATTACAACTTATTATCCAAATAAAAAAAAACCGCCGCCTATTGATATTAAGCATACTGTGAGTATCAAATTGGCAGTTCTATACATATATATATATATATATATATATATATATATATATATATATATATATATATATATATATATATATATATATAAATAAATTAAAATATATCTGAAGAATCTCATAACACCAGCCACCTAATCGCACCTAGAGAGCTCTAAAAGGTGAAATAATTGGCCTGCGGCAACTATGAAAAGGTATTTTAAGTAACATAAAAGAATTTATACCGTAAGGAAGTCTTTGATATTTAAATTGATCTAAAAGATCAAACGATAGTAGGAATTATAATTGTATACTCTAAATAATTTACTTATTCGTGGTATTTAAAGGATTTGGAATCCGACGAAAAGCAAGTGAAAGCTAGGAAGCTAAAATTTTGTGTTGGTTTTTTCATGAGTTTTATTTATTTAGTGTTAAGAAGTATTTTATATCATAAAAGTAATTAATTCATGTAGAATTCTTAATAATTCTTAAGTAAGAGAAATATAAAACCTGATTGCAAAAATCTTTAAACAACACAAAATAAACAAAAACGAGACCTCAATGTAAAAATCAAGTTTTGAATGCATTTAGAAACATCAAAGAAACTTGCATTGGAAAGGGTTTTTTTTTGTTATGAACACTGAAAAAAAAACGTTTAAACTAGATTTGAATCCGAGATATGCTGACCGAAAACTAAACCTACTAAATATCAGAACTCAGTGGCAGTTTCAACATCGTATAAAATATTATTGACAGGTCACTATAATCTTTCTTAAGTTAGACTTACTATGGTAAAATTTTGTTTTGAAAAAATTAAAACTACCGACAAAATAATAACAACTTCTATCAAAAATGGTATAACGAATGCTAATGAAATCTACATCGTATATGTTTACTTACATTTTTTATTATGATTGACTGCAATTTCCTTTTCAAAGGTAGGTCATTAATACTAATGTGCGATACGTTGTTTAATACCATGTCATTTGATTTCTGCTCTCCGTTATTTGTTTGTTTTATTATTATGTTACGCAGGCCAGAGGTTCTTCAGTATCGTGCGTAAATTAAGTTGCAAAAGTTGAAAGAGCTTTTCGTTTAAAACAATGAAACTTTTGGATGTTGCCCCGTACAACAAGTATCCAACAATAATAATACGGCTATTTTCGTCAACGTAAGCTTATATTAAGTTGTATAAACATAAGACCTTATAAAGAACTTCGTTGAGATATCGTCAATAGTGAGGGTAAACATAATCCTAGTATTAGCAGTCCGCATCCATTCACGTATGACTAACTGGATTATTATATTATTTATAAATCCTTTTTTTATAAATATTAACACACTAAAGGCGGGGACGGGTACTAGTACCCGTTTCGCGGACTGCTGTCTATTTGTACCTTTTTGAATGTGTTTACTCTAAAAGCGGCAAAAAGTCATTATACTCTATAGGTTTACAGCTCGTAATTTTTGTTTAGACTCTTCAAGATTATTTCTTTAACATTTGATTATTTTATAAAGATAAGGAACTACAAATTTCGTCTTATTATTGTTTACATCCCGATCACTCGTTATAGAACGTTTTAAAAATATCACACCTAAATAAATTTTAAAATTATTGACAGACTCTTATCTTTTCTGTTTTTATTACCTTACAGCTAAAAAATCATAACAATATCATAAAATGATGTTATTCATTTATTACTAATATGATTAGGCTCATTAGTTCACACATAGAAGATGATTAAAGAAATTCTCAGAAAATTATCATCGTGATTTGTGTGGGATTTGAACCCACATCCCAACAATTAATAGATTTTAAAAATAATATCCAGATTGGATTAAAAACGTTTTTAATCCAATCTGGATATTATTTTTAAAATCTATTAATTATTGGGATGTGGGTTCAAATCCCACACAAATCACGATGATATTTTTCTGAGAATTTCTTTAATCATCTTCTATGTGTGAACTAATGTGCATAATCATATTAGTAATAGTATAATTGACCCGTAATGGGTAATAAATACGCACTTGATTGACGTTCAATCCAAAAAATAGACATACGTTATTAACTTGTTTTGTGATAATAAACTATTGTGTAACAAAAAAATTTAATTTATTAATACAAAATCACATAATTAATACGGAGTTCCAAAACGGAAAAAAATCAAAGAGTGCAAATTAAAGAGTGTATAGACTAGATTTCGCACGCGCAATTTTACGCGAATTTTGCCCGTTACACACATCAGTTTAGTCAATTTGGTTGCCCGCTTAAAATGAGTTTTAATATATATATTTTTAGAGCTAGATAAAGTTTATATATCATCTTGTTAAGGGACAAGGCATTTGATTCGTGAAGATCCATTATTATATATTAAATAAAAGTACCTTTGTATTTTGTCTTCACTTTGAGTTTATTAAAATTATTTGCATTACTAGTTTCGACTTAATACACTGGGTCATCATCAGATGCATAACTTAACTGATTATTTATGCATCTGATGATGACCCAGTCAGTGTATTGGGTCGAAACTAGTAGTTAGTAAACTAGTAGTAGGTACTTTTATCATTATATTATATTTATATATCATATAAACATAAAGCTGTCGGATATCATATGCAGTGTGGGTAGCTCAAAAAAGCTTCCCACTCCCATGGCCGAACAATGGCGCTGCCGCCATTAAAATAAAACTCATTTCTCCCGGGAGATGCGCCAGGACTGCGGAGCCGCGCGTGACGTCACGCCATTGTGTGCAGTCACACGTCAATGCGTCGGATTGAATTGTAAATGAATCAATAATAGAGCAATAACCACTCAACATAACCTGAGCCAATTCACATATTCATTTTCTATTAAATTTGATTACAGTTTGTTATTTAAAATTGCTAATAAAATGATAAATCTTTTGTGATAATTGATAATCGTACAGTAAAGCGTTTTTTTATTAAATTATTTAACTAGTTGTTAAACCCCTTCTTCTTTATCAAGTGCCTCTTCTTAAAGGAGGTTGGCGATCATTTCACTGAGCATATACTCGTGCTTAGCAAGTGTTATACCAGTGAAATATAGTGTAGTGAGTCTTCGAGTCTTTCTACACCGCAGTTTTATATTGGAAGGAAAAGTATGTGTATTGTATTATATAATCCTTTCTTTACAAAGCTCTGGCGTTTAGATCAAGTACTCCATCTGCAGTAAACTACAGAAACAATAGCAGGAGCCACTCCACCTCGACAAGGCACTTCTAGAGAACATCCCTCCACAATCATTCCATGTCCACTACTCCATTACCGACCTTTTACACGCACTCAGGGTATATAACGACAGCCATGCACAATCAACTCCTAATTATTCATATTTTTGATTGGTTGATTTTTGGCGTGATTCAATTATTTTCCCAATCCAAACCACCTACTCTCGGGTTTTTATGTTTTATGATGCATCGATACAAAAAATTTAAAAATACTTTCATATTTATTGAAACTGATACTTTGTACACTAAACATATGCCACTTGAAATAGAAACAACGTATTTACAATTCATTTTACGATCACATACAAAACTTATAAGAAGCTTTAAATAATTTAGACTTAAAAAAAAAGGAATACACTTCGAAACGTGAACTATCAATAAAAATTTATACAATCGCGACAATATAACAAGCATGATGCTTAGTTTGATGATTCGTCTCTTTATGGCGGTCAAAAGTATATAAGTGTTTGCCTTTGCTAAAACAATTTATTTCATAAATCAATTTTGCTTTGAATTGCTGTTTAAATCGTGTTTTCGATGCTCGCCTTGCATTGAAGCAGTTATGTTTCTCTTCTTGTATGCAGCCCCGCAAGAACTCGGAAACGGGAATATTCATGACAATTCGTGAGTTCCTGCAAGTTTGATGACCGCAATGGGGTGAAGTGGCGTGTCTAGCGATCGTTGGAGATCTGACCGCGAGCCCAGCTGTGGGGGAGGCCATCGCGTCTGCACCCTACAAGGCAAATTTGTACTGAAAAGCCACAGGAAGTGACGAAGTGAGCTGTAGAAATGCCGTCACGTACATCTTGTGTGCCGCGTCACAGCTGTCATGCCAACTTCTAAGTATGACATTACGAAGGTAAATCTGTATTTAAACACCAACAGAAGAAAGACTTCAACCATAAAAGACAAGACAAGACTACTACTTTAGATAATTACCCCATTAATATAAAAACATTTGTTCACAAAAATTTGCAATTATATAGAATCCTCCACTTGTCAGGTACATTAAAATCACATTAGCCCTTACCACCTGACAATCACTCTCTCTCTTTCCAACAACCTCTCCCTCTAACAATTGTTTACCTAATTGCTTATTATTATATAAAGTCTCACTCTGTTTGATAATGCCAACGTGAAAGGTTGGAGAAACCGGTCACAGATAAAAACGAACATGTGGAATATCACTCAAGTATTTTACTCAAAAATATTAAAATGGAATTCCACCAAGTACTCTCTGTCAAAAATATTGAATTTCAAAAAAGACAAGAATAATATTTATAAATGTATAATCTTCTTTCGTTGCCTCTCCTCATAGGAGGTTGGTGACCATTTCCTTGAACTTGTCTCTATCTTGGGCCAGTCTCACCAGTCTGGCTACACTTCCGATCTCCAGCCACTGGCGCAAATTCCACATCCACGTGAACTTCCTTCTTCCAAATCCCCGTTGTTTTCGGTCAACCCATGGTATCTTGAGGTTTCTCTTATACAGCCACATTTCAAACGTTTCAATTCTTCGCATAGTAGCGGTCTTGAGTGACCAGGCTTCAACTTCATAAAGGAGAACTGAGACGACATAACACTTAGTGAATCTCTTGAGCATAAATGTTTCCTCAAATTATGAAATGTACTGCGTGCTGTCACAATCCTCACTTTGATTTCCTGGTTAGGATCCCAGTTCTCATTCAACCAGCTGCCCAAATACTTAAACCTTTTTACTATCTCCACTACTTTGTTGTCAATAAAGATGTTGAAGTTGTCAATGTTTAATGTTCGTGTCAAGTATGCAGAATTCAAACATAATTTTTTTACTGGATTCTAATAACTACCGAGGCAAGATATTTGTTTTATTCATTTTATTTTAAAGCAATTATGTTGATAAGAAAATAAATTATATTTTATTAAACATAATAGCAGAGTTTTTTTTAAAAACAAGATCAAATAATAAAACACTTCAAGGAAAAGTATTTTGCTAAGTTTTTTCTTATAAAAATAATATTTATCGAACTTGTATAAAAAAGTAATGTAAACATAATCAATATTATAAAAATGCTAAGAGTTGTTTATTTGGTGGTTTATTTTCTTTATATTCGTGTACTTTATTTCGCATTCACTTAATTTACGTTTACTTACAGAGAATTCCAATAAAGGTAACTTTGTTTGTTCTTGTTCAAATTCTTCATAAACTAAACAAGTTTGTTTTCAAATTTAACGAAAATTTCACTTTGAGTAGGCAATCAACCTCAGATTAATGATAAAATGAGCCCTGAGGCTTTCAAGTGCTACTTCTGTAGGCATGTGCATGTAAAAAAAATATTTCTATCTAGTTGAAAGTCAAAAAAAAGATAATTGCTATTTAAAAAGGAAATTCAAATTATTACAGCAAGCTATGGAAAAAATAACAAGTTTACAAAATAATCTTTTTTTTTATCGGTGTTTTAAGAATAGCAATATAAGTGAAAATTTTAATGTTTTGAAAGTCACTTAAATGGGACGTTTCTCTGTGCTTAACTGGGCTAGAACACTTCATAAACGCGCTGCAAAGTGAATTACACTCCCGACAGGCTACAGCTGCGGACAGCCTAACTGAAGACCAGTCGCTGGGAATTATTCCACCCGCCACTCAGGTGCTTGCACACTCAGTGTGGCCTGGATCATTATTCTACCTGTCTCTGACTACTCACATTTTAGAACAGTGCTTCTCAAAGTAGTCCCTACGGACCCCAGGGGGTCCCTGGGATCATTCAGGGGGTTCTTAGAAAATTAAAATCGATTTGGGGGTCCCTGAACAAGGTCAGGGGATCCGCGCAAGGTTTAATATAAAATAAAAAAACTGTGACACATTTTTATTAATATGGAAGTTAAAAATACAAGTAACAACAGGCATCGCGATGAGTCAGGCAGGTCAATACAGGAACTCAATAGAGTCGATACTTGCACCAACTAGTCTATAATATGAATTTATGTAGTTTTTCACCCAAGGTCCGTAGGCAAGTTTTACTATGAAAGGGGGTCCGTGAGCAAGTTTTGACTATGAAAGGGGGTCTGTGGGCCAAAAGAGTTTGAGAGCCACTGTTTTATAACAACCTTGATTATTATTCATAAATCAATATTCAAAAATATATATATTGGTCATTGTTCACTAACAATCCGAGAAAAAAAGATGCGTTTGCAGTATTTACCATAGTCATCAATAGTCGTGCTATTTAAAGGAAGATTTCTCATGACATGCATAAAAAAAACTTCATAATCACTTTCTTAAAAACACTTGACATTATTTTGTATAAAAGCAATGCCTTAATTCTAATAGTATTAAAAAATCAAATCCCAAACCAAGCGCTCTTACGTTTTTAATAATACCTTGTCTCTCAAAATAACACTAACACACTTTATTGTTAATACTTGTAAACTATTGAATGTAGACATATTATTAATATTGAAACCGAATAACTTATTAAAATAAAAATACAATTTATTATATATAATTTTATATTTTTGTGTGGAAAATTTTGTATGTATAAATGAACCAGTCTTTTTTTGAATTATTGAATATATGGTAAATCACATTATCAAAGAATATAGCGGTCGATAAAAACAATAAGATAGAGGCGGCCAAATTATATTTTAATATAAAATATATCAGACTCTTTTTTGCGCCATGTTATGTCAAACGTGTCGCAAAAAGCCAAGAAGACTAAGCAATGCAAAAAAAATAATACAAATCCTTCGGTCTTTTGTGAATTTCTTTTGAAAACGCCAGTCAGCAAAAACTGTCAGATCTGAATAAGTAGATATCTTCTAAGTGGCATAGCTTTATATTTAGTGAAAATATATTACAGCCCCTTTTCTGAAACGAACGTTCTTCAAGGGCTCGGAATGAAGCGAGTACATAAAGCACTGTGTTTTTGGGGGGACGTAAAAAGCGCACAGTGCAAAGACACCGCCTATTAATTTCCCTGCCAGATTAATGCCCGGCGACTTTGCAGGCCGCAGCCCGAGCCGCCCTCGTCGATCGCTCTCTATTTGTGTCAGAATAAAACTTATCCTGTGTTCAGCCTATTCGATAAAAGATTTGAGGCCTACAAACTATCGAACAACAAACAAATCTTCAATAAAAAAAATTTAAGCTCAAGGTTTCAATAAAAAAGACCTCCCGCTAGTGATAACTGTATACACTGGTAATTCATATTTGGTCTCACAATTAAAATATCTTTATAATTCTCATTAAATATTTCGTTACTTTACACCATAGGTTCCCAAAGTGGTCAATATTGACCCCCAGGGGTCGATTCCGCCCTGCAAGGGGTCGATGCCAGCGAAAAACTGTAAATGTGGGTCTAGTGGATCCTATTTAAGCAGGTCATTTCCAAAATTTAGGCATTCCGTAAATGCCATAATGCACCTAACTCAGATTTTACCTATATACTTACAAAATAATGCTGTTTATCTATCGCAAGAAGGTTTTTGATAGCTTTTCCATCTTCATACCACATGGAAAAGGGTTTCAGTGCGGTTTTCAATCTTCTTACAAAAAAAAAAAGAAATAGATTAGAAATCACTGGGCGAGGAGATTTAAGGTTAAATCTGACTTATTTGAAGCCAAAAATCAAATAATTTCTGTCAAAGCATCAGATCCATCCCTCCCATTAAAAGTATTGATTTTTTTAGTGAATGTTACTGTTAAATGTATAATTAACTTCACATGTATTTAAACTTTTTATTTTTAAATCCACTGTACAGTAAACCCTATGAAAGTGAGTTGTTCTATATAAGATGTCAAATATATTTTTGAAGTTGATGAAGTTGTAAAAATTCAATACTAGCAAGGCAGGGGTCTACGAAAAACAGGAAAACTCGACAAGGGGTCTACAGGACAAAGTAAAAGAAAACCTTTTTATATTGTCATAATTATAATTTATTATTTTGCACAGTGATTGACAATGAGTGAATGCTTACCCTTTTTACAATTTCCGACATTTTTTTAACTGTGTTACATTACTCTTTTAGTCTACCTGAATTTAAAATTTCCTCAGGGAGTGTAAATTTCACGAGTACACAAAAGCTTGGAACAGTATGGAAAACATAATCGAGTGAGTAGACTTTCGCATTCAACACACGGCGTCGTCTGGCTTCACTGCAGCGGAACAAGCCATCAAGCGACGCCGTCTCTAAATCAGGCAGGAAAGAAATCTATTGAATCGTTCCTTCGTGTTTTCCTGTTTTTCATACACGGAATGTCATTGTTCGGGGGTGTTTTGGGACAGGGCAGGGACTCAACTGGGGGGTGGTTAGGAATGCTCGCAGTCCCTCGGTGGATGGAGTCTTTTGTCCGCCGGTGGATATTTGGCAGTGCTTCGTGTACGGGATTTGTAGTTGCGTGGTTATAAATTAATGCCTCTATTTTAATTTTCGATTCGCTCGCTTTTTCGACAGCCCGGAAATTATCGTGCAGCAATTGAAACTATGCTAGAAATTTGTTGTCATTTGTAAATTCGTGAGGGAATTTAGCCAATACCCGAAGAATGGAAATTCGCTCATGAAAGGGATGACATGTTATTTTCAAACTTTTACAAATGGTGGCTGAAACACAAAATTCTACTTTGAATATAAGTTTTTTTTAAATAATTGTTTTGACTTTATGTTACACCAACATTTTGAAAACATTTTAAAATACATGAAAAATTGTACAATTTCATTTTAAAAAAGTTCATGCATCTGTAAGGTCCATTGCCTTGAAAAAATATCAAATCTAAGATGCAATACAGCAATACTTTTTATAAAAAAGCTTGAAAAAACCCTAGTATTAATGACGTTAGTCGTAAAAACCATTTTTTTGTTTATGTAAAAAATACTCCATATGCTTTTTTTTGAGACTATCTATCAAACCGTAATGTAGAATTTTTAGTTTATATTTGTTCTTACATTTTCTAGGTACTTTTATTATAAAAAATACTTCAACATTAATATAAAATCATTTTACAGTATAACAAAATATTTGGGTATAAAATAATTGGAAAAAAAAAAAATTATATATATAAATTTACAAATAGCAGTGAAATAACAAGTATGAAAATGTTTTATTTGAGTTCATAGACAATGGTGTAGAAGATTTTTTTGTCGCAAACCGTCCATCATTCTGTGTTGCGTATCTTCAAATTCTCGTGAATTATTTTATTTCCAACGAATGTCCATAAAGTGGGCGCATATAACAACGTGCCTCGTAAAGTTCCCGCATACCTGGCACAAACTGGCTCTACTTTATATCAAGATCTTCCAAAACACTTTTTATAGCGAGGCCTAGCAGTTACAGCTAACAAAGTTGCCAAAGTATTAAATATAAAAAGAATACACGGCTATATAAAGAACATCCAAACGAGCCGGCGTAAAAACCATTGTTATATTTAGATATACAGAAATTATTCGAGAAAGCCCATTATAACGAGAGTGTTCTCTCGCAAACAATGTATAATATACTTTCACCCATTTCCTCCACGTTAGTAATACACCGAATGCGACGTTGTCAAAAGAAACCCTTTCACGCTCAAATAACTCATCCCCTGAAATCGTTAGCAGGATCAGCGATTTTTCATGAACGCTCAGGGCCCATAAAAATGTTCACTCAGCTAAAAAACGCCGGCCGCCTTTAAATATAAAACCAAATCTTTAAACAGAAGCGGCCTTCAGTCAGGTGCTCGATAACATATCATCGTTTCGACAGGCTCTATTACGCTATAACCCTTTGAAAAACATAACGGAAACTGCTAGTCTATGAAATAGGCTCCCAAATCATTTTATACCTACTTTATTCAACAAAAAGCACCCTCTTTAGAATAAAATTTTTCATATATGGAATAAATAGAGATGCATGCGAAATTGAGATGTTATTGGTTAAATTTTTATTTTTTTCCGTGAATAGAATATTCTATCAGTTTAACTGTGCTTGCTTTTATGTTGAGAATTATTAGAAACAATAACCTATTTTTTGTCCTTTTGTAACTTTTTTACAGGCAGGATCTCAGTCAAACCATATTTTCTCTACCAGAATATAAAACCTTGTGACTATAAGAGCTTATAACTCTTATTTGGCTTTAAATATTATCATGTGTGTCAACGCTTTTACACGATCAAACAAAACTTTAATTTTTGCGATATTTAAATATTATTTATAACATATAATATTTTTTTGTATAAAATCTAAATATGTATACAAAGAGTTTAACATCCAAAAATGTATGGTAAAATAGCTGATTACAATAAATAATCATTTATAAATATTGTGAAGATATTAAAAAATGTTTCTATTAAGGTTTGGTATACTTTTTAAATGAAAAAACAACAACTTCCATTCAATAAATTCTTTTTCGCAGGAAAAGCTCCTCAACTTGTACTCCCAAGTGAGCTGTTGTGTATGATATCTTCCATTTGATTCAAGCGTATGGCTTTAGTGGTTCTTGAAAATAATGTTATGTAAAAATTCGTTGAATGAGAAAAACATATCATATTATTGCTATGAAGACATGCAAATCGCTGAAATATTATAAATCTTTGAGCTTAGAATGCATTTTGATGATTGAATGATCAGTGACGTTACATTAATAAAGGACTTAATGAAACATTTTTTTTATTAAAAAACATAATGTTGCTTGCTGAAAATTAGAATGTTTTTTTGGGAAAATTTAAATAAGAATAAGAATAATTCAACAACTAAAAAATATATATACACAAAATAAAAAAATGTTAACGTCATCCAGCGAAATGTTCAAAAAAACATGAGCGTGCTTGTGCAGTTAAATTTCTGATATGCATTACCTTTTTATGTATATATTTTTACTTACAATGATTCGATATAATTAATCTAAAATAAATTTTGATCTAAACATATTTTTTTTTAGAATTAAGTAATTAACATACTTTTTTGTTTACACTAAGAGTAAAACACATTTCAGTTAAAAAGTGTTGATTATTCTGATCGAAATCAAACTTTAGATAGAATAATATCGCACGAGCTTTTCCTTGGAACTGAATACAGGCAAGCTGAAACAACTACGACCAACCCTCAGTTGCAAAAAGTTAGCAGAAGTAATGGATCCCTCGCAAGCTCGGTACTCACGAGCTTCTCACATTTGATTATTTTCCTAAAAAAATATTATTCCTCGATTTTCAGCATATTGAGCCAGGAATCACAAAAAAAGATCTCGAATTATATTAAATCCGACTCGTTTAAGCGCTGATATATTTTGCTTAAAAAAACATCCCCCGCCGTGCAATATTTCGGTATCTTTATTTAAAAGTAAAAATAACGCG
The DNA here is from genome assembly GCA_022113835.1 of Atopsyche davidsoni. Taxonomy (NCBI): domain Eukaryota; kingdom Metazoa; phylum Arthropoda; class Insecta; order Trichoptera; family Hydrobiosidae; genus Atopsyche; species Atopsyche davidsoni. The sequence continues at coordinate 17,230,945 of JAILWY010000009.1, read as the reverse complement.
AAAGAAAATAACTTATAATATTCGTTGGTGCGTCTGCTTTTTATTTCTCGTGATATCTGTCGAGAAGTTGAGAATTGGGGCCGCGTGTGTCTTCAATTTTATTTCAATACAAGACAAGAAAATAAAAAGTGTCTTCCGAAATATCGGCGGATGAAAAAATAAAATACACAGAGGCATCTGCTTGATAGTGTCACTATAAATATGACGCAATGCGATTATTTAACCTGAAGCATATAAGATATTGAAACATGTTTCCTTCTCGATATATATATACATATAATATAAAAAATGATTCATATAAACAACCCACAACCCCTCGTTTTTATAGGATTGTAGTTTTTCTAGAAATCCTATTTATTATATTATATTTTGGTCCAGTAAAATAAATCAGTTTTCATAAATATTCAATAAATTTATTTTTGTTGAAAATACTTTTAATAATTTTTAATGAGGAAGAGTATCAGATATTACAGTAAAATGAATAAATATAAACCATTTTTAATTTTAAATATAACCAAATGATTACATTTTACTTCCTATGTAAATTACAAGATAAATAATAAACAACTGGTATATTTAATTTAAAGGGAGTACACAAAGAAAAAGCTTACGTATTTATAATATTTCCTAAAAACACAACATTTTATTTTTTATAAGTACAATGAAGCAAAAGGAAAATTGATAAAGTTTTTTTAATTTTTAAGTACAATTATAACAAACCATTTGTTTTTTAGTCCGTTTGGGTTTTTCTTAGAAAGGCAATAGGCAAAAGGCAAATTCTAACTCTATCTTGATTAAGGAACTCTAAAGTTGAACTCTTAATTGAACCACTTATGGTTCAATTAGAAACAACGGCCATCCGCGATAACGATGAGTGTTTCGTGCCCTTTTTTTATAAATCAATCGCTTAAAAATATATTGTGCACACTTATAAAAATTTAGATTCATGTAATATTTATGATTATAGTGGCGTTCTAATAATTTTGGGTTTCCATTTTATCGCATAGAAACAAACTTGTTATGAAATATTGAGAATATTTTTTTGCAGCTTCAAAGACCTTTAACACGATCTACTAAATTACTACATATTAGGGTTGATCGTGCGCTGTCCCTACAGACACGACAAAATTTCTTTACAGCTTCATACAGTACGTTGGACTTATTAATATCAGATAGCGAGCATAAAACATCAGAAATTTAAACGTCCGACCATTCATTCTATTTATACGGAGCTTGGTACCGCTCGCGTACAATCCCCCATAGAGGAGTCGCGAGTCCCCGGGCTCGGCGACGCACAGTGCTTCCGGGAGGGATATTCAGAGGACAAAATTATTTTATTTATTATTTAAACATTATGTAAGAGCATTTATAAACTTTTTGGCGTATCGTTGTAAGTAACAAATACTAAAAAGATATTCATACTTGTTGAGGGACAAGGCATTTGATTGGTGAAGATCACTGGGTACAGAATGGCACTCACCATTCTGTACCCAGAACGTGTGTAAAGGGTCGGTAATGGAGTGGTGGACTTGGAATGATTATAGAAGAATGTGCTCTGGAAGTACCTTGTCGAAATGTGAGGGCTCCTGCTATTGTTTCTATAGCTTGCTACAGAAAGAGTATCAGATCTAAACGCCAGAGCTTTGTATATAAAGTAATGCTATTGGGCAGTAGCAATACATAGACTTTTCCTTCTAATATAAAACTGCGATGTAGAAAGCCCCAGGGACCCACTTCATGAACACTGAATTAGCATGAGTAAATGTTCAGTGAAATGGTCGCCAACCTCCTCTGAGGAGAGGCACTAGATGAAGAAGAACTTACATTTTTTTGAATACACGGATACCCAGGGATTCACTACACTATTTTCCTCTTAGAAAACCATGACCACTGGCTCAGCATGAGTATATGCTCAGTGAAATGGTCGCTAACCTTATCTGAGGAGATGCAATTGATGAAGATGTAATATATATTTTTGATTCTATTATATAGTATATTTATACTTGTTGAGGGACAAGGCATTTGATTCGTGAAGATCCATTATTGTAATGATAAAAAGTAACTTTGTATTTTTGTCTTCATTTTGAGTATATTAGAATTATTTGCATAACTAGTTTCGACCCTATACACCGGGTCATCATCAGATGCAGGACTATTGGTGTATAGGGGCAATATTCATACATTCAAATACGTATTTCAGTTACTTGTAAAAAAGTAGCTCTTTGCTTGAAATTGTGATATAGTTAAACTATCATAATATAGGATGTCCAAAAAGAGTATCGGGATATTGTTTTAACGTTGATGTTGATTAAATTTTTGGGCCCAGAGTTGCAGGAGTTACTAGGTTTCTACTCAAGAACGTGGTTGCTGAACATGCCATTCATCCAATCAATCAATTGAAGCTGTTAACGAATTATTCCCTAATAAGGTCATTTCACGTAGAGGTAACATCAACTGGCCTCCCAGAAGCCCCGACCTTAGCCTTCTTGACTATTTTGTATGGGGGTACCTTAAAAGTAGGGTTTATGAAAATAATCCGACGAACCTAACGGAATTCAAACAAAACATCAGGTCAGAAATGGCAGCAATATCGAGGGCTATTTGTCAGCGTGTTATCAGCAATCTTCGTTCCAGATTAGAAGAGTGCCAGCAGCGTAACCGTCATCATTTGGATAACATCATCTTTTTGAAATAATTTTCCATTTTGTATTCTTATAATCAACAATAAAAAAATATAAAAGCTTCCAATTTATTAAACGATAAGGTAGTTATCAATGTTCGACCAAGGCATGTCTTGTGTGTTTCCGGCTTTTTGCATTAAAGATGCAAGAGATCGGATAATCTTTGTCACGTATCAAGAGATTTTGTTGCAGAGTCCTAGACATCTCAGGAGTTGCAACAAACGTCCCTTGCCATCACAAGCACGTCCCACTGCGAGACACTAGCACTAGACAAAGTGACACATTCTCCGTAAATTTTGATAAATAATGTTTAAATTCTCAAGATTGTTAAAGTTGAAGAAGAGAACATAAAAAAGTGGGATTCAAACACATCTTATGATAAGATAACAAAATTATTAGTTAAATTTATGACTAAGAACATATATGTCGATTATTGGTGTAGTGTTTGGATACTCAATGGTTTATGTCATAAATTTTACACACAACCATTAGTAACGTAATAGTTATACAAATACACATACTATAGTAATATAATACAAGCATTAGTTAAATGTATCACATTCAACATATGTTTTTATTATTGATATACATACTACTTAAATACACAAAACGTTTATATGTTTAAGTTTATACGTTCATACATTAAATACTGAGAAGTTTTTTTTTTCTTCAGAAACAGTACAAATCGACCGCACATCTATTTGCATTAATCTTTAAATTATATTCCACATGTGAGGTGATTGTTGACGTAAAGCTAAAATTCTCAAATTGTCGATGTGTTTAATTAATATTCACGTTTAAAAAACCCTCCATTTTTTTCCAAAACTGGTGAAATTCAAGCGCTAAAGCACAAGCACTTGATAAGGAAAACGTGAATCAGATACTTTGATTAATGGAGTGGCATTATAATACTGGAAAAATTCAATTTTATTCAAAAAAATATACGAAACCACAAAAAAAAACAATTTTTAGCAATACCCATACTATCGAGGTTCGAACATAAACTTTTTTGATATCCTGACCTGGTAATGCGTTAAACGGTTTCTAGTGTAATTTGTTTTATATAGAGTAGGTTAAAAAAATTAGTTCATTTGACATACAATAAATTTATTTGTATCTCGTTATCTGGAATATTCAATAAAGAATACATCAAGTTAAAATAACAAAACTTAGTATTCACTTAATCAGGTTACGACTAAGCACGTGTTGTTATATATAGTTAAGTCGAGTGTTGACTTACAAAAACATGTAAACAAAACGAAACAATACTTGTATATTTGCAATGATTTATACGAGAAATTTCGTGTTGCTATTTACAGAAAGTAAATTTGTGAACGAACCTTGTCTGCAGCGGTTCCGGAACAAAGACATTTAAGAGAATTGTCTTCAATTTTTATAACTTCAGCTTCAGTCAGATGAATCGTAAATATTTTATTTGCAGGATGATTGATCGTGTCATGGAGGATAAACAAATAGTCGGGAAATACAGTTGAATTATCTGCCTGTGGCATTTTTTCCTGAAAAAAATAAACGATCGTTTTGAAGTGGAAAATAATATGTGAGCAAATAGTTATAAGAACATGAAATATATATTTGAGTTCTTACGAATATATATTAAGTGTACAATTAGGTTTTAAAGGATTTTTAAGAGATGACGTTACTAGTAATAAATCGGAACGGACATTGTTACAACTAACTTAATTTTATAACCCCATTATTATGCTTTCTTTTTCATAATGTGTCATTTTGCTGAAATGGAAACAACTTAGTTTTTGTGTGCTCCGAATATGTCAACTGTTGTGCCAACAAAACACGATTTGAGGAAAAGCTTACTTTTCTGCTTCCATTTGAAAAAAAGTGCAGCTGAAGGCCATCGAATGCTGCAAAAAGCTTACGGAGAACATGCTTCATCGATTTCCACGTGTAAATTTTGGTATAAACATTTTAGAAGTGGTGATTTTAATACCAATGACAAAGAGCGCGAAGGGCGGCCAGAAAAGTTTGAGGGTGCCGAATTGGAGGCTATATTGAATGAAGACTCGTGCCAAACGAAGAACTCGCAAAAACATTGAGAGTGACTCAACAAGCCATATTCGTTTGCTTTAAATCCATCGGAATGGTCCAAAAGGTAGGATATTGGGTGCCATATGAATTGAAGACGAGAGACCTCGAACGCCGCTTTTTTCATTTGTGAACAGCTGCTCCAACGGCAAAAAAGAAAGGGTTTTTTGCATCGTATTGTGACTGGTGACAAACAATGCGTTCAATACGATAACCCCAAGCACAAAAATCATGGGAAATGCACAGCCACACGCCAAAATCGATGCCAAAGCCGAATATTCGCGGTGGAAAGGTCATGCTCTGTATTTGGTGAGACAAATTAGGCGTGATGTACTATGACCTTCTACCACCAAGTGAAACCTTCACAGGGTTACTTTACCAAACTCAATTGATGCGTTTGAGCTGAGCACTGCGGGAAAAACAGCCTCATGACTACGCTCGGCCACATGTTGCGCAACCGGTCAAAACATACCTTGAAACGCTGAAATGGGAAGTCCTACCCCACCCCCCATATAGCCCAGATATTTCTCCTTCCGACTACTATTTGTTTTCGTCGATGACGTAGGCTCTTAAGGGTCAGCACTTCCGCTCTTTTGAAGAAGTCCAAAATTGGATCGATTAATGAATTGCATCAAAAGACACATCGTTTTTTCGAGATGGTATCCGAAAATTGTCAGAAAGATGGGAAAAAGTAGTGACTAGCGATGGACAATACTTTGAAAAATGAACTTGTAACAATTTTTTCACAGTAAATCCTAAAACTTGAAAAAATAATTCTTAATATATACTAACAGTGAATACAAATTATACGTATAACATATAAATTTCCTTGAACAAAGGTAAAGGTGGAGGACATAAACTATTACAGAATTAATTATGCGAACTAATTATATAAATATTGTTTGACTACGATCATCTAAGGAAGGGGAGGCAGCCGGTCGGGGGAGGATCCGTCAAGCACCCCGCACCCTAATAACTGCTTTCGTTATAACCAGACTTTGATTGGCACATTTAATTAGAGATGGAGCCGAGCACTCGCAGATGTTGTACACGCCTCGCAAGATGGCGGCGCGTTATTTATTCGAATCCGCAATGTCTTTGATCGCGGAGTTAAATTAATAAGTGCTTTATCTGCGTCGTGAAACGGCAATGAATATTGCTTATGCAATTAATTAGCTTGAATTAGTTTCGGCTCCTCGGGTAATGATACTTAATCTTGTGCGATATTTGCCAATTAAAATGTATGAGATATTAGGCGCTGTATGGATAGATTTGTAGAATTACCAAACCCGATCTTAATTAAGGCTTTTTCAAACAAAATCGTGATAAACCTTTGAACAAAGTAACAAATTTAAGCAGTGAAATCAAATTGATTTTTTTTGTACTAACGGATTACGCAATTCCGCGTTTGCATGTTATACAATTGTTCGTGGTAGTAAAAACTAAATAAAAAATATTCAGAATACTCGTAGCAGCAAACTCTAGACCCTTGTTCTACGGCATTCACATTTTCACAAAGCCGACACGACTATCTTCCTTGACTTCTATCTGCACTATCGTCAGGTCGATCTCAGGCCAGACAGATACAAACGTCGCGTAGAAGAAAAAAGGCTGGTCAAGCTAAAAGCTAAAATACAGGGCTATCGACTTATGCCAAGCTTCAACGAGTGAAATAAGTTTGATACCCTTGTATATAATTTTGAATGGGTTAAATCTTCACAAATACCAAGTCTTTATAGCGCTCTGGTATATACTATATAACTATACGACTTTATTCAATCAAAGCATTAAAGCGGTTATTAACACTACCAGCAGCACCTTAATAATAAAAACCATATACACCCATTCCTCGCTATACAGTCGCTCGTTATACGGCCTTTCGCTATAACGGCCCTTTTCAATTAAGGCACGTTTTCGTTAACGGCCAAAAAAACTTTTTTCGATGTTATTTTGTTTACGAGCGTTATTCAGTGTGTGCTCATAGAGGAAACCGATGGTAAAGCTTCAATTAAAACATTTTAGAAAAACTATAGCATCAAGAATGCTGTTGACAGCATCAGTGAATCATGGAAGGAATTAAAATTAACAACAATGAACCATGTTTGGAAAAAAATATGGCCAGAATGTGTAAAAAGTGTTACATATTTAACAAATTCGGAACCGATCCCATGTAATTTGTATACGGCTTTTCGCTTAGCGGCCAAGTTTCGTGGAACGTATCTAGGCCGTAAAGCGAGGTATGGGTGTACTTGTAATGTCACGTGTAGTATTCGATAATTTTACAATGGGATATAATTAACACGGAGGCAACCTTGATAAATCATATCCGGATCAATGTCACACGAGAAGTATCAAGTGTAATTAATATTCACTCCCCGGCAATTATTCGGTGTTTACTCGCGCCGGCCCTGCCCCGAGCTCCGGTCTTCCTTGGCTAATGATCTGACAGTAGCAGCGAGGGCGGCGGGCCTCATCACGCTAATTGCAGGCCACTACATCAGCCGGCTGCTGGACACTGCCCATTATATTGCGGCCTAAACGGTCCATCTGTTATCAAAGCCCACAAATACGCACATTTATATATTTTTATAATATTTCTGTAATGGAATAGTGGACATGGACATTGATTGAGGTGGGATGTGCTTTGAAAGTACCTTGTCGAGGTAAGGGGGGGCTCCTGCTATTATTTCTGTAGCTTGCTGCAGAAGGAGTATCAGATCTAAACGCTAAAGCTTTGTAAGATTTATAATAATAATATTGGGCAGCAAACTGAGGTGTAGAAGGACTCGGGGACTTACTACAATGTTTTCTCCTTAGAAAACCATGAACACTGAGCATATGCTCAGTGACATGGTCTCCAATCTCTTCTGAGGAAAGACATTTGATTATAATATTTGTCTAAAGTTATATTTACAGTAGTTCTTAGGGCTAAGGTTATAATATGGTGTATGGCTATCCCCTGATCCTGCGTGCAAGTTGTGGGGATTACAATGTGTGACTTAGATGGTAGCGTACATGTATTTTTTTATTTACATTATTGTGTTATGCTGAAAAAATTAGTGGAAAGACCCTATATATAAAAATATTATCTTAAAGTTGTATAGTAAAAACTAACCACTCTCCATCTAATACCCACTAATCATCGTTTTAAGAGTTTTCTTGTGGTGGTGATATTTCAAAGTAACAATCATCGATTTCCAAAATAGGAATAATTATATTGAAATAGATTTTGCTTGTGATTTTTGTTATATATTTCAATCACAATTTAGCTTTACACCCCAAATCTAGTATATAAAGAAATGATAAAATGTCATTTAGGGCGCTTTTCTTTAAGTATTGCTTTTCCGAATTTACAATTTGTATTCATCAACCGTGACATCGAAAAAATTAAATAGATATTACTAGCAGTTGTTTTTGAAATTCAATTAATAATCTATAAGTTGATCCACTTCAATATCGTTAGTGAAATTGTTTGCTTTATCACTGTTTTTATTCCACGGATTTCGTAGTTTTTTTTTGTTGTTGGTTGTTCCAGAATTTTAAGCACGAAAACGAGACAACAACGCACAAGCCATCGAGGCAATCATGGAACGAAACGAATTTTGATTATTTTTATTTAACGAACAACCAGTGCCAATTTCAGGCAATCAACTTAATCCAATAGCACACAGGCCTGCTCGGGTGAACACGGGTAAATATGGAATTGAGCCTAAATATTATAATAATAAATTTAAATTAGTTTCTATTAATCAAAAGTCTAAGTTAGTATTAATCTTAAAGTTTACGAGTTTAGTTATTAGATTAGATTTCCTAGAATCTCAAATATTCCTTGAATCGTTGATCAACATTAAATCTTTCGAAGAAAATACTACTTTTAAGTTTTCTCAAAGATTTTTTTTTCATCTTTGAGAATCGTATTAATATAATAGCTCAATATATTTATTTAATATATATTTTTCCCTGTTATCAGGTAAAAAAAAGTCTTCAACTTATTGAACACCTTTATAAAAAAGTATTTCTGAATTGGAATTACAATAAAAAAAATCTGAATGTTCATCCGTTCAAATAAGCTGAAACTTTAGAAAGTTATTCTAAAATAATAAAAAAAAATATTTGTATCAAAAATTGGTATTGAACTATTTTCAGGTTGAAACTGTTTCAAAATACGCTTTTCGGTAATTGATCACTCCTTGTGAAAATTTGAATCGTTAAAAGCCCACCTGTAACCGACAAGTAAATATTTGATAGCTCGGAAGCTTTCTTGGCATTACAATAGTAAAAATGCAGAATTGTGTCAAAAATCTATTGATTTGCGAAGGCTTGAACTTATAATGGTTAAAATAATTAAGATCGTGAAGTTGCTCGCCAAAAAAAATTCATCCACGGCTAAAAGCAGTCAAAAACCAGCAAGAGCCAGTTCCGCTGCTACTCTTTTATATAAAAAGTTATACTTCAAAGAAGAACTGTGTAGACGACGTTTTAAGTTTTTTCATCAGGCAAAGAGGCTTGTATGTAAAAACTCACGTTATTATTTTGGCAGATCACTTCAAAGGCATTCGTTTATTATGGTTTCGTCACTCCAGCATGTCGCGCCATACATACTCGACATTCTTCCCCAGGCACGCGCTGTAAAAGCTCGGATTTATTGCAAACAAAAAATAATTATTCAATTTTGTTCACGCAGGAGGCTGTTGTTCGGCGCATTTCCGGGCCGAGAAGACGCGACAAAACAAAAATGAAGATAATTACGAAATATTTTGTCTCGACATTCTACGGGAGTCAGTAAATAAACATGATCTAGTTTTAAACTTAAAAAAATATCTTGAGATTCAATTAATTTATTTATGAAAACCGAATATTCAGCTTTTATGAGAACAGATTTTTTTTGTAAATTAAAAGGAAAACATATCTCTAATACATATTTATTTATATCTTTGAGAAATCTTGAAGTGCAGAAGTCTATAACCGTACAACTCTGTTAGTGCAGAAAGCTGCAAATGAAGAGGGAACTAGACAAGTAGTCAGTATGAATAAAAAATAATAGCTGATATATTCTGATCGACATGTTTCTAGAATTCCATGGAATATAAGATGTACTTAAATGAAATATTTTTTTAGCTAAATAATTTTAATTTCATCCGGATATTATTTTAATATATCTGAAAAATTAAATTAAATAAAAAGTGTTCAGTGGTGGCGATGAAAAATAGCTTTTACGTGGAATGAGACGATAAGCCAAATTATTTTGAGTTCACGTGTTTTAATAACAACAACGTACCACTGGCTTGGGATGCTGTAAATTTCTGATCCGGATGATCTCTAAGTCTGAACGTTTCTATCTAATAGCTTTTAGGGAAAAAAATATCAAATGAAAAATAAAACATTTACAATTTTATAAATAGAAGAGAACTTTGTACAAAAAAATAACAGAACAAAGCTACTTAAAAGAAATTTTAAAAAATGTGTTGGTACTGTAGACAGATAGATATTAACCGAAGTTGTTCAATATTTGGCTGGCTGGTGCGTATTTTACGGAAAACTTTAAAAGCTCTTTACAGTTTGTAAAACAAGAAGTTTTTGAACAATTCATGGCGTCTCTGAAACTTTATTGATCGATAGATGTATTCAATACAGAGTAAATAATAAATATATAAAGTACATGTGTAACCTTCATCTTGTATCTAGAACATGAAAATATTTTTTTTAATTGGTATCTTTTTCATAACACTACGTAAAGACGTAGGTATAATGCAACTGTAAAAATTAAACTAACCATAGTTTGGTCAAATATTGTTCAACTAACGAAATACTCATTATTATAGCTTGTTGGATTAGATCGTTTCAAGATCAAAAGGTTTCCGGTTAGATCCTTTTTTCTGGAAAGTGGGTCAAAATCTCACGCCTTTTTCAGTTTGTATTGATATGGCTTGTTTTAATATAATTTTTCAAAATGCAAAGCTTACATACATTGAAATGTTAATAACAATATCTTCGATTATCAATAATATTATCTTAAAATGATTCATTTGACAAGGTATACATTTTGTAACATAGAAGACTTATAGTTTTTATGCATTATATTTCAAAGTTAATGAATTGTACCTTAAAATTAGAGAATTTTGTTCTGGGCCAATAAAGTATTTTTGAATGATATCCAACAAAATGAGCAATAAAAAGGTAAAAGGTGATCGTATAATCAACACATCACTTTAGGATGTTTTAATTTTGGTAATTCTCAAATGCTTCATCAAACAAATGTAATGCTTTTAAATGTGACTTGGGGTAAGATTTTAATGGTTTAAACATTTAAAAGAATGTATATGATTCATTTATTAAAGCCAATTGACAACATAAAAAGCTACAACCCAATTTCAGATAATATAGCAATTTAGTCAGCTTGTATTACGCATCATGAACACTACATCATCACATCACAATATCATATTAGTTAGCTTCATGGAGGGGAGCGTAATCAAACATTTGTTTCGCGAGCCTGGGCAAACGTCGGTGGACTAAAGTGTTAAGATAGGTCTTAGCAAGGGTCATAAGGTTAAGGGTCATGAGTTATGAGACCACAGGTCATAAAGGCTTAACTGAACTCAGGTGATGGTATATATAGCCCCCCATACACGAGGTCATAAGCTCGCGCAAGAAACTTTCGCCAGCGATTACAATTGCCTGAAAGTTTGACTATCGTTGCCGAGCTTGGAAGCATAGTGGAGTAGTGTCCTTAGATATTTATTTATTCATAAAAATTATACTATTCTGTTCACAATTTTTTTTTTAAATCAATCAATGCTGATAACACTTGAAATAGGCAGTGGCACATAACTGTTATAAAAAAAAAATCCTCAGCTTTGTATTGCAATGAATAATAAGTATACTAACAGTTTGTTAAATAATAACAAGTAGATATTAAAATATTTTTAATAAAATACTTGAGTGATTTTCCACATGTTCGTTTTAATTTGTGGCCGGTTTCGCTAACTTTTCACGTTGGCATTATCAAACAGAGTGAGATTTTATATAATAATAAGCAATTAGGTAAACAATTGTTAGAGAGAGAGGTTTTTAGAAAGAAAGGGAATGATTGTCAGGTGGTAAGGGGTAATGTGATTTTAATGCACCTGACTAGTGGAAGATTCTATATATGTAATTGCAAATTTTGAGAAACGATTCTATTCAAAGAAAATGTTTTTATATTAATGGGGGTAATTGGGGGTAGCAGCAGTTATCATGTATTGGGGTTTATCCTGTTGTGTGTTAATCTGTAAATAAAACCGGTCACAAATAAAAACGAACATGCGAAAAATCACTAAAGTATTTTATTCAAAATATTAAAATGGAATTCCACCAAGTACTCTCTGTCAAAAGTATTGAATTTCTAAGTAGATATTTAAATAATATTACTGACCGTCGCCTCTCTCACCGGCAGCCCACTATAGTCTCCACCAGCCTGCGTCAGGTGGAGTGACACGCCGGCTCTTCGGCTGTACCAAGCCGAGACGTCAGACTTGCGAACTTGTACGAGACTCCGGGGAGCGATCGCAGCCAGAACCGGTATAATGATTTCACATCTGTAAGCCACAGCCGTAGCCATCCGTATTATACTTGGATATATCAAAAACTGACTTTAAAGTTACCTCGATGAGATATTTTTAACAAACAAGCAAAAAATGTGTATCGACTTTTTATTTATATTTTTATATTTATTATCCGGATACAATTGATCTTATATACGAATACTTTAAGAGCGTGAAATCAATGACTGTGCTCGAAAAAAATATGACAATAAAATACAAAGACACGTAGGCAAGTAGTTCAAAGCATTCTGATTCGATTGCAGCTGTGCTTGCCTTGATTTGTTGTGTTAGACATAGTAATGATTTTCCATGTTTTAAATTAAAACACTACAGAATTGATGTACTGACACTTTTTAATAAACAAAATATTAAATCACATCTGAATTGAATATGACAAATTTAAACTTTTACTCGAATAAATCAAATAAACGGATTTTGGCTATCGTTTCATTAGTAAATCAACTACTCAAATATTGAATAGTACGGAAATTTTTTTTAAGAATAAAATTATGAAATCGTTTTGTTTCAACTCACCATTCCGAGATCACATCTACAAATAAGCAAAAAAATATAGGAGCTTACAGTCTGAGGTCTATTATCTGTGTGGATAGATTTGCTTCTCAGACTAGACGAGCGTATTTGCCTTTGGCAAGTATTTTGGGTTAGAACCAGACCACGTGTCCTGTGTCTACACAATCCGCTGAATTCGCACTTCGGCGAGACAATTGTATGAGCTTAGACTAAAACATTATATTATTTGCTTATAAAAAAATAAAAACTTGAATCGTGAAAAGTAAAGTTTATTTGCATAAAATCATTCATTTTTAAATTTTACATTTAATAATGACCGTTTTGTTATTCAGGAACCGTAATTTTTCTGGTATTCGTGATAAATAAAAGAAAGGTAAAAAAAAAGGTTTAAAAGATGACGTAAAAAGTCTTTGCTGTTGCAGAGCATTACTTAAATGAAAATAGATTAAATAAATATAAAAAAACAACAAGCATCAAAATAATTTCCTTTTTTTGTCGCTTTCAAAAGATAATCTCCCTTAATCGGAGACCACCGCGGCTTTTGTGTCGCCGCATAGCTAAAACCTAGCATTAATGGCTTCGCGGAATCTCTTTTAAAAGTAAACTTCGCGCTTTCGCAAAAAAAAAAAAAAAAAACACGTGAACCGAAAATGAATGAGATAATATTATCATATCATTCATATCAAGTTTCGCAAAGCCAGTGATAGGCATTTTAAATTCAAAGAGATCCGAGGGTCGCTCGGTCGCCGGAATTTCCACGAGACGCTGGCACTGCAGTCCACAATGGGTGGCGTCTAGCGAGGACTCGAACCCGCACCCCTGGCCGACCCTCATCAAGCGCACCCTTCCGGGCTCGGCGCTCACTTGTTTCTAATTGCTTTTTTTTTGTTTATTCTGCCCGGCCGTGCAATAAAGTTATTTTTAAATATTTCAGTTTGATTGACGAGAAGATAATTTCGCGCGAGTACTTTTTGTTCGGATAACGAACCGGCGTAAAAAAATTCTCTGTTTGATGAAATGTTCATATGTTTTTTTTTTTTTGTGTTTTAATTAAAATAAAATTCTCCCCTTTTTTATATCAAATAATCGGAAACTATATGTGCAATGGTTCTTAAAAAAATTATATCGATCAGTTATTCTCTTATTACTAAATAATATAAAAACCAGCATACATTTTGGAGTAATTAATCATACGAAGCCGGACCTTTTTATTTCTTCTGTCAAAATCAGCTTTAAATTAAAACAACGCATTTTACATTTTTGTTTAAATATGTGTACAGTAAAAACGTATACATGAAAAAGCAATTTGTATTTTTATGTCGCCTTGTAACTGAATTTTTTTCTATGAAAAATCAATATAATTATTGTACAATTCGTACTATATAAACGATGCTACACCTATTATCAAAGTTCTTATATCCACGGTCGCTTATTTCCCAGAGCGAGACCGGCTGAGGCGATAACTCTTCAGAAAACAAGTATCCTTTATTGCCCGCAAATAAATCCTCCACCTACCCATTCAAATTAGACGATTTTGTACCGAGATAAGCCAACTTTAAAGGCCTCTCGGACACTAATCGGAAATGCCCGCAGAAGTGACGCCTCCGGGCAACCCCTTCCTTGGTAGAGATCATTTTAAATATGCTATCGTGGCATCGGGCAGGGCAATTTAGGAACGTGAGCCTAGAATCACGTAATTCTATTATTTTACACAACAAAAAGTCCGTTTCGCATTGCGCACAGAGATGTGCCCGCGACGAGGTCATCAATTATTACTGTCACTGCTGAAGTACAGCAGACAAATAAGGATATTCCCGCTGCTATGTAACCGCAGCAAATAATAACAAAAACCTTTTCCGGAATATTCTACATGCGCTACGGAAATTTTTCAGATGAGATAGCGGATATAATTAAGCTTTTTGAAGACCCCCCCTCGCCTTAGACTCTCTCAGGATTAAGAGATACCCACGGGATACGCAACATCCATTATTATAAAGAATTTACAAAACAATTAGGTAGAAAGGAAACATAAGTGACAGTTAAATGTAGTGGGTTTGTTTGATACGAATTTATTTAACTTTTCAACTAGATTAAATGAAGCTATCGTTGGGATAAACTTGCTCCAAGATAACCTGTAACATCTGATACAATCTTTGGAAGAACTTTTAGGATAGAAACAATCAAAAACTTTAGCTAATCAATTGGTCATTTACAATCTTAGACGAATTTTTATATCTTTTGTGACGGTTTATGTCTTTGGATAACGCAATAATCAGCTTCAGCTTAAGACTTAAAGTAATAGCAATCGCTCATTTTCACTATTCTTTTAAGGGGTGAATTAAATTTTAATAACTTAAATATAAATCCAGGGACCCTTGGGCCTCTTTTAACTACCAACATCTAAGTCTGTGTTATTTAATAATGAGATTCATATTCCCACAAGATGAGCTGAAAACACTTGAGCTTTTCAAAAAGCATAGAGCCTTAAGTTTAGAGATCTTTTTTAAACTTACTCGATTTCAAAGTTTGCACTTTATGTTTGAAGAAGGTTTGTTCACGACCCTTAATGAAACAAAAGCTCTTTTTATGCTTTGATAATGCAAAACGTATTTGAGCCTGAAAATTTCTTACCTCCTTATGCAAAGCCTATTTTTCAGGGTCGCCGAATAAGCAAATAAAAGAATTTCTCACGTCGGATTTTTTATTTCTAAGTTTTTCAATTTCGCTTGGCATGTTGCGTAATAGAAGCAAACAGAGAGATGTGTTGCGTCTGAGAGGACTCTTCATATAAAAATTTAGGCTGTATCCAATTTGAGAAAGGGGAGAAATGGGGAGGCTGTGACTTACCCGGACTCTCCTCTTGTTTTTAGCCATTTTTTCCCGTTTCATTTACTACCCAATCTTTTTATAGACTCAAAGTTCAGAAACTCTGTAAGACTGAATTGTTTTGAATCATGAATATTGCGATTTTTATCGTTGAAGGAATGGACGCCTATAAAAAACACAGTCAACTAAAATCAAATCTAAAAATTCACCCCCCTTTTGACGTGAATTGGTGTTAAGTCACCCGCAAACAATGTGCTGAGAATATACTATCTGTTTAAAGAAGGAATTAATAAAGAAAATAGAATGGATCAGTGTTACTGATAAATCAAAAATATGTATTATTGGCACAGTCAATCTGCTTCATTTACAACAGCATCAGTAAGTCTCCCCTAGAGCCCCCATCTCCGCAGCAAACGTATTATTGAAAAGCCTAATGATATAAGGGAGGAATCCCCCAATCTGTAAATGATGAGGCGGTAATACCATCAGCGTGGGGCCACCATGTATCTTGAGGGTGGAAAATAACTCTTTATGAAGATATCTATAAACAAAGAAAGCAGCGGCTATCATCCAATATAAACATGAAAATAATCATGACTTAAATATATATATATATATATATATATATATATATATATATATATATATATATTCACAAATAAAATTTATAA
This sequence comes from Atopsyche davidsoni, assembly GCA_022113835.1. Taxonomy (NCBI): domain Eukaryota; kingdom Metazoa; phylum Arthropoda; class Insecta; order Trichoptera; family Hydrobiosidae; genus Atopsyche; species Atopsyche davidsoni. The sequence goes on along the minus strand of JAILWY010000009.1, from coordinate 17,214,592 downwards.
TTTTTGTAGTATTTTTTAAGCTTTTTATAGTATAAACATATTTAAAACCAATTAGTTAAGCAACATCACAATTATTTTCTGAGATAGTGAAATCTCTCTTACCTTATAAAGACATCGTTATTATTCAGGTGGAATACATCTGAAAAAGTATTAAGAGTTCATTTTGATTGAAAATGGTATTGCTCTTGGTAATATATTGTTTTGCTATTTAAATTGGATAATTTAGCAATCAGAGTTACTTTTTTTACTGTATACTCATAAAAAAACATTGGTTCAGTTAGACTTTTTAAGTCCGAATAAAGATAGCAAGAGGTATAATATTCAATTTTAATGCCAGCCGTGGAAAAGAACAATTTTATTCCTGTATCGTGATGCTTTTATATTTTTGGCCCAAAGAATCTTTTGAAACTTTGCTATTTTATGATAGATAATTTAGTAGATTAGTTTCTAAAGTAATTCACTTTAGCGTACACTTTAATATTTTTTTAAATAAAATAAATTTGATGTCTTTGTAGGTGGTGAGAGTTTTAATACCAGATTTCGGTTTCTAGTCACTTTACACTTATTTTGTAATGATAACACAGGTATCCCAACTCACATATTAATTATTAAAGATGTAGTCAAAATGAATGGCATTTCCAGTGTACTTGATTACACGTGGTAACCCTAGGACAAGCCGAGTGAGAGGATACTCTCAAATAACATCTCGGAAATCTCAGATAATTTAGTTTTATTATTCTTCGCAGGTTCGAATCCCATTCCCGTCAGTAGAAAGCCACGAGACTATAGAGGGAACAGAAAAACTGTATTGGAAGATAAATAAGGTATTCAGGTAAAAACATTACCCAAAATAATGCAATAGATTCTGTGATATCTATTTTCTCCTAACATTTACTATCCACCCTGCTAACATAAAAACTAGTGTTTATTTTAGTTCATTCTTGCAATCTACAGTATTTATTTAGAATATTAACAAAGGAAAGCTATTTTATATCAAAAAACAATATTAAGGTAATCGATTCACACATGAAACTAAGAGAATGGCCATGAAGTTCTACACCTCCGTAGCTATTGTAACCTAGTAACACAATAAACTTGTATGTTAAAAAAAATCGCATGAATCAATTAATTAGAATATTTTACATAACTGTCGTAAATAGAAAAAAAAAAAACAAAATTCCATTTTAATTTTTTAAAATCTAATTTATATCATACAAAATGAGAGTTTTTTCCCAGTTGAAATTAACTATATTGTGGGTTTATTTTAAGACAAATAGTTTTATCAGAACTTTTAAACTAAGACACAAATGTATTATTGCAGTAGTAAACTCGCTGTTTTCTTAATTATTACGAGAGCATCTTAGCAATTTTTCATTCCCAAAGTTATCTTTCTTAACATTCTTTGCACTGCTCCCAGCGGTGTTATTTGTTAGATTCGTATTTCTTATCGCAGGGGCAATAGCCCGCGGCGTTGGCTTAATAAAAAATACACAATTCCACAAAAAATCGCCTGGCTAATTATTATTATTATCATTTCAATAAAAGCAGGGGCAGTCAAAGCGGGTAATTACCCGCAAGCCTGCTCGGTCGGATAACCGCAGGCGGTCCCGACAGTCCAGCTTCCGGCGGGTTCTTACAAGTCCCCCCTCAAAGGTATCCGGGAAGAAAATGAATACAGAAGTTATTATTCGAATGAGAAATGGAAGTTTCGCGGATACCGACACCTGCAAAAGAGGTTAATTTATCCGAGCCCTAATTGCGACTGGAGATTCTGCGCTGCCGCGCTGCACAAAGTAAAGTTTCCAGCGTTGCGAGAGTTAAAAATAAAAAAACTCCTCCCCGCCTTTTGAAGTGGAATATAGAACTATCGTGTTATTCACTCTGTATTTCTATTAAATTATCTCGATTGAGTTGCTTTGCGCGGAGATCTATCATTGGCAATATCTCAATTATTAAAACGATAAAGTGCTCGTTTAACATGAAAAAATGCTTAAAGGTTTGCCTGGAAAAATAAAGAGGAGTTTTTTCAAAGGAAATATATATTTTTGCTAGTGTTGTTATGATAGAAGTCTTTTGTTGATATATATACAGAAACAGATCGGAGCTTTGTTTGTACTTGTGAATTTGCAGAATTTTCCTCTCTCTCATTTGTACACATATATATTATTTTTTTAGGCTATGATGCCCTCACAATCCTGTTGAGATTATTAGTATACAGCAGATAATTTAATCACAGCCAATATGATAGAACCTTACCGCAGAAATGATTCGTTATTAATATGTACTAATGAAGCATTCGGAGGCACAGCATGCGATAACGCTCGACCTAAGGGTAGGTAGGCTCTTGTTTAATATTTTCGACAGAGAGTACTTGGTGGAATTCTGTTTTAAATAAAATACTTTAGAGATTTTTCAACATGTTAATTTTATTGGTGACCGGTTTCGCCAACCTTTAGTGTTGGCAGTATCAAACTATAGCTCAATGATGAATGTATATATGGTATATACTTATACATATTGTTTTTATTTCAGGAGGTCCTACACTACGCCCATTGAATATTCGAGACGTCATCTCTCAGGCTGCTACTCGTGCCCAGGTTTATTACAGGAGGCTCTGCTTGCGGTATATCCTGCCGCTGCCATTATCGTTATTCAACAACCCGATTCCCGTGTTATTGAATGTCAAGCCGTGAATATATTTATTGTTCCGGGAGATTTACCGTAGGAAATCTTGAAACTTTTACAAATGATGCCACCTGCATTTCATAAACTACAGACATTCTCGCATGACGAATGATAAAGACCTGCATGAATAACGTGCCCGTTTAAAACGAAAAACTTTTAATTTCTTTTTTGTTTTACAACCCCAAATTCCAAAGCCATGTCAAGTCTATTATAATTTAAGCAACTAATAAAACCAGCGATATCTACGATATTTGAAATTATGCCTATTTAAGTTATATAAGATTTGGATTTAAAACATGCATTCCTTTGTAAAATCGTGTTTTACTAAAGGTTTTTATAATCTGCCTTCGTGGTAAGATACCATTAGATGTAGTTTTAATCACTGTTAAAGAAATATAAACTATCATAGTGATTATATTTTAGAAAACATGAAATAGTTATTTATGAAAGTTAGAGATATTATAAAAATTATCTTTTCTGTATAACCCTATATCAAGACCACAATATTTTTTTTTTTAAATATTAAAATAAACCTGTTACTTAAAATGAAAATAATGCTCCCGTTTATTAAAATATTATTTAATAAAACTTCTTTCTTGGCATCAAAACCACTTAAATAAAGTCTACCTAAAATACGAGGTTAAAACGCTTTTAGCATTTTCAATATATCATTATTTTTAATCCAGTTATTTGTAAGCGTTAGAAAAATCCGCAGAATATAAAGCGAGTTTTTCTTTGAAAATATATAAAAAACCAATTCATTTTGAATTTTCCCATATTTGATATTCAAATTGAAGACATTTTGTGGAAATACTGTAGCTTTATTGATTTTTTAGAGCTCCATAGTCGCCCATATCAGTAAAGCGGCTGTACTCCTGAACACCCAGTTTCCAATAGACAAGAAACTTCCAGCAAATATTCCCCATAAAAGGCCAACCGGAAAAAGTATTATTATCTAGTTTCACAAATTCTACACAGATTTGTAAACATACATTATCTGGAATTCATTCAGAATATGATACTCTGTGGGCTTTCCCGAAACTATTGAACTTTATATTAAACATGTAGCGACTCTATTACAATGCTATTAAGGTTGTAAGGCGATTTAAAGTCATTTTCAGAATTTCTACCTAGTTAATGCTATTGTAATATTGAAACCGATAGTGTCGATTTAATGTTCACAGTATGCCTCGCAAAATTAAACACATACTCTTTGAATATAGTTGAATATTATAACGGTTTCATAAACTATTTCAGTGAAATATTATTGTCACAGACATGTTTTAGGCTTAGAGCAATTATCAAATACAAAGCCACACATTTCACATACAAATTTTAAAACGTATTCAATATTTTTGACAAGTACTTGGCATACTTTATACTTACCTAAGTATTTTATTTAATATATTAAATCTAAATAATAAAATAATTTTAGTAGTAGTAGTAGGTTAATAAAAAATTTAAATGAGTGCTTCTGTTTTATACTAACATATCTCTAAACTTATTAAGTATAAATAGGTTAATTCTTGTTAAAATACCAAGACCATCCTTTGATCTAAAAACGGGTTATTTAACTTATTTTATTTAATTTAATGATGCGATCTTATGACAGTGAAAATAAACCAATTCGCATTAACATAAACGTGTCAATACAATTAAATGTATTGTGTACCATTATGAATGATATGCTTTAAGTACATTTTTTCAAATATTGAAAAATGATTAAAGAAACTCTCTGAAAAATATCATCGTGACTTGTGTGGGATTCAAAACCCACATCCCCAAGCTTACATGGCCGGTGCATTTCCAATTATACCAACGAGTCACTGGTACTAAACGAGAATTTTTAACAATCATATCCTATAAGTGAACCAATGTACTAATTATGCCAATTATTAATGTATGTCTATTTTTTGGATTAAACCTTCAATCAAGTGCGTTATTTACGTTAGTTATTTAAAAACGCTTCACTTGTTACTTTATTCAAAAAGTCCAGTGCTTGCAAATCATTGAATATTGGTTGGCCTGGGCACATTGGTATCTGCATTCATATGTAGAGTATGATTGTTTAAAAATTATCGATCAATGGATGTGGTTCGTAAGTACAATGGTCAGTACACCGGCAATGTAAGCCTGGGGATTTGGAGAATTTCTTTGATCATCTTCTATGTGTGAACTAATGTGCTGAATCATATTACTAATTATCAATGTTATCTTAGCGTAATTTTTAATCAGTCGATATCACTGCATTGAGAATAACAATAAATTCAGTTAATGAAGCATGAATTTCCCTTTAACAGGGTCAAGTATCCGGGTTATATAAGGAGATACCTCCCGAGGCTTGTTTCTGTCCCTGAGGCGCACGTGCAACCCGCAGGTACCATGGCACGTGTAGAGGGAGAACAGACATTCGCCATTCGACATCCCTCTCTACTCTTCAAATATTAAATTCCTCCTCGCCGGCGTCACTTACAAATGCTTTATTATTATATTGACTATGTGTCAAGTCATTCTTCCCATCTTGGTTCTGTTCTCGAATTCTTTTCGTTCATTTTTTTATTTTTCGTAAAATATTTAACATAGCCCAGCCAATAATTTATTTAATTAGATTCCGCTGCTTTGTAACTTGTAGAGTATATTCAAATTGTAATAACTCTTCATTAATCATTTTCATCAAAAAATGATATGATTATTACTTTAACTAAAAATATATAGATGATACTTTTTTTTAACTGTCTGAATAAGTTATCAATAAAAAAAATATTTATAACACTCTCTGATATATAATTGTGGCTCAATATTGTTCATTCTTCATTAATTTCAATGTCAAAATATTTTTACCAACTTCTGTAAACTGAAAAACAGATTTGAATATTTTGTTTTTATTTTATCAAGGAGCTGGTGTTTACAGGTGAGAGCGTTTCCAATATTGCCGAACAATGCAAACAATGCAAAATTAGATTGAAATACCTTTTTATTCCAGCTGGAAAATTTCACCGATTTCCTTGTTATTTTGTTGTATAATTTTACTAAAGATTTTCTTGCATTTTAAAAAGTATTAACTCATAAAGTGCTTTAGTTTCATTGCCTAATAATTTATGAACATTACAATTATTTTGTATATTGTTAAAAGTTTTTAAAATATTTGATGATGAAATTCATACGATATAAATTGATATACAAAACTAATTTTGCGACAATGAATATTCGATCAATTCCACCCCTCCGTTTTACTATAAGTACATTTCATGCGCAACTTATTTATGCCTAAATCGCGTTTTCAATAACTTTCTACACACTTTTCTTAATATTTACGGAGGGCAATATACATGAGCTGGAAAAACAACACAGCAACTTGTCACATTAGAGGGAGCGAAGGAATGATTTATTGTTAAGCAAAGTGATTTTAAAAGAAGTGTAATATTGTATGCGTGAAAATAAATCACTTTAATATTGGCCTGACCGATGATCAAATGTCACTCAAGTTCTTTGTGATCAAAGCTTACGGTTTTGTGTCACAAGCAAAATCTCAATATTATGCTGCTGGTTCACTCAATTACTTTGACCTGTAAACTATCTTACTAATCCGACATAAATATCAAATAATAAACTTAAGCGTTATAAAATTAAATTATATTTAAAAAAATATTTTTTTGTTAAGATAAAGTTTTTCTCTATCACATTTTTTAAAATATCCGCGGTAGACTGGTTTAATGTATAATTCTTTATAATTAAAATAAAAAAACAATAAAAATAAAACCCCAACTGCTATGGAAACATTTTTATTTTAAAACGTTTTCACCTTAGAACTAAACTTTTACTTGTGAACGCACAGAAGCAAAAAAACATAGTAATCTACTAACTACGAGGCAGTTTCTACGTTGAATATATGAAATTAATACCGGTACTGGAATAATTTTCACGAATAACTATATTACATAATTTACGTGATTAAGCTTTAAGCTTATTTTTTGGGGGATTTTAAGATAGAGAAATATTTTACTTTTGAATTTAATCAATCAAGCACCTGAGCCAAAAGCATAAAATCAAATCGATCAAATTTATATTTATTCAAAAGTAAATAAATTAAAAATAATTCAATTTAAATTTATTTGCTGCAAGAAAAAGTACTTTTAATCCAAGGCAGCTTTAATATAGAAAAACACCAAAAATTAACATCTTCATGTAAAATTTATCATCTAAGACATTAATCAAGGGCTTACAAAGCTAATTGGATTCGCACCCCTAGCAAGCGACAACTACCCTGATAATAAGGAACCGTTTAAGGGTCGTAATATCGCTTTGTCCCTGTCGGAAACGTAACAAAAGAAATGGAAGCTGACACTCCAAACTGCATTATCCGTGTTTCTTCCCCCAGAGCATCCATTTCCCACGCTGAAATATTTTCTCTCCGGGCTACTGAAAGAGGCGAATCCCTCTTCAGTAACTACCCGAACGGCAAAAAGCTTCGGGCAATAAGCCTGTTAATTCACGATTTTATCAAAGATTTTTTTTACAAAAAGACGATTCATTTTAATTACTGCCAATTTAATTTTGTACGTGCATCCATTATTTTCCGTCTACTTTTAACATAATATTATTCCAGTGTCTAGCGTTTATTGGGAATTATTATTTTAAAACATTCATGATATTGGTTTTTCAAGATACCGTATTTTATTGAATTTATTTTATTATTAAATTTTCAAAAATATTTAACACGAACACCAATCTTCTTATGTTTCTTTATTGTTTATATTTGAAAAAAATTCAGACAACTCACATATCTAGCTATTTCTACAAGTAACAGTTTTAACAAAATATTGAGAAAATAATTATACAATACCACGATACTGCTTCAACGGAATGAAAATTCGACTCAATATATTCCAGATAAATATTAAGAAATATAAAAGCTTTTGTTTTGTGTATTTATTGAGGAAAAAATCTAGCATCTAGTCTTGTTAGAACATGATAATATTTAAGTCCATTTAAATAAGCAAAAACGATAACAAATGCTCAAAATATATATATATTTTTTTTTAATATATTTAATTAATTAACATAATGAATATATACAGAATTTTTCTTGTGAAATAAATACATAAATATTGTTTACACAATAAACCTATATTTATTTAAAATGCTGATATACTAAAATTATATCACCATAATCATTGACTAAATAGCTGTCATCATTACACAGGACAAAATTTATTATTTAGAAGCTTTACCGTATATTGTCTTCAAAAAATTAGGATAAACTTTTTTCCATAAAAAAAAATGTTTGGACTACTTACCTAATTCAGCCCATAAATCTCAGATAGACTTATATATAAAGGCGTATGATAGGAATAAGTATAAGAAAACACTTAGATTTTTTACGAAGTAATCCTGCTTTGTCTGTTCAAGTCGCCGTTATTTAGGGAAGGATATTATTATTTAAGTTTGTAGTTCTAAATATACCCCGGGGGTCTCCTCGCCATACCAGCGCCGTTTGGGTGAACCAATATTTGCTCTGAACGGAAGCCTGGAGTGTGGCTGTGGACAAGTATACGACTTATAGTGATGGGCAACATCGAATATTATTAAAAATAATCATTTTCCACAAAAAAAAATGCGTTTTCATTAGAATTAATACTCACTTAATCAAACATAAAATTATCAAGAACCTAAGTTATTCAGACCTAACAAATAATCATTCGTTGTTTCATATTGTTACATTTATAACTTGCTCATTAAACGTGTATTCATTAGCTGTACAAATAAGTTTGTTACAAGTTCAATTTTCAAAGTATTGTCCATCGCTAGTCACTACTTTTCCCCATCTTTCTGGCAATTTTCGGATACCATCTCGAAAAAACGATGTGTCTTTTGATGCAATCCATGAATCGATCCAATCTTGGACTTCTTCAAAGGAGCGGAAGTGCTGACCCTTAAGGGCCTGCGTTATTGACGAAAACAAATGGTAGTCAGAAGGAGCAATGTCTGGGCTATATGGCGGGTGGGGTAGGACTTCCCATTTCAGCGTTTCAAGGCATGTTTTGACCAGCTGCGCAACATGTGGCCGAACGTTGTCATGTTGCTAAATTACCCGATATTCAATACTCTCGATTTGTAATAATTTAAAAAATCATATAAGTAATCGTATATTAGACCTCGCCCATCACTAGCGCAGGACTTGCCCCAGAGAAGGCCAGCCGTGTGTGTCTGTCCCGGGTGACTTATTAGTCTACTGGTCATAAATTATGTCATGATATTGTTTTCGCTTTAAATATATTTCTGTATATCTTCTTTTTATTAAGTTAAAATATAATAACACACATGATGTCCAAAAAGTCGTATACTATCTGAAAAAGAAAAAAACTGAGCTTAGCTTCTGGATGGGGAAGAAAATATTTTTTTGACTAAAAATAGCATTTTTGCAAGCTTACTAGTGAATACAGAATTCGATTGCTTCCTACTTATCCAATTAATGAAAGGTTCATAGATATATTACAGTACAACAAACAGTTACGTTTAATAAAATATTTTTATTTTAAGTTCAAAATGTTGTTTAGTGATTTAATTTCAATATATAATTCAATCCAAGCCCATTAATTTTGCATGTTTTTGACCTGCCCTGCCACAGGGCTCGCGGAATAAATCTCGGAATTTAATTTCTACTTAACCTTTAATAATGCAGAACGCTCCTAGTCGGGTGCCCCAATTAATAATATAATTCATTTTTCTCGAACTTTCCTTTCATCGGAACGCTTTGAGAGCAAGTTTTCTCGGGGGGAAGTTTTCATTCTGCCAATTGTTTCACACAACTTACCTCGAACCGATATTCCGCCTTAAATATTTTACACAAAGTTTTGCAAAGTTCACGCGATTGTGATCGCGCGTTTCCAGTGTTGTAACATTAGCGCAATTAATTTTTGACCATTTCGGAGAATGGATCACCATACGTCTTCTGAAAACTTCGGAATCTGAAGTCTCATTATTTGTTGAAAATTACTTCAATGGGGGTCTTTGATCTCGTCCCGTTTGACATCAGCCGTTCTGTTCGATCGCAGGCTTTGTTCTCCCATTTACATTATCCGTGTTGACTTGCGATTCCTATCACGAATCGCACAGGTCGTATTTACACAATCTTCAGTAAAAGATTTTTCAGACCACAATGGAAACCAACGCAATCAGTGGCGTGCGAGTAGTACTACGCAAAAAAAAATTCCTTTTGGATTTTTTCAAGTTTATAATATTCGTTTATTGATAAAAAAAAAAATTCTTCATTACTCCATCTTTACCACAGGAATACATTACTTATTTTAAAATAATAAATTAAAAATCATTGAACCTTCATAGTCGCAAAAATAATATAAATATATTAAAGATTTCCTAAAAGTATATATAATTTTTCAAGTTACACAGATTTGAACTTCAATATTAATCTAACATCTAAAATTTAAAAAAATATATATTTCCTAATCGTCTAGTATTGTTGGACGCCACTGCTTTTTATGTACAGAGCTCAGCAGATAGCCTTTATCAAATTAGCATCATAAGGTCTATAGAGAGAGCAGTATGACCCACAAGGTCAAAAAAGATACATGGAATTGTAAATTCTAAGTCGTGCTCTGCTATTTTAAACAAGATTATACCAAAAAAGATTATTTATGGTGCAATGCATAACTTTAAATTAAACCGCATTAAAAGAAAGATGAATGTTGTCGCTTATTTAAATGAAAAAGATTTTTTTATACTAGTTTTATTATTTTTGAAGGGTTTATGACTTTTTCTAAATATACCAACTGTCTTCTCAATTCTTTAACTAATCTTTTTTTTAGAATTGAAGGTCGCACATAAAGAGTCGGTTACTCAAGTAGTGTAAAGTATACTAAGTCCGTTGCTTGTTACATTGTTTGTATAAATACTTGTTGAAAACTGGGAAATTTTTTTTTTAAGAGTTTCTCAATCTCTTAGGCTTCTAGATAGTCAAGATTTTCAATACAAATAAACACTTTTTTTTTACAGGTTTGGACCAGATTCTACGATAGTCAATAAGCAAATGTGAAAAAATTCACCGGACCAAATGGTGGATAGGGTTTGATATGACAACTCTTTACACCTGATATTTGAGTCCATAAACAACATATATAGTTTAAATTAAATAGCTTACCTATCGATCATTTTAAATATAGAAATAGTACTGTAAAATATTAAATTGATAATCGTTAAAACTAAAAAAATAACTTAATAATTTATTCATGTACCAAATATGATTCCTTTATTAAAACAAAAACCCATGGAAACCAAATATTTATTATTTATACGGTTTTATAGGCATTCAACAATTTTACACTTTATTAGTTAACATTATGTTTTATTAAATCATTACTGAACTCAAATTCTTTAAGGAAAAATTTAAAAACTTTAATTTCGGATAAACCTTCTTGAAATGTATTTTTGAATCACTCATTTTGCAGTAAAAATATTTATAATTAACATGAGAGCTTAGTAAAATAAACAAAAATTTATTAGTTGTTGTGTGTTTTTTATTATCTTTTACAAAAAATATAAATAAAGAAAATACGTGCGTATATATTGTTAAATTATATTTTTAAATAACTCATATAAGTTTATTAACATAGTATTTTTTTGTTGTTGAGATAATTGATCTATACGAATAAATCAATTGAATTAATTAAGACTTTTGATTCTGTACGTAAGTGAGAATTTGAATCAATATACGTAAATGTGTAACCGGTGTAATAATACACAAGTTTTTATCTATTTGCGTAAAAATTACTGTTTAAATATAACTGCTGAAGTGGATTTATATTTCAAATGTTACTTAAAAGCATTTTTTTTTAAATTTTCCTTTAAGTCCATAAATAACGTTAAGTAACTTGCAAATATTCAAATTAACATTTAATTTTTCAGGTCACTGAAAATTCAATATTATAATCATAAATCTTAATAAGTCAATCAAACTCTGACCTAGCAACACTTCAGACAGATTTTCGTTAAAGGATTTCGAATATTCCACCCTTAAATAAATAATTTCGTGGTAGTACTACACGCTAAACTCCAATTTTCCCTTTTAGCCTCGAAGAGCGCCGAAAGTGCCGAGTAATACCCGCGGCCAACAAAGAGCCTTCTGTTCCCGCTGACTGAAACAAATTCACTGTAAGTGTTTCATTGCCGAGGCGATCCATAAGCAACTTGTATAATGCATCTCGCACATCCCCCGGACTGCACTAGCGGCTTACACCCCCATCCCTCATTTATATGCGCTCTTGTAGCGGAATACCTAACACCCCGAGCTCTCTTTCAGATACGCTTTCCGAGGAAAATAACTCCTCTAAATGTACCTGCTTAAAATTTATGCAATTTATAGCTTGTCGGTGTGGATTTATTTGGCTGGATTCTTTTCATAGTGCTTTACCGTGTTGCTTGACTGGGAGAATTATGCGGACCCGATTTCTTTATATCGATACTTGTTTATATTTTAATATGTCTATTTTTTGGATTGGACGTCAATGAAGTGCGTATTTATTACCCATTACGGGTTTATTATATTATTACAATATGATTAGGCACATTAGTTCATACATAAAAGATGATTAAAAAAATTCTCAGAATAATATCATTGTTATTTGTGTGGGATTTGAACCCACATCCCCAGGCTCACATGGCCGGTGTACTTGTGAAAATTTTTAACAATTATACTCTACGTACCTCAATGTACCCAGGCCAACCGATATCTAGTGATTTGCAAGCACTGGACTTTCTAATCAAAGTAACAAGTGAAGCGTTTTTACTCCAATCTGGATCTTATTTTTAAAATCTATGAATTTAGCCAAGACGCCCACCATCATATATGTATGTCTATTTTTAGGATTGAACGTCAATCAAGTGCGTATTTATTACCCATTACGGGTATATTATATTATTACTAATTTGATTAGGCACAATAGTTCATACATAGAAAATTAATGGATGTGGTTCGTTAGTACAATGGTCAGTACACCGGCCAAGTAAGCCTAGGGATGTGGCTTCAAATCTCACACAAATCACGATGATACTTTTCTGAGAATTTATTTAATCATCTTTTATGTGTGAACGAATGTGCCTAATCATATTAGTAATATATTTTAATACTCACAGTATAAGTAAATATTATTGTTTCTGAATATTTTATGCACGTTATAAAAGAAATTAAATTGTTGCCACAATATTAACAAAACTGTTTGCATACAGCAAATTATACATATACAACTGGCACTCGCATTAAAATGCTTAACTTGTTACTTTATATATATTGCCAAAATGAAATGTATATAACATCTTGTTCAAGATAAATATCATCTCACGTAGCATTCGGAGTGATTTGCTATATTAAGTGACCAGTTGCTAAAGTCTTAAAGAAATATGATTATTTTGTATTGTATATGACTCAATACGATAAAACAATATAAGATTATTAAATAAAAAATACATTTATTAATTAATGTCAACATATTCAACCTGCTTTCAGAGTATGATACTTTAATACCTGTAGGTCTTCATAAATAAATAAATTCTGCTATAACAACTAAACAAGCTGCCTTAGTTCTCTTAAAATTTAAACTATTTCGTAAAATATTAAATTACTACAACTAAAGGCTTACAAGTTAAGTTAAAAACCTGTTTCAATTTTCAAATAAGATTGAATTTTAAGAAGTTAACTTTAAATGAAGCTTGGCAATTTATGAGAAAATCAACATCGGCAGGTGTCGGAGGGTGAATAAAATAAGTAAAATTCCCATAAAAAAAACCTGGACATAACAATTCAGACTAGACATTCCGAAAGTCCACCTATTTTAAATGTGTTATCCGTTTAGAATACATTACATTAATGTTGCTCCATCCTTTTCATGAATAGATCATAAATATGATAAATAAAATTATATATATATAATTTTATAAATAAACTGTTCTTTTTAATTCAGTTATTAGTCATAATTTATTTTCGCTGCTAAGCCCGACCCGCAGCGGAGGTTTTATGTTGATAATCCAAATAAAAAATAAAACAACGAAATATTATATACAATATTTCATGTTCCCTCGCAGCATGGAGCATAAAAACGGAAAGATAGTAGGTTTTTACGTTCGGATTAATGTTAATTTTTCACGACTCTTACGTCAGACACGATTTCATTTCTTTTTATTGCTTTTAAAAAACACTCCAGCGTGTACTTCGGAGGAAATGCATTAAATTAATCATATTCAGTAAAAAAAAAAAAATCTGCTCGATTTCTTTTTTATGTGAACAAGCTGCAGAAAAATAACTCATTTAAAATTTTAAATATAACAAAAGTTGATATTTTTTTGTTAGACGCTAATCTTTATGATTTAACAATAAATGTATGTAGATGTCTATTTTGTGGATTGAACGTCAATCAAATGCGTTTTAATTACCTTTACAGGCTTATTAAAATTGATTTAAAAATAACTCTCAGAAAAATATCATCGTGACTTGTGTAGGATTCGAACACAAGTCACGATGATATTTTTCTGAGAGTTTCTTTAAAATAAATTTCAATGTGTGAAAAATGTGCCTAATCATATTAGTAAATAAATGTATGGCCACTTTTATTGCTTTTGGATTCGATACTACAGCATTATATAATAAATTTAATTTTTATTTTAATATTTTATCAAGATTTTTGATATTATACAGTTATATATTTTGACATTTACACAAATATTACGTTATTCATAATAACATAAAAATATTTATAATTTATTAATAAAAATTATAACCTACACTTAACGTTGCCAAATTTCATATACAAAATCAGAAATAGTAATTTTTTTAACTTTATGCCCGTTACATAAACAAAGAGTTATTAATTGCAATCATGCAAACTCGCCACACAACTGCAATGTTGTTTGCATAAATTAAGCCTATACTGCAAAAGTACATCATCTAATTTCCCTCATGACATAAAACTCCGTACGCCGACCTCAGGGTGCCTTACGCCTCTACGAGCCGTAGAACAGCCCAGCTACGAGCAATAATTGCGTAGTCAAGTATCAAATAAAAGCACAGAAATGTCACTAACGTCAAAGGCGTAACGGTAACGTAACGTAACGGCATGCAGTCGGGAACAATGTCACGCGATAGCGCCGCGAAGACAAACACCGGAGAGCAGCGTTATGTAAACCAAGGGGAATATTCACGTAAAGCGTAATCTACGCTGTTTTATGATATCTTAAGTGGCTGTTAAGGCTTTTAAGTATTTGATTAATAATACAGTTAGCGTAACTTCAGTTGGATTATTTCTTAAAAATCATTTTAACTACGGAGATTATGATGTTTTAAACTCCACTTAAGTACTTCTTAGCTTTACTTGTTATTTAAAGACGGGTTCTTAGTAATGTTATAAAAATATAATATAGTTACTTATCAGCACTCCATAGCATTAAAATATAATAAATTTATCTTGTTTATTCAACGCTTCAAATTGGTGACCTATTTTTTAAATATCACTGAAATAATTTTATATTTTATAAATTTAGAATATTGGTAATTGAATTTTCATTATATAACAAATATAAATTATTCATACTTGTCAACATCCTCTCAATATCATCTTTTGATTGACACAAAAATTTAATTATCATATAAATTAAATTTGTACATAAATATTCGTCAGTGAATACGCATTAATCAACTTGTCTTCGTGTCTTATTCTATAAATAAAGTACCTATACACATATAATATAATCAATAGATTCGCATTATTATTTTATACAACATCATAATATTCATCAAAAAACTCGCATCTATAACTGATGTCTTATTCTATATGTAATATATCAATACACAAACAATATCCTTCAATAGATTTGCATTAAATACAGTTCGCTTATTCTACATATATTATAGAATACCTACTCGAATATAATATCCATCGGTAGATTTGCAATGATCACAAGTGTATTATTCTAAATAATAAAAATATCAATTCACTACGAATATAAGTCAATAGATAGGTAGAATTCATCGATGTCTTATTCTATACATTAAATATCCTTACATATTGAATATCCGACAGTAGATTGGCGTCATTCACTGATGTCTTATTATGTATAAGAAATACGTAGAAAACCCGTCAATAGATTCAATATACACATGAGATGGGTCTTAATTCGAGAAATACCCCGTACAATCGGGCAAGAGGCTCTAGTCATGCATTTCTAAATCCAATATGCAAATCGAGTAGTTTTTTTGGCGTTGGAATATTCCGTATCTGGCAGAGACAAGCTCGGGAATATATTTAAAATGGCTGTGGAAGGGAAGTAATCCAATTAATTGACCTAGATATGTCGTCGTAATTTATCCACAGGGATTATTTTTATCGAGACTCTTGAACTGTCGTTACCGGGAAGAAACGCCGGACTTGCTTCCGCAGAACGGGGATAATATTTTTTTTTACCTATTTATCGATGATAAAGAAATACCACCATAATAAAGCCTTACGTAATTGAGAAATATCTGAAGACTGTAGTATTTTGGAAGATCTTGGATTAGATATTTATTGATTGATTATTTTTTTATTGAGTAAGTTATAGCTGAATGATGTTAAATGGGAAAAAATAATTACGCAGCTTAAAAGAAATTACCTGTGTTATTAACATTATGATCTAAAAAACTCCGACGTTTCAGTTCTGATACTGTGAACATCTTGAAACATAAGAAATTTAATGAATTTTTTTTTTATAATACCTAAGAATATAGTGTTTATAATAAAATCAACCACGAAAACCTACACACCTTATAACTATACATAAAACGAAATCTTTGAGTGAATTTTCTCATTTGTTTACTTTTTTCCCAAAAGTAATGTTTTTATTAAATTAGGTATAGATTTTTTATGTTACAGTTTTTATGTTTAAGTCGCAAAGCTTATTTTTAAAAAAGATACAACGTTTAAAAAACATATAAATAAACGTCACTAGACACACAAGAACCTTAGTTATCTGTTTTTAAACGATGAACAAATAAATTACAGATATTTTTGCAATTTTACATAGTTTTTTAATGCTTTAAATAGACTTTTGTAAGTGCATCAATGACTTACAGTTTAAGAAGTTACGTTTTGTTAATCAGATGCTTGGATTACTGAAAGCCCTGTTACAATATTAGCATTTAAGCTTTCGAAAAGCTTTAAATGTTTTCTTGATAATCATTAAAATTTAATGAGTTTGAATAGGTATTTTAAATGCTTTTGAATGTTTTAAGTTACTTTTAGCAGTCAAAAATCTCAGCTCACAGTTGTTTGGTCATACATTTTATATCTATCAAATTAAATTATGTATGACTTTAACTTGTCAACTCATCTAAAAAGCTTTTTCCATTGTATCCTAATCCTTTGACTCTTTCAAAGATTAATATATTTGATATTAAATACCATAGGGAACAATGCCTGCAAAATTCTGAATCTCCGTACAACAGTTTAAAAATATGAGACCAGAAAAAATCATCTGATTAATAAATTGATATGGGGCAAACGTGAAACTTGTATCTCTATAGAAATATAATTTGATGACACAAGTAATTCACATTGGATATTTGTACTTAAATATCAGCATTAAAACGCTTTGTAGTAGTCCATGTTAAAATAGGAAGAAATTTTTGTGAAAAAACTGTCTATTTTTTTTGTTTACATCATGACAAATACCAGAAATCTCTTTAACTGGACACACTCAATTTTTTTTAATATTCCAAGAATGTGAAGTTATAGCTGTATATTCTGAACAAACGCATTTAATCAATGATATTCATTATATTAAATTTAACCGTTAATTCAATAAAGTTATACATTTAAATTTATTCTAAAATATTGGACGAAAGTATTCGGAAAATATGTTAATATTCCAATATTTTGACACGTCCAATTATTCCATTAAATTATGGCATTTTTCAAATCAAATTACCTCACCGAGCTGCCATCTTTTTGATACCCGTCTTCCATCAAAATTAGTTACTTTATAAGGCATCTGGTATAAAATAAATTTCGTCAATTTCAACGACACACGCGTAATGCGTATTCTTATACAAAAACATGTTTTCTTATACATCAATAACGACGGCAAGCATCTTCATATATGAAATACCTTATCTAAAAATATGATATGGAAATTTTGATGGCTTATTTTCGTATAGATTGAGAAGCAAAGAAGAGTATAATAATATATAAAGGAGCTATTTGTATTCTTCATAATACGGAGCTAACGCAAGTTTCTTTTTGGCTCATACGAGGAATCAATCTTCATATTGTTCACGGTCTAGAAGGGCCTTATCGATCACGAGGTGTTACACGCAATGGCGTTAGTGACGAGCCTTCGACCGAAGGGTTGGCCTGGGTCTTTCGTCAATTGTCCAAACTACGGGGATGTTTGTCCAGAACATCAGTTGTTTTTCCGTCGTTTCATATGTAAACCTATAACCTAAATGCTGAATGCAATGATCTCACTGTACGAAGAATTTTATCTCGCTCTAGATCGAGATATACGCCAACGTGGGAGGATCGATGCAATGCAAGCAGAAACTGCTGGCCAGCGTGACGATGTCACAGATCCTGTACGGTGCGGAGACGTGGCCAAACACAATGGAGATCTCCCACTACAGGAATATACTGGCCAGCGTCCAGTGCAGAGCAGTGCTGAGGGTTATATGCATGGATGATATGGGTGATCTCGGAGGACGCAGCCCTGGTGATAGCAGGCATGCCGCCAGTAGACCTGATGGCCCAAGAACGCCAAAATAATTACAAAGCGAGACAACGGAAGTAGGACCTCGTCATTATCAGGACCTTGAACTGCGGAGCGACCGAAGTGGAGCGATGGCGACTCCGGAACAGCCTTGGCATCGTCTGAACGGCAGACGAACTAGTGCCGTCCTTGCTCAAGGACCAGTGAGCTTGGGACGGAGTCGTCTCCTTTGCCGAGAAGACCATGACCCGAAGGGAGGAGCTCGAGAGGCAATGCCAACTAGACTCCAGAACTCTGACCTGAGGAGAAGCCCACGGACAAGACAAGAACGGCGCTGAAGAGCACGAGACACCTTTTTCATACTTTTCAGCTTTCATGTTTTTCAGCGCATCGACCAACGGAGACGCTGTCTCTATAGAGAGTAAAGGACGAATTTCAGAGACGAATAGAAGAGCGGAGAGGCAGACTGGAGAACAGCGAAAAGTGCGCTCCCTGAAAAACCACGAATGAATTAATTGTGTATGATCATTTTATTAATATTGTATATTACATATAAAAAGACCAGCTGTCGGCACCTGGAAGTACCATAGTACTACAGCGCCGCCCGGGGCCGACAGTATTATAAAAAAAAAAAAAAGATCGACATATACGAAAAAGGGTTAATATTTTAAAGTGGCACGCATTATACTCCGCTTTAACACGCTAAGGGCTTATTTAAATAAGGTTTATTTAAATGTCAAAAAAATGAAGAAGAGATGTTATCGCACCCTGAAAAATTGATATACCTCGCGGGCTGACGCGCCGCGGTGCGTGTAATGCTGGGAGGGAGGCTGGAGAAATATCGTCACTCTCGAAGAAAGATTTCTTTTCAATGGGCTTATTTCCATTCAGAGCAGACACGGCGTCGGTGATTGGCGGCTTAGGGGATACGCCGCGGAGCTGGTAATTTTGTTTCATGCGGGACGGGGTTGGGGGTGGAAGCATTTACCACTTGCCACTTACCACTCACCCCGACCGCTTTGTTCAGGATAATCGCGTAAAAATTCATTGAGAGGTATCTGTCGGAATTCACACACGCACCTGTACTAGAGGGATGGAACGCAGGAACGCTATTATCTCAAAACGATTTGCTTGGGGGTGCGGACTGGTTTATTTTTAAATCATTCACCCAGTTTGAGTGTCACCTGCGTGAAATTACCTGATAAGTGATTTAATAAAAAAAATTGATTTTTTTTAAAAACACATTGATTGTCCTTAGTGAAATCATGTAGATTTGTGAACAAATGTTTTATAAAGTATGTTTATCACATATCTACGCGTATCTCTCCTCAGAGCAGATTGGTGACCATTTTGCTGAACATATGTTTGTTTTGAGCCAGTTATAATTATTAAAAAATATCAATCAAGTACGATATTCGAGCTATGACTTCATGAGTACTAAAAAAAGAAGAGGCTGTAGTTAAAGTTTATAGTTAGACTGAAATTAAATATGCTCGCTTATATTTTCATAAAATATAAGCGATAAAGATATTTCATGTGTAAAATATATTAGTGATTCAAGTAAAAACATTTTCATTGAAAATATATTCAAATAATGTTGAAGACGGGGTGACATGATTGTAAGGCTTCAGGAAAGGGATGCAATAGAAAGTCGTGAGAGCTCTCAAGAAAATAGATCACCGAGGAAACAAAAAGTGTAATTGAGTAATATCCCCGAGTTAAAGAGGAATCCCCAAGATCTCCTCTGGATTGATTACGCTCCGGATCCCAGAGATCTCAGATGGCATTGCACTTCTGCGAGTAACATTAATTAAAATCTTTTACTTTAATTGATGTCGTTTATTTGAGAGTTAAACAGCAAACAACATGAAATAACTCAATCTTGCATTATTTTGACGTTTCGTTTAATTAAAACAAAGCACATTTTTTAATGATAATATATTTGAATAAATTATTTCCGTGATCTTATTAAATAGATTTCGAGTTCATTGGATAAAATAAAACTGTGAAATTTCAAAGTTTATTATTGCTAAACGAGCTATACATTTATTTCATCGATCCCTAATTATGTAAAATTTACATTGGCTTAAAAATTATTAGTATTTTCATACTAATAATAAGAGTCTTACCTTAGATAAAAGCAAGATGAAGGTGATTTTAGTAGTAAAAAAAAGTATTTGAAATCAATCAATATTAATTTTTTTTTTTTTATGTAAAATTTTTTAGCAGTGTGAAAATCAATTCTATCATCACAAAAATATTATATGCAATATTTTTAATTTAATCAAATAAACTTGAGAAATACTTAAAAATAAGAAGTGTAATCTCCCGAGTAAATCACGTCCCAGTGTTATAGATGATTGCGTCCCGGCGTCTATTGTGTGAAAGGAAGAAATTCTTGACAAGCTATACATTGTTATGCGAATAAAGGATCTCCGCCGGCCGAGAAGGATCCAGCTCTCTCGCAGCCGCGCCGGATCACATACTAATGTAGCGCCATTCAAATGTACTGCGCCGCAGCCTTAAAAGGACACCCCTGCTCGTGGGTTTTAATTCAAACGAATCTGTGACGTCTCATTTCCTATAATTTAAATTCCATGCTGAATAACATCTAATAAGCTGAAATTAGTTTTAAAATTCTTATGTTTTCTTCATCGGGTGACTTTCCTTTTGAGGAGGTTGGCGACCATCTCCCTAAGCATACATTTATGCTGAATTAGTTTAAAATAATATACGTAGTGAGTCCTCGGGTCTTTCTACACCGCAGTTTTATATTGTAAGGAAAAGTCTGCGTATTGCTACTACCCAGTAGCATTATCATATAATTCATTATTTACAAAGCTTTGGCGTTTAGATCTGATACTAAAAAGCCTTTCCACCTCGAAAATAATTCCATGTCCACTACTTCATTACCGATCATTTACACACGTTCAGGGAGCATCTTATGTATCGCATATCACATATTAATGTAGCGTCACTCAAATGTACAGGACTGCCCCACAGCCTTGAAAAGGCACCCCTTCACGTGGATTTTTATTCAAAACAATCTAAGACGACTCGTTGAAATTCCACGGTGAATAACGTCAAGTGGGTATTTTGTATTGAAAGCACTCTTTAAAATTAATACACATAATTTTCAAAACTACTCAAGTTATAAAAAACTAATCTTTACAAAGGATGATGCGGGTAGGCGAGTTGTTGGGAGCAATCAAAAGCTTTTTCTGTTTTGCCTGTTTTTTTCTGAATTTCTCTTATGGTGAATGAAAAATCAGAGAAGTTTTTCAATCAGAATTTGTTTGGTTTTTTAACCTACAGGTAAATCATAATGGAAAAATAATGCAAAAATAATTAAACTAAAGATTTTTTATCGGATTTTTTCACTTCCGTACAGAGACTATCTCTGGAGAACGAAGGCTCGGGTAAGTAACTCAAATACACATGTGCTCTCGTCGCTACTTTGTTGCCGACTGGCGACCAAGTACGGAGTTTATTATACCATAAACAATTCGAAACATTTCTAGATAGACAACATAACCTATTTCAAGGCAGTGGGCGAGCATTCCATACAACTTTAAACATAATCAAATAAATAAAATTATACATTGCTTTTGGCTTGTAAAAAACATACTTCTAAGCGCAAAATTACCATTTTTTTAGCGAATTAAAAAATATTTTAATAGCAAAGCGTGTTAAAATTTTATTATCTTTATTTGTTATGAAATTATAATATATATATTTATATAAAAATACTTTATTTTTTTTAATATTATTTGTTGAGAGTAATTATGTTTCATTGAATATTACACAAAAGTAGTTAAAAAATGGAATAATTTAGAATGAAAATAAAGCATCGCGTTCATTTGTTTGCCAGAAACTATTCTTCTTTTATTATCTGAAATAAAGACGAGCTTTTGTTTTATGCGTAAGAATAAATGGAATAATCCATTTGCAACATCTTGCACAGTGATGGATGAACTTCCAGAGACGAAGAGGCAGACTTCTTTGAAAGGGATCGCTGTACTACCAGAAATACTACATAGACATCGATCAGAGCTTTAAATACAGATAGTAATTTATATTTTTTATAAACAAAAATAAAAAAAACTATGAAATATTATTTACTAAAAATGTTATAAGCTTAAAAACTAGTACTTATTTTATTAAGTGCTAGGTCGCAATAAGTTTTGAGTAATGTTTCATATTTTTAGTAGTCGGCATATTTTTATGAAATTTCCTTATTATATGCGTATTTTTAAAATATGTTAAGTTCACCATCTTTATAAAGCCGCTTTTCATTTTCCTCTTTTAACTTCAAAGGAACTACATTCAAATTAGCTCTCCCCGTGTATTCCATTATAAGTGCCGCAAAAGCCTCCAAAACCCCTACAACTCACAATATTATTTTACGCAGACCTCTTCACTCCATTGTGTGTTTCCCGAGAACTTCATTTGCTAAATAGAAGAATAAATATTTGATATTTTAAATTGCCTTTTCGAGGCTATTATTTTATCTGTGTGACAACTTAACTACTGAAAGGGTTACTTTATAATCAATACATAAATATTATGAGAATATAAATGATCAAAAATAAAAAAACAAGTATAATTTCTAAAAATACCAAGTTGTAAATTTTTCTCAATTCATAATAAGTCACCGTGCTTCATTAAAATCGTTTACATGTTTTTTTTTTTACTTTACTAAGAAAAGTAATTTATTACGTAAAATAGTAAAAAAATAAGCCAATTTGGATTTTAAATAAATTTATATTTTCTTGTAATAATCAACTTTGGTTAATAAGTATTAATCACCTAAATCCTCGGATAACGCGAATACTTTTTCAATAAATCATGATTAATCGCCGAGACAATATCCCCTCCTTCAGTTTCAGGAAAATTTTCAGTTGCCTAGATACCTGCGAAAGCTCCGGCCAACTAATTTCGTCCTCGAGTAGTGAAACCGTTCGTAAGCAAATAACAAAAGTCAAAATTACAACCTCTCTCGGTTATAATTTTGATGAATTTTAAAATGACTTCATTTACCAACAACTCATCGCAATTGCTTTTAATATTCAGGAAATTGGTTCTTAGATAAAACGACGTATATTTAAACCCATACCTCTACAGCTAATCGATGAACAACTTGGCCGTGAAACAGTAGAGGTGTCGAGAAAAATCTTTTAAAAATTATCATCGTATATCAACAACCCAAATATTGTTTACACAATAAACCTGATTGGATAAAAATGCAGCAATAATCAAAAGTAATAATGTTAATTATGTGCTGAAATGAGTCTTTTCGATTTCATTCTGAAAATACCTTCAGATTCTCTTGCTTCCCCAAACCGTTTGAAATTACAATGAAATTCAATTACGTTGGAGCATCCTTTAATGAGCTAGCGAGTTATATTTTTGACGACCGAATTTTACAGACGAGGCTGCGTACCAGATGGCCGTAAAGTGTGCATGATTATTGTTTATTTGGACCACGCTCAGGCTACCGAGAGCATCATCGATTAAAAAATAAATTACTTTTTTAATCAATTTTGTGACAATATTGGCCGGTATATTATTCCCCTGCTATAAACTCCCCCAAAAGCCGATGGCCGCCGACAGCGAGTCGCCCTTCCGGGTGCAATATTTTCCCACTTAATGTGATATTCAAAAAAAATCACGCGAGTGCGAGCCGTGGATTATTGTAAAAGCATCGAGGGTTGATAATATTATTTTTTATCTTTACTATACAACAAACGACATTCAAGCTCAGATTTTATGAACTAGAAACCAATAACCATTCTACTGAGTGTGAAAAGGGGAGAAAGAAATAGGTGAATCGTTTTATATGGAATTGATAATTTCACTATTTTTATATTGACTTCAAGATCGAATCGATAGTAATTCAGAAACCAAAAAACCTTTACACACTGTATATTATAAGTATAAATTAAAATTTAAATAGATAGCACTTTTTTACTGTAAATATTATGTTTAAGCGCTTTGATGCATAATTGTACATGTACATTGCATAATTGCATATTAATCTTATTAAATATTTGCAAGAGCTGTTTTTATATTTTATAGACATTTGTGTAGATTTTTTAAATTACAGTTTTCATTTCGGAGATCTCGCATTTGGAAAAAATGTGAAAGGAAGAATGTTTATTTATTTAGGGCGTGTTGTTTTATTTTTAAGCTTTGAGAAGTTAGCGCATAGTCGAGAGTATTCCGAGTTTTTGTTTCGTCGGTTTTTTTCGGACGAATTCGCTTTTAATTTATACGAATTATATAATTCGAGGGAGTTTACACGGGGATGTTGTTCCACGAGTATTGTTCGGCAGAGGTTGCGTTATGTTAAGTCAATGTTTTCTTATGAAATAAGTGAGACCGGTGAATGCAAAAATTTAAAATTTATATGAGTATTTGATTGCTTGTGGAGTACTACTAGAAATACTAGGAGGCATCCTTGTATATTACATTGTTTGAGCTCTAAACAATCACCGCGACTGTAAGGTGTAATTACTTATTAATATAAAGCTTTGTACGTACTCAACGATTAAACTTCTTATGTAAAATATATCACAGAATTTATTTGCTTAATTATTTAACGAACTCTGCGAATTAAGTTCTCTAAATATTAATCAAGTATTACGCAGAGGGATTACGTTGTCTTTACATATCATGTAAATATTTATTTAAATACATCTACCGTGCTTTTGTTCTACCTCATTTTTTTAGCTTATCATAATAATAAACCATTCAAGAACTGTTTACTTTATAAAAACCGCACTAATTAAATACGATAAATAAAATAAAACAACTCTGGAGGCTTGTTTATTAATTCGCGATCCGTTTGTCAATATAAACAATTTAATTTATGCGGGATTTTGCAAAGTATTTGCTTTTTTTTTTTTCTTTTTTTTTTTTTCATAATTTATCCTTTTTTATTAAGCCAGCATAAAACCCAATTAGCAAAATAAGCAAAGGTTAAAAAAATCCTTTTTTTTTGTTTGTTCGATACCCTTGATATTTCTAAATATATCGTAATAGGCAATACCATAAGAAGTGGAACTAAAGGATATTATCGATACATCCTTATCGTGTCAATCACTGGAATATTCAATATAACGCACCTTTTCTTTGTTTACACTCCCTACCGGCTTCCTGAGTATAGTAATAAGGTAACTAGATTGCCTTATATTGCGTAGAGACTATAAAAGCCATACGTATCCAAACGTGGGTCCGTATTGCGTGTTTGGAAAACTTAATACGATAAGCAACACTCTGAAACTTGTCCGTGAACACCGATGTTGACAGTGGAGGTCTAGAACTTTTACACGTTAAGAAAAATATGGTCATCCATTTTGAGCTTTACCCATTAAAACTGTTGATAAAAATGTTATAAATTGATTTTTATATAAAATCTTAATTAATAAGTGCAGCTATCAAATTTGAGTCAACGATTTATAAAATTTAAAAAAAAAACATGTTTTCATTTTTTCAATCTAAATATTTCTGATGTACAATATGTAACTTCTCCGGTTGTTTCTTTCGTTGCGATAAAAATGCACGAAATCTCGAGGACTCGGGTCTCTTCTCCCAAAAAGTCTGCGCTCCTTGTAAACGACATAAATTCTAGCAACAAAACCAGTAGGCAGAGTAAAGCTCCGCACCATGGAAAGGGTAGAAGGTGGAGGGTGAAAGATCTGTTGCCACTTAAGGGACGCACCCGTTTCTACCCCTCCCACAACCTCATTTCACTTAAGACCATTGGATGGTGAATTGATTCCTGGAAACGCCGGCTAAATTTACTGGTTCAAAATATTAATTTCAAGTTCTTTGCAAGGTGTCTTAAAAGTCAAAATACGAAATTAAATAAGATGGTAAACAGAATACATATTTTATTTAAATCGTGCCGTTAAAATATATAAATAAATATTCAATATTTTTGATAGAGAGTACTTGGTGGAATTCCATTTTAATATTTTTTAATAAGATACTTAGTGATAAGATACTAAGTGATTTTCCACATGTTCGTTTTTTATTTGTGACAATATTTATCAAAAATATTGAATATTTATTTATAAATTTTAACGGCACGATTTAAATAAAATCTGTTTGAAACTCTGTTTGATAATGTCAATGTGAAAGGTTGGCTAAACCGGTCACAAATAAAAAACGAACATGTGGAAAATCACGCAAGTATTTTATTAAAAAATATTAATAATATTAAACATGTGGAAAAATCACAAATATATTTTATTTCAATATAAATCATAATATCAAATATAAATCATAGTTTGAGACAGACGTAAGAGTTTTTCTTTTAAAGCGAAACACAAAGTTGTTTTTTTTATATATTTATAAATTTTGTATTATAAAACCGAATAAATTTCTTTAGCTATTATTTGACGCTGTATAGTCATATCATGAATTTAGTAACTTAAATATGAAAATTTCACTTTTGTTCAAAGGAGGCTTTGGGTATAAAGAATCAACGAAAAGTTTGGTGAAGAAAACTAGCTATATTTTCATTCGGTTTAGTAACAAAAACTTTTCGGCTATCTCTTTATACACTTTTAAAGTATTTTCATCTAATTTTCTCACCCTTATTAAAATTGGCGTGACGACCTGAGCAGACTAAACGTACCAGAAATTTATTTATGAAAACAATCTTCTGCCCCGCGGTGGAACCGTTCAATTATAAGCAAAATCCCGGAAAATTTTCACAACGGTAAATTCTTGCTTATTTTAACCCTTTTGGGACCCTTTTGCTCCCCAGGGCCGATCTTTTATTCTCGTTCCGGCATCACTTAACCTCCAATCTGACCAAAGAACCATAGTGCCAAATAGTGTCCACATTACACTCCTTTCTAGAATTACCTGTGCTATTTCTCCGCCTTATCCCTCACGAGCTCGGTGAAATCAAAAGATTTGGCACAACCTTTTTGGAGCAAGTCACAATTTGACACTGAATGAAGATCCAATTTAAAATTCAACATAGCATAATAAATTGAAACATAAATAAATAATAACAAAAAGTATTATTTAATTACCTTTAACTCATTCTGATAAAAAATCATTATGACTAATAAAATGTTTATAACTTCAAATAACACATGAAATCAGAACATAACTTTTTTATGTTTCTTCAAAAATTTTGTGCGTAATTCACTAACACAATTCTAAAAGAGTGTTAGCCGAGTATTTTTAATACTTATAAAAATAATATCTCAAAACTTAACCAACAGTGAATAATCACCTAATTCTAAAACAAAAGAATCGCGCAAAAAATCACGTTTGTTCTAAATAAAATAAAATTGAAAGGTTAAAATAATAATGTAATCCTTTGGATACGTTGAACTCGGAACAGGTAAAAATTGATTTGGGTAAATATAAAATAGCGGAGAAGAGACAGTTGAAGAGGAAACGCTTCAATGGGTCCAATTAGGATAAATTTCTTGATGTTATTTATTTTTCGAAATGGAGTTTTTGATGAGACCAAAATTTATTAATCCATTTTTATTGTTTGATATAATGCTTTCAAAATAAAATTAATCATTTCAAGATAAAATTATTTAACATTTTTACAGATTTTGATACATAGCATGGATTCACCGCACGCTACTGATATACTCATATTTTCTAGTCTATTTCTATTAACGGTTTAGCCCAAGACCTATTATTTTATATCAAAAATATTTACAAGCATACATAGCATATTATTAATTCAGCTATATTACAACTCGTGCTTAACAGAATAGACGCCAAATTCACTACGCCTTATTGGTTAAGGCCGAACAAGGTTGCCTCGCCAAATCGTCCAATATAGTCTGGTCAGGTTTTTTTAGAATGTTTGCCCAATCACCCGGCGAGGACTCGACACACGTTCCCATGAGTCGCTTCTCGACTGTTTCTTGATTTAAATAATCTATCGGGGAATCCCAGAGTCCAGAAAGAGAGCTTTAAAGCAGCTAGAGCTCTGTTGAAACTAAAAATACAAGAGAATCCGTTAAATTGACACAACACTTTAAAACTACAAGCGAAGCTTTCTGAATTTAATTTTTTTTTTTGTGTTAGATAATATAAGATAAGAGATAAGGTAAGGTAGGTTAGATGAGATAATGTGTTAAAATATACCTTAATTCATCGGTTTTCGTATTAAACATATCAACGGTTGGTGATGATTATTTGATGAGACAATATTTTTTTCTGCCCTTTTTAACATTTACAAACTTTATTGTAAAAAAATTGGTAAAATTTAGCAATCGATAATCACCAACACAAATAATTCACACTAAAATCAATGATAGCTTACAATTTTTATTTTTTAAATCTGCTAGTAGGAGTACAAAAGTACAAGCATTTGATTAGAACATGACATAAAACATCCAAAGAAGAGATGCAATGTGTGATAACCAACAAGCTAATATCTTTTTCACACAGCTTAATAATTAAAAGTTGTTTGCTCTTAAAACATTTGTAGTAAACAAAAACAAATCCTAAAGTACACAATGTTCCAAAATTATACCTGTCTTTCACCTTAACTTCGGAGATTAGATACAAATTTAACAGCAAACTAACACTGATCGACTGTTTTGAGGTTGCAGATATTATGGGAAAATACATATTATAATTATTTTCTCTAAATATAATTATTAATTTTAGGTTAATTAAACTAAAACTAAATGCTTGTAAATGAAAACTAATTTCTATGCTCGTTTATAGAACCACGATCAGTACTTGGAACTGAAAGCAATCTCTCAATCGTATAATTAGGGCAATTAATGAAACTGCGCTTATTTAGAGATCTATTCAGAGCATTATTTGTTACAATTCTGAAATGACTCCACATTCTACTGCATCTGCCTTTGAATAGATCTATTCAGAAATATTCACCTAATGTCTAGATATACGTGTCTATAAACATAAGCTACTTCACGCGACGTTGTGAAGTTTTAATCGTATTAGTATGATACATCAACACAACGTCGACTGATGTCAGTCTCACTCAAAATAATTTTTCTTTCCCTAGAATTTTCCACATCAGTAGGTTTATTGAACTTCGTTTACTGTCGAGATATTATTTACTGAGATATTTAAAAATCTATTTTATCCATGTCCCAAGGGAGAAGTGCGATAAATTAATGGTTATTTACAAACAAGTGCGTTACAAATATAAATAAAAATGTTACTAAGACGTGTTAACTCTATTTACCTACGATTAAAGATAATGAGCTGTTTTCGGTTTTGATAGTTTCTAGTAATGATGTGCAGTAATTTTTTGCATAAATTTTTGTCTTTACTTTATTATTTAATGATCCAATAATTATATTTCTCATCTTTTGTGGCATTCTATAAAACGCCTCTCCCCAAACAATTTCTACGTAAGTAAGACAAATATTATATTATAGGTTTTTCAGATATTTATTAAATCTGAATAAGCATGTTCAATTATGTATAATCCGTATAATACCGTAAACCGCATAAATAGATAGGTTTGAAACATAAAAATATAAACTAAAATTATTGTAGAAAGTGTTTTATTTGATTTATTGGCTGTAAAGTTTTCTCTTATCACTTTACAGTATTTCCACGAATTATATAATACTTCTGTTTGAATTTTTTTAGAAACTTTGAAGGTAATAACGGAAAATAAAAATTTTCCTATTATCAATATATCTATAAAATCTAATTTTTTCATTGGTTCAAAATATTTTTTTTGTTAATTTTTTCTTACTGTCAAATTTTGCAGCGTATGGCGCAATATATATATATATTTAAATCATTGAATTTATTGTTATTATATAATTAAAGCATATACAAATTAAAATATTTACGATTTGGATAAATTGTATAAATACGGCTGAACAAATTGGATTCCTATAAATTTTGTTACAAAAAGTTTTTCTCCCCATTTAGGGTAGCGCGGAGGCCCTTTGGTCCCTTTTCGACCGCAGATTTCCTTTTCAATGCATTAAGCCTTTTTTAAGAACGTTTTTGTGCTAAACATTTTGAAGTAGAAATTTAAAAGCATTTTCCTGATAAATAACAATTTTCCACAACACGCTGATCCGTCGTTAACTTTTATTGATTAGCTTTATTATAAAGATTTTCCAAGAAATTTCAATTTCGATTACTGCCTTTTGTACTTGTTTTTATTAGGTTAAGAGTTTTCCTGTTTAATTGCAAACTATAGAAATAATTTATTCCACGGCTTAAATTCATAACAATGTCATAAACATAATTTATTGTGCTAAGCTTTGCCTCAACTATTTCCAGCGCTTTAACAAGGAATAACGCAGAAATAACTCTGAGGTAACAAAATGCAATGTATGCATTTTCTGTGAATGTTAACAATGCAATTTCATTTAAATGCATAACATTTGTTTTGTAAAAAAGTAACATATAAGTATGTTAATAAACTCTGTTGTACCAACGTTAGCTTATCATACATAACAAAATTGTTATTATTAAAAAAAGAGGCGAAGGTGGTCTTATTATTTTATTAGTGTCAATTTACTAAAAAAAAAATATTGATATAACGTAAAATATCAGTGCATGATTTTTAGAAGTTATATATAGTTATTAAAGCATTTTAAGTAAATTCATAATTAAATAAGGGTACCTTAAAATAATATATTCTTCAAAAAATATATTTTAAAACGTTGTCCGGGTTTTTAGCTTGAAACAAACTTTTAAAAATATACGAATGCTGTCAAATCAAAATGGAAAAAAGTTTCTCGAAGCTTTCAAACAAATTTCGATTGAACCATAAAACACTGTCATACAAAAAGAAAATACTGCCTGTCCCGACACTTCTCTCCCCGCAATACTATTTACCGGGGCTCCCAAAGTGCACACACTCAGCCCCCCGTCGCCTGAAAAACAAACTGAAACACTATACAATATTCGCCCGAAGAGAGGTACGAGTGGACACTTTCAAAATGCAATACCTCACTCCAACAGCAACATAAATATAACCATATTACATTTCCACAATAAGTAGATATTTACACATTTATGAGTCGTGCTGAGTATCGCGCTGCAAACAGAACAAACAATCCAACATTGCTTAGAGGATCAGACGTTAACACATATTGGATTCAAGATTCAAACCCAGGTTAATCGATAAGTTTAAAGCAAGTAAATTTTTCATGAGTAAAACAAAGAAAGTTATGATATAAAAGTGATGCATCTTAGTTGAGTTGAGTTACAGTGAATCAGTCAAAAATATACGGCAATCGACTCAAAAATAGTAAAAGACAGAATATCTTATATTTAGTAGAACATCACAGATATTTTAACAAGTAATAAAAAAAGTGGTAAACTCTACAAAGATACTTTCTTTTGTATAAATAGAATGAAAGTTATCTTACTTTAGTAAGTTAAAAAATATTTCGTGAATATGATTGATTGATTCCAGGTACGTTCTTATACGTAATGGTTTAATTCCACCTGCGTTTCAATAAAAAATTTAGCGATTTTTCACATAATTCCGTGTGCATATTCCGCGTATTTTCAGCGCTTATTTTTTCAGACGATTTTGTCAAATTTTCGAATAATCCAGATTTCTGTTGTCGTTCAATTGCGGAATGAGTTACGTTTTTTGAAATATTTCACCTTCATTCGATCAATCATTTACCAAATCTAAACATTGAGACTTTTTTGTTATTTTTCATTAGTTGATTAAAATCTTAACCTCAAATGATAATTAGATAATTATTATTGAAGGTATCATGGAATATCTCATAATTTTAAAAATAAAAAAGACTTGTGAAGTTTTTGATACAAAAAAATAAAAGTTGGCAAAATAACAAAACAACAGGATTTATTTGATTATTTTTTATTGGGTGGTATTCGTGTGATGAATTTCGTTAGATAAGTAATTATTCAAATACATAATAAATTTTATCTACTTCCTTTTACAAAAGTACATTACTTTCTGCGGTATTGAAAAGCAACGGTAAATGTGCTTAGGTCGCTGTGACGAACAGACCGCAGCGCAGTGACGGCTCGTCACGGAGGGGGCAAAGCGGGGAGGGGGTAATGTTCACGGGAGACAGATCCGCGCCGCCCCTGGAAATGAAGTTTGGAAGGCAATTTGTAATGCGATTAAAATCAAACGGTAGCAACGGCAACAGCTGGCCCGCGGTGAGCTTATTTCGGTTCTGTTTCGAAATGGAATTATTCGAATCTCAACACTTTTGACAAACGCCCCGCCTCGCCCCGCCTCGCCCCGCCTCGCCCCGCCTCGCCCCGCCTCGCCCGACCCCACGCCTCTGGGTCAGAATATGGTTTTTAAAAGCACACAATAGCACTTTGTTTATCTCTGGTTTTTGTTCCTTTTGTTTTATTCAAAAGTTAGGAAATGTGATTATTCAATCCATTTGACTTTTTTGATTAATTTCCGCAGTGTTATATACACTTTAAAATTTTATAATATCTACCCATTAAATAACGTTTTTTGTTTAAAAAAAAATTAGCAATATTTAAGTCTTCTGAAAAGCTATGGTAGAATCTAACTTTTTGCTTTGAGATATTGTTATATTTTATTAAAAGTCCGATAAAAAAAAGTTCAAATAGTTAGTTTATTAAGAATCAAGGTTTTTGTCTTTTTTTTGTTTTTCAAGTTTTTATGGCAACATTATTATTAAAAAATAGTGTTGTCATTTTATTTTGATACTATTAATATAAGTACAATAGTAATTAAATATAAGTCAAAACATTATTTTTTGATCAGTTTGTGCATAATACACCGTCAAGTAGATGTACTGAATACTTTTAAAAATTATTATTTAATATTTAAATCAGACTTATTATATAAACAATTTTTTTTATGAAGAAGACGATTCCCCCAAAAAACAACCCGAAAATTCCTTGAATATTGTTCCAGAATATAAATAGGAATCAAACAAATACCATGTTTTCGTTGCTTTTCTCTTTTATGTTTTGAAACTATATATATTTGATTTGATTTTTTTTTATTAGGTATTACACTCAAACGAGAAAAACAGCATTAATCTTAATGAATTTTGCTCATTTTTATTTTAATTCTTATAGTAAAAACTTCAAGTTTGATTTAATTGTAAACCTTAAAAACGTTTGAGTATCGCTGTCAGAGAATATATATAACACATCATTTCAACTTTGTACCCGACAACACATCCCTAATTAGTAAGTATTAAGTTTATGTCTTAAAATTCCTGTAAACTTCCGGAGGCTTTATTCTTGAACAACCTTCTCTTCTTCTCACCTCCTTGTTCCAGTTTCCTTCCCCAAACTCCCCCTCTCTCTTTCCATCGCCCATTATACTTTTTGAGGTTCTTTGGCTTCTAGATCTTTTCACCCTTCGCGAAGTATCTATGACTGATTGATTCAAGTTAAATTGATATCAATTGATTTGAAATATTTCTAAATGATCTTCAGCCTTAGGGTGTAACCGAATACAAATACAAAAGTGATAAGATCAGGCTTGCGAAAAAGACTAGAATATGAAAATAAAAATCTGTTATAAAAAGCGAGAAATAATCTAATATTTACCAGTTAATATTGAACCAGTTGATATATTCATATACTGAAATCTCTGTAAGAAATATGAATTAGTACAACGTCATATCATATATATATATATATATATATATATATATATATAACATAATATCAATGACGATTATACAAATCAATAATCTATTAAAGATCCAGTTAGCTTAGTCACAATTATTAAATGCAAATACACTCTATGTAACATGATCTATATGTCCCGATTTTTGGGTTTTAAAGATAACAAAGACTGTAAGGAAAAACTTTAATTTCAACTATTTTATGTTTGATAATGTTTTGTAGTAAAAATACACAAAACATTTATACCATCAGACATTTAAAAATATTAACGAAAGGCTTCATTATTAGTTGCATTTATAAATTATACATAGTTTATAGCTTCAGCGAAAAGTTCCAAACAATGCGCATTATTGGTTTCATTGCAAATAGTACAGTAAAGTAAAATTAAATTTCCGCTAGAGTAAATCAAACAAGAACCGAATAAATATTTAATCTAAACTACAAATAATACACCAATTTATCTGTGCTTAAACAAAAGTTGAATATAATAAATTATTAGTAATTCTAAAAACTACCCGTAAATTCGGGGATTTATGTTGTGTTTCCAGAGTAATTATCCAGAGGTGGATTTTAAATGATGAATTATTTCAGTAGTTACACAACATAGCGAAAAGTTCAAAGTTAACTAGTTAACACTTTCACATTTCAGCTATTTTAATCATAATGTAACACTGTATTTGGCTTAGACGCATTTCGGAAACACTCAAATCTCAAACTCCATACGTGTCGTAATCTTAACAAAATCCGTTTTTGTTGAAGTCAATATTTACTCACGTTTCCCGGAATTTTGAATGTTTTCGGTCGTGCGAATTTTAATATCATATTCTGTGTATTTTATAAATGCTGCAAAACAATTAACCGCTATAAATATGCATGAAAACCAAATATTGCAATGTTATGAAACAATAACACGCTCGCTTACTTGTCAAATTATACAGCAATAAAATCAGAACATAATTTTAACAAATAATATTACGCGGCCGTTGTTCTACGCTGAACAATTAAAAATTATACATTCCTCGACAACTTGACATGCGCGTAGTTTAATTATTTTCAAAATTAATTTTTAAGCAAAATTAATTCATGTCGGTTATTTTAACTTTAGCAATTATCAGATAAAAATGTCTATGAATAATGTCGTAGATAAATATTCGCTACTTTTTTAAATATTAAGTTAGTATATTAAAATTAAGTAGTTTCAATTTGTTTCTATAAACGATGTACGCTTTGTATTTTTTATACAAATTAATATCACTGTATGA
The DNA here is from genome assembly GCA_022113835.1 of Atopsyche davidsoni. Taxonomy (NCBI): domain Eukaryota; kingdom Metazoa; phylum Arthropoda; class Insecta; order Trichoptera; family Hydrobiosidae; genus Atopsyche; species Atopsyche davidsoni. The sequence continues at coordinate 17,179,283 of JAILWY010000009.1, read as the reverse complement.
AATACTCATATTTAAAACAATACTTTGTTTAGATATGTCTAGAATTTTAATTTTTTATCAAAATAGACATTTTATTAACAAAAATAAATTACATATATTTTGTCATACACATACAGTAATACCCCGCTTTATGCGAGGGATACGTTCCGGAAAAAATCGCGTTAAGTGAAATTCGCGTATATCGGGGTTTACATAGTCAAAACTTAATACAAAAAAATACGAATCATTTGGATCAATCGCTTTAATTCTAAGAACACTTTATGCAGTATAACATGTTATTTTTACTGAAAAATACATCTATTGTTTACATAAAACCCAACGCTGTTTTTAATTGTTAAGAGAAGTCAATGACTACATTATGTTCGTACACATTCATAGAATAAGAAATTCGCGTAATACGAGGCATTCTAACGCGAAATTTGAAATTCGCGTTATAGTGAAACCGCGCATAACGGGATCGCGTAAAGCGGAGTATTACTGTACTGTTATAACCATGAAATTCTGGGATCAAATCCAATTGAAATAATAACCTTTCTTAAATTCATTAAAATACTGAATTATCTTCATATTTAAAACAAAAACAACTCCTCGATAAATAAATAAAAACATACTGTAATTTATATTCGAAACCCCTGTTTCCAACAAAACAAATTCCGACAAAGTATCAAACTATCTGCATTGCCTTTTGCAAGCTCTTACAGAGCGTGCACTGCATATTTTCAGATTATCAAAATTTATATGTCTTCCGATCGCTAAATAAAAATAAAAAAAATTTCAAATATACGAAGAACGCTATTATGGTTTCGATCTTTCGAATACAATCGTAAACCAGATTATTTACGGATGTGCCTTCCGGTTCGACTTTCCGAACGTCAGCCATCTTGCACCCACTTCCGGGTATTCTGAATTAATTTCCAGATAACAGTATGTTATGTTAAGCCCGGGACACGAAGCGCTCGCATAGATAGCCTCCAAATAAAATACGATTTTCTATTCCAACTTGGATAATTTACATAATAATTTCATTCGTGTTTTCTTTTGATTAACATTGCGTGTTTAAAATTAACTATTTGGTTTATCTTTAGTTTTGAACTGAAAAAATATATTTTAATTAGTTTTGCTACGTTTGGTGAAAATTGCACTACGCAATGCTAAAATAAATTAAAATAATATTTCAGAACCAAATTTGGCCTCTTATTTAAAAGCACCATTAAATTTAATCACATTTAAAAATTTTAAATTTATGTGCGCTTCTTGACTGAAAAATTTCAAAAAGTTGTATAACGTGCTATTTAAATTTAATATTGTGTTAATTTATTTTTATAAAAAAGTATTTGATTTACATACAAATTTCTTGGTTGTGTTTTTTATTAAAATTTAAAAATAATACATTTAAAATATACGGCAGGCTTTAGACAGCACGTACAGATCTAATTTCTCGGATACTGAAGCCTTAATTCTTTCAGGAGGTTCTATGCAAATGCGAACTCAAACGAACGTTTACTCCAACTAAGTGTCTGTTTCATCAGGATAATTGCCTGTACTTCCTCCACCTGTTAGAGTAGACCAACTATTCTATACGCATTACCTGTAATTCCTGAAAGGAAGTATTTAATTAATTCAGTTATTTATTTCACTGGAAGCCTGTGGAATAATTAAAGTTTCTCTTCAAGCTTTTAGTGGCCACGTTTAAAGATTCAATTGAACACGTTGTTCTGATGAAAATTTTATTCTAAGTTATTTGTTCCATAGAACTATTAATGTATTAATTATTTGTGCTAGATACATTTTTAGACCATATTTTAGTAAATACTCTAACGAATCATTTTACTCTCACAAAAGAAGCATCAGCTCTTGGGTAATAAAACAGACAGGGAGCTTAACGATTTTTTTTTAAAGCTATTAAATATATATCTCTGGCATTATACGCGGGGAGATAAAACCGTATAAATCTCTAAAGTTGAAAAAAAAACCGGGAACATTTCACTTATGGAGCATTTGAAAACACCTTCTTCTCCCTTCTGACAATCGCGGTGATGGAAACTTTTTCTACCTTTGAAAAAATATTTGTCATCGCGCGAGGCTGCTGCCTACACAAGGCGTTCTCCATAGACGCAAACGCCGGCACATAAATTGTAGTTAGAAAGTTGAGAGACGGGATATTTTGTCGCCTGCAGACCGAGTGATTTACACACTTGTTTTTGCCGTACTCCCTCCCAAGGCTGGCCATGTGTACGACCTCCCCTGATCAGTTCAACAGCCCATATTGAATTTTTCAATTTGCATGTTTTTCCGAGAGTCCCAACTCGTCTTGCACTACCCACACTTGAGTCCCAACTCGTTTTGCACTAGCTACACTAATTCAATATTAACTAAGTAACAAACACGTATTTTTAAAGCAAACGCGTTATATGGATATACACAAGAATGCATGAATGTATAGTCAACGTATCAAGAAGAAATTAGGTCCCACACCTCCTGACTACAGCCATTATAATCATGAATGAAAAATAATATCATTGAATATTATTTTTTAATAAAATCCCAACAAATGTTTTTGTTATTTAAAACATACGCTAATAAAATGGTCTGGTCCACCCCCACATACGAGCCCACAGTTGCTCTCAGCTCGAGCCGGTGCGGGTACAGAATCCGTTATTTGTTTTGGAAATTTGCGTATATAGATCATCGTCGTGAACAAGAACTCATCCGGAGCACAAATATTTACCCACAATTTAATATTATCACAAAATTATAATGCTTTGTATATCATCACGTAATTTAATGTTTTTTTTTTTAAACTCATTCTTTCGAGATGTTCACAGAAAACAATATTGTATTGTATTATTATTTTTACCAAATTATTATTTTTCAAAATCTCACTCTTAACCTTATTTTATCATACAAAATATTTTGTTTAAAATATCTTCTTTTTCTCTTTATATCTAATGGCTTTCTTTTATTTGTACGACAAAAATTAATAGGCAAATTACTTGATACTGTACGGTATGTTTTGTTTGAAAGAGCTTTTGTTTTTCAAGTCTGAAGATATCTGGGGTTAGTTTGAAAAAGCCTTTTCAAAGCGATAGCGCTCACAAGCACAAAATGGTCGTATCTTCTAGGTATTTTGCTATTAATATTTGTTGAAGTACAGTTATTGAGTTTAATGAAGGTATCTCAGACCAAGGGATACAATTGACCAGTTTAAGTGCTCCAGAGAATAGCTTCAGTTATCTGATTGTATATTATGAAATTTAAACGAATAACGAACCAAGTTATTTCATGAGATATCTGATCATTTAATATTAAAATTGTTTTTTTACAACGTTTTATCCAGTCACACTTGTATACCATACCTATTTCAGATTATACTGACAAAAAAACTTAATTAATAAAATAACATTTAAATATCACAAATTTGATGATAAATGGCAGTTCATAGATTTCTGGAAGACTAATAAATATAATGTAAATATGTTCTTCGACGCTTTTTCTAATATCGTTGTTCTCACATGCTTTGTAATTTTCAAAACAACACATTTATAAAAATTCCTCAAAGATTATTTGAATAATCCATGCACCTTATTTAAAGCAGAAATAATAAAAACATTGACAATATCTAAAAATTGAAGATTATACATTACAATACACTGAAAAATCATTGAGTATTCTTTTCAGTCGCTCAAGTGAACTCAACGCACGTACAAACAAAGTAAAATGAAACGTTCTCTATTGTACAGCATACCATTGAAAGATTTATGAACCTTTTTTTTCAGAAAAGACTCGAAAACAGTAAAAACTACTTAAAACAGTTGTAGCGGTTATTTCACGCCTGTGGTTTTTGCCAATAAGTCATGTCACTTTTTTTTACTATTGGCCTCAATTCAACGTACATTTCCGCTTAATTGTGAATACTTTAAAAAATGAAAATTAACCATCTATTATTATTTTCATGAGAATGCTTAAATAAACTACTCGTATCGCATTTATCACTCAAACAAAAAACGTAATCCACTTGCAATAAACTCTTGGGATAACATATTTTCAAAAGATGTTGTTTTATTGTCGTTATATATTGAAGATAATCGGTAGCAACACTAGATAAGTATTCAAAGAAATTGATTTTTTAAATTAATAAACTGAACGTTCTTTAGTCGAGATGGAAAGTTTTAAAACTGTTTTTAAATGTATGAATAAGTCACTCACAACTAAAGCTAGAAATATGGCCTTTATTGATATGACAATTCACATCTACCTTTTTTGTTTATATTTTGCATGAATAGATGAAACGTTTAATAATTTTAATCGTCAATCTTAAATAGTTCAGATATATTTAGTATTATATTATAAATACATTGAAATAGAACCTATTTTAATATATATCATATCCGTTAAAGCATCTTTTTCTCTCTACTCTTAAGTACTTTTGTGTAACTGAAAAATTGATAAATGTTTCATAAATTTTCAAATAAAAATACCACATCATAATTTACCTAAGAAAAATAAAGGTATGAATTTAATTTCAATATTATTTCTCATCAATTGTAGATGGTTTGAAGTTATTATTTGATAAATATGAAATTTTTCACAGTATTCCAATGATCAGTGTTTGAAGAACCACGCATTAAAATAACAAAACCTGAATTTTGAACATTGTTTGCAATGCCGCATAATTACAGTGCCGTAATATTTTAAAAGGCACTTATTCAAGAGGTAATTCAATTCAATTTACTAATTGAATTGAATTAACTTATAACATAACCTGATTTCAAATTATATGCAGCCTTTTCAATTTAGCTCTTCATTATTAATTATTTTGTCAAAAATGAAATAATAACTCGTACAAATGAACTACATGTTCTTTTAAATAATAAACGAGCATTAAATATTTACAATAAAGCAGTCCAGACCCAGAATTCATTTTGATGATTTATCTGAATACTCACGTGCATACATTGAATATTTACAACCAGGTTCCGGACACTGGGTGTTGGAATGATATAAATCACCCCACGTGAAAAAGATATTTATAATATTTTCCTTCCTATCCATACCTTTCCATATAATTTTTATTTTGATGACAATATACATTTTTACAAGCAACAATATGTTTCGGGTATACGATATAAACAGAAAATGACGGAAAAAACCATTATTTCCTTGGGTTTCAGGTTGGATTCGAACCTCTTGGCTAAAGCGACCTAAACCTTTATCAAAAACCCACAACGTTTTGTAAGTTTCTGGGAACAATGCATAAATATTAAAAACTTATTTAAAAAGATATTGTGGATAGTATATTTTTCGTCTTTTTAAAACATACAACTGTATATAAATTGCTCAACAATTATAAATATTAACAATACTGCTTTGATTTGTCTTGTTATCATATGATTCACAAATTTTATTTGTATTCAAATAATATGGAAATTTTTTCAGATCGAATATTTATATTTTTTTTTAAGTGTCCAGTTTAATTTGCATAATTTACAAACAATCCATAAAATATACGTGCGGTAAAATAAAAAAAAAACACTTCGTATTTTGAGTCGTGCACAAACGTACGCCAGTTTATACGTGTTAGCCTTGTGAAGTGACGTACAACTTAAGGTTTTGAATTAAAGGCGAAATTACATATAAGACGCTGAGATTAAGTGGCATTGTTTGTTGTATATACAGCAATTACAGTATCTGTGATTGTGTGTGGACCCCAAAACCTCACGTGCTTAGTACGGAGAACAAAATTGCGTATTTAAACGGGAAGGGGTGGCGATCAATCAACCGCACGCCACATTTACGTTACCCACCCTCCCCCTACGTGAAATCGCCCCCGTGTCGTTACGTTACATCACGTGACGTCACATTAGATGGATTCCGGTTCGTGATTCAGGTTTTGAAATCTTTTTAAAAAAAAAAAATCTTTGCGGATGTAGTCAGTCAACGCAAATTTTATCAGCGATGGCACAATTAGTTTATTTTTTGTACTTTGAAAATCTTAAACACATGCTTTAAAGTACGTGAATTTCTTGAAATTGTTTAAACAAACTGACGCGAATACAACCTTGTGTTTCAAATAACGTAGTATCTTATAAACCCCTAGTTGAGAATCGAGGATAGCGAAAGTAATTTTACGATTAACACAAATTAAAAAAAGCAATGAATTGTGTGTAACTCCGTTGTTTAATTGTGAATATACCTAAGGTTTAAGCGCCAGCTGATTATTTATATTTTCGTTTGATTTTTAAGGGTCCAAGTCCCATACTCGAGTTTTTTGGTCATTTTCTGATCCGTTTTGCGAAAAATCGACTACGGCAAAAAATTAGATACATCTTTTCTTCCGAACCAAATATTTTTTCATTTCTTGTAAATTTACTTTTAGTTTTTTTCAATACTCTATCAAAAAATCAACTTTCGACATATAAAAATAAAGTGATAATTAAATGACACGATTTCGCCAGGTAAAACGGTCCTTTTTTGTGGCAGATGGGGGATGGACACCAAGCAAGGTTAGGTAGCAAAACTCTTAAGACTAAAAGACTTTTAGATTCCGCCACAATTAAAACCTTTACTGGGTAAAAAGACGCTTTTTTCAGCAAAAAATAAAATTTGAACAAGACCCAATACGTTGTTTTCAAATAGATAAAAATCAGGTTATTTGTTTCATACATGAGAAGCAATGTATTTTAGTAGTTTTATAGTATTTTCATTGGATCCTTTCAAAGGGAAGATAATAGAGATCTACCGGTTGAAATGACGTTTTTTCGGTAAGGGTGCACGCAGACTCAAACAAGGGAGGCGAGTATCATTTGCAAATATCTAAAAATAAGAAGGGTCGAGGGGTTCGATGTATCCTTTTGCAAACTCGCATAAGGCAGAATATTATGGCAATCAATCTAGCATAGACTCCATTAACCCTCGTGGCCGTTGCCTCGGCCGTGACGTCACATCGGATGGGGTCCGGCTTAGGGTGTCATCCGCCGGCATGGTCGGCTGCTGCAGAACAAAGGGGGTTGGCCGGGGAGATAGAGGTAAGACGGGCCCGAGCCCCGCTTTAGATCATTGCGCCGATACCGTATAAGGGAGGCCGACACCAACCCCCGCACAAACCGCCTGGTCACCGCTTCCCTGCGAATGTTTCAAACTACTTTTTATACTCATAACCAATGCATAAATTTAGTTAAGTTTTGCTTTTAATCTATGTCTTAAATATATATTATTATCATGATAAAAGTACCTTTGTATTTTGTCTTCACTTCACTTCACTTCGACCAAATCGACTAGGTCATGCATAACTCAGTTTAGTTATGCATCTGATGATGACCTAGTCCTAGTCTATTTGGTCGAAACTAGTAATGCAAAAAATTTAATAAACTCAAAGTGAAGACAGAATACAAAGGTACTTTTAGCGTTATAATAATGGATCTACACCAATCCTCAACACGATTATATATTTTTAAGTCAATTTTGGTGAATATCAAAAAAATATTTCAATTAATTCAAAAAACTAAAATTGAATTCCACACAGTAAATATATTCAGTGTATATTTTTTCTTCACAACGTATTTGTTACAAATTAACTTCAATTATTTCTGCCTACTGATAACAATCAAGTTATTAGCGAAACCAGTCGTTTGAAAAACGTATATGTGAAAATATCATTACACAATTTATAACAATATTTTAAATAATAAGTAAAATACTTGAGTGATTTTACTTATTATTTAAAAAATTAAAATGGAATTCCACCTAGTACTATCTGTAAAAAATATTGAATTTATAATTTATTAAAACAACAATTCAAAGGTAAGTATTCTACAAAATGCCTCAAACCAACTTGTAAATGATGAAAAAGCCGATTTATATTTATTTATGCACAAAAAAACTGTTGATTTCGCATTTATATGTACATTTCAATCATTTTAATTACAGTGACAGTGATTTTGTTGCAAGAACACAAAGTTGTTTTACACGGAAGACTGTGTAAAACAACTTAGACTACCTCTACAACAAAAATATCTTCGTTTCGTGTGAATCTAATCCAACCCAAAAAACGCTATAGATAACTTAAAATATTTCCAAGTTTTATTATTCAAGAAGAAGAAATAAAACCAGCAAAAGAAATGCCTGAAAACGACTGGCCATATTTTTATCTAAGGGTGGATCGAAAGCGGCGTCAAGTTCTTTCAGATATTTTATCGTTTTCAATTATCATTACAGGTTGAGCTATTAAATTCCCAGATTTACTGCGGAAATCCTCCTTCCGCCGGAAGCGCGTCTCAACGATAAACAGTAAAACCGAGAGGCAAATCAGCTCATATAATATGTAGATTAAATTTTTGCAAGAAGCACGGCGTGTATAACTTAAGAGATATTATTAGTAAAAGTTAATTCACTTGCTCGGGACGCACGCCCACGGAACGCAACGCTTTCCGATTCGAGTCTCGGGCGCCGTTTTTCCTGCAGTAGCATTGGTTTGATTTATTCGGGTAGCGAACAAAAGATATTACCTTGAAAACATATTCTCATCAAGAAGTTTCCCCGGCTGCCGCACATTAATTAAAATTCCACGAACGATAACTTCTGGGAGAGCAATAAATTCACGAGAGGTATATTTTAATGATATTTTTCCCCGACAGACAGTCTATAGCCGCGGGCTCCCCAGGGAAGGTACTAGAACAACCCTGCTGAAGTTACCTCATCAAAGCCTTGGGTTCACGACAACACAGTCTAAATACCACCGGTGTATTCGCAGGTTTGGATGATTGTAGTTGTTAATGGGTTCTATGGTGCGTTTCATATTAAAAAAATGCATTTTAGTCTCAGTACTGGAGCTATTTATGATGAGAACAAGTAGGTTTATCTCTGTACACAGACTTAAAAGTCGATGATTTTGCTATGAAACATGACATAACACCCAAGAACGTAGAATTCACATTACATTATTTAAAAAAAAAAAAAAAATATTTAATACAGACCGGTTTAACTTATAATATATAAAGAATATTGAATTATTTATGTTTGAGAGTGCTATTGCTTTTCTATAAGTTCTTCAGGCTACTTCAGAAATGCCTTTGAACTGTTCATATTTCCATATAAATTTTAAAAAGAGTAATAAAAAAACATGTATCATTAAACATTTCAAAATTTGGTGATGTATGGAATAATTTTGTTAAAAAAAATTAATGGTACACAATGAGGATATTTCCTGGTTTAGTTTTTGAAACACGTGTGGTATAAATAAATTATAATATCAGGTAATGAACTATCAATACAAAGTGCATCCAATTATTTGCTTTTAATCAATACGACTATATTTAAAGCGCATGTTGTGGTCTCATTCAAGTCACTCCATCAGTTTACCCCTAGCTCCCCGTATTAGGGGTTGTGAAGTGTTTCATTCACCTAACTTTCCACGATCTCTTTGACATGCTCTATTTCTGTAACACATCCACTCTAATATATACTCTTTATACAAATTTCCGCTCACTGCTCAAAATCAACACAGAGAAGTGTTTTATTAGCTCAATTATATTTTAGAATATGCAATTCTTTGAATACGACTAGAATGATTGTTGGATGTATTTTTATTACATATACTAATTTTTCAACTATGAAATTAAAAACTTTAAATATCACATGAAATTATGACTAACTTAAAATGGTTCTTCTTGAATAAATACAAGAATATCAGGTTGGAATCGAGGAAGTGTCCTGGCTGTCTGTTAGTACACCCGCGGTAACCCGAGTACAGCCCCGAGGTAATCTAGTGCGGTGTTGATTGCGTGATATAGAATAAATTAGTCAGGAAACAAATGTTCAAGCATTCCTAAATAAATTAAACACTTCAAACATTACCCACTGCGCCTTTGTTCGCCGTGGAGTTCGTGAATTCCTGCGCCCGAATTGGAAGCACTTTAAATGATATCGGACTCCGTACACCCCCGTAATTAATTATTGCCCAACCAAGACAATAAGATTTCAATTAAAAATTGTTTCCCTGTTGGTAATTAATCTATTCGCGCTTCATACACAATGCCCTTAGCCTCCAAGCTGGATGTAAATGAGATATGATACTTTTTTGCACAAATTTGCGAGCTTTCCGACGATCCATCACGGAATATACGAAGTTTTAATTTCACGCTCCACGATAAATCTTCTAATATCAACCTTATTTTTCAGCATTATTACATACGCAAACTGAAATAAATGTGAATGATATTTTACGCAAATTTAACTATTAATTTTTCAGTTGAGTTTTTTTACTACGACTATTTTTCAGATGATTCAACTATGAAAAGCTCTCAGCGACTTAACAAAAACTCAACGATTTGATTTTGTTCAGTGTGGATTTAATGAAAAAGAGAAACTATATTATGAGGGAAAAAAATCAAATTAAAATATTTAATTTTTTTCAGTTTAGATAATTCAAATTATTGAAATAGCAGATATTTAATAATTCAATGTACATTTGACTCTGTAAAATACTATAAAACTTTCAGATACATTATTTTATAATTTTTTAGTTTATTTAAACTGGGAAAACTCTCAGCAACATAACTGACATGTAAACTTCTGAATAAATCTGGCTTTAAATAAATATTGAATCAAAATTCAATATTTATTCAAAGCCAGAGAAAAATCATAATATAATTTTTTCAGTTGCGTTTTTAGTATTATTTTTTCAGGTGATTAAAACGATGAAAAATTATTTTACAAACTATAAAAAGCTCTCAACAATATGTCAGAAATGAAACAATCTGATTCGGTTCAATGTGGATTCGGAGAAAGAGAGAAAGCGGGCGGGTAAGCTAATTCTGCGGGAGTATTTCCCCAAGGCTGTGCTCTCTGCAGAACTTAAACTGAAAGACAAACACAGGTGAAAGCTCCCGAAGTTTGTGCTGACATGTTGAATCCTTAATCAGCTTTTCGGTATCACGTTTGTGGTAAACAAAGGTTCTTCACGAAATGCGGGTTTCATCCGAAGAATCGAGAAGTCAGCAGGGGATGCTCGGATTTCCCCGGACAGAACATTCTTCAACTTCTACGCTTAATGTACCGGTGGATATTTTATACAGACGCTCAAACGAAAAGATCTTTGAATTGTTACAGTTCAATCATGCTTTTGGTGGATTTAATTAGCTTGGTATTTAAAAATATTTATACAATAGAATAATTCTAATATTTTACGATCATTAAAAACTTCCCTGTTATTTGTTTATCTATTTTTTGCTATTTGCAAAAAGTATTTATTTAGAGCACCACTACAAAACCAAGATACTCTTTTTAAATACAAATAATTGATTTATAGTATCTTTGTACCATATTCTATCCATTTCAGAACTTAAATTTCAAACCGAAACCTGTTTTTAAAATATTTTTGTATTAATGATTAATACAAAATTTTGCTGTGTCTGTAATAAACACGTAAATGTATATTTAGTTAACTACGGCTTTTCAAAGAACACTATTTTAAATAAGGATTTATAAAAATTTTAATGGTTTTCTTACTTAAAAAAAAATTTAAAGTTTAATTTCGAAATATAGGCTCACAAATTTTTTTTAAATAGTTCAACTATACAAAAATTAAGATTTAAAAGTATTTAGTAGTTATATCGTACCAAGTTTTCAAATACCATGTTTTTATTTAATAATATTTTTTTAAAACTTGTTCTGTTTTAAGATTTTATAAAACAAAAATAAAAAGTTACGAAACGAAAGAACTAACAAAAATTTAGAGAAGTAAGTAATTGTTTTAAATTTTTATGTTTTAATATAACTTAAAAAGATATTTTTTTCCTTTTTAACAACACCAGAGCCAAAAATTTAAACAATATTTACAAAATTTAAGCTAGTTTTTTTTGTTATACACACGAGCTGAAGCACGCATAATGTATCGCCGGAGGCTCTACTCCACGCACCTCAGCCACTTTTTCAGCGAGAAGGCGACGCGACTCCTGAAACATTCCATTTCCGCAGGATTACCTGAGATTCAAATTTGTGAACCCGCGAAGCCATAACACCTTTAACACTTTAACGTCTCCCCGAATAAAGTTCTTTTTTTTTCAGTCGGAGAGCACAAAGTTAGTTCGGTCGCTAAATGGGTCAGTCGAGCCGCTTGAAAGTATCAGATGAAAAGCTTCTCCAAGAAGAGCACACCAGGGAGCGGGAGACGCAAACTTTATGGATTCTTCGACAATTCAGGTCGTTAGTCGATCGCAAATTTACATCACAACTGCTGAAGCAGATTTACGCTGCGAATATTCAATTAATAATAATCGTATTATTAAATCTCGAGCTGGATTACATCGCGTCGATTGCGTCACAGTAAGATTATGTTAGACCCGAGCAAGGCAAAGTCACCTTCACTTTTCCCAGCTGCAAATTGGCAGTTCTCTTTCAGCGGCGCTACAATTTGCTGCAAACTAATTTACAACATTCAATTGCGTCCATGAAGGGTCCCATAGAATATTTGTCCGACCAGATTTAATCCGGTACGCGATTTGCAGGCCTAATCTTCACATTCAAATGGAGAGGTCCTCCGTAACAGCATGCAGGGGCGGCGGAGGCTTCTGCGATAAAACTGCTACGGCCTCCGCCCAGGGAAAGAAAGGGGTGTAGCTCAGAGAAAAGGTTTTATCTTTCAGAAGGTCAGGTAGAAAGCGGCCTGAAATCTTATATCTTTTTGTTTTTAATCCCAAAAGAACTGCGCAAGATTTATACTATAGAATTTTTATTAATAATACCAATAAATATTTTCACCTAAAATATTTTACACTGGATACTTTTAATGGTAGCTTTGTTATCGAAATGCAAAAAATTAGATTTCGATATATTTTTTGCTGCATGATTAACGGAGGTCTGAAATGAATAATATATATAATTAAAATAATTATTTATTTCAAATCATTTGTCTTATTATTTAATAAATTGTAATGTATATTTGACATGAATAAATAATTTTTATTTTAATAGCAACTTGACAACATTGGTCTCAAAAGTACTATTCTTGACATATATATTTATATTTATTGCCTAAATTATTTTTTTTCTATAAACATTATTTCAGAGTTAAATCTGGGTATACATTTTTAAAGTCAATAGTAATGGAATGAAAATAATAAAAATGCGCACATAAAAAAAACTTTTTTTTATATTTGATACAATAGTTCATATATTTCATGGATTTGGAAAGTACTTGTTCGTTTTCTACTAATGACGGTCGCATGTCACTTGAGGATCGTATGCTGAAAGAATATTGCATAGTTTATGAAAAATAACAAAAATGTTAGTATTAAAATATGGACATAATATATAAATATCTAAAAAATAAACTGTTTTAATATTGAATCAATAGTTTGTAAGCAAAAAAATATTTTTATAAAAAATTTACATATGTATCTGCATATTAAGTTATCAATTATTTTTCAATAAAATTAATTAAAGTAGATAATCATTTTATAACCTATTTATCTCTAAAGGTTTGCGCAAGCCTTAATCCGGCTTATAGCAAGTAGCGGCTTCCCTGATCCTTCACAGACCTGTTAATACAATACCCCGAAATAATACATCTCGATACATCCTGTTTACGCCTACAGTATAACGCGGAGCAAATACAATTGATCATATGCATCAATTAAACTGACATCGAACAGTTGAAACTTGAGTGGAAACGTCTGTAATTTGTCGTATTATCGGCTCGGCTGTAGCATTATTAGTAACGGCTGGGTAATCTATGTCCTAATTATTATTGAATAGCGCCATTTCTCTACATCCCGGCAATCGTAATACAGAAGCAATGTCAAATTTTAAGATATAAATCAAACCGAGATACAGTAGTTCAGACAGTTCATTAAACAACCGTTTGGTCATTTTATTCTCACATTATTTATAAAAATCTCAAAATCGATTTAATATGTTTTAATTAAATTCAAATATTGTTACGAAATCAATATATAAAATAATTGTTTTGTCGTAAGCAACATCTACAGGAAGAATTTTGACAGACCATTTTTGTTTCCCCAAGCAAAAATAATGGTGATATTGCTCGCTAAAAATAACAAAAAAGTAAGTGAAAGGGTCGTTATTCCACAGAGTAATTTCTGTTACGAATGTTTAAAATACAAATCCTTATATAAAGAGAATATTTGAGCATTTTATAATTATCAAACGAGACTCTCGATCATTTTAAAAACAACAAAAATGCTCTATAATTCTGAAATGTGTCTACCACTATTCGAGCCTTATCTCAGTAAATAAAAACTTTCATATTTATAAGATTTATTATACAAAACGAAAAATAAAATGCGTTGAATACATAAATAAATATACTTAACGCAGTAAATGAGTGATTCATAGGTTAAGCATCTGAGAAGTAGAAATTGTTTTAATATTTTCAAAAACGGTTCTCCTATAGTAATAAATTCTTTAAACGACAATTTTAAGAAAATAATGCAAATCGGGTAGTAGTTGAGAAGCCTTATAAATCTTCAGTGCACCCTTTCCAGTTAAAGCTTAAGGTTTGATATATCGCTTTGAACGTTGCTTCGATTTCACATTATCCTTAGCAGAGACTGCTTAAAGCATGCATCTATGAAAAAAAGTAATGGATTTTGACGATATTTACATCGTTTTTGAAGCGTTGAAATTATATTACCTGTTAATAATTTTTTTATTGCAAAGTCTGAAAAACACCTCTAAAATATAAAACCATCAATTTTATGTAACAAAATTTATTTGTCGGGTACATCATTAAACGATAAACTTGTATAAGTGATAAAATTATTTTAAAAAATCCCTAAAATCAATACCGTAATAAATGGTTATCTTTTTTTTAAAAAATGGTATCGGATTACAACTTGGATATTGATTACTTTACAGTTGACAAAAAAAAGTACTTAACAATATTTAGTATCAAATATATTCCCATGTAGATATGTTATTTCGCATTATTAGTTCTGTAGATTTATCAGCGCACGTATTGCCGGAGATCCAGCTCAGGATTTAATAATTCCGGCAGCAAAAACCTCTGATAAACATCCCTCGCACACGACACAACAAAAACCCCGGCGCGGGGGTGGTTTGAGAGGAGGTCGGTCGGTTGTGGTCGAACTTACTTCCTGGGGCGGCACTTAGCCTGCGGTACGGCCTGATGCCTGTACCCGGTGATTCTGAAAATCGGGGCAAAGTACCGATGGAATACTGTGCAGTCATTGTAAAAGTAAACAGATAATTCGCTACTGTATATTTTTTTGCTAAATATAAATTAAACCGAACGGAAATCGAGACTATTGATTTTTTTCGTAAAGAGGCATTGACGAGTTTGTCTTTACAATAAGTTTTCGAGTTATTTTATCATTTTCTAGTCCGTTTTGCGAAAAAACGACTGCACCAATCAAGAAAATTTAAAAGTTTGATACATCCCTTCTTCCGAACAGAATATTTTTTTTATTTCTTAAAAAATTACTATTAATATGATGAATATGTGTTTTTCCGATTGAAGTGTAGGAATTTTGAGATTTGTCATGTCCCTGTTCTAAGAGTCCTAAACATTACAATTTTTTTTTTCAATTGAAATTAAAAGACTAAATATAAACCATGTGCGCCTTATTGTTTTAAAATTTAAAAAAAAAAATCTTTAACAAACTTTGGTTTTGTAAAGTCGTCATTTTATCCAATTTTTCAACATTTTCAAGATTTTTTTTTACCCTGAAAATGGACGTTAATTAAATAATAAAAAATAGATCAATATAATTTATAGTTTTTTTCAATACTCTGTAAAATAATCAATTTTCGTCATAGAAAAATAAAGTGACAATTAAATTAATTAAATGACTGAGAAAAACTTTCCCAGGTAATGAACTGCCTCTGGTGTCCGGTTGGACACCAGAGGCAATTAAGGCCTTAAGGTACACACACAAAACGACGAAAAATATTTTCGCAAAGGTTTTTTTACGATACTAGTAGGAATTCGAACTCACTTCTTCACGGTATCAAGAACAGCTAAGATAACTATTATATGTAAACTTTTAAGTTTCATGTGTGAATTGATTATTTAAAGATATGGTAAAAACAATATACCTGCCTGTAAATCGATGCAACTTTACAGTGAAAAAAAGATTTTACTGGCCCAATAAAATATTTCGGTTCCCTAGGTTTTATTTATATAATTACTAAATATCTTGTTTAGTGCAATAACGATTTAAAAACATTGGTATCACGTGAAAAATGAGAAATGTATTTCACTAGACTTTATAATAATGCTTTTAAAATATTCAACATACTTAACGATGGAGTAAAAAGAAGCCCAATTAAAAATTTCAATGAAGTCTCAAACTTTATATTTCTTTGAGCAGTATTGTTGGTATTGAAACATCGTATATATGTTTTTAAGAAGTTGCAATTAATGCCTCAAAGACGCAAAACTAAATGTAAATTATTTATTCGACCCATTTCTTTAATATACCTGATGTCTGCACTTCTATCTGCAAGATATTTTTAATTAATATCTCTTTCTTAATATTTGAATCTAACAAATGTGGTTTTTATTGTATTGAATCATAAACAATTTCTTTTTCTTTATTTTTATACGATAAACAATGCAGAAAAAAAGTTGAAGTTGGTACACAAAATATTCGGTAATACTTTTGTTCAAAATACTATACTATGAGGTGCTTTAAATCTGCTAAACGAGTTTTTGCTTTTTGGGTACGTGTAAAAAGTCTCTTGGTAATAATTGATGCAGGCATTACATTTTTAACTTATTCGCTGTGTGTCATTGCTCTCTGGAGATCAACTTTTATACTGAAGGTGAGTGCAAAATCAGCTGCTGAAATCAAGGCTTTGAAAAAAAAAAACCAATGCTCAAATTATAGAAAATTAAAGCATAAATTCATGAAATGCGTCATTGAATCACTACTCGGTCCAGTGACGCTGATTTTCAGATTGAAGTCTTTAGTTTGTGCTCTTGTCAGAAAAATAGTTTTATTAAATCATGTAAATTTATATAATCGATTCAAAGCAGAAACGTTAGGAAAGATTCTCACCGATTTGAAAATATTTTTTTTCATAAATATAAAACCAAAACTTAATAGTCAGCGTTTGACAAAAGAGATTTCCGGTTGCGATACTGTAGGCTGTAGGCAGTGTTGTTGTACTCGCTCGCCCACCCCACGTACCCCCGCAGGCCCTGCAAACCCACGCCAGTTTTTTGGCTCGTTAGATGAAAGCACTGCGTAAATATATTCAACAATTGCGTTTATTTCCCTTTGGAGAGAATTCAACTCGGATAGGCAGATTCGGATTATTATTAAATCTGTGATTATAAGGCCTGGATTTTTGTGCACGGCTCGGGAGTTTTAAAATGAGAGCTGTTAACGCCGTCTGATTTGAATAACTTATAAACCGTTGCCAAAAATTGTTCCGTTTATGTAATATGTATTCTGCAAGTCGAAAATTCTAAGAGGCGCACCCATCTGTCGACATTCACGTATACAATGGTAAATTCGAGTTTTTTTCCCGTCCATATATTTTAAATATTTACAAATAAATACATTATAAGAATTATCAAATAAAATAAATTGATTTTTCACATTTTTATGCATAGACAAATTGTGGTTAAAATATTTTTATTATTTTGTCACAGTGAAAATAATAAACCCACGCGTAACTATTTCAATTTCTTTTTTATTTGTGAGCTCTTTCGCCTTTATTTGAAATGAAAAAAAAACCTTTGGAAGGTTGTTGCTTACGAGGTTTGTCTATCCGCGTACCTCACGGTCTGAAAATCTCGAGGGAGTGTACTTTCAGGGACTTTGCTACTCTTCAGTCCGGACCGCCGACAGCATCATTCCTCCGGCTAATGAAACAAAGTAGATTATCTTGATTTAGTGAAATGCCATGTAAGCAATAAATGTACAAAAAAAGTTGTCGGTTCCACAGAAAACATCCCCGGCGTCTCCATACACCGCTCCCGTAAAGAAACCGCTTTGTGTGTGATCGCTTTTATTCCCAGTCAGCTTTTTAACAAATTGAATGTAAATATAGAATGAATCGGCTTGCTTGTGCGTGTTCTCTGCCATCTTATCTGATGCGTATTTTTATTTATAAATCTCTCTATTGAGCAGCGCTAGCGCGGGTTTGAAAATGTTTTTTTCACTAAAAATTTCGCAAAAGGTTGTTGAAACTGTGCTAAAAAGATTCATTATTATAGTCGATGAAATAAAGTTATTTTATTTTTTATGTAAATGGATTATAATATTAAATATTTATTCTGAATTTAAAGCGGGAGCTTTCAATGTTTTTATGATATGTATGCAAATAATATTTTTATTGCATTGAAACATAAAAATATTTTTAAAGTAGAAAATTTACTTTGAGTATGTTAAAATCACCCAACCTACGGATAATATCCTTTATATTGGGCTTATGTTTTTGTTAGTTTTTATTTTTATTTTTTTAATTATTTAACTTACTATTTATATTACCAGATATCCATTGAAAGAAACTGCATTCAAAAACAACAAAAAATTTACAAACATCTTCATGAAAGCGTTTTTATAGTCTGAGTATAGTAGAGTCAAAAGCGCTCATAAACAAAAATATTCGTAATGTCCATATATGTTAGTATATTTTAAATGTTTTAAATAGTAAAACACGGTACCTGATTTTTACTATTTAATAGTTTTAAATAGCAAAAATTCGGTACATATGGGCTGGAAGAAGAGAAACACGAGCTGCCCAGGGAATCCTCGTTCCTCGCACACGCCTCGGTCTGGATTATTGAAGCAAATAAATTCCCCGAAGCTCAGTACTAATGACAGAAAACCATAGTTTTCGAGCTTTACTCCCGCCCGAAGGCTCGATACTTAGCGCGGCCGGAAGGCTTCGCGTATTTATGCACGGCGCACACATATTTTATGTGAGTTTTTATTTATCAATCTTTTAAGTGAAGGGCTTGGAATTTATTAACACGGCATTTTCAGCCGTCTTTGATAAGACTTCCAGTCATCTGCATGTGAGAATATAAGCGAGAACTGTACTAATAAGCTCTATGTCAATCTGGTTGCAGGCTTTCTATTTTTATATATATCGCAATACTGACATTATCAGCTTTTTAAACATGTTTGGTGATCTTTACTTTGGGACTTATGTAAATGTTCTTTGCGCAATATAATAAATACATTTACTTTGCAATAAATAACAATAAGACTGAGGGTGCTCTTTGTTTAAGCAATGTTAAGCTTTGAATAGAACATTAATGTAAAATTTATTAATTTATTTAAAGATAAATCGATATTCATATAAATAAACTAATTGGTAACGATCCAATGTATTCTATAGTTGTGTATTATGTGCGTTGATTATATCTACCACACACGCAGCTTAAATGTAATGTATTTCTAAATTTATACAGCAAAGTATTTTCATAAAAGCAAAATTTAAATTTTAATATAAACAGCACCATAAAGACCATAAATTTAAATACAAACTTTACAAATTACATTAAATTATGATACAGATAAAGTTGGGGCTTAAAATTTTGATGTACGCTCGCAATTAATTTGTGTATTGCTCTATAACTACTATTGATTCACGTGTTTAAGCATTAGCTAAATTTGAATGAAAATTTCAAAGTTTGCAGAGTAATATCTTAGCTTATCTTAATAAACTTGTCTGTCAGACTATTCCAAGACATTGAAGCGGAAACCGACTGTCATGGAAAACTATTATATTCATGCTTTGCGCAACAAGTTTAAAAACGAGTACAAGACTGAAAGGATTTATTAATACACTGTAACTTTCCACGAAAAATATTTATAGAAATAGACGTCTTGATAATTGTGCATTAAGAAAGGATTCTATTCGGAGAGATTTCCCTTTCAATAGCAGTTTTCAAGACACCGATGACCTCTTCTTACATAATTATATCCTCTGCTCCGAGTGCTTCTCTTCAAAAGAAGTTGGTGACCATTTCAATGAACATATGCATTTTCTTACTCATTCGGCTTTAACCTCGATTACCAGCCACTGCCATAGTTTACGCACCCACTTTGGTATTCTCCTTTTATTTTCTTTTGATTTTACCAAGGAAAATTAGATGCAATAGGCTACAATTATTATTTTTAAATATAGCCATAGCACCTTACGATTTTTTACCATCGTCAGGGGTTCACTTTCTTTACACATTATGTGCATGACTCTCTCGTTTGTATGGCAGGCATCCTGTTGTATTTTAAGGGTTCTCCTATAAAGCCACAATTCAAATGCCTCAATTTTTCGCAACGGTCTCAATTCCCTAAAGAAGAACCGAGACAAAACATCATTTGGTGAATCGCGAACGTGATTATATATAATTTCAAAATCAATTTTTGTACGATTCAATTGTGCGTTTTATTTTTTATTATTCCTTTCTGGTATATTTGGTATATCCTTGCAGCATTCAAAGTTCCGGTAAACAAGTTCAAATTAACAAAACTACGTTTTGAGAAGCATCCCCAAACATGCACCTTTACCGGATGCAACTTTCCATGTTTTTTTATTGATTAACCATGCAACTTAATCTTCATTAAACGTCTTCTTATTATAGCTAGAGATATATTTAGTCCTTTTTGCTTTAGTTTTTCTTATACCATAAAAAAATATCATATTAATACGCTATTAGCTGATTGCAAATCGGCCGCAAGTTATGTCTCTACGTGTGTAGCCAGCTTTATAGTCTGCCTTAATCGTATACGATTCAGGTTCAATTGTCCTTATTTTGGCATCACTCTCGAATGTTATTTATTATTTTGCTGTTTCGTGTTAAATTATATGATGAAACATAAACCACCTAAGCTTGGGACCCTAGCATTGAAACCTACACTCAAATTTATGCAATTTTATATATTTATAACCAGATTCATAGAAAAAACGAACTGACAGATTCTGTAAATTTATCCACAATATTGTTCATAGATGAATATTGCAAGCCGTTTTTAAAAAGCTGCACTTACACGAGCAACTAAAATGAAAAAAAATAATAATTAATATGAAAATTTATGAAAGCATATTATAATAAAAGTAGTATTTGTTTAATTTATTAGCACAATTTTATTTGGATATTTTTATTTTAAAGCTATTTTTTACAGTGGGAATACTTTGGTCCGCTTGCCGCCGCCCGGTAAGTGATAACGGTTAATTGTTCGTTAATTTTGAAGTCTAAAATAACGCCGAAGCAGCAGCAGGTCGAGCTCCGTGTGCGACCTGGAGAAGGACTTCAGCGATATGGAGATTATGAAAAAGTCCAGAAGAAGTGTAATTTTGAGAACGCAATGGTGACAAAGTCTACTCCGGTGTCGTCATCCCAGTGACACAACAAATATTGTTCAAATCCATCAATTGCCATTTCATACGTGAAAATTAGATATGAAGCATAAGTACTTTCATTGAACCTGGAGAGTTTATAACATGAGCATAATTCCTCGCATGGATTTGAACCCGAAACCGCCAGTGTCAATGGTGGTCAGTAAGATTTTCTCTGACGCTAATGTATTTTGTGATTCAACAATAAATACAACCGAAGATCAAACCGGCAAAGAGAAATGAGTAATCGGTGTATATGCCGAAAATTGCTTCACCATCCGAGAAAATACAATGAACGAGCATAGAGTCCCGACATAAAAAACCAAAAAAACCAATGGATAAATATTAAAAAAATTTATAATATATAAATATGTTTAAAAAAAATCAGATGAATTTGTAACTTTTTGTACATATATCTCGTTAATTAATAAATATAAAATATCTGCATTAAAATTTTAACAAAATAATTTATTTAAACCTATTAATTTAAATAATTACTAGGTTATAGCTCTTTCATGCATATTTGAATTCAGAAGAATATAGAAGAAAGAATATAGCAAATGAACGTAGATTTTCTAAGCAGTTCGGCGCCTGTCAGCGCAGCCGCTAGACGTTTCGATCATCCGTCCCGACTTCAAGTTATTCTACATCGCGGTCAGAATCAAATATTTAATATCTAAGCTCATATATTGCATATATATGCAATATATGACCTTTTATTTGTCGATTGATGTTTATTTTTCTGTTGTATTTTAAGCTTTTTGTCTTTTCTGTTTCCATTCTATTCTAATTCTTACCATTGTTGCTTCCAGCCCATCCTACTCGGCGCAATCGAAGGCTCCCTGGCAGGCGCGGCATCGATAAAGGGCGCGTCCCGATCCGCCAGTCCTGTCGGCGAAGGGACGGTGTGAGGCGCTTCCCGACTCGCGACTCCAAGCGACGACGAAGGGACGCCTCGCGCTGACATCGCAGCTGGGAGGGGCCCAGGCAGCGGCTCCCCGGTGTGAGGCGCTTCCCGACTCGCGACTCCAAGCGACGACGAAGGGACGCCTCGCGCTGACATCGCAGCTGGGAGGGGCCCAGGCAGCGGCTCCCCGGTGTGAGGCGCTTCCCGACTCGCGACTCCAAGCGACGACGAAGGGACGCCTCGCGCTGACATCGCAGCTGGGAGGGGCCCAGGCAGCGGCTCCCCGGTGTGAGGCGCTTCCCGACTCGCGACTCCAAGCGACGACGAAGGGACGCCTCGCGCTGACATCGCAGCTGGGAGGGGCCCAGGCAGCGGCTCCCCGGTGTGAGGCGCTTCCCGACTCGCGACTCCAAGCGACGACGAAGGGACGCCTCGCGCTGACATCGCAGCTGGGAGGGGCCCAGGCAGCGGCTCCCCGGTGTGAGGCGCTTCCCGACTCGCGACTCCAAGCGACGACGAAGGGACGCCTCGCGCTGACATCGCAGCTGGGAGGGGCCCAGGCAGCGGCTCCCCGGTGTGAGGCGCTTCCCGACTCGCGACTCCAAGCGACGACGAAGGGACGCCTCGCGCTGACATCGCAGCTGGGAGGGGCCCAGGCAGCGGCTCCCCGGTGTGAGGCGCTTCCCGACTCGCGACTCCAAGCGACGACGAAGGGACGCCTCGCGCTGACATCGCAGCTGGGAGGGGCCCAGGCAGCGGCTCCCCGGTGTGAGGCGCTTCCCGACTCGCGACTCCAAGCGACGACGAAGGGACGCCTCGCGCTGACATCGCAGCTGGGAGGGGCCCAGGCAGCGGCTCCCCGGTGTGAGGCGCTTCCCGACTCGCGACTCCAAGCGACGACGAAGGGACGCCTCGCGCTGACATCGCAGCTGGGAGGGGCCCAGGCAGCGGCTCCCCGGTGTGAGGCGCTTCCCGACTCGCGACTCCAAGCGACGACGAAGGGACGCCTCGCGCTGACATCGCAGCTGGGAGGGGCCCAGGCAGCGGCTCCCCGGTGTGAGGCGCTTCCCGACTCGCGACTCCAAGCGACGACGAAGGGACGCCTCGCGCTGACATCGCAGCTGGGAGGGGCCCAGGCAGCGGCTCCCCGGTGTGAGGCGCTTCCCGACTCGCGACTCCAAGCGACGACGAAGGGACGCCTCGCGCTGACATCGCAGCTGGGAGGGGCCCAGGCAGCGGCTCCCCGGTGTGAGGCGCTTCCCGACTCGCGACTCCAAGCGACGACGAAGGGACGCCTCGCGCTGACATCGCAGCTGGGAGGGGCCCAGGCAGCGGCTCCCCGGTGTGAGGCGCTTCCCGACTCGCGACTCCAAGCGACGACGAAGGGACGCCTCGCGCTGACATCGCAGCTGGGAGGGGCCCAGGCAGCGGCTCCCCGGTGTGAGGCGCTTCCCGACTCGCGACTCCAAGCGACGACGAAGGGACGCCTCGCGCTGACATCGCAGCTGGAAGGGGCCCAGGCGGCGGCTCCCCGGTGTGAGGCGCTTCCCGACTCGCGACTCCAAGCGACGACGAAGGGACGCCTCGCGCTGCCATCGCAGCTGGGATGCTTCCATGCTTGCCATTGTTGCTTCCAGCCCTTCCTACTCCAGGACGCCTGCCTTTGCTGCCACCTGACGTCACAACTTCAGGATGCCTGTCCATGCCGCCACCCCACATCGCATCTTTACGGTTGCCTGCCCTTGCTGTTTATAAAACTTACCTCTGCAGGATGCCTGACGTCTCTTCTTCAGGTATTTTTAATTTATTTTTTTATTTATTTTTAATTTATTTCTGCCCATCCTTCTCCAGGACGCTTGCCCTTGGTGCCTCTTGACGTCTCAACTTCAGGATGCCTGACCATGGCGCCATCCCACATCGCATCTTTAAGATTGCAAGCCCTTGCTGCCCACATTTTCAATTGTATATATATATATTTTAAATGTATATTTTTTCATTATTCACAATAAAATGTGATAGGGGCAATTGTTATAAAATTTCATTTTACGTGTTATAGTAAATAGTGTATGTTTAATTTACCTAATATTTATTAATAAATTGTTCTATCATGGTATTTTTGTGTTATTTATTTATTAATTTTAGTTATAAACTATAAATTCTTACTTTATATTTAAATCTGAAAAAAAATTATAATTCTAGTTTTATTCCTAAAGGTTTTAAAATCAATCAAATTAATTATTATTTTTCACTAGCATATGGCATTTTTATATGGCAAAAATACTAATTTTTCACAAAAATAAACATACAGGTTTGTTTTCCGTTATGTCTGACAGGCTGCAATTGAATTATACATTTGACGCTGTCTCTTCTGAGACGGTTTATAGTCCATTTAATAAAAAAAATATTTGATTTCGACCGCACGTAGAGAAAAGCAAATAATTTGTACTACCAAAGACTACCAAAAAACATTATTAAAGGTTACTTAATAACATGATAAATTATTTATGTGATGAAAAAATCAAAATAAGTTTAAAATCATAATCCATTTGTCTATTAGAACTTATATTATGTTTCTAAATAAACCATTTAAATAGATAACTAATATATATAAATAACGAAATTACGATAGCTTTAATTTGTGAGACACATTACAAGAGCTTCTGATGAATGAAACAAATCAAATTTTCTCTTGTACATTTAACATTTTTAATCTGCTATTAAAATATAACAAATAAGATCGGTTTATCATATTTGTCACTGTAAGTTTATTGGCAAATTGGCTTTGTTATTCAAGTTTTAGAAAATATCTAAATTCCTAAAAAAAAAATTTTTTTCAGGTAATTCTTCATCTCATTGTTGCTCCAACGAATTTAAAGTGGAGTGTTTGAGCTTCTCGTTCAGTTTTTTTATGACACTGTTTTATGTTCACAGTTTCCGGTAAATAAAAAAAACCCCATTGAAATAGTTGTTCTGAAACTTGTTTGAGTCGTCCGTCCAGGCTCTAATTCCCCGCGACTTGTGCATAGGAAACCACCCCTGGCTTTTGTTAGCCGAAACCTCTCGCGGGGCTAAAATTTCACCCAGCTTTTGTATTGAGAGATGTCAGAGTGAACATCCCCGGACCTTGCCCAATACAGAGGTGATCCCTTTGTGATGGGGATGAGTGTCAACAGACTGACAGACACGTGTGACGTCACAGGACACGTGACAAGAAGACAATATCGCGACTTGTGTCAAGAACGAAACCTGAATTCATAATAAATAAGCTGTTATTATAAAAGCCTTTGTATTATTACTTAAATTTTTACGAGTTTTATTGGTTTGAGATTATTTTTAAAGTGTTCATTAAAAATAATTACTTTGAGTAAAATTTAAGAAAAAACGATTATGATTCCCAAATGACATCGAAATATACATCGACACTTATTTTTTTACTGAGGCAGTATCTTTAATCAAGGTTTTTATTTTATTTTTGTCTTTGTGTATTATAATTTTCATCTTGAAATTTGCAATATTTGCTAATGTGGTCAAAATAAATTGCGTGTGAGCTGGTGAACCTGAAACAACCCTCCCAAGCCGGAGTCCGCGAGGGCGTCCAACGTGCCTCCATGTAATTGGGAGCCTCCTCTCGCAACGAGCTGTCGTCCGTGGCTTGATATTCATTAATCATTTCGTTAGCTAGTATAAACGAATTACTTTCTCGAATAAAATAATCTAATATTTGTTTTGCGTGTGATTTATTGATATCGACCGAAATTCGCAGTCATTAGTTACATTCCGACAGTTTACTTATTTTTTTATTTATCCCCAAAAAATATAGACCCATTGAAATATTTATTTAAATGTATATACATGTAAAAAACTTTTTAAACACAATGCGAAAAGTTATCTATTCACCGGCAAGCAATATTGCATGAATGGACGTATATAAAGTAACATAATATTGATGTGATGTTTCGGGAAAATTTGCTTAGTTGCCTTTTGTTATTCATATCAGCCGGTTGTAGTAAATACGTTGAACAAAGGAGTGTAGTATCTTTGTGCTGTAACTTGAGAATTATGTTAAAATTTTATATGTATTTAAAAGGAGATGTAATTTTTAAATGGAAAATATTTTACAGATCATTTTTCGTTACTTTTGAAAAATACGTCCTCACTTATAGTTAAACAACGCAAATTCTGTGTATTTCAAGGTAATTTTAGCTAGTCGGCTCAAAACTTTAAAACATGTTGCGAAACACTACAGAATATGTAATAATTCTCGCAACTCTTTGTAACATGCATCGGATGTATCACATTCGTATTTCTGAAACATTGCATTCGAAAATCTGTATACTGAAAACTATGTATGAATTATCCGTGTAACATATTTGTGAAGTCTACGTCAAATTATCCAACAAAATTTTTATTGAGCGTAAACGTTTCCGGGTACATTTACTTTTACAATTTCCGTTATGAATACAAATGAGTAGTTGCAATTGTGCAAATTCGGTAGAATTTCGATAGTGATCTTTATCAGTAACCTATAAATAAATCTTCACGTCAACAAAACTCAGCTCACTATTCTGAGTATTTTTTTTTGTTTTAAATTGACATGAAAACAAAAATAGGCCTTTTACCTCAACATAAAAAAATTGGTTTTAAGGGAAAAACTTCAATATACTATATACAAAACATCGATATTCTTGTTGATTTAAATTTATTGTTACATTAAATATACTATTTTATTTAAAATATTTGATATTTAATAGGCTTATAATTTGCCTTAAACTTGCTTGAAATACTTACAAACACGCTACGCCGTAAATTCCGTTTGTTCAAAAGTAAAATGCATTTAAATATAGCAGCGTAATGAGAAACTTGTCACTCCACTTAGTTACTGCCACTCTCATGTTTTGAACAATGTCACGTTGAGTAAACCGCGCTCATACTGCAGCAACTAACCCTTTGGAAAGGTCGGCTAGCAAATGGGGTGTGAGAGGCTTTAACAAACCACCCCGAAATGATCTGACGCAGGAACGTTAGAGTGGGCGATGACGGAAGAGCACCACTAAGGAATGACATCTTGAGATCTTGAGTCTGCATCCTTTAACTGAAAATGAGACAGCGCTGGTAGATGGTTGCGGTTTTTTCCGCTTCTTGTGGTTACAGGAAATGTTTCGGATATGAATATATATGAGCAGATCTTCAAATCTATTATAGTTGATTGAATGTTAAATATTATACAATTTACATCAACTTCATCATATGAGTAAATATTTTTTGCTGTCATGTCTTTCCTTTCAGTAAGCAAAGTACGATTACAGAAATAATATTTTTACTGGAAAAAAAATAATAAATCTTAAAGACTGTAACAATTAAGCATTACTATATCCGTAAAAAATATATCGCTAGATTCTAAGAAAGTTTTAAACCATTCAAGAAGAAAAATCTCTTTTCTGCCCACCAGCCTCCGATTCTTAAAAAGTGGGGTAGCTAAGGATTGTTTCTCGTATATTAATAATTTTCAAAGTGTGTTTTGAAATCAATAATAACGATAATAAACTCAAACACACGTCTAGCATATAAGTTTATAGACAAATAAAAAATTGAATTATTTTACAAACATTGAAAATTGAGAAATGCTTTGATTATTAATATTGTAATATTAAAAATCATAAGGTGAATGTCTCCTAACTAAAACTTGACTTATTTCTTGATGTCCTATTTTTTATAGATAAACTATTAACTTTACTTAAACACAAAACAGGTTTACTTTTCTAATACTCCAAAATTTTCCATGATTTCAGCTCTCGTCCTCCTGATCAGTAACGAAAAATCTTTCATCTCTTTTTAATTTTAATTCTTAATAATATTTTTAAAAAAACCTCTGGCCTGTAAAAACCTCATAATATAGCAAAGTTTAGCCCCTCAGATTTTTTCTTTAATCTCCTTGCTGTTTGGTTATTCGTACTTTTTTACTCTCACCCTTCATATAAGCCCAAAAAACATTTTCTCAATAATAAATAATACGGATATTTCCTCGGTATTTTCGTCCGTCTATTTTCAGCAAAACATATTATGATTTACTTAGAATCCTTTACCAAATTTATTCGCGTAAACCAACTCCCCAGTAAGTCACGCAAAGTGATTGTGCATTTGAAGTGAGACACACCCTTTAACTGATGGCAGATTAGAAATTGTATGTTAACTTGTGAACACGACTTTATTCCCAGTAGCATAAATCCATTTAAAATAATTCAAAGTAAATATTGTACCAAACCTTTCAAAAATAATAAAGCGAAAAATACTTATTTACATAAAACATTTTCGATAATTTACTTAATCTATGATACTTTGGAAATAACAGGAAAACGCTCATCAACCACGAGTATACGAGTATTTCATGCTCCGATTGGAGGAAATTGTAATATATATATATATATATTCTTACTACATAAATGGGGTACAATCTAGTTAAGGAGTTCCTAAGTGAAAGGGCCACAACAAACAGTTTGATCACCGTAGCTTTGATACTACGTCAATGTTTGTTAATCAGACGCTCCGCTACAGATGCGGGAGCAGTCCTTGAAGATGGCCCCCGCATCTGGATTTGAAACATCACACCGACAAATATTGACGCGCCGTCAAATATAGAAATCCCTCAAAGGGAACCCTAAAATTTAAGCAAAATTGAAACAAAGCAAGTGCCTTATTTTTAATATATTTCAAATGTTTTAAAATACCTGGTTTTTTTTTAATCTCCGCTTTTTACGCCCTGTAGAATTTTTGCATAGTATTATATTTTTATTTGTTTTGCTAATTATTCATTTATGTATGTCTATTTTTGCATTGAACGTCAATCAAATGCGTATTTATAACCTATTACAGGATTATATTATTTACAAATATAATATACACATAGAAGATGATTAAAGAAATTCTCAAAAAAATATCATTGAGATTTGTGTGTGATTTGAACCCCAGGCTTACATAGCCGGTGTACTGACCATTGTACTAAAAAACGACATC
The DNA here is from genome assembly GCA_022113835.1 of Atopsyche davidsoni. Lineage (NCBI taxonomy): Eukaryota > Metazoa > Arthropoda > Insecta > Trichoptera > Hydrobiosidae > Atopsyche > Atopsyche davidsoni. The sequence continues at coordinate 17,150,029 of JAILWY010000009.1, read as the reverse complement.
TATTTATCGAGAATTTTAAACAATCATACTCTACATATGAACCAATATGCCCAGGCCAACCAATACTTAGTGATTTGCAAGCACTTTTCTTTTAATCATCTTCTATATGTGCCTAATTATATTAGTAAATTATTCTTGGTACAAAAAATATTTAATGCTTGCATGCAATAAACCATGCTTTTGTATTTAATAATGTATTTACATTGAAGAACTCATTGTACACATCATTAAAATTTAAGACGATTATGAGTTTTATAACAGTGAAATAATATCCCTTTTTTCATTAACACTTATTTTATTATAGGGATTGTATGTAGCTAAGCAAAAAACTTTTCGGTATTAAAATTAAATTGACAGTGCTTACCTATGTCTATTTTTTGGATTGTACGCCAATCAGACGCGTATTTATTACCCATTACGAGTTTATTATATTATTACTAATATGATTAGGTACAGTAGTTCACACATAGAAGATTATTAAAGAAATTCTCAGAAAAATATAATCGTGATTTGTGTGGGATTTGAACCCACATCCCCTGGCTTACATGACCGGTTCATATGTAGAGTATGATTGTTAAAAATTCTCGATTAATGGATGTGATTCGATAGTACAAGGGTCAGTACACTGGCCATGTAAGCCAGGGGATGTGGGTTTAAATCATTTCTTTAATCATCTTCTATGTGTGAACTAATGTGCCTAATCATATTAGTAATTATAGTGTTCACCTATACCTAATATAAAAAAATATTTCTAACATATTTGTGTTCTTTTTTTACCAATTAATTATATGAAATGCATGGATTAAACTCTATAATTATTCTAATTAAATTAGCGAAAAATATATTTAAATTTTTAAGCAAAAAAATTTAAGCATTCTTCTTTACCCTGGATCGTGCGAAACACTATTTGAGAAACTGGAACATATTGTAAATAGACCCTCAATTTGGCCTTTCAGGGACTGATTGAGGGCCCGCGGTCGGCCGGGGGGCCCGGGCGGGCTATCGATCTCGGCGGGGCCAGGGCAGCTGCAGTCAGGGGCGGCAAAAAACGCCCCCGGCCCCGCCGAGCAACCCCTGCCAGTCGAGCTGAAGCTAACTGATAAGAAATGTTTGTTTTATGTTCTAAATTCTATACATACCCACCCGCTTACTTTAACTCACTGGAAGTAACTTTTGTTCAGAAACACTGCTTACTTTATTTTTCAAGAGATTCCGCTGTGACTCTGTAGAGTTCCGTAAAATACGAATAAATATGTGTTTTTGAGTAAAATACTTGAGTGATTTTCCACATGTTCGTTTTTATTTGTGACCGGTTTCGCCAACCTTTCACGTTGGCATTATCAAACAGAGTGTATTTTACGTATTTTATGTATTTTAATGGAATGGAATCAATGGAATCCCACCAAGTACTCTCTGTCAAAAATATTGAATTTTTTAATAAATATAAGCACACATTAACTAATCAAAATTTTAAAGTAAATACTGGTAATTTTTGGGCCCAGAGTTGCAAGAGTTTCAAGGTTTCAACTCAAGAACGTGCTTCCAACATTGTCATACATCCAATCAATCAATTGAAGCTGCTAACGAGCTATTCCCTAAAAAGGTCATTTCACGTAGAGGTAACATCAACTGGCCTCCCAGAAGCCCCGACCTTAGTCCTCTTGACTATTTCGTATGGGGATACCTTAAAAGTAGGGTTTATGCGAATAATCCGACGAACCTAACGGAATTGAAACAAAACATCAGGTCAGAAATGGCAGCAATATCGAGGGCTATGTGTCAGCGTGTTATCAGCAATCTTCGTTCCAGATTAGAAGAGTGCCAGCAGCGTAACGGTCACCATTTGGATAACATCATCTTTTCGAAATAATTTTTCATTTTGTATTCATATAATCAATAATAAAAAAATACTTGATTACTAGTAGTTTTTGTTTTACTGGACTAACAAATACCCGATACTCTCTTTGGACACCCTGTATCTATTTGTAATTACTTAACATAGTAAACACACAGAAGAAAATAAAATAAATTATTAGAATGTGACTTGGCTCAATCGCTCAGTAGTTTATATTTAAAAATAATCAATAAATAATCGAGTATTTTATGGTTTTATTAATTGCGCCGAACCTTCTTTTTGTGCTATATTGTTTTATGAACTTTTTTATTGAATAAATCACTTTTTAGATGTAAAATAATCCACTGTCGATCTTCAAAGACCTTTCTAGATTATCATGGTTTTATTTGTTGAGATTTTTTAAGCCTACCAAGAATGTGCTTATATATCTAAGCGGCTCCGTTTTATTTGCTTCACAAGAGTTTATTATCTGATTATTAATTTCCATTTCCGAGTTTTCTTTTGCATTAAAGACTTACCAACATATATGCAAAGTGGTAATCCACCGATTAACATAATGGTCGTACTCCCGTTTCACATTCAAACTGACGTCACCTTTCCACGAAGCGAGAGCCATTATAGGAACTTGAAAGCGATACTGCTAGCTTTCTCATAAAATATATAAACTTCTGCTTTGATTTATATGATAAGCACATTTTGCACCAACTCAGAAATTGAGATTCGGTAAGTAAGTAAATAATATTTTCAAAATAGATTTTTTCTTCATAATATTTAAATATAATAAAAATGTGGTAGCGGTATTCTATAGAAGACTACAAAACGTGTAGTGTTGTTTTTTTTTTCTTTTTAACTGTCCTCAAAAGAGAAAGAAGCAATGGCATCTATTGTGGAGACGTAAAAAGTGGCTTTATATAATCCAAAGATATTTTCATTCGAGTACAGTCACAATAACTAAATTTGGTTAATATAAGATTTATTTATCATTTTTTAATATATTTTACTATTTGGAATAAACATTTAATACTTGTTTTTCGTGATTTATGTAAATTTACAAAAAAATCTCATTAGAACACTATCTGCCTTTTATGTGATCGCTATAAGAAATTCTAATGAAGAAGATAAATAAATTAATTGGAAATAACAATAAATACTATTACTCTTGAGCTCCTGTCTAGACTAGTTGTGTTTTTTCAAAGTAACGTGATCCACTGCAGCTTTATAAAACTGTTAATATAGTTAAAGAACAGAATCAAAATATTTGGATAAGAGAAAATATTTTATATCATTAAAAAACTATTTTATATATTGATAGGATCCTAAAAGTAGCATCAGTGGCATGACCTTCATTATATTTTAAGATTGAGGGTTCTCTGAAGCGGGGTTGGTACACAACACCGGGGGTGAGAGTGATAATGACATTCAGTAAGATAATCTATTTATTTTTAGATGAAAGCTTTGTAAAGTTATCCCAAACAAATATTACAAATTATAACTTGTATAATTGAGTGCCACTTTCCAGTCACGTATTTCAGTATTTAAGGACACTTTCAGTACAGCAAGCACGCAAAAAACAACGTTGAATATAGCACAGCTTTCTTAGCATTTCCAAAAAAAGCGATTTAGTGTCTCTTCGTGAGAGAAATCGAATTGTAGGAATATAACTCACTGAAGAATGTAGGGCCAGTCAGATAAACAACTTTCTTTACTTAAGCCTTTCCCTGCGAATATTTTCTGAATATGTTTTTAGTAGGCGTAGTAGTCGACTGGCATGAATGCATACTTATACAGCAAAGTGAAATTTGAAACCAGTCTAAAGGTATATAAAATAAGCTTAATTTTATCATATTATATTTATCACACTTGTAAAACTTATACTGTATTTTCAAAAGGGATTCTAGTTTAAAAAAATGCTTGTAGTACATATTAATTTGTTACAATTTAACACGAATATTTTTTATCAATTATTTCTTTTATAAACAAGACGTCTTACATATACATGTTTTAAACGAATCTTTCTAATTTTTTTCACAAACCGATAAATATGTTTAAAAATCATAAATATACGTTGAAAGGCACGTGATACATATATCCGAATTTAATTTTATGTGAATACTTATTGTATGTGGCACCGTAACCGGCCGAGGGGTGCGATTTCTGAATTAACTCATTGGAATAAGTGTCGCTCGGCGGGGGCGAAGCGACCAGGGCGGAAAAAAGCCTACCGCCCTAACTCAATTTCTCATGACAATTTGTAGCCGTTCTGATATCTTGTTTTTTACAACCTTTCGCAAATTTACTTTAACTGAAAATTATGCCTTATTCCAATCCGCAAATCTAAAAGAAATATGTACGAGTAAACTGCTAGTAAAAATATTAGTGTGTGGGTGTAAAATATAAGTACATATAAGTGTGTGTGTGTATAAATATACTATAATGATAACAATACCTTTGTACTGATGTGTGATGATGATGAGTTTAGTGATGCATCTGATGATGACCCGGTGTACTGGGTCGAAACTAGTAATGCAAATAATTTTAATAAACTCAAAGTGAAGACAAAATACAAAGGTACTGTTTTCATTATAACAATGTATCTTCAAGAATCAAATGCCTTGTGCCTCAACAAGTATAAATATAGTATAATACAATCAAAAATATATATTACATCTTCATCAAGTGCATCTCCTCAGAGAAGGTTGGCGACCATTTCACTGAGCATATACTCATGCTGAGCTAGTGGTCATGGTTTTCTAAGAGGAAAATAGTGTAGTGAATCCCTGGGTATTCCGTGTATTCAAAAAATGTAAGTTCTTCTTCATCTAGTGCCTCTCCTCAGAGGAGGTTGGCGACCATTTTACTGAGCATAACTCATGCTAATTCAGTGTTCATGAAGTGGGTCCCTGGGGCTTTCTATATCGCAGTTTTATTTTAGAATGAAAAGTCTGTGTATTGCTACTGCCCAATAGCATTATTTTATATACAAAGCTCTGGCGTTTAGATCTGATACTTATTCTGTGGCAAGCTATAGAAACAATAGCAGAAGCCCTCACACCTCGACAAGGTACTTCCAGAGCACATCCGTCTACAATCATTCCAAGTCCACCACTCCATTACCGACCCTTTACCCACGCTCAGGGTACAGAATGGGGAGAGCGGGATGTCTATATATATTATACGCGTATGCATGTGAAAAAAATTCTAGTTCAGAAATAGAATTTATATTTATCATTATTCGTATTAAATATTGTCTATTCAATGAAATCTCCAGTTTTACACTACAATTTATCTAAACTTACAGCAGATTCAAACAGATAAATATTGTAAAGTAAATAAACAATACAAATTTTACTATCGCCAATACGAGTCTTTTAAACCCAGTGCTTTGTCACAAAATCGTAGTATACTTAAAATAACCCCAACATACAGCATCCCCCGAGTACTCAATTTTCAGTATTCAAATGAAATATTTTAACAAATAATTTGACCAAGTTGGTGAATACAATTTGTATTTATTATAACGTAAAAATTGATGCCAGATATTTTATTATACTACTATAAAATTTTCCGTAAGAAACAAGGTATATTTTAAATTACACAAATGTCATATACTACCTGACCTTTAACCCTTATGTAAAAGGTTGATTTATTGCAAATGTCAAAACGTATCAATTTTTGTGTCTTTGACAAACAAAAATGATTTGTTGTTGAATATATCAATCAAAAATTACGTCAAATGGCTGGTTATCATTAATCGATTCTGAAACTATTATTTATTTGGTAATGTAATTTTAAAAAACCTCGCTGTCTTTTGCATAAAAATAATTATATTCATAATTTTTTCTTACTCAAAAGAAATGATTTTTAATTTAGCAACTTTAAATAAGAGGTATGAAATAAACTCATTTCTTGACATCTGTAGACATGAGAAGTACAAACAATATATACAGTGCTTGCCAGGCGTACCTGCAAATAAGTTTTTTGATAAAGAAATATTTTCTGGGAAATTCTTTGAGGCTGTTTGTTACATCTCTGATGTTCGTGTTTTTAAAAAAACGTATATCGGAGAAGAAAAGATATCTTATTGGCTTTTAAGAGTTTTTCATTGTGTTTAATTAATCACTCGTGCTAAAATCACAATATTATGAATTATAAATTGTCTTAATGAAGCCTGAAACAACCTTACAAAAAACTGTACTACAAAGACTTAGTTTTTATCTATCGTAAATATCATCCGGAATTTTCATAAAAGATTCTCGTTATTACTATTTATACCATCCCTTTACCCAGTAAACACCAAATCCCTGAATATAAAATAAAATATTTTTGTAGAGATGGTAGGTTCTATTTTTAAGCCCCGCTATCGATTAAGGGTGGCCGTAAAAACGTTTCTGCTTCCTGAATAATGAGCCAATACAACCTCCGTAATGCGAAACAAGTCTTACAGAACGTGACACACATATTATCAAACCATAAATCGTGAAAGGAATCCAATCGATATCGTAAAAGCTCGCTTCGATGTAAAATGAAACCAAAATACCGCTCAGTACAATGGACCACATCCGACGCAACTCTTTTTTCGTAACATTTAAATTTGTCTAGATTTTATTTCCGCTGCTGTGTATCTTACAAGAGGTTTTTTTTTTGCGAATTAATTCACAGAACCCGCGAAGCTCTCGCCGATAATATTTAAATGTAGGATAAACGCGATTCAAATACAATCACAACTGAGAGCTACATCTTCTCGTAGAAAAAAATAACATTTCTCGGAAGGCACTCTGACCCGCATACGTAAGCATATGTGCGGAACTCGCGACAGCGAATTGTCTTTTGTACAGAATAATCTAAAAAAATATCTTGGACGAAGATAAAAGCGCATGTAGCGGTAGAGATAAAGCTGCAGTGTTTGGGCCGAAGTTTTGTTTAGATTCTTCCTTTTGCTTTGTGTCCTTTGTCCTTTGTTGAAATACTTAAATATTGTGTATTTTTATTACATAACATGAAAATTCTGAAAAGGGGATTAAGAGCTAAATACTAAATTCTTCGTGTTATCTATTTTTTTCTTCTTTTTGTGATGTCCTGTAAGACGTCGCATTCTTTGTGGATTTTTGCTACTTATTTATAATAAAATATTTTATTTGTCATTGCCATTTGTGATTGAAATAAATATTTTTAGTTTTTCTAAAATGATCAGTTTAATGTACTTTTAAAGAATCTTAAATAATGTCTTACAAACAAGTGAGTAAATATAGTATTTAGATTTTATGTAAATTCTCAATTAAAATCAATTACTGCAAATAACAAATACAGGTAAATTATTGCATATTTAATAAAATAAAGCTTTGAGGTCCATTAGCCGTTATTTTTATTAACACTTGCGAAGCAAAATAATTTAAAATATACGTATTAATGCTTATTTTAAAATCCGGAGTCTGAATATAATGGAGAATCATTTTTCAAAGCATGCATTGATTACTTACGTATTATTTACACAAAAACCGTAAAAAATGAGTATTCAATTGATATATTTTCTGATGACCATTGATTTTGTGTTTCTTTAATTACATAAAAAAATATACTTGTCGACACTAACAACCTACACAATTGCTTTTTAATGATCACATATTTATCAACCACGACCTCTTAAATCACCATATGTTAGTAATATATATTTGAGGGGGTCTTTGGACAGAGCCTTCAGCTGGTCCTCGATCATCCCCGCGAGAAGGTGCTTGTCCGACTAATGTCGCATCGCGCATACTGAAACAAAGACGTTAATTAAATTTAATAAATTCTCAAGTTGATCTGTAAGCTTTACGTGCTGTCTAAGTGAGATAACTTTAATGTACATTTCCAAGCTGGAGACTTCAGAAAATGAAAATGGAAGCCTTTTTTGAATACTTACTTTGCCTCACTCGGCGCACAAATAAGGCTGGGTTTGAACATAAAGAGGCGATTCTTGGTTTCAAATGAATAGAACTTTACATTCGGAATCACAAAAGGCTTCAATGTCAACCTTTCCAGAACGGTATCCCGAATAATCTGTACCGCTCGTATTATGAACCTAAGTTCGAATAATCATTTCATTTTATCTTCCGGCGCTATCTGGAATTAAAGTTTTGTAAATTAAAAAGTTTCGGTAATAAATTATTTCCACACGCGCAGAATTTATAAAAAATACTCCAAGTTCAGAAGTTCCAATTCCTCAGCTCGTTGAAAAATCGCTATCTGCTAATTTACTTCGTGATATTTAAAATTTATGAAGTTGTAAATTTGGCCGGGTAAAATTTAATTTTCAATAAAAATATTATATATATATATTTATAATTATACCTCGTGGTGGAGTTTACGCGTATTACTCTCAACTTATAATAGAAATCCGAAATTAATTATCAAATGCAGCTGAAGAGGACGAAAGCCTCCGCGCAAGTTTGCTTCCGTCGCGGTTTTATTTCACCTGCACATTACAGCGAAGCTTCCGTATTCTGAAACAACGCGAACTTTTCGCAAATAAAGTTAAATAACGAAAGAGAAATTATGAAACTTGGTCCAGCGCTGGGGTGCTTATCTTCATAATACGTGCACTGTGAGTTGACGGGACTTTGTTGACGGTAAGGTGTCTTTTAAAACTTCCAACTTTTTTTTGTTGTTCTTTATTGGGTTGAGAACTTTGGAATAATAACGCCAGGTATTTACTGGTGAAAACATTTTTGAATTCTTTGTTAATTTTATATTATATAATGCTTTTAATACTGGCGCATAACTGTTGAAAATATAGTTAACGCTCTGCAAGTATGTGGCTTGTGTTTCATTACGCCAGACCCTAGTTTGCCTAACGACTCTAATTCCGTATTGGAACAAAATTTGGTGCATACCTTTGTCCCGAGTGTTCAAAAGTTTCTCGGTGAAAGCGTCATGCAGCACAACTACTCGGCCCACCACATTCTATTGCTTCTGAAATATTCAGCAGCGCTCACCCTCTCCCGCGGGGTTGGGGTTTGTTATCGTCCCTCCCGCCCCGTTCTCTTGGGCGATTTTTTTTTTAATCCGATTCACTCCCTGATATTATACTTTATCGTTTCATTTTCAGACATGCTAATTTCCCCGAAAGAAGTATTTTCTTTGTTGCCGAATCCTCCGGCGAGTAAAATTAAATAAAGGTTTTCTTAACGATCGACGCGCCTGGCGCGGCGCCAGAGAGCCGTATTTTCCGTTAACAAGTCCTAGAAAACTTAAATAATTACGGCTCCTTCGCGCTGCTGAAAATAAAATATCTCGGAAAGTCGGGTTTTCCGCGAGAATTTATCTCTCGAATTACGAGTGACGACTCCCGGAGGTGACCTGGAGAGATCGATGAGAGGAGCGGATCCCGCGACACTCGAGAGGACCCGCTCTCGATCCGCGGGTCGATCGCCGATTCATAAAGCCTTGTATTTCTTTTCCCTTTGTGTGTCCGCCTTATCTCCTAGGGAGAGCTTTTATTCCGGATTCAATGGATATAACAATAAGCACTTTTCCTTTATTAATCTCCGCTCTCTGTTTTGAAGCGAAGATATTTACATATAAAAGAAACCCTCGTTTGTCTGAAAGGAACGCCGAACAATGCGGCCCGATTTGTATATTTCTAGCTAGCCATTATTTAAGTGTCTTTGTGTACTCGTAATCAATTAAAAATGACAACGCGATCGTTAAAACTGAATTTATTAGGCTAGTTAGTAGATTTATTATTCAAACCTATACTCCGTAATAAATTTAATTTACATTGAAATATTTATGCAGAACCTACAGCCATCGAGCCGCGAACAACTATTTTTGTTCTCAGGGTAAAACAACAATCTGGAAAGGTTACATAATAGGTGGTGTAATTAAAACGGGAAGGAAGGTAATTGAATTCGCTGGCGGTCCCGGCAACACGAGAATGATTGTGTATAATTTGAAATAGAAACCTACATTTAATGTATCGCGACAGGCTAGAAACAAACACTGAACTTATGTCTCGGTTAAGCCCGCGGTACAATTTGAGAAAGTAATTTCCATATTTAGTGGCCCGAACCTAATTCAGATAGCTCTTAGATGCTTCGTTTAATATTGTTTAACTTATGTTTTAAAACCTTTCTTTAACATTTTCAGCTGCTTTATTATTTTATTAAAAAAATGCTTTGATCCAATAGAAATAAAAATTCTATTTAAATTAATGCTTACTTGCATAGTGTACAGTGTGTTAATTGTTGTATTGTGGCGAAATAAATATAAATAAATCTATTAATTATAAGGCCTTATTTTGGGTCAGTAATTGACTCTAAATGATCTATTTAATACAACAAATATGACAGTAGCCAATGATTAGTAAACCACTACCAGTGTATTACTTACTATTAACTACTCAACTCTGTACACGTTGTACTTTAAAAAAATACATACCAATTATTTTTCAGGAAAATCAATTAAATCTAAAACAGCACCCATCATTTAAAATCGATAGCAAGTAAATAATAAAAGTGTGTCACTAAATTATTAAAGTGCTGCGAATTTTTATTTGGACCGCCCGCCGGGCAGACGAGCAGGGGACGTTTTGCAAAAAAATACTCTCGCATTAAATCCATTTACTCAATTGGTTTGACGCGAAATTCTGCTATGTATCTGGCAGCTTTCGTTTTTTATGGAAAATTTAATAAATGCGGCGCGATGACGGTAACGTTTCCCTTTGGAAAGCTCGCTTCACTGCGCTGTAAAAACGAAATATCAAAAAAACATATTCTAAAGGCGAGCAAGTATATTTATATAGTTTTTATACTTAATTGCATTCGATATTTGTTCGTTTTCTGTGCAGCCGCTCAGAAATATACACTGCGTGAAACTGCAGCGCTGCCATTTTCTAGCGATTCATAAATGGCTTTAAAATTGCTGCATAATCGGAAGAGAACAGTTTTGTAACTAAAAATATTAAAATTGAACATAAAAATATATGTTTCTAAAAAAATATTTATTACAATACAAGCACGGTGTGGTATAAAAAAAATATATGACATGTAAGTTAATCGTCCAAAATCTAATGAGACAATAACCGGAGTTTTTATAATTGTATGGCAAAAGGATGTGGTCTAGATTTATTAATTTTTTTATTAATAATTATATTAAGAAATATGTTTGATTTAATAATATGTTTAATCATCTTCCGTAGTATATGTTTTATGTTTAAGTTTGCTTCCCAATGCTTTGGGATTTTTTTTTTCTCTATACATCACCTTTTTTCTTTTGTACATTTTTTTTTTAAATCTTCATAGCAAGGATGCAAAAGCGCAATTAAAAACATGTGTATTTTATACATTTATTTATTGCAAAAAATATGCATGCCTTGTACATAAATTAAGGCAGACAATCGTAAAACTTTGAAATAAAACGTTTCCATATTAAGTCTTATGTGGCTATGTTCGGGGTAGGAGGGGGGGGTGGTGAATACGTTAACAGATAATCACAGCTAAGGGCGCGAGTGGGAGGCTGCGGGGATCATCTGCCGGGGGGGAGGGGCGCGGGGCACGTGGCCAGGTGCTGGAACAGTGACGTCATCGCAAACAACCCCAGCAGCCCCCACAGGCTCACGGCGTGTCGCCCTGACCCCGTCTGCATCGCCTCGGGCCTCTCCCCTGCAAGCAAATAAGCAATCTCTAAGCCACAACCACTTCACTAACAAATATGACAAATTCAAATAACACAGACTCAAAATAGCGTCGTCAGTACAAATACCTTTACAGTTTTTATCACGATCTATCTATCTATATATATAAAACACAAACTCAAAAACCGGCGGTTATTTGGCTGCGCTAAGCTTTAAAACCATCAAACCGATGTGCCCCAAACAGGTTTCATTTGAAAGCCAATAATACTAAGGTGGTTTTAGGCTACTTTAATTTAACAATTAATAATCAAATCCAGTTTATTTAATCAAATAGATTTTCGACATTATCCATACAAAAATTTTCAACATCTGTAAAGCCGACAACGTTCCTCGCCAAAAATTTGAAAAAAGAACATTGTGAAGATCGCGCATAGAAAAACAAAATCACTATCTGTCATTCACAACAGAGAGTTTTATCATTTGAGGTTATCAAAAAAAATTATATATGAAAAAATGGGGCCGAAAAGAGCTGTAATTGGAAGAAATACAGCAGATGCGAAACGAAAAAGAGCCGAAAGAGCAGCCGAAACTGCAGGACAACATGAAGTCATTTGGAGTCAAAAAGGTTGAAAGAGCGACAGTCAAGAGCTGTAGAAACACCAGAAAAACATGAAGCACGTCTAGAACAAGTTCAAATCAGCTACTACAGCAAGAGCTGCTGAAACTTCTCAACAGCATGAAAACAGCGTAGTTAGCTAGTAATGCATAAAAAAAATCAATATGAAAATCATCCATAAAAATATATTTGAGGAACTAGGTGAGAAACTCTATTTTTTTAATGATTTTTTATTACTTATCAATAATTATATGACTATTTTTAATACGCCTTAAATTTTTATGTACAATATACATATATCAATATAAAAACTTTATCTAACATTTTTAAATAACCAAACAGCTAGAATTCACTAAAATGATCGTTATTTCCTAGCAGTCTATTCATATATTTTGTTTGAAAATGAAGTATTTCTTATTAAACCACTCTGTCGTGGGTAATATTTTATTCTTTAAATATCAATAACTAATTCATAATTATTTTGAATGTTCAGCGATTGCTGGTGAATCATTTCTGAATGAGAATATTATAACGCATATGCCTTTTAAAAGAAATATTTATATTTTTTCTATATTGTAAAGCTTTCATAACTAACTTATCCTTCATAAAGATATTTGATAGTATTTGTTAGATTTCAATATTAAAAAAGCTCATAATTTCTCACTCAATTGAAGATAAGCCGTTTTATTAAAACGGATGGCGTCGAGTGTGGTCAAAGCAATCAATATTTTTTTTTACGATATTTTTTTTAAAAATCTAATCTATTTCTGATATCTTTCACGCCTCGTACACGGTAGTAGGAACCGACTATCGATTATGAGTTATATTATATAAAGCGAATACCACATAAGATCTTTTTGGTAAGTTTTTTACTCGCCGGGAATATACGAATCCAGCGTCCAAAATGACGAGGGGAAGTGAACCGAAAAAACAATGACCTTTCGGGCACCTAAAGGGTCCCTTCGAGGCCCAGTCGCCTCCAGGTCTGGGCGGTAAAAATAGTTCAGATGGATTCAAATATAGGCAGAGTTCAGAGCACACAGTAGAATGCTTTTGAACTTAGATCAAAAAAGAGAGACGAGCTTATGGTGAAGGTAGATATTGGCTCTTGGAAAAGGTCTGAATCTATGCAAATTTGACGTTACGGTTTATCGATGCGTACATATCTCTAATAGAATAGTTTTCTCGGCGATTGGTTTCTTTTTATTATTTACAAACAGTGTCCTCTTTCATCCATCACACGCAGGCGCATGTTTTGATTTGTATTGAAAACTTAGTAAGAAACACAAAAAATATTCAAAATAATATTATTTATTTATAAATTATTGATTTTTTGTGAAGACCGTCTCATAAAAAGTACGATTTTGCCTATACAGGTTTTATTGGTTGATAATGATTAAGTGCATTTTTTTAAATATTGAAAATTTATTAAAGAAACTCAGAAAAGTATCATTGTGTTTTGTGTGGGATTTGAACCCACACCCCCAAGCTTACATCCCCAATATATTTAACAAGTGCGTGTATTGGCTACAATAAATAGACTTTAAAAATAATAATATCCAGATCGGATTTAAATGCTTCACTCAGTACTTTGGGTTAAAATTCGGGTTAATTGGCATAATAAGTACATTGTTTCACTTATAAGATATGATTGTTAAAAATTCTTGCTAAATATCAGTGATTCGTTGGTATAATTGGAAATGCACCGGCCATGTAAGCTTGGGGATGTGGGTTCAAATCCCCCACAAATCACGATGATATTTTTCTGAGAGTTTATTTGGTCAATTTTCAATATTTAAAAAAATGTACTTATCATTATCAATTATTTATATAATCACTAATTTATTTTTTCAATTTTATTGCTTGAATAATTTATAATCTTCAAATGAAGATAAAAAAAATTACGACAGGCTACTAAAACATTTGCTATGAAATTGGTTAATGTACCCATGGATCATAAAATCTATAAAATAATTTATATCCACACTTTTTGTGTCAATTTTTGTGATAAGTGATAATATTTATTTTTTTATCACTTCTTAATACTAATTGCTATTTATAGTTTTTAATAAAATTTATGTAAAAACAGCTTTTAAAAAAAAATTATAATTTCCTTTTTAACCGAATCATAGTAATTGTTTTTAACTATTCAAAAGTTTTCAACTTGTTTCTTTCGTGGAACTCTTTTAATGATTTATATATTTAAGAATCACAGACAGAAAAAAGTTGAACGACGTTTCAAAGGTTACAAATAAAATGCTTGTACATCAAACTCCAAGAATTCTAATATCATTGCAAATGGACGACTTTCAGCTACTCACTCACAACCTCTAACTATTCAGACTTTCAAATTTATTTAATAACTATAAGCTATTTCAAATCATGTGTGTGCTTTGTACGTTAACTTTGCCGTATTAAATATTTACGTTTGATTGGACTATTGATTTCTTTAAATCACATTTTTATTGAACTCTTGACTGGTTGGTTTGTACTTTGACTAACTTTAATTCTTGGAAAATAAATTGATAATTAACACTTTTGGTTTGAACGATACTTTCCTCTACGTATAAAAAAATGAAAATGTTTTTTTTTTAAATAGATATTAAATGAGTACATTGTATTAAAATCAGTGTAAACATATGAATGGGTGGAATAAAACGTGACAATGATGGTAATATTTTAACCAAATTTTCATTCGTGTTAGAAAGTTAATGAAAAAGTTCAATGAATAATGTTAACTGACAAGTGAGGTAGAAATATTTAATATGAGTCAAGCCCGAATGTCAAAACTTGAAAATGAAAATGCAATTAAGATTTGAATTATTGAATTTTATGTGCAATTTTTATTTTAATATTAATGCTTCGGACTAACTTAAACCTATTTTTTTTAATATAAAATGGTATGAATAAAAAATTTGTTTTGTCACTCCAGTCACTAATCAATGCCTTTGTAAAGTAATTATTATATTATTTAATTGGTTGTCTGCAGATGACACCAATAATAAGTATTTGGTTTATAATTAGTTATAAACTAGCAACTCGCACTCGTATTACTAGGCTTCTAATTTCTATATGACGATATTTTCAATCGCACGTTAATTTGAAATACTCATTTATATTAATGATGATGACGATGAATGTATTTACCATTCGCATGTTTATTAAATGTTAATTTTCAAAACATTATTAAACTACATTTATTTTAGTAGCGTCACGTAACACGAGTTTAAGTACTAACCGTATGTACTTGTATACATACATATTTTTTTTAGTACCGATATATTAAAAACTTATATATAATAAAAAATGGGTTCTGCCAATTTCGTAAAAAATAAACGAAGGTATTAAAAAATTGATAGTAAATTAGAACATAAAGCATCTATTGTATGATTTTTGTAAAAAATATTTATTTATCTAATGAACTTGAAAGAACTTGAATATTTCAATTTTTTTTTAATATGAACATTTAAAAAAGCTATTTTTCAATTTTTAAAATAATATTTAAATAAAAAAAAAAAATTCTCCCTTAAGTGTCCTCGATCATAATTCGACGAATCAAAGTATAATTTGACGAATCAGGCATAGTTCGATGAAATCCATCGACCAACTTCATTAAATAATATAGAAGGTATTTAGTACCGTTGAGCACGTGGACTCGGACGCTGGCCACGTCGGCATTGGATGGACTGCAGGAGTACTTCCCGGAGTCAGCGGCTGCTGCATCTTGGATGAGCAGGTACGAAGTCGTAGCCTCACCCTTGTCTGTGATGACTGACACACCACCTCGAGAGGAGTCATAGCTGATCACCTGAGAACAAAGCACACTCTAGAATATTCTATAAGCAAAAAAGTCAATGAGTTCCGTAAGGAATTTCAGTATGTTATAATCAGAATTATTAGAATCCTAAATATTTATATTTTCATGGTCCTTTGAAGAATTCAGAATAGCTTGGGATTACGTCAACGTGAGCCCAAAAAAAATATTTACATTCAAAATATTAATATCAAATCAGTTTTCGCAGCTGAGTCGCTTAGAGATTGGCTATCGGTTATCGGCTTACAAAAACGTAAAGATATACATATTTCGTAAAAAGTGGCTCTCCGGAATTTCCCCCATACAAAATAAATGTATTTTACTAATATCAAAAACTTGTTGAAAACACTTTACTTTCATGTCTCCGAGTTTTATTGACATCTTTCACCACAGCTTCATGGAATACATCTTACCTTTTCTGGATTCAGGAAATCTCCCTTTACTTTTGCTTACAGATCTTTCAGAAAGAGTTGCAAAGATTTTGAAGGGAATCGATTTTCCCTAAGCTTTTTACACATTGACAAACAAATCACAAAAGTGAAAGGTTTTTAAAGTACATTTGCAGGTTTATTCGAACAAAGTGGAACCCTTAAGTTTGATTGTGACTACGACTGAAATATAGATTTATTTGATATTCAGAGCTATCTTTACACACAGAAGCTTGTTTGTAAGCTCGTAAAATGTTTACAATTTTCTTTCTCTTGCTAATACTATTATGAATAGCCTTTTTAAAAATTTATTTAATATCATTTTTATCTCTTTCACAAATTGAGCTTTCAACGCAAACAACAATAACTTTTTCTATTGCTCGTCATAACATCTTTCTCCTTCAAAGTATCTGGTTAGGTTATGCGAATTAGACCTCAGGTTTTATGTCAATGTTTACAAGCGAAGTAATTTCCAATGGACTTTGAATATTTTAATCATCGTGTCTTCCCTAAAAGCAGGGTGTAGAATTACATGTACGTTTTAGACGCTTAACTGTTCCCAAGACCACAGAGGGGAGACTACACGTGAGGAGGCAGGGGTGGCGAACATGCAAACTGGGCTATAAGATAACACCACTTGCAGCACATGGAGAATCCCTCAACAGTTAATAACTCTTGGTTTTAATTATATCACTTGTATATTGGTAATCAGTGGTCGTACTCTTTAAATATCAAAATATACACAAATATTTGTTTATAAGGGTTTTTTTTAAACGATATTAATCACCTCCCCGCTCTTCCCATTATGTTGCTTTGTGTATGGAGAAGTACCTTGTCGAGGTGTTATTGTTTCTGTAGCTTTCTGCAGTAGAAGTATCAGATATAAACGTCAGAGCTTTGTAAGAAAATGATTGCAGTATATAATAATGCTTTTGGGCAGCAGCAATACGCAGACTTTTCCTTTTGATATAAAACTGCGGCGTATTTAGACCCGAGGACCCACTACACTATTTTCACCTGTCTCACCATGAGTATATGCGCAGTGAAACGGTCGCCAACCTCCTCTGAGGAAAACCACTTAAAAGTCTATACTTTTTTAAAATATGAGAGTAATTAGTTATTGTAAAATGTATTTAATATTTCTCAGGCACCCGGTGGCCACCCCTGGCCGTCCTTCCCCGCACCTGGCGACAATTTTTCAGGGGCCCGGAGACCGCTCGCAATAATGAAAGGACAAACTCCGCTATTTGTCTCGAGCCGGCGGGGCTCGCTCTAATTGGCCCGCCGGAGGACCACCGCCCGATTGGGTCCTCCCCGATAAACCTCCGGAGTGCTCTGTATTTATTCACTTCCATCTCGTGTACTCGAGTTTTGCGGCCTCTCCGGGCACTACTTTTTAAGCTGTTGATTTTTAAATTTGAGTTTCATTGTGACCTACTTCGTCGGTGTTTTGTTGATTCAAAAGTCAGATTAACTTTTTAAATTTTTGCAAGTGGTTAATCGCCCATAGAAATCTAAATTTTAAATTTTAGTATGACCTACTAGTTGGTGGTTATACTCATTTAAACGTGGATTGCTTCTTATAAACAGCAACTAACAATTTTTTATATTTAAGAGAAACATTTCCGATCTCCAACCACGGGTGAAAATACCACACCCACGTGAACTTCCTTTTTCCAATGCCCCCTTTTCCTTGGACAATCAGCTGGAAGATGCTTTATTTACTGTTACAAAAAAACGTCCAGAATTCCCTCTTTCGTGACGCGGTCAACCCATGGTATCTTATGGATTCTCCTATACAGCCACATTTAAAACGCCTCAATTGCACAGTTGCAGAGTGTCCAAGTTTCGACTCCATAAAAGAAAACTGGGATAACATAACATTTGGTGAATCTCCAGCGAGATTTCAGGGTTATATCTCTTGAGCATAGTTCTTTCAATATTTTTGACAGAGAGTACTTGGTGGAATTCCATTTTAATATTTTGAATAATGTTTATGATAATAATAATAATAATAATAATAATAATAATAATAATGTTGAATAATGCTCTGTTTGATAATGCCAACGTGAAAGGTTGGCGAAACCGGTCACTAATAAAAACAAAAATGTGGAAAATCACTCAAGTATTTTTATTCAAAATATCATAGTTCTTTCCTCAAATTATTAAATATACTGCGTGCAGTCTCAATCCTCACTTTTATTGCGATCTGTTTTATGATTAGGCACATTTTTTTACACATTGAAAATGATTTCAAAGAAACTCACAGAAAAATATAATAGTGTCTTGTGTAGGATTCAAACCTACATCCCCATGTTTACATGGCTGTTGCACTAACCCTTGTGCTGAAATGTGTGAAAAAATGTGCCTAATCATATTAGTAAGTAATATAAGCCTGTAAAGGTAATTAAAACGCACTTGATTGAAAATGTGTGAAATTTTTCCACAAAATAGACATTTTATATTAAAATATTTTAAGTAGCATCAGACTGTTTTATATATTTAAAAATAATCGTTGGTGAATTAAAATTAGTAAATTTATAATATTCGACTTGCAATGTTCTACAGTAAAAAAATATTTATTGAGGATATCGTGGCGTCTCTAGGCCCGGGGGGTGATTGGAAGGTTCTGCGCATGGACTGGACCTCATCCCTTACCTCGTCCTGGTGGTACCAGAAGATGTAGGCTGGTGGCTCGGGGCTGTAGCGCAGCAGGCAGGTGAGGTTGATGGTGCTCCCCCGCCCCACGTGCAGGTCTGGCCCGCCCAGGATCGTGGCCGTGGGGACTGCAATAAATGGGAATATGCTCATTAAATTCCAATACAATTAAATAAGTTTTTTGCCGAATCAGTGTGCAACTTGCAATCAATGAAAATATGCTGACTAAATTCCAATAAAAAATACTTTATTTTGGCATTATTTTGAGTCAATAATTCTAATACAAACAAGTAAGGAGTTGACTGACTTAATGTGAAAATTTTTAATAATAATTTAAAAAATTCAATGTGGAAGTAGCAATTGATAGAAAATGCTTATTCAATTCCAATACAATTGAAAAGACATTTTACAGCTTTATTGTGAAAATTGCAACAAATGGAATAATTAACGCGCAATAGTTGTATAAATCGAAACACACATAAATAGCCAATCATATCCGAAAATAATAATTTTTAAGACTGTTTGAATAATATGAGAATATATTGGTGAAATTGAGAAAGAAATAAATAAATTTTTAAAATAGTATTTTATTTCAAATGTCATTGCCTCAGAAGAAGCAGTCGAAACTTGCGTCTGACAACTGAAAGACAGAAGATAAATTAGTTTTCCTATAATCGTGTCCTCAAGCTGGGGATAATGATGTGAATGGTGCTTGTTACGTCCTCGAGTCCCCCTTTTCAATAAAATCATTCGGCAGGCCGTTATTATCGCGTTTCTTTTACCGAAAAGTAACGGCGTTTGATGAGCTATAGAGAGACAATTTCTAAAGGCATAAGTCAATAAAACTTGACTTCAAATCTCGTAAAGCCCTAGCACTCCGCGCAGCGAAGGCAAACATTAAAGAGAAATTAAGTTTTCTGGTCCAACTTTGTTTATATTTATGACAGCCCAACAAATATACCTTTAATATTACATAAGGATTTCAAAAAACCCTTCAAACTACGGCAAGGACGGATAATTGAGTGGTTTGTAAACAACCTTTTGATATTCGATCTCTGATAACTTCGTAAGATTGGAATTGGTCTTCTGAATTCATCTTATTAGAGGCCGCTGTGGGTTTTATGCTTTGTGCGAACTTCGTACGTCGCAATCATCGATTTATTTATTTGGTTAAGAAAATCTTCCAAGGTTTTCGGCTACGATAAAAATAATTTAGTCAAAACTTTCGCCGATTTATTTTCGAGGGTATTATTTTTACTGTGGAGTCATTTTGTTGAATATTCCTGGCCTACTTTTTGAGTGGAATGTTTTTGCAAAGATGACTTATAAGTCAACAATAGAATAAACTGCGTAAGACGATTATAATTACAGAATATTTACGAAACCAAAATATATATCGGCAACTCGCTTTTCTAAATTAGTATTACTAAGTCTTTGTACTAGTGTATTATACTAATCGTAGGACTATAAAAATATAGTATATAGTTTTCAAAACATTTCCGACGAGGCAATTCAATGACGATTGATCGTTATAAAACACCCTTTTTTATATATTGATGTTAAGTGCAGGGAAAAAAAAGAGTAGAAGTCCTGAAAAAAACCAATGTTCTCATAAATCTTACCCTGGCGATACAGTCTAACAAATGGCACAAATGTTGTTTGAGAAATAGTTTAATATATTATATAGGTTCAGTGATACTTTTCAATAAAGAAAAGTGATATCAAAATTTCATGATAAATGTGTCCAAAATATTACTCTATTTGTACTGCAAAATAAACAAAACCTCGTTTCGTATGTATGAAATTCATATTATCGAGGTAATGTGAGCTTAATGATGTGCATGAAAAACCACAACCGAATAACGATGCAGCATTGCACTGTCTCGTTTTAATATAAACTTCAAATAAAACACAGGAGTGTTTGGAAACGAAGTTTAGTCCCGAGCACCTGTCGCCGTCCCTTTATTGCGTCGCGGGTAATATTTTATTTACTATAAACGGCCGACGGGCGCGTCTCCCGGATGCGACAACTTGGAATCGAAAAAGTATTTTATGCGAATCCGAGGCGGGTCTTTGTGAAGCGTCACATGGCGAGAATAATTTACAAGTTCCTCTGAAAGTTCGCGGGGGCGGCTAAGTGCGTATCGCCCGAGTTTATGAAGCCCTCCCGGTAAATATTTATCGCCTCGGACCCCGCCCAGCCCCCGCCACTGTCTGGGGACGAGGCCGTTTCACACTGTCAGCTTTCAGTTAAGCCCACTATACATGCAGCAACGCATCTGACGACCGACCAAAATATCGCTTTCTATCATTTTTTTATAAAATTCTCATAAGGGTCTAAGTCCCATACTCTGGTCCGTTTTGCGAAAAATCGACTGCACCAATCAAAAAAAATTAAATGCAAAAAGTTAGATACACCCCTTCTATCGAACAAAATATTTTTTTTATTTCTTGTAAATTTACTTTTAATATGATAAATATGTGTTTTTCCGATTGAAGTGTAGGAATTTGGAGATTCGTCATGTCCCTGTTCTAAGAGTTCTAAACATTTAAAATATTTTTTTCAATTGGAACTAAAAGGTTAAATATAAACCCTGGGCGATTTATTATTTTAAAAAATCTGTGCTGCAACGTGTATAGTGCGCTCTATGATTCATATCTTTATCGATATACATCTCAATTCAAAAAATATAGTTGTGTAGTTTTTTTACACATCAACAAGTATTTAATAGAAGTTCATTATTTTTGACAGAGAGTACTTGGTGGTAAATAATAAATAAAATACTCGAGTGAAATATTGAGCATTTAATACTTCAAATCGTTAATATGTGTTGAAAAATGCACCTAAACTTTCATAGAAATTTTCACATGTTAAATTCTCTATTTTAAGTTAAATGGTATTCATAATTTTTATTATTATTTGCAATATTATTTAGAACATCTGAGAAGTATAAACAGTTTACATAGTCAGTTTCAATTTTTGAGCAAAACCCCTAAGTTGTATAGTATATTTCTTATATCGCATTTATCAAATCAGACATACGAGAAATACAGCTTTTTTTTACGCAAACTGATTTATATATCTGCTTTGTATATTTCTTATGAAATATGTCAATTCGTATTTTTATTTTTCTTATATATGATAACAGTAAAACCACGTCATTCTATTTCAAGCTAGATTTATAATTATCACGTTTCTATAACTATACGTGTCTCATTATGGACCCATATCTATTTTGAAATATCAAAACATAATTTAAGCAATTATTTTCAACTAAATTTCTAGGAAATATTTGTGCGAGTCTCTTATGACGAATATGTCACTTTGAATCAACGCCTACGCCGCAATGCGCAACAAGCTTGCTTGTGATTCAGTTATTATTGAATAGATATTAATTAATGTTAAGTCAATCCAAATTAATTACCAGTTACGAACAGGTGGCGACATGACACGAAATTGACAGAATTCACAGAAATTTCGATCACTGTTAATTCTGTCGAATATAAATTATTTTTAATTCGTCACAAATGACATTGAGTGTGATAATTAATGTTGACATTTTAATAGGTAAAAGTCAGAAATAATAATTACTGCCTTGATTAACATATAAATTTAAAATATACGAATTTAACGTAGAGAAGTGAAGTAAATACAGCAACCCACTTTTGGTATAAAAATACACCATTGAATTAATTTTATAATAGGTTTTCATTTCAGTCGTTTTCAAGGTCAAAAAATATTCTAATACAGTTAAGAAGCAGCTTTTTTGTATGAAATATTTCCAAAATTGGATTTGTTGCATTTATCATCGTATACGGTCAGTAAAATGTGAAAAATCAAATATACCTATCATAACTCAAGCGAACAAATAGCATGTAAAATAAAAAAGCATACCAGCAGAAAACTTGCTAAAAAATCACAAAACGACTTTTTTTTTTTGTTTCCATATTTGCTGTTCTGTAGTATAATAAATGTACATAGTGAAATTTATAAAATATATCGGTGTATTTCGTCGATTACAAGGACCTTTACCTAGACTGACACCTCAGATATAATTTCAAGTTAACGATCGGAAGACTGAAAGCCCGGAAAGTTTGCGGCCTTTGTACGCTTCCTGAAAATTTCTCATTTTTTCTTCCACACAATTCACACAATCAGAGCCGCCGCTCCCGCTTTGTTTCCAACTTTGAAAGTTTCCACTTTGATATTATCACTCTTATTTCTCTTCAGTGTAGTTTAATTAAAAGTGATTAATGGAATCCCTTAGAAACGTATTAATTAAAAAATAGTTATTTCCGTGGGGGAGTGTTTAATGGTACAGTTTGCGTGGTACCCGCTTATACTTGTAGAATGTTTCATATATTTTAATTCAGCTCTAATTTTACTTAAGCTTTCATCACGGTTATATTATATTTAGATACAGTGATGTGCAAGGCTTTACAGCGATTGTATCATCAATTGGTTCATTTATATTTTACTAAAAGCTTCTGAGCTTCCATCGTTGTACTGAAGAGTTATAAAGATTTGGAAAATATCTTGACATTGAACGTTCTTTATATTTCATTTGTATCGAGTAGGCTTCGGTTCGGATATCACGTCTTGTTTGAGAGGCATAGAAGTCCTTTTTTCGTTAATATGTAGAGGATTTCGGAGAAGTGAGATGCTTTTTTTATTGTCTTTCAACCTATATCAATAGAATGGGTATTCATGTAAATATTTTATCCAACAATATTAGAAATTTATTTATTGTCTTGGTCTGTTTTAAGTATTTATTATGTTAATATATATTTTTTTAAAGAGACGAGCGGTGAGGGGAAGCAATGTTTCAAAATTATTAAATGAATATGTATGATTTTTATATTTAATCCGAAAACCCTGCACTGTCCCTTAAACAAGAAATAACCAGTTTCATACTACTCCAATAAACCAATTTTACCAACTGCTTACCACTGCCATTTACAATATATTAGGTTGTATATATATATATACAGGGTAAAGCAGGGATATATGGATGATTTGAACGAGGCACTACGTGAGGTGGGGATAAAAAGTGGGGGTAACTGCTCGTCGGGAGATTTATGTAATGGCAACATCCAAGTTACACATTGAAAAAATAAATTTTAAGTTTCGTTGAAAAATGAGTTTGTAACTGTTATTTCAAATCATCCACACCTCCCTGCCTAAGAGGATTGAGAGCTGAAGAGCTCGAGACACCATTTTCATGCTTTTCAGCTTTCATGTTTTTCAGCGCATCAACCAACGGAGACGCTGTCTCCATAGATAGTAAGGGACGAATGTCAGAGACGAATAGAAGGGAGGGGAGGCAGACTGGGGAACAGCGAAAAGTGCGCTCCCTGGGAAACCCCCCTCACTAATTAATGAATTGTGTATTATTATTGTATATTACATATAAAAAGACCAGATATTGGCACCCGGAAGTAGTACTACAGCGCTGCCCAGGGACGACAGTAAAAAAAAAATCCTCTATATATTTTTATATATATATATGTGTGTGTGTGTTAATTTACATAAATATGTATATGGGTAACTTCCTGTTATTCCGGCAACGCCATTAAAGCTTCACTTCGTTACAAACTTGCAACTTGTCAGCGTCTACTTAGCGCAGTTGGACTTAAGTCGCGGCGGCGTCACGGGGCGGGCGAACTTTTGATGTGTGAACAAATCGGAAACTTTACGCGGCCATGTTTCGCAGGACGATTATCACTTCCGCTTCCTCAATTTGACAAAATTTACTCGACGCATTAAAGTCATAGTCCCGTGATTAATGACCGCCGGCGCCTTTCTTACCTTTTGTGAGAGAATCAACTTTGAATACAAAAAGAAATAAATGCTTTTTTACAAACTGTAATCCATCATGCGAAACGTGGTTCTGAAATATTGGCCGCAGGGTCTTTTCAAAATTTTAATTCACAGCCAAAGTTTCGGAGCATGATCATAATTAATAACACAATGAATGCGTGCGCTCATATACGTATAATATATTGATTTACTAAAAAAATATTATTACTGCTTCGATAATCAAACTTATTTTCAGGACCTGAAATACTTGCATGAAAAATGTTGATTTTAACGCGGGTCGTCAGTAACCGGTCGTATCAATTTGATACCATGATTGCGTCTTAAATGGACTCCTCGTCCACAGTTCGTTGTAGCAGCTCACCAACAATATTGAGGTTGACGAAGTAGCTCCTGACAGGCTGCGTGGAAACCTGGCACTCGTACATGCCAGCATCCCTGATCTGCGCCCACTTGATGTGCAGCACCCAGTCGTCCGTGTCAGGGCGGTGCGTGGTCTGGAATCGCTGGTCCGAGGTGTAGGTGTAGCTGCCCACAGTCAGGATGTGGATGTCCCGGTGTCTCACCCAGGATACCTGAACACAAGAGATAAATTCAATACCTGCTTACATACAACTTTCTGGTGTAAAACTCGTGATTGAATACACTGCCGAATGACTTTATGATACAACCTATAGAATTTATCAAAACAAAGTAATCGATACACACATGAAACAACGTTTTTTTTTGCGTGGCTATCACAACCCGGCAATCATACGTTAAAAATTATTTTTAATAAAAACCATTGGTAACCGAACGTAATAAGTATGAGAAAAGCAAATTGTCCTCACTCAAGATCTTAACGAGATCAATAAGGAAAAGGGGTCCGGGACTCTAGTTAGGGTTTCAATGATTCCCTTGACAATATTAGCAAATGCAAAAAAGATCCTATTGGGCTATAACCGTACTTTTCTAGTCATTCCCATTCAAGCGTTTTCGTTTTGATATTTTTTATGAAATGCTTTAGAATTAATACGTCCTGAAGCTTCCCATTATCGGAAGATTTTTTCATTGTTTAACTCAAGCAAAAACAGCACAAGGATAGGTTCTTCTAAAAATTGCTCACTATTAAAAAAAAAATCAATGTTTGAATTATAAACGACGACATATTGAGAGAAAAAAAGCAAACTGAACCAAAAAGTCATAATACAATTTGAAATTCTATTTTCCTTGTTCTTACGATTATTTAATTATGTTAAATTTCCTATTTTATTTTTTTTGTCTTATTTGACAAACACTAACTTTTGACTATTTGTACGATATAATATTTTACTATTGACATTATTTTATAGATTTAAACTATCAAAAAACGAAATATTTTCAAATTGAATTTACAAATTAATTATGTTTTTAATAACTGTTACTTTCAATAATTCAAATCACTGAAAAACCTATCACAAAATTAACAAAATATTTTTTATAAACTCGACTAATATATTGTGAAATTATTATTATCAAAAAACTAGCAATGTGATTTTTTTTAAATTTAATTATTAGAATCTTTGTTACCTTAAAGTCTTTACTTTTTACAATACAATGTAACTAACAAAGACTCTTTCAATTATTCAAAAAACATTAGTCACGTTTAATTTATCACAGTATGAAAAGTTAAATTTTAAAATAAAAATACGTTATAAATATTTTTTTGCGAAATTTGGAAACAAAAATCTGAACGAGGTCTTCGTCCACGGAGTGACTGGATATTATATCTGACAGTTGCTGCCCCATTATATAATGATAGACGGAATACCCGGAGATTTAGGAAATATTTAGTAAAAAAAAAAAATACAACACAAAAGAAACTATCAACGTCACCATGAAAGAGATAAATCATCCGTGGGGGGAGATAAAATAAACAATATAAATGATCTTGCGAGAGGCCGGGGGAGTTGGTATTCCCCTGACTTGCTGATTGGATGTGAGACACATGCTGCGGCCGCCTCGACACTCGGAGGGTAGGACCACCCACCCCTCCCACAACAAGCTGCCTATACGCGCTGCGACACAACCGGCAACCGAGCGACGATTATATTATTACTATAAACGCTGCCCGTCACAGAATGACGTATTCGATGAACGATGCAATAGTGTTTGGCTGTATACTCGAATAGCTGGGTACTCGAATTTGAAGAAGACGCTGCTCACGTTTTCCTTCCAATTCATTGCTTGACATTTGTGTCACATTTCGTGTCACAAACAACGCATCACTTTCCCTGCACTGTTTTTTATTTGAAAAATTCTAAATTTTAAATTCTCGCGGTGAACAACAGAATCCTATAGTTCGTACATATTGAAATTCGCTAAAGCATATTTTATAGTTTTGAAAATATTGTCCTATCGTCTTGGAATTCGGCACATAACTGCGGAAAAACTTACTGAACTTACATGCAAAAAATCAGCGTTGTATCTTTTAAGATATTCTATAGAGAACCAAAAAATGAAACATACATACACACAATGGATATTATTATTATAGATATAGGGTGTCCAAACAGAGTATCGGGTATTTGATTACTACTAGTAATCAAGTTTTTTTTTATTGCTACAAGCAAGAACACAAAATGGAAAATTATTTCAAAAAGATGATGTTATCCAAATAAAGACCGTAACGCTGCTGGCACTCTTCTAATCTGGAACGAAGATTGCTGACAACACGCTGACACATAGCCCTCAATATTGCTGCCATTTTTGACCTGATGTTTTGTTTCAGTTCCGTTTGGTTCATCGAATTATTCTTATTAATCCTACTTTTAAGGTATCCCCATACAAAATAGTCATGAGGGCTAAGGTCGGGGCTTCTGTGAGGCCAGTTGATGTTACCACTACGTGAAATGACCTTATTAGGGAATAATTCGTTAGCAGGTTCAATTGATTGATTGGATGTATGGCAAGTCTTGTTGGAACCACGTTTTTGAGTTGAAACCTTGAAACTCCTGCAACTCTGGGCCCAAAAAAGTTCACAGCATATCGCAACAACAGTCACTATTCACATTCACCCGATACTCTTTTTGGGCACCCTGTGATTTTTTCCCCATTTATTTATAATTACATCAATGTGATCAAAAAATATTTCAATAGCAAAATTATTTAACCTTTCATAAATTTTAATAAATCTAGCATCAACAAAGCTCTTTACAAAGTTTCAGTTTTATAGGGTTACAAGTTTGTGAATTTTTCTGAATAATAATATTATTTCATTCAGAAAGTATTCTTGGAGCTTTCTTGTACGAAAGCTCTCGTTTTGGCAGCGCATCCCGACAATAGAAAGAAGTACGCCTTGCAAACTCGAGAGTTGCCTTCGAGACACAACGGCTATTCTATCGGCCTCCAGCGAGGCAAACAAAGTGAGTAACCCACTTCAGAAAGAAAGCAACAATTTAGCATAAACTCCAAGCCGCTCATAACTCCCGGATCTGCGAACACAGGAAAGTTGATTCTAAATTCTATGTTAAATTACTCCCAATTCGCCCGTCGAAGTTCTTCTAAGCGAGTCTCGCCCAAGTTAGTTTGTGCCAAGATTTTTGAGCGAATTTACTCGCTTTAGGAATGAATTTAATTTGCTTTCACATGCTTGCACCCAGTTAATGACTTGCGTCTGGTAAAGTGTAACTATCCCATTAAAACTCATTAAGAATCCCGGATAAAGTTTTGTTTGTAATTATGTTACTTTCAATGTATCTTGAAGCTTTTGAAAGCTTACATTCACTAGTACTCTTTACTTAGTTAACAAATGCCTTCAACTATTTTAAACGCGAATAAAAAGCAAAATAAGTTAAAAACACAACTGCTCTTTTATTTTTTTCTGTATTTTAATAAAAGCTTTTAGGTATTGAACTATTTAAGTTTTTGTTTGATGTTCAATTAAAATAAGAAAATGAGACATTGTAAAATCACAACAGTAATCAAGATCAATAAATATTAATTCGAGAATTAATTTGACTAAACCAATCAATTTCAAGTCATTAACGTTTATTGGTTATTAATGTCTGTACTTTGTTTAATTAAAATTTTATCTAATTGGAGCCTAGGCACTTTTTTCTGTAAATGTAACGGAAGATGTCTAAACTTGTAAAATTTTAATTATAAATCCATTAACCACCCTTCTTTGTAAAAGCCAGAATCACAGAAAGAAGACTGTCGATTAGGCAAGCAGTTTTATAATCCCCGGGATCTCCTTGTTTACAGAGAAATTACAAAAAATGACTTTTTATATAATTTTTTTTGCAGAACCTATAAGCAATTTATAAGTATTAAAAAAAAGAGATTTATATTTATACATGCGCTATAAGTTAGTTTTAATAAATAATTATTCAGAGGTAGTCGGATTTCATTAATATGAAAAACTTACTGAATAGTTTTTAATAAAACAGTCGATACTTTTATTCTTTATGTTATGTATTTTTAAACAACCAAAATTTCATTAAATGCATTAAATAATAAAAACATGAAAGCAATGGATATCACATACCGTAATAAATCCTTAAACACTAATTATAAAACACCACATTTTAATTTCACGCAAGCTTACACCTGATTAATTTTCAAACCCTCTATTCAAATATTTTACATTAACCAACAGTTTTTTTGACACGTTCATAAGTTTATATTAACTTTATGTATGAAAAAAAAATCCAAAAGAAAAAATTTAGTTGAAAAATTTTTCAGTAAAAGAAAGACGGGAGCTTTTTGTGAGCTTGAAAAAAGCCAGCAAAAAGTTGCCGACGTCATCAAAAGTGTCGGAGCGGAAAACGCGGAAAAATGTGCACACGTGAAAACGTGCAGCGCCAAGTGCAGGCTTTTTAATTTTATTTCTATGACATTTATTACGCTTAGAATGCAGACGTGCAGTTTTAATTTTGATATCATTAAAAAAATTAAAGGAAAAAAATATTACATTTGAAAAACATGTGAAAAAACAAAAAAAATTATAAAATGATTTGAATCTTTGTTGATTTTTTTCAGCTGAAATTTTGGCTAATATGGAAATATTTTTTCATAAATATTAAACTATTATACGTTATGATTGTAAAGATAATCGTGGTTTTTCTATTCAATTATATCATCAAACTCTTTAACAATGCCTTTAAAAATCTAAAAGCTTATTATTCAGTAAAATATATCAAAAGTCTCATGAACCTTTTGTTTCAGATATATTTAAATTAGATCCCTCTTCTTACCGTTCATATATCTTCCCTGTCTTTTGATATTCTCAAAGTCATCGCAATGCCTCTTAGTAAATAATAATAACGTCTTTATATTTTGAAAATAAATATTTCTTTCTTAAATAAATGTCTTTTTTATTTTTCTTGCGCGTAAGCCTTCTCAGAGCCCGTGTAATGCCAACGAGAACGACACAGCAGTACAAGCGCAAATGTAGGCGCCTACATTATCTGGGACGGAGGTTTTAGTCCGTCTACCATTAAAATTATGCTGTTGAGCGTCTTATTACCAGAACATTTGCATAATATGTAGATTTAAGCAGCGTTTCAAGTGCGGGGTAGTATTCTTGCGGATGGGAATATGAGACATGGGAGTCGTACAGTACAAGAATAGTGATATATAAACAGATATAAGGGTGGTTGCGTGAATAAAGGTGCAGGGGGTGTACTCCAGGACTCTCGTCCTTGGATCTTCTCACTATTTACATGGGCTTCCGGCTTCCTTTAGTCATCCGATATTCCGTTAAATCTCGTGCCATTTGCTCACTGCAGAGTTGGCGCCATAAAAAATAAAACCTTTCTTTTTTTTTTTTCTTATTTAGAATTTACGTGATATAAAATATAACGGTAAATTTTTATAATAAAGTTACAAAATTAGTGTAAGGAGTGCGTGATACCCGCGATGCGCAACGAATTCGCTCGCCTTTTTTCGTTTCGTTTCATAAATTTATGTATATAGATATATGCTTTGCTGTTTTATAAACAAAGCACACACGACAATCTAAATGTATAAGTTTAAGTAAATTTGCTATAAGTAATATGTATCCTACCTAGTATTTTCAAAAAGATCACCATAGTTGTAAAAATACCGTGCAGGGTAGGGGCAAGTGAGCACTGAAAGAAATGCTTGGATTGCGTGAGGAGGCTCATCCACATGCTGGGAGGAGTCGTCGCCGTATTACGATTCCGTGAAGGAGCTTATTCGTTTAGTGGCTCGGAACCTTCAGAGGTATTAAACGTACTAACCAGACAAAACTACGCATCGTGAACTCTACTAAAAGTGAAACTAACAGGGGTGGATCAGATGTCAATTCCCCTGAAACGCGGGCTCCTTTTTCCTTTATCTGGCGTCACGATATTGTTTTTAAAAATAAAATAAAATTTAAACTTTACTTGTATTTTAACCTTTAACAGTTTAATTGCTAATACACTATTGAGGTAATCGATTCATGCATAAAACGGCGAGAATTGTTTGCGAACTAGCAATGGTTGCGCTGTGATCTGATAATGTTTTGATAAAGATATTCAAATCATCAAATATTATACTTGCAAAAAAATACGAAATTCACCTCAGTTAGAGTAGAAATAATGATGTCACCAGTTTGTTTCTCGAAAATATTTCTGCATTGTTCTTCGTCGTTTCATGCATGAATTAAATGCCTAAAATTAATAATCCATATTCCCTAAGGACAATTTTTTTTAAAGACTAACAAAACGCGAAACATCATCTTTCTTTTCTACCGTTGATTTTTTTTATTTAAGACAAATTTGGTTATTTTTTTTAAATCTACGAAAATGAACCTTTTAATTAAAATATATAAATATGCTCTTTCCGTTTTGCTCTCATAAACGATTTTCAGGTTTTCAGTGTCTCCGTGATAAAGAAATCTCTTAAAAACTTATTGTCGTGGGTGGTGTGCCAGCAGAGAGTAAACAAGAAAAGTACTTCATAAACTGAAGCAACCAGCGCAAGTGTCAGAATTTATACGAGCAATGGAATATAGTCGCAGGCATTTTATCATGCAATTTAAAAATAACATGTGTGCATATTAAATCAGGAAGGAGAACGAACCCGAGACCTTTTGATCAAGAGCCAACGATCTAATCACTGAGACAACAATGAAAATCAATTATCAATTCATCTACCAGTACGGGAAATAAATATATTGGTTATCAGTCAACGGTTCTAACCTTTCATTCAACAAACAACTTGTAATGATTCAATGATATATTCAAGCGGTATTTTTGTTAAAATGAGGTCATGACTTTAACACCAAATCAATATTTGTTGACTGTACCATTCGACTTCTACTATATAATATATACTTGCACACTCTGGAATAGCTCCCGCGTCTGGAACAGCGATGGCTGTGAAGTATTGATGAGAATACAGAACTTGAATAATCACCACAAAGGAAAATAATAAACTATGTTCGTGTTTTGACTCTAAAGTTTGATATTTGAATAAAGGCACGGTGATTGAAAAATAGCTTTTAAATCATAAAATATAGTATTGAATATATGCAGAGTAAAATTACTTCAAATATATAACATCCCGATTAAGTATTAATTTATAATTACATCCAAATTTTTTTGCCAACAACCATAAAACATAACAGTTACTAAAAACATCTATAAAATTTATTTCGTTTTAAGAAAAAAATCTAAAATATAAAAAATATGTTCTCTTGAAGAGTTTTCATTGAAGCTTAATATAAAAAATATATATATTTCCCTAAAAAAAGCTTTAATCCGAGACTGCGTGACTAATAAGCTTATATGCTTAACATAATGTCGCTAGGCGGACAATTTCGGTTTTATTTTTGTGAAATATCATAATATACATTTTAATTTACAACAATCCTAAAGCAACTTACCGAAACGAAATACCTCCAACCTCGCAAATCACAAAGTTATTTCATGATTAATCTCGGTGTAATAATGACGTTACAAGTTTATTGCCCGTGTCTCAAAAATTACTTTCCTCTTGATCTAATAACCCGGCGGACTTAAATCATAAAATAATGACTCGCGAATTCAACGTCCTTTCTGAACGGCCTAAAGATCATTATACGTCATGAGCGAAAAAACAGAGCGGAAAATGTAGATTTCCTTCCCCAGGAAGGGTGTTTTTCGTGGAATATTTTCGTTGGAAAACCCCAAATAATCTGCTAATATCTGGCACATTGGCAGATCTTTTTTCAAGTGGCTGTCGTGAACGAAGGGGTCGCGAAACTACCAGATATAAAGGCGACTACCCCGAGGCTTTGAAGGGTGACAATTTATTGCACTTTTAAACCTAGTATCGCAGATTTACTCCCTTTCAAATATACTTAAATGTGGATGTGTAGTAAACTGTACTACTTTTATTGACACTCAAGTTATGGGAATGTTTTTTTTATTTAAAGAATAAATGGGGTTAAAGCAGTTTTGTTTGCACGAAAATTAGCTTTTTTTGTATCAAAGTAGTTTTCAGGCGCTCTTCATTAAACTCTACCGCGCAAGTGGTCGTTGTTTGGAATTTAGTCCAACCCTTGCGATGTAAACTTTAAGTGCTTTACTTTTTCGTGCTATTATTAAGAGAATTTAACAAAATAGCGTACATAAAATTTCCGAGCGAAATACAGCCGAGGGCAATAATATAAATGTATGATTTTCATTTCTAAAGAAAATAAACAGCGTTATTAAATCACGCGAGGAGGCTGTTCGGTGGAGCAATAATAGTGTTTTTTATCGCCCCAGTAAATCTTTATATATTTGCCTCCTCTGGCAAGTGCGTCGCAGGACTCGCGAGCACATTGTGATCTCACAAAGTTCTCTCGAAAAGAATCGGTGCGTTCCGAGAGAGGCAGACACTTACAATGACAGCGAGCCTGAGGGAATTAGCATATGGTAATGTTCGGAGTCACCTCACTCGGCGACCGCAAAAAACGCGGGCTTCACTTCAAACCTAATTTATCAATTCATATCCACCGTAAAATTTATGTATGGAAAACTCGGAGTCCGTTCTCCCGAGATAAAAAGGTCGGGAATAAACGATTTCGAGTCCGACCGAGAAATCCTCCCCTGGAGGACCACTACAATTTATTATTTCGACCTCGCGAAGGGGTTACGAGGACATAATAAGGATCAAATTAAACATGAAGCCCTAATCCCGCGCAACGCACGGGTCGTCCCGTCGTAAATTCTTTTGTCGCTGAAAAATCTCGAACATCCGCGGATTATAATTTAAAAACGTTATAATATTCGCATATATCTTCCCCCTCGTTTCTTCCCTCGTCCGCGCGACCTTAGCGCGTTAAAGAGAATTTATCGCGGATTTCCAACCGGCATATTGACATTTTTTACGACCGCGCTGTACATTTTTTGACAATTTCGCCATGCGCACTCGTCGTTACATCGCACGGCCGGAGTTAGTTTTTATAATAGCCGCCTCCATTACGGGATTGTTCTCTCGCGCCGGCATTTACGTCGGCCCGCTTGTATTTCAATTTTTATTTCGGGTTTATCCTCCGGCGTAATTCCACACCGTCTCCAGGGCGAGGCCTCGGCACGTTCTGCCGACAAGGAAATCATATTACGAGCCGACCGATCCGCCCGAATGGGACGGCATCTGTTCCCCGACGAGCCCGCGATCGCTATCGGTCGGCTCGTGCTTTTTATCAGCCAATAATTCCGGGTCGTGATAAATAAGATCATATGTGACGCTCGTGCGCCCGACGAGATCAATTTAGGGACGGATTCGATGTTCTTCAGAATTGCGTCCGACCCGGATCGCGTCTGACGCAGTGGCGGAAAAAACTGAATGAACAACAGAATTGAACTTACTTTCATCAGCACACACTAAATTCCATAAAAAAACTTGTAACCTTGAAGAAATGAAAAACTACTTGTGTAAAAAAAACCCTCTCTGAGTCGGGATTTCGCAGAGTAAAAAAATAGATTAAAGGCAAGGTATATCGCTTTGAGCTACTTGTTTGTCTACCCTATTAACCTACGGACTCATATTTATACAAATTAGTCCTTAGATTATCTCATCTGCAAAACCGCTGCGTAGTTTGTTGGCCAGCGCGCCTGCTTGCCGACTTTGGGGTCTCGGAATTGAATTCACAATATTTATTTAAATTTTAATTATTTCTATCAAACGAGCACAATCATTAGGTTGGTTATTTGCCTTTATTCTTGGGCTTCATAGCTTAACGGAGTATCAAAGTAGTATCAAAAACTTCGATGATCGAGTAAACAAAAACAAACATGATTAACAATAATAAATAATAAACATGGTTTTAATATTCACTTTAAGATAAAATAACACACTTAGCCTTCGGCACTGAACGTATGCCGTATAGTTATACAACATACATTTAACAACTCGATTGTTACTCAGAAATACATAAATTCAGTTGTTATCGTTGGAGGCGTCGTTTGTTTTGGTACACGACAAATTATTCAAATTAATAGATGAAGCTTAGTTAACTTCAGTTATCACAGAGGATTCCGAGAGATCTAGTATTTCCGTAAGACATAGCAAGACGCTTTGTATATTAGCGTTATCACTTCCACTCAGAAGTGTCACCCACGCAGCTAGCGGAACATTGCAGTGACCATATTTCTTAAATATAAACATATTTTTAATTAATTAATAAAAAACAGGCAATTTTAAATTTCAATGCCTACTTAATAATTACATGATGTGTTTTTGTGCTTATATAACTTCAATTTTAGCGTATTATCATATATTTAAATTCATATACACGTCGAAATTTTTTAGGGTAATAAAACACGTCACAGATGAATTTTATTATATATTATAAACCTATCTTGCAATCCATTATTAATTAATTCGTTAAAAATTTCCAAATTTATGATCAGTTACTTCAAAATATTTTTTTATTACTTTTATACTCTATAATAATTTTGTATGATTTTATCTATTAGAACATAATGAACGACTCACTTATATTGAAATACTCTTTATAAATGGGATTTTTATTTGCAATTATATTCAACACATCTTTATTACCCAATAACTTATTCACTTTAACAACGGCTACGATGCTATTAAGATATTTACCCAAAAAAATAAAATACTTTTAACAACAATCCTTTTCAATACAAAACTTGCAATTTTACGGATTTTTTTCTGTAAAACGTAAACCTATATTTTTTTTACATATATTTAGTATTTCCTTTATAATAAGTATAACAAAGTTTTTACTTGATTCATATAAATTTTTTTTGTGTCTTTTCTTTGTATTTAATATATCTCCCCCTTTTCAAAAAAAGCAAGATTGCTACTTGTAAGTTAAATAAAAAAATATAAACAAAACTTTTGACATCCTAGTGCTCCAATATCCAACACACACATATTGACCTCAATAGCGGGTAATATAATAAAATAACTATCGTGGATCACCTCTTAAAATGTCCAATTGAATAGTAAAGAACAATAGGATTTTATAGAAACTCATAACTAAACCAGTAAGAGGAGAAGCATCACTTCTAGGTTAGACCGACTAATAAGTCTGATTGAAGATGAACCACTTTCGAGCGTAAGCCGAAGAGTTAACTTTTACAACCTTGCTTAGACTTGTTTACTAAAGCAAATATAAACCGTGCTTTACTGACGTCGAAGCCTTTTTTTTTTTTTTTTTTTTTTTTTTTTTTTTTTTTTTTTTTTTTTTTTTTTTTTTTTTTTTTTTTTTTTTTTTTTTTTTTTTTTTTTTTTTTTTTTTTTTTTTTTTACTGTCGGCCCCGGGCAGCGCTGTGGTACTACTTCCGGGTGCCGACAGCTGGTCTTTTAATATATAATATAATCATTCATTCGTGAGGGGGAGTTTCCCAGGGAGCGCACTTTTCGCTGCTCCCCAGTCTGCCTCCCCTCCCTTCTATTCGTCTCTGGCATTCTTTGGTGCGCTGAAAAACATGAAAGCTGAAAAGCATGAAAAAGATGTCCCGTGCTCTTCAGCTCTCGATCCTCTTCAGCGCCGTTTTTGTCCTGTCCGTGGGCTTCTCCTCAGGTCGGAGCTCTGGAGGCTATTTGGCGTTGCCTCTCGAGCTCCTCCCTTCGGGTCATGGTCTTCTCGGCAAAGGAGACGACTCCGTCCCAAGCTCGCTGGTCCTTGAGCATGGACGGCACTAGCTCGTCCGCCGTCCAGACGATGCCAAGGCTGTTCCGGAGTCGCCATCGCTCCACTTCGGTCGCTCCGCAGTTGAAGAGGGCGTGCTCTGCGTCGTCGCTGTAGTCGTCGCACAGTGGGCAGCTCACGTCGACAGGTCGGCCAATCTTCTCGAGGTAGCTACCGAAGCAGCCGTGCCCCGAGAGGAGTTGGGTCAGCCTGTAGGTGACCTGGCCGTGTCGTCGCGAGATCCACGGGCGGATGTCCGGGATGAGCCTTCGCGTCCAGCGCCCTTTGGTGGATGCCGCCCATCGCTGTTGCCAAGTCTCGGTGACGTCTGCCCTCGCGCTGGTCCTTATAACAACGAGGTCTTCCTTCTGTTGTCTCGCCTCGTAGATCTTTTGGCGTTCTCGGGCCATCAGATCTACCGGCGGCATGCCAGCTATCACCAGAGCTGCGTCTCCCGAGATCGTGCGGTAGCCGCATATTATCCTGAGCGCTGCTCTGCGCTGGACGCTGGCCAACATATTCCTGTAGTGGGAGATCTCCATCGTGTTTGCCCACGTCTCCGCACCGTACAGGATCTGTGACATCGTCACGCTGGCCAGCAGTTTCCGTTTAGATTCCATCGGTCCTCCCACGTTGGGCAGCATTCTTGCTACTGCCTCAGTAGTTCCAGCAGCCTTCCGAGTAGTCCGTCGTATGTGGTCCGTGTACTTCAAAGAGGTGTCGAAGTACACGCCCAGATATCGGGCGGACCTCTGCGGGACTATTTGTGCCCCACCCACGGTGATGTTAGGTGTGGGGTACTTTCGTCTGCCACAGAGCATCACCGCTTCCGTCTTGTGGCAGGCGAGCTCTAATCTGTTCTCCGCAAGGCTGTGGGAGATTCTCCTGAGGGCCTCATTTGTTCTTGCCTCCAGTTCGTTGATCGTTTTCGCTGAGACGACAACGCCAATGTCGTCAGCGAATCCTATCTCCTCCGCTCCCTCCGGCAGCTCCGTGTTTAGTACCGCGTCGTACATCACATTCCACAGCAATGGTCCGAGGACGGAACCTTGCGGAACTCCGCACGTGAGGTGTCTCGCTGCTGGGGGGGCACCTGCTGTGGAGTAGCGGACGACACGGTCCTCGAAGTAGCTGGCGATGGTCCGGCGGAGGTAAGCAGATATGCGCTTTTTTTCCAGTGCTCCGAGAATGATGTCCCAAGAGGCACTGTTGAAGGCGTTTCTAACATCGAGGGTGATCAGGAGACAGTACTCGCGCGTGCACCGCGTCCCGGCGTTAGCTTCCTTCATCCTCCGGTGGACTCTGCTAATTGCGTCTGCAGTCGATCTGCCCCTGCGGAACCCGTATTGGACGTCGGATAGTCCGCCGTTTTCCTCAATTTCTATTTCAAGTCTGACCTTGAGCAACCGCTCAAGCAGCTTGCCCAGTCCGTCCAACATGCATAGTGGTCTGTAGGACGAGGGCAGGCCTGCCGGTTTGCCTCCCTTGCGCGCCAGCACTAGGCGGGCTGTTTTCCAGCATCTCGGAAATGTGCGTTCGGCAAGGCACTGGTTGTATACAGCCAGCAGCGCTGAGGGATTTTCTCGCACGGCCAGTCTGATGGCTTCGTTCGGGATGCCATCTGGGCCGGGTGCTTTACCGTACGGAAGTCTTTTGGCCGCCTCCCGTAGTTCAGCCATGTTGAAAGGGTGGGCAACCTCTGTGGCAGCGTCAGGTATGGGGTTCATCATAGGAGGGCGAGTAGGGAATAGAGCGTCCAGGATCGTTTCCAACATCCCTGGCAGAGTTATCCCTGGAATTGCCTCCGGAATTCTTAATTTCTTCCTCACAATTCGATACGCCCTGCCCCAAGGGTCGTTATCGACTTGTAGGCAAAGGTCCTTCCAGCACTTCTCTTTGGCTGCCTTGATAGCGAATGCAAACGATTGTCTAGCAGCTTTGGCGT
Organism: Atopsyche davidsoni; assembly: GCA_022113835.1. Taxonomy (NCBI): domain Eukaryota; kingdom Metazoa; phylum Arthropoda; class Insecta; order Trichoptera; family Hydrobiosidae; genus Atopsyche; species Atopsyche davidsoni. The sequence goes on along the minus strand of JAILWY010000009.1, from coordinate 17,111,176 downwards.
TGGCCATCTCCACGGTGCAATCGAGTCGAAGCCTGGCTTTTATTTTATCGCGTTGCAGGTTTCAACCATGAAGATCTTTTTAATTGGCAAATAAAAACGGCGAGTCATAAATAATTAAGACCTACTTAAATAATCTGATTAAAATACTTAAAAATTACAATATACCGCGAGAACTATGAGTTTATTTCTCTTAGCTGTTTTGAAATGCGCCATATGTTTGCTGTTGAAGTTGAGTTACTTTAGAAAATTACTCTTTGTTTTATTCTTAACACCTTGGTACTTGAAATATTCATATTAACATGGGAATAGTAGGTGAAGTGCTTTGAAGGTCAAGTAAAGTAAATTTGAACTTTAAACTAAGACTAACTCAAACTGTGAAAACCACAATTAAGCCGGAACTTGTAGTAAGTTGCCAAATTTTTCAAAGGATCTAGCTACAAATTCGTTCCCAGAATACCATTGTAATAAAATGTTTCAATTTTTTCTTTGAAAAAAATAAATTTTTATTTAATTTATTACTACTAATATAAACCAAGGACAATCAAAAACGGTGTTGAATCTTTATAACCAGTATAACGAATTCAAAATTAAGATAACAGATACGTATTGATACAAATATACAATATTTATACAACAGCGTTTAACGCAATTACTTCATAAACAATAAATATTTGTAAGTTAATTGAACATCGGAAAAGCGAAGAGGGCCATTTGGTATTTTGTTAATGCAATCAATATAAATTATTTTCGTAAATAACAATTTTCTCATTCCTTAAATTAAGTTGGATGTTGGGTGTTTTTTTCATCACATGAATTTTTTTTTGAAAATTTATTGAAAATTACCTTAACATATTTTTTAAAAAATTGTAAAGTTAAAATTATTTTCTAAGCTACGTTTTCAATGTTAGGATTATATTTAAATTTTCAACGTCTCAATTTATTTGTCTATTATATTTGATCTTTAAGATAATTTCTTTTATTGTATTTGGATTATAATTGGTTGATTCATTAGTATTTTTAACAGGAAAATATTTAAAGTTGTTATTAAGAAATAAGATCACTCGTGAAAATACAAAAAAAATTGGTAGTTTCCTGTTCAACTCATTTAAATGTACAAACAATATAAAGATGATTGTAATACAAAACATTGACAATCATTTGCTAAAAGCTATTTGAAAATAAATTCTATGTATTCTGACCAAATATAGTTTATACTGCATATTATTTTGGTTGGCGCGAAGAAATCTTGATTTAACGTTAACAAGTCAGAAAAAAGTGTCCCCTGAAAAAGTCAAAGGATGGCTACTGTACGTATAATGCTCGTGGATCTAAGAAGCCTTATTATATCAAGCAAGTGACTTATATTTTTCGTTTACAGTAAACTCATTTCATATTTAAATGAGCCTGCGTGGAAGCCAGTTGTACGGTACAAATAACCAACTTCCGAAACCAAAAGAACTTGGAATAATTTATGTCAGAAATTTCTTGAGTTCACAGCGCTTGTATTGCGACAGTGTGTAGACTGTAGATGTCGTGGCTCCCTCGTGTTCTTCGCATTTCATTTTCAACTTGGCCTCCTATTATTATCATCCCAAAATATAATATTTGAGGATCTGAGACTTGAGCTTCGAGAATTGTAATAACTAAAGTATGATTTATCGTGTCTGCGTCTTTGCGTCATAATTTCAGTTACTTTGCAAGTACCTGCGTAAAAATTAAATTTTTATCTTAACACGCACCGCAATCAGAAACAACAGTAAATCGACCTTCATGCAGATTTAACTAAAACTAAAGATACTCTTCAGTGAAAATATTTACGAAATACACAAATGCTTTTAGAAGTAATGATTGTGAATACTTTCTTTGGATAAAAATTAAGTAAATTTTTAATATTCATACAACGAAAGCAATTCTTAAAGTAAACGTAATATTTATTTTATTTTTTTATTTATCACAGCTTTCTATTTGCATGTCTTTACAATTTTCTGAGATATTTTTTTCACTATTTTACTCCAATGAAAATATCAATAAATTGACCAATCCAAATGTTGAAGTATTAAAACATTTGCTAACAAATTAACACGGTGTAATATAACTTTACCAATACAAAGTAAACCAACTTATTTCAAACCAAAGAAAATTCACAGTAAAAAATTAGCTACAGCAAAAACCACCCTCTCTGTATACACTCACATGCAAAAAGTACGCGACCTTGTATACAAAGCCTGCCAACTTTCATGAATACTAAGATGTCGGCACGTTGGTGAAAGACACGTGACTTCACGCGGAATTATAAACCTTAAACTGAATTACATTGTTTGGAGATACACTTCGTTCACTGTGCGTTAAGTCGCTTTCAACTCTATATAAATTCCTTTAACATTACGTCAAGTGATAAGAACGTGACATCAACTTTTAAGCACGTAGTAATTTAAATTTTGGATTGCAAAAGAATTCAGTATAACAAGTTTCTTTAAAATGTAAATTGATCTCCAAAATATGTATTTCATGTATAAATATATATATAGTTGGCTCATTGGCTCAGTGATAGACAGTCGACTCTTGATCGAAGGGTTCCGGTTTGATCCCTGTCCTTACAATTGAATCCCAAAATGATTATATTGGATTCACGCCTATTTCTGTTTGATTGAAAAGACCGATTCTTTTATTATTTCGACTATAGAATAGAAAATATTATTTTTATAAAAAAATATATTTTGTATATATTTTTTTTACCTTGTTTGAATAAACTAATATGCTATCATATTTACACTAAACGTCTCATACCGTGTTTTCTACAAGTAAAATAAATTATTTGCTGTTTGAAACTATTATAATATATTTTTAACGGTTTAACTCTTAATACACACTTTTTCATATCAAACCTAAACATCCTGTATTCAGAAATAGAATCTTGATAATCTGACTTTTTTAACCACCCTAATCTTTAAAAGCCTCAGAGACGCAACGAAAAAAAGAACTCACAGCTTTCAAAGCAATTAGAGGAGGCAACTTTGGAGTTGCACAGGTTGTTGATTCCCTCGTCGCATACACCTTCATAAGAAATTCACGATTCTCCAGAATTCAAAAAAAAAAAAAACTTTTCGCCTCGCCCAAATCCGGCCCCTCGGCCCCGCGTCTGGACTACAAACGGAATTTATATGAAGACACAAAGCCTCTTCCTTGCTCCTGCAATTTTACCGCTCCACGAGGCACTCTCCGGTGTTCCACCGTGGTCTGTTTGGGGTGCAATTATTTTTATTTGCCAATTTTTTACCGCCGGAAAAGCAGGAAAAACTTTATGAAATATCTCTTGCGTCCGAGCAGTGGTGCCCCTCCAGCCGGGCTGCACACAAGGAGAACATTTCAAATAAAACTACACACTTAACCCCCGAACTAATGCCTGCTGGGAAACTTTTACCTTTTCAATTATTTGCGGTGAACTAAAAGCCATACTCTGTTGGACAACAGAAATAATAACGCGTGGGAAAGTTACAATCGTGCTAGTTAAAAAAAAAAACGCAGAGACTCATTTTAACCGTATCAAAGACGATCAAAAAAATTTACTTAGCAACTTAAAAAATATTTTTAAAAAATGGTACCTATATTTGATGGCTTTATCTTGAATTTCCTTATTGAGATATGTAGGGTTAATTTTGTGCTTTCTTAAGTTTTGGCAACAAATGCTGTAACCATCTTCTGATAATTACTGAATATTACACTCGGGCAATTACGACCAAAAGGAATAAGAAAAGAAATTTAATGAAGACAGCCTTAAAAGCTCGGAAATTTTGTTTAATTACTTTTGTAAGAATAGGAAATATAATCCAATTTTATGAGCTATTGTTTGGTATTTAAGTAATTATTTAATAATTGCTTACACGACAAGTTTTTGTTATTCATTGTATCTATCTGCATAATTTCATATTTTTAGAATAAACAAGTAAAACTGAAGATTAGATAACTTGCATAATATATTTATAAACTACGATATTGATACTTAATTTATTATTTGCATGGATATTACGGAAAAAATGTTGCGTGTTTCCTCGTAAGGTATTTATTCTCAATCAACTAGGAAAAAATATATAAGACTTAGAAGCAATCAATTTTTTTTACCGTTTATTTAAATTATAAATTTAATTCCTAAAGTAGGTATTCAGATGGGATGATAGCTAAGTCATGCAATTTCTATATATTCATGAAGTAAAATATAGATACTCAAAGGTTTCTTTATTAGTTATCGGTTAGAATCACAAACTTAAACTGATCGTATTCCTTGTATTAAACTACTAAAATGAATTTTCATTCGATTCTCATTGCTTCTCAAAGCCCATTGTATTATGGGAAACTGTATCTGCGCTAACAGCTGCGGGCTATCTTATTTGTATTTCAATATTAATTCTCGTAAGTCAAATAGCTTGTATCTTTTGTAAGAATTTACCGCGTACCGAATTTCGACCAAGACCTCACTCTGATGAGATAACTTAATATTTTCAGTTGAATTTGATACGCTTGCCTGGGATTATTTATCGAGCCTCGCAAAATAATAAGAACAATACTTTATCCACAACTCCGTGACTCCACTCTGTGAAAAACCCTTGCTAGGGGCACGACAGAGGCTGAGCCTCTAACAGAAAAAACCCTTCGCACCCTCGGCAGCGAGTACGTCATTCGAGAGCTAAGGTGACCACGCGTTATAATTTAAAATATTATTTCTATTTTTTCCTATAAATAAATATAATATAGATATTTTTCCACTTTTTGAATTAATAATTATCTAATACGGGGCTACAAATTTACCGTCTGAACTAGACTATATTACTTTTTATGAGACTCTGAAAACAAGCATCTTGAAATTTCATATTGTTAGAACAACAGCTGTTGTAATACTTGCTTTGTATGTTAACGTAGTCTTAAATTATTTAGTACTGTAAATATATATTTTTAGAGCGCATACAAAAAATTATATTTATTTTTATTTATATGAAAATTGTGGTACCTGATATGGTCGTGATCATATCTAAACGCTTCGTGTAGTATTAAAAATATAACGATGGCTAATAAATCCTACATGTATGTCTACTGAATAGAAATCATGCTTTTTAATATCATAGTCGATATTTCATGTTGCATGTACATTATAGAAATTCAAACGCGCATGGCTCCAGCGATCGTACAGTCGACACTCTCTCCAAATATTGCAGTATTATTATTTATTTTTTTTTCAATTATTTATTAATTTAATTGTTTTAAATCTCACGTAGTCGTGGTCACCAGAGCTGAGAGCCCTTTGGCTGAGGTCCCCGCTAAGACCCGCGCTGTACTCGGAGAGGTACGCTTTCAAGTCACAAGTATCAGGAACTGATTAAAATTTGAAACACACCGTAAGTCTTTCCGCGTCTTACCGTAATGATCTTCAAAGGGAAAATAATTAACATAATGTGTTCCACGGCGTTCCACAACGTTCCACAATGTTCCACAACACATTGTGAAATACGAAGTTCATAAACGGTTCTAGTGTAATGATTCACTGTTGCTGTTGGATTAATTAATCTTATTTGCTCGTTAATTATATCGCGTTTCATTAATGATTAATTAATATTAATTGATTTATTTATATGATATAACGTGAAATGCTTACTGTATATTGTGATGTTTTATTTGATCCGTATTTTTTTTAATACAATAAAAAATAATCTTCAATATTCTACTCTCTCTAGGTTTTTTTTAAACTTGGCTTGTAGAAGCTTTTTAAATATTTTTTTTATCTAATTGTAGAATTAGATAAAAAAAATATTTAACTAAGAGTTTTATTATTGCTTATTTTTATCTTAAAATAGTTACAATTTATTCATCAATTTATAATTTCAAAACTTCATAGCAATCAGTTTACAAAAAACCATAACTCACCTAAGCCACTTACTTAACCTCGATTTTATAAATAGTCTACTGAAACCTACTCAAATGTCTTTTTATGTCTTATAATAGCAAAATTACTCGACAATGAAAGTAGGTGTAGTTTAATCATATAATTTTTTTGGTCGAATATATTAGAAAAAAAATTATTATATTCCACTCTATAGGGTAAGGTGAGGTTTTATCAGATAAGATAACGAGATATTTGTATATAAATATATAAGTCGAGCTAAGCTTGTTTTTGAGCACCCCTACTGTATGGAGGATCACGAAATCACCCTCTAGTTCCTGAACACGCAAGCGTCAAGTACCTCTCGCATGGGGTGCGGTCTCTTACCTAACCTAACCTTACCTAACCCAACATCTAAGGAAACGGAAAAGTATTTACTTGCCATTGAAAAACAAATTTAATACTAATTATAAAACTTGTATGGGTCGATTTTGCCCTTCAAGGGGTCGATGACAGCGAAAAATTAAATTGGGGGTCCACGAGTTGTAAATGGGGGTCTACGAGAGTGGATCCCATTTATGTAGGTCATCACCAAAATTTAGGCATTCCGTAAATGTCATAATTGAACACAGATTAAACCTTTGTACTTACATAATAATGCTGTTAATCCTGCATTATGCACTATCGCGAGAAGGTTATTGATAGCTTTTCCATCTTCATACTACATAAAAAAGGGTTTCAGTGCACTTGTCAACCTTCTTACAAAAAAAACAAATAATTATTCAATGTTTACATACCGACATAAAATATGGCGCACACTGTATATCAAATGTCAAAAATAAGATGATGAATTTTTAAAATTTCAATATTAGCTAGGCAGGGGTTTACAAAAAACAGGAAAACTCGACAAGGGGTCAACGGGACAAAATAGTTTGGGAACCTATGATCTAACACATAAATGTTTCTGCTCAAAGGTACACATTTGATTTTACCCCTAAGAGGGATGTCCTGTTTCACGCTACTCTGGTATCAGCTGGCAAAAAGCTTTGCAGCAGCATTAGGAAATTGGGAATTACAAACTAAACGGGACGTTACATCCCCCGTGAGCGGGTTCCAATATCCATTAAGCGCGGTGCCTCATTTAATAGTCATTGTTTGGATATAAAATTAAATTGCTCGTCGATTTACGCACATGCTGGATATATGGGTGACATTTATAAATTTACTACATAGCGTATTTGAAAACACGAAGGGACATAGTAACGAAAAACGAGATCAGAAAATTTCCGTAGCTTCTGCGAATAAATCTTGCATTGAAGTCGAATATCTGTTGTTTTACTTGTGTGATAAATTTTGTGTTTCATTTTTATTTTGCAATGATATTTGCTACAGACTTTTAACGAATTATGCTTCTATAGTGTAATACTGTTTTACAATTGATAATAAGATATTTATAACTAGTACGAGACGATAAAAAAATAGTTTTTTTTGGAATACAAAAAATCAGCCTGTTCATATTTTTACACGATATTCCTCTAAGAAATGAAAGCCACATTTATAAGTGAAATTTATGTTCGTTTCGTTTTTATATTTTATTGCAAGTTCTGTTAAAAAATATTTAAAAAATTAGTGTTCACTACTCAGTTTTCACGAATGCCTTGTTTTATCACTGAAACATTTAAAACGAGCACTATGCAAAAATATGCAAAAACCAACAAGTATTGTGTGGATAGCAGTAATTTTTCAAAAGTATAATTAGTTTAAAAATATTAATCCGTGAATAAATTTGAAATATATAACTTTTCTAGACCTTTTCAATTTGAAAAAGATATTCAAATATTGAAATTAAAATATTTTATGAAAAATAGCTTCAGCATCGAAATTCTGATTTTTGATGACATTCAAAAATCATTGATATCGCATTATATTTTCTTTGCCGTTTTTTTAATTAAATTGAGTAAAAATGAACGAAAGCAGGTTAGCAAAGATGTCAAATTAATCCCGCGGGGAACGGTAATCATTAATTATATTAATCAACCCCTAAATTGGGGTATCTGCTAAACGTCAGGCTCGTTTCGGAGAATTTATGGTAAAATTAACATAATGCAGGGGCTAATGGGCCCCTGAGTTTCGGAGGGATGCAGATTACACGGAGTCGCTATAATGAAACCGTCTATCAAACTCTTAGACGCCGTTTATTTATGGATCTTAATTAATATTTTTAGATATAATTTTATAGTACATGGCTTGAGTGATTCTTGACGTGCACGCTATAATAAATGTTACTTTAAAAACCTCCTTATATACGTATTATTTAGATTTGAATATAAAAGCACTTTGAATAAAAACAATTTATTCTTGACATGCTGAAAAAAAAAATGAAACAGTATAACTAATTGAGCCGAATGAACAATATTATATTAATTCAAATAAAATATAATGGGTTTAGAGATTAATGAGATTTGCCACTGAGACATTTATAAATCACGAACAAAAGGAAACTTTCCAAACGTTTACGTCAAACAAAAGGCGAGTTTCACGATGCTTGTACCTTTTATCTTTGTTCCACGAGATGGAGACATCCAAGCTCAGATAATCTATAAACCCCACTACTCTATACAGTGGTGTGCTGCGTGGCTTTAGGCAGGTAGACAAAAAGTAGGAAGTATTCGAGAATAATTACGGTCGTACTCGAATTGATACGTTTCCGGCATTTGGCTTGTTGTATTCGGGGATATTACAGAAAGCCTGCAAAAGATTTTTTTTTCTTTGTATTCCTTGAACAGGATTCCATGATCAGCACGCAAGCGTGATTGCCACTGAATCACGTTTTATACTATGTACTATATAAAAAATATATTTAAAATATCATTAGGATTTATATATATTATATTTACCTCAATTACATTTGCGACTTTGTTCATCGAGGAATTTCAATGTGTCGGTTTATTTATTTCTCTACAATAAACTGATTTAATTTCCAACACTCCATATTAAAACAAAAAATATGTATACCCATTAGGCTAGAAGATTGCGAAACTTTTCGTTTGTGATTTTTTGCCATTTAGGGTCTTCTACATTCCATAAAGACTTTGAATAGACAAAGCACTTACAAACAAACAAAAATTTTATCTCCAAGCGAATGTATTTTTTTTTGCAGAAAAATAAAAAAAACACTTCATTTTACAAAATTAAACTTTCATTTTACAAAAAAAATTCCTTCCCTAAAAACGTCGTCGCAGTCATTTTATGTCACTTTATATCTAAAAATATATTGAATAAACGAGAGATATTTAATTTTTTTGTTTCATATCACATGCTGAGTGTCTCTTTTGCGTGGGTGCTTTTCAGGTTTGAGTTCTCAGGGTAGAGTTAAGTAAGTATCATCAAGTAGTTACGTTGAGTGCTTTTAAAATTTGGCAGAGAATCCTGCCTTCATTAGCGTGGGCTGAAATTCACGCAGGAACGACATTATTTCAGTTTTTAACAAAATTTACTTAAATGCGACTCAAGCTGTAAACCCAACTTAGCTGAGTCTTAAATATGGTTTATTTCAAACTTTTCACAATTCGGTTTTAAATAACATGTATATGACGAAATTTTGCAGGTTGTGGCAGTCACAATCAATGGTGTTGAATATCGTTTGAAGAGTTTTAACATTTCTACTCCGGTACTGAAACTATTTTTTAAAATTGAGATAAATTCGTGATGTTTTTTTTTTAAGTACACAAAACATAGATTTTATGAATGAATTTACTATTTTAAATGTCTTAAAATTATTTGTAAGTTTTTAAGTGAATTTAGTTAGCCAGAATACAACTGTAGCTATCATTTCGGCAAGATCGGACACATCAGCGCCGTCCAAGGTCTTGTAACAATAACCAATCTATATAAAGAGCTCAACGCGTAAATTCTATCTTGTAAAGTTGTTAATAAATATCTTGAACACATAATAATATTTTGCCGACCTTCTGATAACGAACCACACCTGAATCCTGCAAACAACAAACTACATCCACGGTTACACCAGGACATCACAAATACATTGACAAAATTTGTCCCCGACGTGATATTGAACACGTTATAATATTTTAGTAAAAACCACACCTGAATCCTGCAACCAATATATCGGTGAAACTACGATTAAAAATACCTACTCAAAAACATGTTGCCTTTACTTGAAATTTAATTTATTTGGCTGGTTCCGGAAATCTTGTTGGTCCGAATAAAAATATTATTGATTTTTCTGAAGACCGTCTCACAGGAAGCACGATTTTGCCTATACAAGTTTTATTGATTGATAATGATTAAGTACATTTTTTTGAATATTTAAAATTGATTAAACAAACTCTCAGAAAAATATCATCGTGATTTGTGTGGGATTTGAACCCACATGCACCGACCGTGCAAGCTTGGGTATGTGGGTTCAAATCCCACACAAATCACGACGATATTTTTCTGAGAGTTTCTTTAATCAATTATAAATAAAAAAAATATTTTTTTTGGCAAAATATTTAAAAATGTAATGATTGAATATGGCGGCTTACCGTTTTGTTTCCCAGGTTTCGCACCCGGCAGCTCAGGTAGGCGGAGCGGCCCACGAGGGCGGTGACGTTGGGTGGAGCGAGGGACACGAAGAACGGGTCCACCCGGTCCGCCCCGAACAGCGGGAAGCCCGCCGCCGTGGTCGCCTGGGGCAGGAGGTTGTCTGCCGCGCCCCCGCCCTCCTCCTGCCGCACCTGCAGCGAGTCTGCAACACCCACACGACATGACTACACGGCCCTCTCACGTGAACACAACAAGGGTCTACCAGCAACCCGCCAGCAACTAACTACAAAACCTCAAACACCCATGTTAATTATATATATACTAGAAGCCTCTCAGGGTACGACGGCGGTCCGATAAGTACTTGGCCTACAATTGACAAAACGAAAATTTTGGAAAAGTGGCGATTTATTTCTAAAAATAGTATCCTTTTAGCTCGATACACTTGATCCAGCGATGCCCCAACTTTTTTAACCCATCTGAAAAATACGTTTTCTTGAGGTCTGCAAAGTAGGCCTCCGTGGTGGCGATGACCTCCTCATTCGGCTTAAATTTCTGCCCAGCTAGTGAATTTTTCAAGTTTTAGGCTAGTGACCCAAACTTGTATACAACTTACCACGAAGGTATAAACGACTGTTCATTTTAAAAATTATACAGGAGCCGATTTCCCACATGTTTTTTTATTTGTGACCGGTTTCGTCAACCTTTCACGTTGGCAGTATCAATGAGTCTAATAAAAACCGGCCACCAATAAAAACACATGTGGAAAATCACTCAAGTATTTCATTCATAAAAATATTAAAATGGAATTCCACCAAGTACTCTCTGTCAAAAATATTAAATTTCAAAACCACAAGTAATTACTATAATTTTTGTTTAGCTTCTTACTCAAGCTCTTGGGTGTCATTCCAGCTAAAACAAAACCGTGAAAATAATGTGAATCCCTCCATACATCTAGACATTTCTAGTCTATTTAGATCCCTTACAATTCTACAAAGCTTTAAATAGTAAGCAATGATGCTTGACTAGTTTTTACTGGCAATTTATTAATAACCTGCACCACTATTTGTTTATTATTAATTATTTATAAAAATAACATACAGTATTCATTATTCTATTATTGATTGTATATTTGAATCGATTTCCCAAAATAAAAACTATGATTATAAGGTGGTTTTTTTATTTTTTCCAGATTGGGTTGATATCTCTTTGTAATACATACCGTCACTAATAATTTATTTAAAAACAATTTAATTATATTGAAAATTGAGACAGCCTCTATTGAATGTTGACTTGAGAATTGATTTAAGCGTTTGATATGTCAGAAGGATTAGAACAAATATTGGATTGGTACAAACAAACCAACGAAAAAAGCAAACACCGAATGAAACGCAATGTTACCGAAATTGGTACAAGAATAAATGTCGATATTTTTATTATTAGAGTTGACAAAAACTTCATGATACCAAATCTCCTATTTATCACAGATTGGATATGACAGTAGTCCGGATCCTGTGGGGGAAGGAGCTGGCAGGGTTGCGTAGGCTGCGGCCAACTGCACCGACCCTTTCTCTCAGTCCATCGCATCCCTCTGCCTCCCGAGGGGACTATTTCAGCTCACTCCTGAAAAGCTGAGCTTTATCGAAACGCCATTGGGTTGACCTTTTTGTCTTCGCAGATGTGCCCGAAGAAAGTCGCCCACCCCGCAGTTATTTTATTTTATTTTTTTATTGTAATCTTTTGTCGTTTATAAAATTGTATGAAGTTATTCTTGATATATGTAGCAGTATAATTTACTTGAAACGCTTGTGTTTAATCGTGTTTGAAATTGTATTTTTAATATACAATTTGAATTCTGCTTGATTCATCTTATATATTTATAAAAGCATGAACGCATAAAAAAACTTAATTTTCAAAAACAATGGTTTGAAATTGTAAATTAAATGACCATATAATTATTGAACGTGACGAAAATCTTTTAGATGTTTGTGTTTATAATCTCTTAATTTCCAATCGGTTATATTATTTGATAACTCTGATAAATCAAATGACATCGTTATAAGAATCGTACCAAACATTTGATATGTCGTAAGTTGATATCGTTTAATTTTATACGAACAAATATCGGTAATACGAAAACAACAAATATCGAATGAAGCGCAACATTACCGAAATTGGTACAATTCTAAATGTCGATATCTGTAATATAAGACATATCAAAAGCCAAAAAAAAAACACAGATCTAATCAGACAGACTCGTAAGTGAGGATTCTTTCAGATTGAAATAGCTGCCAAAATTTGTTTGTAAATAAGACCGATTTGCTATTTTTAAAATATTATTTTAAAGTTTAAGCATTTATTAATATCTGCTTTATCCATATAAACATAACAAAGCACTTATATTTACTGTATAACCACTGAACCAAGAATCTTTTGATTATAAATCATTTCTTTAAATTTGGCTCTGAGGCTTTTTAAAATGGTACTGAAAAACGGATCAATTCATCAAAAAGGCTTTCATTCAAGGGTGAATATTTTTCCATGCGTTACACGTCTACCCGCTTTACCCAAAAGTAATTCTAATCGAATTTCAAGACCTGCGCCCCAAAGGAAGTCCCGCTTGCGACACATCGATAGCTTTTCCGGTACTTTCGCATCTCAACTCGACTGCCGAGCCTTCTCCCCTGCCACGCAGTAAGCAAATTCTTTTCCCCGCACTCTCCCTTCGAATGGCTCGATATATTGATTACACAGAAACATTCCAAATATTTAACATGTAAGAACCTTACATTTCGTAGAATCGTTTTACAGAAAAAAAATACGTTTTAGATTTATAAAAATGCAGGTTTCAGTGAGGGTTGTGAATTAAATGCTTGACTACCTTGTGGTAAAGTAGCATAATTGGCACGTTTATTTATCGACGTGAAGTAACAGGTTAAAACTCAGATAGTCCATGGGCTTATCATTTTTTCAATTTCATTAAAAAATGAATTAATTCAATTGTCCACTTTGCGGAGACGTATTAAGCAATTGTTATATTTTTTTCCCTTTGCACATTCTCAGATTATCTTATCCTGAATTTCTTTACGCGCAAAATTTTTTTAACATTTTTTTATCAAAACGCAAACATTAAAAATAATATTTAATTTTTTGAGTTATTTAAATTTAAATTACTCAAATAATCATAATAAACTGACTGAAATATTATAATCATAAATTTTTCCGAAATGTAATGTTGCTTTTTTGTATGTATATTTAGTCGTCACAAAAGCACCAATTTCTAAAATTTATGGAAAACGTGAAGGATTTCTTGAAACACAATATTCCCAAAGAAAGAGTCCAATGAATTTGGAAAGTAGGCTTCTTGGAATTTTTCGGTAGAAAGCAACATTTCTTACAAATAATTTGTTTAAGCTGAAATACGTTAAAATAAATGTAAAATATATATTTTTATGCTTAATCAAATTTTCTTTTTCTTTATGTTTTTTGACGTGAGATTGTAGTAAATCTAGACGTAAACAATGTTATTCAACTATTTTCAAAAAATAAACAAATTAGTGAAGCAAATGAGCAATTAAGTTAAAAATACGTTTGTATTTATTGATCAAATAAAAAAACATGAGATCCAAATGTCTTTTTTTGCGTGTACATAAATTGATTCATTGAATTGTGAAAATATACCATAAAACATTATTTAACATTTTCTACGTACTAGTGGTAACTAATTTGTTTTTTTTGTGAATACGGGATTCAGCTTCATACATTTTTTTTAATACCAAAACCATAGTGAAATTGTTTAATGAAAAATGTGGTAATTTTCATGGAGATAGCCGAATAGCTTTCAACCAATATGTTACTTCGCAACGGCCACAATGTAGAGTTATTGTTTCCCATTCGAACTGAAATTATGCAATATGTCCGGGCTGTTACATTTGATATCTGCAAGCCAATATTGTTTATAGAACCAAGATAGTGAAACGTCCATACAGCGAAACTTTGAATTAAACATATACCATCCTGATTACTAATAATAAACACTTACACCGGCGCTTAACTACAATGTGTGAATCTGAGCGTTTCTTGATAATCCATGCTTTATTATGTCACCAATAATATACGTTTATTTTAACTGCTCATAAAACTTATACTTCTTTTATTAACATTTTCGAGTTATTTATAATGTAGAATCGTCTGTATCGTTATCAGTAGCGTGCGGTTAATAAAAGAAATAAAGCAGTGCTTGTCCTAAAATATATTTAAATATGAAAATAAAAATGTTTCAAGCTTAAACTTGCGGCAATAATTTTGTATGATTTATTAGGCTATTTTATATTCACTCAGATAAACTGCTTGCCTTGATATAGAACTCGTCGTGCGCCACTGATAAGTATGTACTTTCAATAGTAAAAACGTAATTTAAGAGCTATAAAACATTTTATTTGTAATAATTTTTTAAACAGTTTATATCTATAGTAGGTTATTCTTAAAATTATTTTGAAAATTTTTCATTTAAAATTAAATCAGTATTTAAAAATTATCGTTGTCTTCTAGTAGTCCAGCTAACCGAAACCTAAACAATCAATTGACGTATCAAAATTAATATTATACCAGTTGAAATCATTACAATAGCATATTTATATAATTATATTAAAGTTTTTAAAGAATTTAATTTTTTTTGTTTGCCTAAAAGTACATCACGAAGTCATGACATGGTTATGTTGAAATATCAGGACATGATTATCCACAAAATTTTTTGATTCCTTTTTGTTTTGTATAATAATAAAAATCGAAAGGCCTGTGACAAGTTTGGAATCACCTGAATAGTTAATTACAAACAGCGTTTTATGCATTTATTAAACAATTCAATGCTTAGATTTTTAATTAATATGCAAACTGGAATAAAACACGTCGACTTAAAAGACTTGCACTTTACAGCAAAAAAAATTTATGTGTATATTTTTATATTAATTTATATATTTTTCACATTTAATATAATTAATAATAAAAACAAACTGTATCCAACTTATAAATTAATATTAAAAATTAAACAGTTAAATTAAAACTGTATTTTGTTTTTTACAGAACCTTACACGTGTAGTGATTTTGTTATTTTTTTGTAAATGTTTTTGTGTATTTATAGCATCTTTATAAACCAGGTATATATTGTACTTGAATTACAAAAAATACCAGTTATAAAAACATTTCTACTAATAAAAATGAGAAAGCATATTTTAGCTGAAATTTATAGAGGCAACAGTTTGTTTTTATTTTTCACAACATAACATATTATTACAATATTTTTTTTTTAGAAATCATTTCACATTTTCATCAGCGCTACATTGTTATTTTCTCTTTCCGTTATGTAAGGTAGCTTGTTATATATCCAATCTCAAAAGTAGGGGAAGATTTCCAGGAACACAGCGCTAGAGAAGCGTTGTATTTTGTTCTCTCATAATTAATAATAAGGAGCGGACTCAGGTAGAGGGCCCGGCGTGACCTCCGGAGATAAGGGAGGAGCCCGCCCCGGCCCTGGACCCTGGACATGGCAATATCCGCAGAGTGTCCGTACCCTCTACCCCTTACCCTACACCGGGTCTTCCCCGCTGGGTGTCCGTAAACTCTACCTTTTACCCTGCGCCGGGTCTCAGTTTGGGTGTCTGTACTGTCTGCCGTTTACCCCGGGGTTATCATATGAAAATCTATGAATGGAGGACAACTTGCTCTGAACGAAGTTAAAGAGGCTCGTTGTCGCTTTGTGTTTATTCTTATTCTGATGGGGATTAACTGTAACGCTACCTTAAATATTTTAACAAATCATAAGTAGCTAGTAAGTCCTAAAATGTTAGCGGACGCCTCCGAGAGCACTTTGACATAAGAAGCTTTCATTTGGAATATAATGGTCGTGATAGTAATTTATTTTTTAACTTTATTGTTTAATTACATTCCTTGTCGTTTCTTCACCTGCCATCTCGTGTATCTTCATATAAGACATAGTTTTCGAGATCATTTTAATGAGAAATTATAAATATATAATAAAGTATATATTGTATATTAATTTTGCATATCTAACAAGATATCCTCTGGAAATGCGTCAAAATTCAGTGTATGAAGTTTTACCAACATAATAAAAAATATTTTTTGAGGTTTATTTGTTTTTATCTCCAACAATGTTATTATTTATCATAAATGGTGTATTTATGAATTCAATATACTTGTTTATAACACTTGTTATTTAAATTTTCAAATAGAGATATGGTTCTTTGGAAACTAGAGAAACCCGCTTCCGGGGCTTCTCTGTTGGGGGTGGTTTGTCCCTGGGACTAGTCTCTCCCCCTCAACCCCTGCAGCTCTCGGGCGAGCCTAGCTGTTGACTTAATAACGAGACTGAGAAACGTATTATATGCTAAAACAATATTATTACGGCGATGTCTTACTTTCTGTATAATTTGATAAAATGAAATATACATTTATTAACGAAACGCAAAATGTTGTACTACGAGTAACTTTACATTTGAACATTTCAGCTCAGGCGTATCATAAAAGAAATATTTGTTATGAACCTATGGAATAGGTCTTATCGGGGGTGATGATTCATTTATCGATGTATTAGTACTGAAAAAGTTTTTCAGGAATATTTTTAAAATATCGGCAAAAGAAAATGATCGTCTAATACCCAAAAAACCAAAGGGAAAAAACCCGCTTAGCATAAATTAATATTTATAATCTTTGCAGCAAAGTCGATTATTATTCATAATATTTTTTAAATATAAAATGTGGCAAAGTCTACTTTAACAATTACTAATCGAATATTTTTATTCACAAAAGTTTTTAGTGCTAAAATATTTTGAAAAATTTCCCAATATTGTAATTAATTCTAACTTTGCTTCTGCTTTAGCAAAATTTATTTACTTGTCTTTTTTATGCGAAGCTATTCGCATTTTTTTTATTTCGGTTGATTTACAATGAATTATTCATAATGTTTATAAAATATTTTTGGGATAGTTGTAAAAGTTTATTTATGAATGAAATGTGAAATCGATCTCAACCATAGTGTTTTTCTTCTAAATATATTTTTACCGAAAGCCGGCTCTAAAATCTTCTCAATTTATCAAGGGTCCAAACTTTAACAACATAAATTATCATAATAAAGCAAATATTTTTTTTATAATAACACTACAAAGAATTTCTAAAATATATTCAATTATAAAACGCTGTTTTCAGAGAGTTGATTTATTCTAGAGTCTGTGGAATGTCTAGGAATCGTTGCTAGGTGAATAAATAAATATGAAATTTTAATATAAAGAAATGAAAAATGTAGACACCCCAAGTTGGAGTGATATTATTTTCTCCCGTCTTTGTTTTTAATATAAAGAGAGCATCAGCAGGCTCATAATGGCGAGACGATACCTCAACCGTGGCTCTGAAAATGTCATTGCGCCATAAGCGGAACTCGCCTCTACGGACCCGTTATCATATATGGAGAGGAGGAGACTTGAGAGAAGAGCAAACCACCGAGAACGGGATTATTAAACTGACCCAATCTCTGTGTGAAAGTCTTATTAACAAATGATGGATAAAATCAATCAATGAAATTCACCTCTATGAACCTTGAATCAAATATGAAGAAGAGAGACGAGAAAAGAGAAACCCACTGGGATGGGCAATAATAAACTGACCCAATCTCTATGTGATAGTCTTATTAACAAGTGATGGATTAAATCAAATGGTAAGGATACTGATGAAATTCACCTCTATGAACCTGGAATCAAATATGAAGAAGAGAGACGAGAAAAGAGAAACCCACTGGGATGGGCAATGATAAACTGACCCAATCCTTGTAAGATTGGCATATAATCTAGTAGTAGACAAAAACAAATCGTAGCGATACAGATGTTATTCTTCTCTGTGGACCTGGAATCATAGAAGAAGAGAGACGAGAGATGAGCAATCCACCGTAGGGGGAAGAGGATATTAAACTGACCCAATCCTTGTGAGATTGTCATATTGACTAGTGATGAACAAAACCGAATCGTTTCAGTATAGATGCAATCAAATATGAAGAAAAAATATGAGCTAACTACTGGAGAGGGGGGAGATAATAAACTAACTCAATTCTTGTAATATTGCCATATTAACTAATGATGGACAAAATCGGATCGTAGCGGTGTAGACGAAATTCACCTCCAAGGGTTTGTAATCAAATATGGGGAGGGAGAGACCTGAGAGGAGTACAAGAGGGGAAAGAGGATATTAAACTGACCCAATCTCTGTGAGATTTCATATTGACTAGTGATGGATCAAGTCGAGTTCATTTGAATGATTCACCCAAGTTTATTTATTCACCGTATTTATTCGTATAAATAGCATAGTGGTACTGGCGGAGCTTGCCAATTCAAACCCTATATTTGTCTATTATATATTAACTTGCTATTATATACGGAAAGGAGAATTGAACAATTTATCAAATAATCAAAAAATATATAAATTTAAATAAAAATTTACGCTGTTAACGTACATTTAATATTTTGAGTTTGAGCTTAACTGTCAATGAAGAGTGGGGAAAGAATTTTAAGAGAAAATTCAATCGAGGGAATAAATATTGGATTGTTTTAATACGTGTAAGATTGTCTTATTGACTAGTGATGGAAAAAGTCGAGCTGTAGTGACATTAATGAAATTCGCCTCTACGGACCTGGAATCAAATACGAACCGAGAGAAAATGAGAGGAGAACAAACGACCGAAGAGGGAGTGGGTATTTAACTGACATAATCCTTAAATTATAGTCATATTGACTAGTAATGGATAGTATCAAGTTCACTCAAATGACTCATTTAATATATATTTGACTGAAAGTGGAATTCCATTAAAGTATTTTTGCTGTTTTAACTTTTTATTTTTTTGACTTGCCTGAAGATGCCAACCCTACAGGTTGACGAAACAATAGTTAGAACAACACGCAATTTTTTTTATACGTCTATTATATCGTTGCATATTAAGCAATTATTGTCGTTTATTCCACATGCTTATTATTTTGATAAAACATTTACAAATCACGATCTAACAACGATCTTAGATCGTGGTAATGCCATAAAATAGGTACACGTATCATAAGCTTTAAAAAAATATTGTAATTTTTAATAATATTTAACAGTGCTGATTGGCATAGTAACACAATGAAAAAAGACATTTATTACTAGTAAGTAGATAATATTGTAAGAATTAAACGTTGGGTTGTAGAATCAAATAAACAGCGAACACAAAGAATCTGAAGAAAAAAATAGACAAATAACAAAATGTATGTACTTATACGCCTCAATTATATCAGTTACATTATAAAATGTTTGCAAGTAAACTATATATCTTCAAAACATAAATCAAGAGATATCAAGTTTCATAACACGTAAGTGGAGCTCGGAAGTTGGTAGCAAGGTGTAGGAGCGAACTTCATCCAGTAACGCCCAATTACGTTTTCACTTAACCCAAAAATTTGCTTTATTTCAAGTAATTTAATTAATTGCTTTCATTTTTGGTTACAACATTTTCGAACTCCATTGGATATAAAAAAAAGTATTGACTACATAAATTCGTATTTTTATAAAGGGCAATGATATTCTATAGTAAAAAATAATACTTATCAAATTTTGGAAATAATGTTTATTAAATTAAATGAAATGTTTTAAATCAAAATTATTCATTGATCTTGTGCTGGAATAGCTGCTTATTTTTGATCTATACAAATAGTCCATTTTTAATCATATAAATGCTATTTAATAATCGGGTTTTTAAATATATAAGCAAACACATGCAATAAAATTATTTTTATTATTAATTTTTTTTCACGGTGGATTGGTTTAATTTGTAACACTCCATACTTAAACAACAAATATGTATAGTCGATTAGTTAGAAGAGACCCACTTTTCGCTGTTTGATTAAGGTCTTGAACGGAAAGTATGTACTAAAGATTAAAAATATTAGTATTTGTTGTGAAAAAGTATTGTTTTGTATTGTAATAAATGCACACTCATTAAGAAAAATTAATTTTAGATTAGAAAATAAGTTTTAAAAATCAGTGGCCAAGAGATTACGATAAGTTTTATTTGTGACCGCTGTGAAAAAAACGTAATATCCTAGCATTGTTATTTAAATGTGGAGTATTACAAATTGAACCAGGCCGCCGGGGATGATTATGATCTCTCACCTAGCATCTCTATTTTCTGGGAGAAGAACATGAGCTGCAGAAGAATCGCTCTGAACATGTTCCCAGCCACCCTGCAGCTTTTCGCTGAGCTCTCCATGGTAGGAATCGAGGACAGCTCGTTCTAACCGCCAAGTCTCATCTCACTTCTCGGTTATTCTTCACAACCAACGCCCACTGAACCGTACCGTCCCACTAGTGATTAGCTTCAATAATACATAACGAGTAGTAAAACTACATTAATTTTTTTTGCAAGTATAAAAAAAAACATTACAATTACACGTATTAATATTAATTCACTAAGTACTTCGTATATTTTTTGGCCTCACTTTTAGTTGACGACACTAGTTCATTTAGTAATAAAGGTATGTATACTTTTTTTTTCAATAATTTACGTATAAAATTTGTAACAAAATCTTCAACAAGCCACCTACTAAAGTAAACGCTATAACTGCATAAATCTTCTTCACTAATTTGTTTAAACGGATATTTGACTAATAAGTATATTATGAAATGTCAGTGTTTTTCACTACTACACACTATTCAATAGTAAACGGATAGAGCAACATTTATTCTACACGTCATAAAGATCTGCTACGATTTACTATTTACAAATCTTTCACGCGGTGACACATTGAGATAAAGTTTTTCGCGTGTCACACGGGATTGCGTACGGACTCGGGGTGCAGAAGTGCGTGACATTCGGCTCGCCCGGTGGTCTCCTGTCGGGGTGGCATTCTTCGCCGTCCAGTGTTACGTGACGTGTTTGGCGTTTTCTTTTGGAGTTTTTCCCGGGGCCTGGGGGGAGGGCCGGACAGACGACCTGCGCGGCCGGCAGCCCGAGGGAGACTGCCGGGGCGGGCCGGAGGGGCGGGAGGGGAGAGTGGGGGCGAGTGGGCCGGGAGGGGGAGAGTAGGGGCGAGTGGGGGCGGCCGCCACGCAGGCGCCCCGACTGAAAGCATCACAGCACAGAACTCTGCGCGCTCCATCCCCTGGCACCGGCCCGCCTACCCGGGGGCTCGCGCAGCTTCATCGGCTTTGATTCAAACATGCTTTTAAATAAAAATAACAAAGCCCAAAAAATGCACTTTCACACTTTCAAATATAACTCGTTTTTCATTCGTAAATTTTCTTTTTACAAAATCAGTACTGAAAAAAATTTCAGTTCTTCTTCATCAAGTGCGTCTCCTCAGAAGAGGTTGGCGACCATTTCACTGAGCATATAATCATTCTAGTGCAGTGGCTCTCAAACTCTGTTGACCCACGGATCCCTTTGCATAGTCAAAACTTACCCATGGTCCCTCTTTCAAAGTCAGAATTTGCCCATGGACCCCCTTTCATAGTCAAAACTTGCCTACGGATCCCTTTTCATAGTCAAAACTTGCCTACGGATCCCCTTTCATAGTCAAAACTTGGCTACGGACCCCCTTTCATAGTCAAAACTTGCCTACGGATCCCCTTTCATAGTCAAAACTTGGCTACGGACCCCCTTTCATAGTCAAAACTTGCCTACGGATCCCCTTTCATAGTCAAAACTAGCCTACGGACCCCCTTTCATAGTCAAAACTTGCCCACGGACCCTCTTTAATAGTCAAAACTTGCCTACGGCCCCTGGGTGAAAAACTACATAAATTCATATTATAGACTCTATTGCGTTCCTGTATTAAGGGCCAAGTCCCACTTCTCGAGTTTTTTTGATCATTTTCAGGTCGATTTTGCGAAAAATCGACTGCACTAATCAAAAAAATTTTAATGCAAAAAGTTAGATACATTCTTTCTTCCGAACACAATATATTTTTATTCCTTATAAATTTACTATTAATATGATAAATGTGTGTTTTTCCGATTGAAGTGTAGGAATTGTGAGATTCGTCCGGTACATTTTCCAAGAATCCTTAACATTTAAAAGTCTTTTTTTCAATTGGAATTAAAAGATTAAATATAAACCATGTGCGCCTTATTAATTTAAAAATTAAAAAAAAAAAAATCTTTATCAAACTTTGGTTTTAAAAAGTCGTCATTTTATCCAATTTTTCAACATCTTCAAGATTTTATTTTACCCTGAAAATGGACGTTAATTAAATAATAAAAAATAGATAAATATAATTTAATATTTTTTTAATACTCTGTAAGAAAATCAACTCTATCAATAGAATAATAAACTAAGAATTAAATAAATCAAATGACACGATTTCTCCAGGTAAAACGGTCCTCTATTTCTGTCAGAACGGAGATAGCCTCCAAGCGAGCATGACGCCAATTCGTTTCTCGGTATTTAAAAATCGTTATTGGTTGATTTATCGCTGTACAAGGCTTGACATCTATTAAAAAAGATATTTAAGCTCATCATGTCACTTTTTAAACATTAATTGTATTAAATTTGTGCGTATTTTGCGAGTAAAATACAAAAATGTATTTTATTTAAAAATCTACTTAGAATATTTGTGACGTGGTCAGCCATGCTTGATCCATAGAGAACGGAGCAGATGACAGCTTAGGCTACTGTGCTCGTTTGTCGTTGTTAGTATTGGCAACATTGCATTGAAAGCATGTCTCTCTCTAAGATGTCAATTTGGCAACATAGCTACTTTGTACAAATGACAATTTCGACACAGGAGCAATTTGCGACCGTAATACCCGACCCAGTGATACTCAACATTTTTTTTCTTACAAGTCACACATGCAATATTTTTGAGTAATGGCTTTTTTCAGGCAATTAGTTAGTGGGGACTTGGTTTTACACTTATTTCCCATGTATTAAATCTTAATCTTTAAAACCTAAATATATCCAAACGCCTATTTCAAATTTAGTGTGATATTGAGATAAAACTTTTTTATTTTAGAAAAATCGGGTTTATAATTGCTACACACTACTCTCAATACGTTATCAAGGTGAGAATCAGTAAGTCGATTTCTATATACATTTCTTGCATATTTCACTTTGGAATACGTGTTTCGGGCTGGAGGTTGAGGATGCCTGGTCTAACAGTCATTGGTCGTGAGATCATAACGAAGTCTAACCTAAAAATTCATAATTGCATGTACAGTGGCGACGGACAGTTTGTGACAAAATTCAAAATGCCAAGAAAATACTCGCTTTCATATACATACTAAGAATCCAAAAGCGAAACGAGTAAATTTATTTTATATATTACTAGTGTCTTGTAAATCAATCGATTGGAGGAAAAATAAGAAAACTGTCGTGAATAATCATCTTGTCAGTTAGTAAATTCCTTCTTTTTTTAGAATTGTGTCCCTTTGATAGATCGTCAACACCTGATGGAATTAGTGGTGATAAAATTGTGGAAGTAAAATATCCACTATCAATATCGGGAACAAGTGTTGAAGAAGCAATTCTCAACAAAAAATTAAAATTTTGGAAAATAGATAAAAAACAGAATATTACTATAAACGTCCACCACGAATGGTATTTTCAAGTACAAGGACAATTGCACATTACTAAGCCTCCAATGAAGAGAGGCACTGGATGAAGAAGAAAAGAAATAACCTGTATAATGTTCAGATTTCTGTCCAGTGTCATATATTTGTTCAATTAATAATAAATAAATGTTTTTGGTGAGATGTGTGTTTTCATTATATATATTTGGGCCTTTTTATTATAATTTACATACATATGTCTAAATATAAGTATATATATATATGTATATATATATATGCGTGTATATATACATATATATATTATATATATATATATATATGTATTATGTCACTTTATTTTTGTATGTTGAAAACTGATTTTTTTAGAGTATTGAGTATTTATTAGAAATAAAAAAAAGCTTCCGTTTGGAAGAAGGGATTTATCTAACTTTTTGCATTTAAATTTTTTTGGTTGGTGCATTCGATTTTTCGCAAAAGGTACGAGAAAATGATCTAAAAACTCAAATATGGAACCTCCAACAACGGATTTTGACTTCAGTGTGAATATTTATATTTCTTGTTTGGAATTTTTTTTGTAAAAAGGTAAAGTAGTGGTCGATTTATTGCAATTTTACTGAATTCACGCAAAGTTTACAAAAAAATCCCATGGAAATGTGGCTTTATAGCATAATTTCAATAAGTTAAATATGACAATAATTATTTTAAAATGTTTATAAATATTTATTCCTTTTTGAATATTTGAAAAGAAAAATCAACAATATAAATTTATTAAATATTAAAAAAAAAAAATTCTTCTTTGATAATTGACCATAAATTACAAAACTTAGTCCAACTAGAACTGTCATTCAGTTTCCAATTGAAAGCTACGCTAGAGACCTCTGGTGTCCGGGTTGGTGAATGAAAACGGAATTTTTGAAAAAGTAGCCCTCTTAACCTACCTGACTCACCGCGATGCCTGTTATTACATGTATTTTATACACCTGTCTATATTTACATTTTACTTAGGACGTAAAAATCGCTAATAATGTATTCATTGTTATTTATTTTAACTTCCATATTAATAAAAATGTGTCACAATTTTTTTATTTTATATTAAACTTTGCGCTGACCCCCTGACGTTGTTCAGGGACTCCCAAATCGATTTTATTTTTTTAAGGGCCCCCTGAATGATCCCAGGGACCCCTGGGGTCCTTAGGGATCACTTTGAGAAGCACTGTTCTAGTGGGTCCCCAAGGCTTTCTGCACCGTAGTTTAATTGCCCAATAGCATTATTATATAATCATTTCCTTAAAAGCTCTGGTGTTTAGATCTTATAAAACTTCTGCAGCAAGCTACAGAAACAATAGTAGGAGCCCCTCCACGTTCTTCCAGAGCACATCCCTCCGCAACCATTCCAAGTCCACTACTCCATTACCGATCCTTTGCACACGCTCAGGGTACAGAATGGCAGCCATGCACAAGCAACAGAATGGGGAGAGCGGGGAGGAGATTTCAGTTAAGTATGGTTGAATGATTTCAAAGTCTCATTATAGTAAAAATAAACAGACCGTGAAATTTCACTTAAATCTATGAACGAAGCTTTGATTCTTTATCTCATTCATTAAAAATAAGTTTGGATTTAAAATAAATAGCCTTTGAAAAGCATGACATAAAAATTACGACCTCTCTGATACATTTTTATAAAACAATAATCTTATTAACACAATTTACATTATTATTATATTTCTATATCTATGTCTTGGATTGGTTAACAAGTGTACTCTCATTGGTTAATAGAATATTAAATATTTACATATAAACTATAAACTAAACCGAACCGAATAAAGAGAAAACGTCAACTTACTTTTATCTCATTGGCCAAATTGTTCGCGCGGAAAATAATTACCAGCAAAAAACAAAATTTTACACATACTTTCATATGCAAAGCTGTACTTAAAAGACAGATAAATTGCGATCAATTAATAATTCCGCTAAAATAGTGGACTGAGATAGAAAAAAAAACCTCAAGGATATGTTTAAATAAACACAATCAAAATACAAGATTATATATTGTCATATATTAAATTTACAATAGTTGTTAGGGTGTGGTTACAATACGGTGTGTGTCTATCCCCTGATTCTGCGCGCAGGTTGTGGGGCTTACTAGATGTGGCTTAGGTGGCACCTATAAACTTTGCTCTTGTCTTGGTATAAAAAAAAAGTGTTTCCCTCATTTATTAAATTGAAAGTATAACTGATATTTACCGTCTTTTGTTTTTATAATACAAACGCCGTAAACGTAAGCAAGCCCGCACAGCCACAATTACCATCAATCGCTTTAACTTCTGCAAGATAGCAAAGATTTATAGATTGCAGGTATCTCTAGTTTGTTGAGTATAAATAAAACAATATTTATAAAAACACCCTTTAACCTACGGCCACAGTGGGCGTGGTGGATAAAAATATCTAGGAGCTAAAAACCACTCTTAAAATTACCTCGACTTGATCAGAAATTTACTGATCCGATTGATCGGAAATTTATGTGCACAAATATATAATTTATTGCATACATTGTATTTATGAAAAATAACAATATTACCCGTTACGTTTATAAGTGCCATGATATATGTAGCACAGTAGGTATTTTTATTGATAACACCACCCATATCATGTTTTTTGAGTTATACTTTGGCTAACCGTAATTTATTTTTTAACTGAGCATATAATAGTACATTTATTTAGAGGTGAACATAATTAACTCTTTATTTTAAGTGGCTTGAGTGTTCGGCGCATTTATAAATAGAATTCTATGTTTATTATTTTTGTAAATAATTTTAAATTGGCTGTTTACATCCTCACTGTTTTTAAATGTACCTAAAAATAATTTTAATATTTTTATGTACGTAATATTTTTGAATTGTATATATATGTAAATATAATATATAGCTCAGATCAATTTTATTTTATTTTTATGACTAAGGGACAATGTCTAATTATTAAAGATCGCTTACTCCTAGTTTCTCTGTGGTTTTGCTGTCGTGCATTCTCTATGGTCTCGCTATATTTATCTCTAGCGTTAGGAGCTGTGCATGTTAGTTTTTCAGAAACGTAATGTTTTGATAACATCGAGATAATTAAATATTCTTCGTTCTTTTGAATATAAAGCATGAGAGTTGTTTAGCTGACGTGTTTGTGCTCTGCTTCCCAACATGGCTTCCATGGCGTCTCCAGAAAGTGAGATAATCTGACGTTCACATTTGTTGCATTTACCTCAGTTCTTAGCGATTCGTTGTGAAACACCCACACAAATTTAGCCTCTGCGGTTTATTTTGATACCTGTGTCCTATATTTAATCAGAAATGCATACAAGTTCTATTAGTTTATGCATTGTGTTTTGTTATTGATAGATTTCAGACTGACTGTCTGGATAGTGTCACTTTAATGGATTAATACCTCTGCACAAATGCGGATCGGTTTTTTTTTAAATTATTATATTTTAAATCATTTTGTTATAATTTTTATATTCAATGGTTTATTCATATTTTATTTTCATTGATTGCATACTATATTGAATAAATATACATTTCATTGAATATATGAAACATATTTTGTTTTTTTTTTTTTTAGATATTTGGATCAAATTCTTCCAAGATGCTGGCTTGCCATCTAATATCAGTGCCACATATGCACTTACTTTTATAGAAAACAGAATTCAAATGAATATGCTATTGGATCTGAATAAGGAATATTTACGAGAAATGGGCATAACTTGCATGGGCGATGTCATAGCTATTTTAAGGTAAAAATTATAGTAATTTGTATTCTTTGAAAATTAAATAAATGCATATGACTTTTTTTCATAAATTTTACACTATCTTTAGACATGCAAAACAAGTTCATGAAGAGGTTGCTAGAGAAAGAGTTCTCGGAATAATAGGACCCAAGGTTCCTGTAGCAGCTGTCACTGGTAGACCAGGAGTTCCCAAAGCAAACACTCGTGAGTATACATATTTTTAATTTTATAATATCTAATGAATTAATACACAATCCTCAATAGATCTTAATTATTCAATACATAAAACATGCCACAAACATCTCTATCATCATCCTTTTAATGGATCTACTATGTACAGATGTCAGCAATGTGTGTAACTTAATATTTCTGGTTTTAAGATAAAAGCTGGTACATTTTATATTGACTGACTGATTTGTTATCTTATTGGTTCACTAAAACTATTACTTTTATAGTCTATAATAGAAATATAAAGCTTATTTTAATTGATTATTCTACCTGATAAAATATACCTCAATTTACAAAAAACATATGTTTGATATTTCACTCATTCATAACACTTTGAGATAGTTGGTTAAACAACAGTTTCTAAACAGGCAACAACTCTTGTCAAGTAATTTATTAAATGACTGACTACGGATCGTAAATTTTTATCATGTTTACTAATACACAAATTATTTTTTTTTTACTTATCAGCAAGATAATATTTTTTATTGTCATTTCTCAAAACTAAATTCTGATTGACCGCCATTACAGCAGCGATACGGATGCTTGAACATTATACGCGTAATACTCCTGCTAATGTTTCTCCCTCCAATTCAGTTGCAAGTGTCAAGGAGAGGCTTGGAAACTTGCGTATTGCTGCTACTAAAAGAAAAGTAGCCTCGCCATCCGACTCCAGGTAATAAATACATCAACTCTTATTTAAATTATAACCAGAATGTATTTGCTTATTTGCTCTTGCATTTTTCACAAGAAAACTATTTGTTCAAGTGAAGTAAATATATTAATTTTAGATTAATGTCAATCAGAATGCGTTTTTATTTACCCATGCAGGTATTAGTATATTTATGTGATTAAGCACATTTTTTCATACATTGAAAACAATTAAAGAAAACTCTCAGAAAATATCATCGTGACTTGTGAGGGATCCCTCACAAGTCACGATGATATTTTCTGAGAGTTTTCTTTAATTGTTTTCAATGTATGAAAAAATGTGCTTAATCACATAAATGAAGTAAATATGTTAAATTATTGTCAATATAAAGATTTTTTTTTCAAATCTTTTACTTTACAAGTACAGGCACCTCATACATATCCCAAGGCCTCACTAGGCTCGTAATTAAAATCAAGTAATCACCAAATTACTCACATCAAACGCAGGCTAAATACTATTAAAAATTTTATCAAAAAACTAAAGCTAAATGAAAAAATATTAAATGTTTATTTGATTTGATTTGAATTTGATTATTTTATTTTCACAATCAAGCACGTCGCACATAGTCTACAGGTTAATCTGCAAAACGGTCTGCACAATATTGCAATAATATCAACTTTTATCATTTGTTCACATATATATTATGCTGTATTTTTCTTATTATAAATATATTTATATTATGGCAATTAAAAGTAGTTACATTTCAGATAACACAATTAAATTTTAAATGTAAGTTAGACCTTCTTTTCACAAACAAATTTTAAATATGAAGTCTTTTTTTCAGTGTTATGATAAATTCTGTTGAACATAAAAGAGAAGAAGGAATCTCAGCAGTCAAACATCTGCGCAAAGCGATCTCTCAACAAACTGTCTTTGATGATATCTCTGCCGATGGCCCAGGTAATATAAACATGCAATAATATAATTTATGGCTAATTAGTTTGTTTTTATTTTATAATACTCTAAATAAACCAACGAGGTTATGAAATTATTACATATTTCATATTTTTACAGAAAGAAACCCTTTTCAACTTATATTCAATTTCCTGAAATATTACTTTTTGAAAAACTTCAAAGCAACTCAAACTCTTTGAATTGACAATAGGGATATTATTTATGATTTTCATAATAGCAATATTAATACTCTTTTTCAGTAACAAATAAAAACAATTCAAACGTATTCTCCCGTCTTGGGTCAAATGAAGAACCTCGAATATCCAATAATATAACATCCAGGATCACAATTACTGGACTTAAACAAGACATTGTGAAACCCAGCAAAACAATTTTTGCCAGATTAGGCGATAAAGATACAGAAGAAACATCCGCACGAAGAGACTCTGCAGATAGCAATGAGCCGCTGAAATATGAAGGAATTTTGAAATGCACCCCGCCTTCCAAGAACATTGTCATTAAGTCGAGTACGATTTCAGATACAGTCAAAATCTCTCGAGGAACTATGAGAGCGGATGAGGTTCCTATCAGTGTCAGAGAAAAACTACCTCTGTCTCATCCCCAAAGAAAGTCAGTCAAATTCTCTCCCCTTATTGATTACAAAGAAATTGAAAAGAGACCCACCGATAATATTATTCTGCACAATTCTGCTTTATCTAACGTAAGGACTGTAGCTCTATCTAAATCAAAAACGGTGTTCCCATCCAAGAAAATTGTCAAGAGACCCCTCAACCCTACAAATGTTAAAATGCGGCTCGGGAAGACTAACCTATCTACTAAAATTATAAAAACTAGACCCGGTGGAGTATTTGGTAGACTGGGTGTTACTTCCAAAATATAGTTATCTATTTCCTTACTGTACTGTAAACATTCTCTCAAACCATGAAGCTATCTTTTTATATTAAAATATTTATCGATGATAAACATCAGTTTAGATGCACCGTTTTAGGAATACCAGTCAACCTGTTTTAATGAGTTGCAGAAAACATTGTCTTACAAGCCCTCGGTCAAAGCCAAAATAAAAAATTTCATTTCCTGTAAAGTTTATAAAATGAAAATGTTATGGATAAAAATTTAATTTTTCAAATGAAGAGTTTATTAAAAAGTAATCAATATTTTTGACAGAGAGTACTTGGTGGAATTCCATTGAAATATTTTAAATAAAATACTTTTGTGATTTTTTCACGTGTTTTGCCAACCTTTCACGAAGACATTATCAAACTGAGTTTGATAATGCCCAAGTGAAAGGTTAGCGAAACCGGTCGTCAATAAAACTAAGCATGCGGAAAAATCACTAAAGCATTTTATTTAAAATATTGAAGAGTTTATTGTAAAATAGTTCCATAACCTTTGATGTTTCACTATCTTTTACTTTTATCATCATTTCGTGTCTACACAATACTTAACAGCGCTACCTCCCTGAGTGCCATATTTGTATAACTAATGTGGACCAAAATCTCCAAATTTTTCACACTAAAATTTTGTAACTTGTTAGAAACAATTGCCAGTATTGTTTAACTGTGAATACATTGTTTCATTCTAATATTTTAATGCAATATAAGTTAAAATATACCTAAAAATTGCTTTGTTGTCACTTTATAACTACAAACATAAACATTAAAAATTATTTATATTATCTTAACTTATTCGTCAAACATTGTACTAATTGCTTATTTTAATAAGTTTTAGCTTGCAAGAATGTTGAAATGTACTCATGAAACCTGATGCATGCAACTCAGAGCAGAAACCCACTTTCCAGATTAAAAGATCTTTTCCAGAACTGTGACGTTAAATTCAATCCATTGTCGATAAAGAGAGAATTATCATAACCCGATGCCAGTGCATCTGATCATGCACTACATCACTCTATACAAAAGGCATTATTCTTAATTCACGAGTAGAATTAATGAGCATAAATTGTTCTCAGAGTAATCGTGAATGTATTGAAATTAGAGTTGTTCACCATCTAGTGTAGCTCATCGTCAACAGGTAGTTCTTAGGCTTCACACTCCAAGAATCATTTTTAGTTAAAAAAAACAAATCGTTAGGACATACTAATTGTAATAAAAGCACACCTGATATGTGCTTTTATTCACCTTTGTGTGCGTAGCATGTATGGGTCTGGGAACTGCAGTTCGAAAGTGTGTCACCTTTTATTACATTAAATCAAAAATATGTTTTGAATATGTTGTGTTTTATAATTATTTTATATTTTTTTTTAGGTATTTTATAATACTATGATAATTTGCCAAAGGTTGCAAATATGAGTTCTGCTCGTCATTAACAAAGCTGAAGCAAAACAACCATGATTTATCTGACGTTGATTAATTGATCTGAAATATCCTATGTATTTCTTTATTTTTATTAGTTTTCAAAAATACTACTGCGAAGCATAGTTGACTACAATATTGATTGCATCCTAATTTTTTTATCACTCAACTATGTTTTGCACAACCTTGAATGTTGTCCTCTGTACAGTGCCTACATAATAAATAAAATATTACGCAAAAATTGTAAAGAAATTCAATATCCATCCTACCTACATTCTAAAAAAAATCCATAAAAGAAGAGAAAATTTAAATCATCCAGTGATGATTTTGAAATTTTTAATTCATCATTTCACATCGGAACAGATCAGCTCAAGTCCAATGACACCAAAAACTTTGGTGATTATGAAATCTATGCTTGATTTAATTTAATTAAAAAATAAATTAGTCTATTCCAAATTTAAATTATTATTCTTATTGTCAAGGTCACGTACAATCCTTATTAAATTAAAAAATATATTTTAAAGACTTGACTATACTAGTAATATTATATTTTTGTGACAGTGTAGAATTTGCTGTTAAGATTTTTCATTCAGAATATTATTTTGAGGGCTTCAGATAAAATATCGGCTTTCATTGTACAAGTATGAATAATCGGTAAGACAATATATAAGTATGATTGATAGTCTTAATCCGTTCACTAATTTACTTTACTTTTAACTTCAAGCTACATGCTTATTTTCATATTTGCAATGGGATAATACTTATAGAAAGACCCTATAATAAAGTATTAATATTTTTTATCACAGTTTTCTTTACAAAGAATGAACAGTAGTAAAATTTGTTCTTTAAAATCAACTTTATTTTTTATCGAGTGATGTTATGTACTGTGATTCTGACATAACTCATTCTCATCGAGACTACTAAGTGACATGCCCAAAGCATTCTTTTATTAAGTTATGATATTCATACTGCTAACTTTGATACTCTCAAAGAATAAAACCACCAGACTCATCGAAAAACTGAGATCATTAATAAGGCTCCGATTGGGACGAGTGCCAAAAAGAGATCATGAAACAGTTTCGTCTGATGGTGTTTAAAAATTCAACATTATTTACTAGACTTTTTCTAATATTATATAATGTCATCTTTTTAGAATTCAATAACAGCTTTTATGGATTGGCTTAATGATTCGAGGCTTATACAAAATAAAACTAATGATGAAGTGTCATTTAACGACATCAAGGGACAAATCAAATTTGTTATTTTATATTTCTCAGCGTTGGAAACTGGAGAAAAAAACTATTTACAAGTGTTAAAAGATATTTACATTAAAGCAAAAGAAGGTGGAATCCCCTTTGAAATCGTGTATGTTCCAATGGATGAAACTGAATCTGAAATGATGGATAGTTTTATTAACCATGGTAATTGGTACACTCTTCCATATAATGATGAGCACATTCGAAGACTACAATATGTATTTGGTATCGGTTGCATTCCAAAAATAATTGTCTTAGGCGAAGAAGAAATAATAATTAGTAGAGATGGGACTGCAGACATTGATGAATATAGCGAAGATGCAATATTAATGTGGACATTGCCACCTTATTCAAAATGATCACTAAACTGTATTTTTAGTGCTATTAAATGAACGTATTTTTAATGTAATATTTATTATTAATTTTGCAAATCAGTATAAAATTAATAATTAAGCAATCACACATTCAACAGTAGTTGATTACTTACAACTATTTTATTATCTTTGCTTGCACCTGCACCAAGCCCAACTTTAAATAACAAAATCCACGCAAACTTTCAATAAATTTTTCATTAACATTCAAAATCATAACTTGAGCATGGGAAATAAGATTCGTTTAATCAAGTTGCTTAATACTAAATTCATTATTATTCACTACTGAACATAAGTTTATCAATAAACAATACATTGCTCAATAATTTCAAATTTAGTATCGACATATAAAATATTAACTAGTAGGTATGTAGAGGAGATGTAGGTAATGGGGGTCACTTTTATGTGAACCGAAATAAAAGCAAATCTATCGATGAATTATTTTTGATTCAGTACTATTATTAACTTTACTTATCAAACTAACACTTGAGATTATCTTTGATCATTTTGGCATATTAACTAGGGAACTATAATAATTTTAAAAAAATTAGATTAGAAAAGCGCAAAATCTTTTTATTTTTATAACTCATTAACGCGTAGTACACACTGAGTGAGCCGTCGTCAGAATGCTTTACCTGTGCACAGGTAGCAATTGGGTTAAAAAATATCGCCCTTTCTCGTTTGGTTCCTGTTAACACATTGTATGCGGGGCGCACCTTAAGGCGCTTTTTGTGGACTGGTACTAGAGCGCGAGTCGCATATAAATGTGTTTTTGATAGACTGGCGGTAGAATGCGAGTCGCTTCAACTGTCTTGAAAAAAAAAATCTATGTTCGAAAGTAGAATTTATGTCCACAGAACTGTGAATAGTACAATTATAAGTAATACAAAAAAAGAAATATAAAAATCAAATGAGTATTTTCCAAGTTATCGCAATTTACCCAAATGTTTAATTTCGCGCGAAATGTCGCGAAAAACGCCCGCTCCACGCATAGTTCCGCGCGCAAATCGCCTGCAAACAATGTGTTAAAATTAGGGTGACCACCATTGCCTACTGACTCCAATTGCCTACATCTCTTTTACTAAACATTAAATTTTTAAAACGACGTTAAGACGAGAGAAAAAAAGAAACTTCCACTGTTTTTATTAATCAAATTCTTGGTGGAAAAAATCAAAGCCAACTAAAAGCCATTTTTTTTATTCTTTCACATTTACAATACATATTCAAAATATTTACAAGTAATAAGAAAAAAAAACGTTATTTTATTTTTCATCAATTTATTTTATAAATATTGTATTCGCCTTAAATTGACAATTTTTACAGCTATTACGGATAAGTCAATCAGATGCGTATTTATTTCCCATTACGGGCTTATTATATTTACTAATATGATTAGGCACATTAGTTCATATATAGAAGATGATAGATGACAAATCACGATGATATTTTTCTGAGAGTTTCTTTAAATCATCTTCTACATATGAACTAATGTGCCTAATCATATTAGTAAATTTTTACAGCCATAAACTAAATAATTGTTTCTGTTTACGTTTTATGTGATTGGTTGAAATATTCATCGCTGGTTGGCTAACCATGAACGTAAATTTGAGCGGTATATATTTTTCATTACAATCTTTATTAATTACAGATAAAAGTAGTTTACATATCTTTTTTAAGAAACAAAGTGTGCTACTAAAGCATAATTTTACAAATAATTGCATTCATAAAGCTAATAAATTTATCAATTTTATAATACTAGCTCTCTATTGGTGTTTTATCCGTGTAGTGGGGGCTGAGCATGCGGCTGCCCGCCAAACATTCAACTGTACGGTGACATTAACCTGTGATCCTCCGCTGTTGTCGTTTGTGCGTCAGGTTCTCATCACGATTCTCACCCTCCGCGCCAACTGTTGGCTTATACAATTATCTTAGACATCAGTGGCACTCTCCTTGTAACAATCAACCACAATGACCGCTCTAATGACGGATAAAGAAAACATGATGACCGAGCTGAATAATGTTCATATTAAGGTATATATTTACTCTTTGTAATGTCGAATGCCTCTACCGCCCTTTATAATTGTGACTCAATTTTTATGTCGATTCCAGTCTCCCAAGAAGATGCACAACATTCTTCAAGATAATAACTTTGCTGATGTGAAAAAAGATAATGGGGTTGAATCGAAGAGTTTGACAGACACAGCTCAGACGACGTTTGATCCTGAACTAGAACCCTTGCTCCAAGAGAATCCTCGTCGTTTCGTCGTTTTCCCAATCAAGTATCCCGATATCTGGAAAATGTACAAGAAGGCAGAGGCTTCGTTTTGGACAGTAGAAGAGGTGGACTTGTCAAAGGTACGATGTTTTGTGTAGGTAGTTCTGCAAATTTTGCTGTTAATCTCTTAAAAATCTTTATTTAGTTATTCATCGTACTTCAATTTTGTTCATCAAATAACATCTTCAAGTTATTGCATCATATATTTATCATCCCCAAATATTCTCAACTAAAACATGATATTTTTTTTTATCAAACCACACTACCAATAGAAGTACTTTTGAACCAAAGTGAAACTACTAATTGCATTATTATTATTTTAAATTGTTACATGGTTTTATAATATAGGTATTTTTGTTTAGGATTTATCTGACTGGGAAAAATTAAAGGATACGGAGAAACATTTTATTTCTCATGTGCTCGCTTTCTTTGCTGCGTCAGATGGTATTGTAAATGAAAATCTTGTAGAAAGATTTTCTCAAGAAGTCCAGGTCACTGAAGCTAGGTGTTTCTATGGATTTCAAGTAGCCATGGAAAATGTTCATTCTGAAATGTATTCTCTTCTAATCGAAACTTACATCAGGGACCCCACAGAGAGGTTTGTTGCTTTTTCTATTTTTATTTCTCATAAAATTTCTTTTTTTTATATGATTTATTTAACAATATTTCAATGCTTGTTTTGTTTGTGTAGAGACTTCCTCTTCAACGCCGTTGAGACTCTTCCTTGTGTTAAGAAGAAGGCTGACTGGGCCCTGCAGTGGATCGGTAGCAAAACTGCTACATTTGGAGAGAGAATTATTGCATTTGCCGCTGTAGAGGGAATATTCTTTTCTGGAAGCTTTGCCTCCATATTCTGGTTAAAGAAAAGAGGACTCATGCCTGGCTTGACTTTCAGCAATGAACTTATTTCTCGAGATGAGGTTAGGCTTTCTGCCAATTAATTTTGTAACGCATATTACACATGGCCTTGAAACATAATATTCTTATGATATATTAAAACAATTTTCATTGCGTATGAATTGTGAGTCATAAACAAATTTATTCCTTTGCTGTTAATTGCCAAAGTCAGTAGTCAATTGTAAACATTTACCATCTTATAAATTCGTTTTTCACCCTTTTGAACTCTAAGCATATATTATTAGATCGTTGCCCTCGCATAATTTTTATTATAATTCTTTCACAGGGTCTCCACTGCGACTTTGCCTGCCTCATGTTCAAACACTTAGTACAGAAACCATCACCCGCAAGAGTACTGGAAATCATTAAAAATGCAGTAGAGATTGAACAAGAATTCCTTACCGACGCCCTGCCCGTCAGGCTTCTCGGGATGAATTGTGATCTCATGTCCCAGTACATTGAGTTTGTCGCTGACAGACTTCTCGTAGACCTGGGCTGCCCCAAGGTAAAATATTTTTGATTTTATTTAAATAAATTACAGAGGACTACATTTTTCTACCATATATTAGTTAATTTTGGTGTAAATTATGCTGATTCAATACATTGGTATATGATTATATTTAAAATCTCTTAATTAAAAAGCCGGTTATAGTTGGTTAATCACATAAATTATGATTCAAAAGCGTTAAAGACCATTAATTTTATTTTTCTGCCC
Source organism: Atopsyche davidsoni (assembly GCA_022113835.1). Classification (NCBI taxonomy): domain Eukaryota; kingdom Metazoa; phylum Arthropoda; class Insecta; order Trichoptera; family Hydrobiosidae; genus Atopsyche; species Atopsyche davidsoni. The sequence goes on along the minus strand of JAILWY010000009.1, from coordinate 17,073,719 downwards.
TGGGATCTAATTAACTAAAAAATAAAAAGAATAAGCTTTATATCCTTGTATCAGTGTTCTATAAAAGGAAGGTTAAATATATATTTTTTTTTATTGTCCTTTTTGAGTTCAGCAAGGCCCATCTAGTAAGAAACTTGGTTTCATGGTTTGCCTTGGTACTAAAGTATGGTACTTGTAATATCGTTTGCCTTGTACTCGATAAGATTGAGATTCTTTTTCAACATGGCACTCAAGCTCATTAATACTTTATCTCAAAGCTCAGTTGACTGATAAGACCCGAGTGATGTGATGAGAGTTCTAGTGCTGTTTCAGGCAATGAATTTTAATGTTTTCCTGTTCTTTAATTATAGCATTGAATAATTTTATTTGAAATGCATGAATCATAATATTATCAGCCAGCTTGGCCAACATTGACAAATGATAGATTGCCTCCTTAATGAGTGATAATTTTTCAGAACTTTGGCAGCAAGAACCCCTTCAGCTTTATGGACATGATATCATTGGAAGGAAAGACAAACTTCTTTGAGAAGAAAGTCGGAGAATATCAAAAGTGGGGAGTCATGGCGAACAGAATGGATAATGTGTTTACTCTGGATGCAGATTTTTAACACTTAAATTAAATTAAATTAAATATATCGGAGACTTGATTTTGACTATAAGAAGAAATTAAAACTCGGAAGCATCAGCTTTAAAGTATTATAATACAATTTCATAGATGTAATGTCCTTTAAACCGGGGCCGGAATCCTGAAAATTAGGAATTGATTTTCCAATGTTCCTTTTCTATTAAATGTAAGGTTTTAGATTTAGTTGTTGACAAGAATGAATGGTTTTTTTTTTTTTCATTTATTTAATACAACGTTTTATACAGCAAGTATGAATGCATATTACTAACACTATTTTTATACATTTTAATGTACAAATGTAATATGACATATTTTATATTAAAATAATTTTATATTCCCAATTCTGAAGTTCTTATTGCCTACCTAATGAATAAAAGAAAGAACAGTTGACAGCAAATGCAATAAAGTATTTTTACATGAACATTTGAACAGATTGCTTATATAATCGGCTTCGAGTGAGAAGGTGCTGTGTTATCTTGACAAATTGTTATTTAGAAAACCAAACATAAAGGAGTAATATTGTAGTTTGTATGTGAATCAATTTTTATTTGTAATTGTGAATATTATTTTGCATATAAGACAAAATAAAACCAATAGAGAGTTATATGCATCACTGCATTTAAAAATGACATACTTGGTATTTGTTCTTCATAGCAAATTTTTTGCTGGACTAATTATCAAAAGCCTGTTATAAAACTATTTACTATTTTATTGGCCTTTCTACATGCGACTTTCCAAACTGCTTTATTGAAGAAAATCTATTATAAGACATGCAGGAATGCACTAAATTGGTAAAACCGAATATAATACTGTCTGATTTTTATAATCGATATCTTAAACAGAATGCAATAGAACTTAAGGTCAGTTATTTATATTCAATAGTCGACTCATGGACATCTGTACATAACATCCTCCCTTCCCCCCCCTGCTAATTCTCTCCACTAGCTTGTTAAAGGGAATTCCCATAATATAAATAATAAATGCATTTATACCAAGTATTCATGTTGAAAATACCAATGTATATATAAATTTCAAAGCGCCAATTTTAATAAAGATAAAAGGAAGTACTTCATAAACATTCTAGTTTTGTTTAAATAACTTCATATTGAAATATAAATATTTCATATGTAAAGCTCTACTTTCACCGTATTCATTGGGATTTTTGCATTATTTTCCTCTCTTGCTCCTAAATAAATTAACGCTACTAAAAATTACACTATTAAGACGATGAAGAGATAAATTCAATATTAATTAAAATATAGCTTTAAATGACGCAAATAAAAAAATGACAAAATGAAAAAAAAAATGAGTTGCCATTCTTTAAAAAAAACCTTTGGTAAAAACCATAATTTTCGCGTGCAAAAATCTAACTTATTTATTTGAGATTTAGCAGCGGTAGATTTCATCAAATGACTACAATATAATAGCAAAGTGACAAGAACGATATAAAAGTGACTTTATTTTTATTAGCAGGTCAAAATAGTGTATTTTAAGAATTTAATTAAAAATATTATAATTTTAATTTTTATGGTGACAACACTGGCCGGCAGCCATTGCAGTTCCCGCTCTTCTGCCGAGGCGTCGCAGTGTTTTTGTTGTGCGGTCGAGCTATTACATTTTCATTTCAGAGAGAAAAGATTTAAAATCAGGCGAGATGCCTGCATTTTTAAAATACATAGAGGTTGACAACTTCAAGTCTTATCGCGGGAAGCAAAAAATCGGCCCACTGAAATCATTTACTGCTGTCATCGGTCCAAATGGCTCTGGTAAACAAATGTTATAATACTATATTATTTAAAAAAATTATGGCACTTATGAGTGTATTTTATCAATTTTATAATAGTTATTCTGTCAAAGAATTCGCTGAACTACTTATTTTTATTGAACTGTGAATCTTCACCGAAGATATTGGGAGTGTTGTCAACGCTCACGTCAGCATTGCTATAATCGGTGTTTCGGTACAAATATTTGTGTGAAGTAATCCTGTAAATACCGAAAATTATTTTTATTCCACTTTTATTTTCAGTGCGATACTTATGAAACTAAATTCATAAACTACTTTTGAAATCAACTAGTGGTTTCGACAGTCCATCATAAATGGACATAATTTATTTATCAAATTTTAAAGCTTACACAATCTCATTTTTAAATGTAGGCATTTCATGTTTTTCATATATTGTGAATTTGATTTTAGGAAAGTCAAATTTCATGGACGCTGTCAGCTTTGTGATGGGTGAAAAGACGTCCAGTCTTCGTGTCAAGAGGCTTTCTGACCTCATACACGGAGCATCTATTAACCGACCAATAGCTAAAAGGTAATATTGCAGTAGAAGCTAATGGTTATGCCCCATACTAAATGTTTATTATTTCTTCTAAAAGATGCAATGAATTTATTTAACTAATTGGTGGTATTTCTTTTCTCTAGTGCTTCTGTGACTGCAATATTTCTGCTGGAAGATGGGGCAGAGAAGCACTTTCAGCGCTCTGTACAAGGACAGGCATCTGATCATAAGATCGATGGAAAAGTAAGAATATACTTATATTTTTGATTAAGTACATTTGGTATTCAATGCATGTTAAGTAGACCATTCAGTAGGCAGTGAATTGATTGATGGATCAGGTTCTGGATTATATGAATTTGTAGATGATTTTATATGTCAATGCTTAAGTAAAGCAAGGCTTTTCGTATATGGCTAATAATTTGTATTACAAGTAGACAGTATTGTAGCAGGGTAATCTTGTTTCGCCTGCGCTGCGAGTACTATAAGTGTTCATCCTATCATAAATTCAACGATATATATTTTATATATATATATAATTCAACATGTGTTTATCAGATGTGTTGTCCTATAGATAAATGACGATACACTAAGCAGGCACATAGATTAATTTTGTTTTTTAATAAATAAGAATAGAGATTGTTCTTACGATAAAAAAAACATTACAATTTCTATTAACATACAATATTTAAACTGTTCATGTTGAAGTAATTGTGAGTTAATATTATTTTAATGAAATTTCAGTCGGTCACTATTCCATTATACCTGAGTGAGTTGGAAAAGCTCGGAATCAATGTGAAAGCCAAAAATTTCCTGGTTTTCCAAGGAGCTGTAGAGAGCATAGCGATGAAGAATCCGAAGGAGAGAACCTTACTCTTTGAGGAAATCAGTGGGTATGTTTCAAAATTGTTTTTTGTATTGGATGTGCCAAATAAATTTGAACTTTTAGCAGTTCTTTATATTAAAAAATCTTTCGTATGGCCATAAATAGACATTTGTCTAATAGCCACCATCTTTATCTTCAAAACAATTCATTGATGCTCAGTGTATTTCTTTAAGATGATTAATCTTAAAAAATACACTGAAAATCAATAATTTAATATGATTAATAAATGACCGCTTGGACAGTTATTAATCGTATTAAATTTTATTTTTTGACTTGCTCCGCTAATAAAAAAATTCACTACAAATTTGTATGATGTACTAATTTCTGTATTCAAACAGGTCTGGTGCCCTCAAAAATGAGTATGAGCAATGCAGAATCGATATGAATAGAGCTGATGAAGAAACTCAATTCTCATATCAGAAAAAGAAGGGTATTGCCGCTGAACGCAAGGAAGCTAAACTAGAAAAAGAAGAGGCTGAAAAATACACACAACTCAAGCAAGAACTTGTAAGTATCTTGTGCATGCATATATTAAACGTATAGATACCTTGTTCACTAAACTTTATGTTTCATCATTCCACTTACGACACCTTCAAATGCTTGGAAACAACAGTATTTCCTATAGTAGTACTAATACTGCGTTAAGATTCAAATCATGTTGGAATTATTTAGAAACCAATAAGTTCATAGTAAGGCGCCTAATGTAGTGTTGGAAGAATATGTATACGTGTTAATTTTGAGTATTTTTTTCAGGCGGAGAAACAAGTAGAGCTACAATTGTTCAAGTTGTATCACAATGAAAATGAAATCAAGCAATGCGAAGATGATCTCCAGCATAAGCAGCAAGAAATGGGGAAGATCGAGAAGAGAAAAGCTAAAGCAGAAGAAGTTTTGAAAGATAAGAAGAAGGAGTCTGGAACGCTTCAAAGAGACATGGCTAAGATAGAACAGGACATCAGAGAAGTGGTTTGTACTACAATAAATCTAATGGGGATTTTATTTTTCTTGTATTTAAAATTATGTAAATCTCATGAATTTTTTTATTATTGTAGGAAGTTGAGATCTCCAAGAAGAGACCGACATTCATCAAGGCGAAGGAAAGGGTTACTCACAACCACAAGAAGCTGGAAAGTGCACAGAAGACTCTTGAGCAAGCTCGAAAAGCAAATGATGCTCACCAAGCAGACATTCGTAAGTTGGAGGAGGAGTTGAGGGTTGTGGAGACTTCCAAGGCTGAATGGGAAGCCACCGTGGCAGGACAGAGTCAAAGTCAGGGCAGAGATGTTCATCTTGAAGAAGCCCAGGTAAATTTCATACTTTTTATTCAAGGAAGGAGAATCAAATTAGTTGAATTTTCGTATCTGGATAGTACATCAATTGTTCTATTTATTGTAGGTTCGAGAATACGAGCAGCTTAAAAAAGAGGCCTCTATGCAGTCTGCTAGATATCTTCAGGAATTGGACTCGGTCAACAGGGAACAAAAATCAGACCAGGATCGTCTCGATAATGAAATACGAAAGAAGAGCGAGTTTGAAAATAAGCATCGGCAGAAGGGACACGAGAAAACTGAAGCTACAAAAAGAATAGACAAACTGGCCGAGCACATCAAGTAAGACTAATATCCGATAAGATTTTACATTTTACACATAGTGTAAATTCTCTGATTCACTTTCTCACTTTAAGGAACCTCGCTGTCACATTTATACATGTAAATGTTACTATTTTTATAGTTATTTTTTTAATAAAATATACCTCATCCTGTTATTGGTTAATTTTGGTTGATTGAATTTTTATAGAACTTCTGAACAAGCTTTGGATGAACAGCTTCGTTTGCGTGGAGAGCTTCAGGCTGATGTGGGTGCCGGACGTGGTCGTGCCCAAGAGCTGCAGACTGCCCTGGAAGCAGTAGGAGAGCAATTGGGAGATGCTCGTGTCGACAAGCATGAAGATGCTCGTCGACGCAAGAAGCAAGAGATTGTCGAGAACTTCAAGAGGGAAATTCCCGGAGTGGTACACTTTACCCACTAACTAAAAATTATTTGAAAAATATCTTATACTCATTAGTTAATTTTTGGTGTTTTTATTTTTAGTACGATCGCATGATCAACATGTGTCAGCCGACTCATAAACGTTACAATGTTGCTATTACTAAAGTTTTGGGAAAGTACATGGAAGCCATTGTGGTTGACACTGAGAAGACTGCAAGAAAATGTATTCAGATCTTAAAAGAGCGTATGCTTGAACCCGAGACATTCTTACCTCTGGATTACATCCAAGCAAAACCGTTGAAAGAGAGACTGAGGTAGTGTTGTTTATCAAAATGTTGATGATTTCAAACTACAAGTAAGGTTTCTTTTATGATAAATTTTTTTTGATTATTTTAGGGACATAAAAGAGCCAAAGAATGTAAAGCTGCTGTTCGATGTCCTGCGCTTCGAACCTCCAGCAATCCACAGGGCTGTGCTTTTTGTCACAAACAATGCATTGGTCTGTGAAACACCAGAAGATGCCTCTCGAGTTGCTTACGATTTAGACAGAAACAAGAACAGCCGTTATGATGTAAGATGGTTCATTTTAGATGTTGAGATGCAACTTTTTGCTATAAATTGTATGTCTTAATGCATTATATTTTGTGTGTAGGCTCTTGCTCTTGATGGTACATTTTATCAAAAATCTGGAATTATATCTGGAGGAAGTCTCGATTTGGCAAGAAAAGCCAAGCGTTGGGATGAGAAGCAAATGTCTCAGCTTAAAGCAAAGAAAGTGAGTATTTTTATTGGATTTTATTTTTAACAATATCCTAGATGTTGTCTATGTATTCAATTATTGTTTTTCTTGTTCTAAGGAAAAATTGACTGAGGAACTAAGAGAGTCCATGAAGAAGTCACGTAAGGAATCTGAACTCACAACAGTAGATTCTCAAATTAGAGGATTAGAGACACGACTTAAATATTCTAAAACTGACCGCGATACAACGGTTAGTAGAATTTATTAAATGTTTCATATTCTACCTTGTTCATTTTCATACAAATTCAGTAATTTTAAAAATATATATTCTTTAGATGAAGCAGATAAATACACTGGAGGCAGAAATCTCTGAATTGGAGAGAAAGATGGAAATGTTTGGGGTATGTTTTTTCATATTTACAGTTATTATAAATTATTTATCATCAAATATTAACAATGAGATTATTTGTATTTTTTCTATAGCCGAATATAACTGAAATAGAAAGAACCATGCGCCAGAGGGATCAGAAAATTCAGGAAATCAAAGAAAATATGAATAATGTCGAGGATGTTGTATTCAAAAAGTTCTGCCGTGACATTGGAGTTGCAAATATTAGGTATTTATAATCTCGTTCTATCTTAAAATACACAACGAAGGATACATTAATCTAAATATCTATGTGCACGCTTTTTTCAGACAATATGAAGAAAGAGAGCTGAGGACCCAACAAGAAAGAGCAAAGAGAAGAATGGAGTTTGACTCGCAAATCGACAGAATTACCAGCAACTTGGAGTTTGAAAGGTCCCGTGACACCCAGAGTAAGATTTTTTTAAATCTATACAATGAATTTCTCAAATAAAATGATATGAAGTTAAGTTTAGAAGTTACTGATTATTAATTAAGTTCTTGTGTATTTTAGAGAACGTCTTGAGGTGGGAACGTACTGTACAAGATGGAGAAGATGAGCTTGAAACATCCAGACAAGCGGAGACAAAGCAGCGTGGAGATATAGACAAGGAGCTGCAGAAAGCAGAATCACTGAAGGCGGACCGGCAGGCTAAACGTGTCCAGACTGACCAGATGGACGAAGAAATGAGCAAGGTAGATTATTTAGCAATAAATGCTATTTAATTTATTTAGTAAGTTTGTAACTTCATAACTTATTTTATATTCCTCAGGCTCGTCGTGAAGTCGGAAACATTGCCAAGGATATTATGACCGTACAAAAACAAGTTTCTTCCTTTGAGTCTAAAATCGAAAGTCGCAAGAGCGACCGGCACAACATTCTCAAACAATGCAAGGTAGGACATTAAAAAAAGAAAAAACATAAAACATTGAAAATATGAAGTTATAATTTGATGAAATGAAATATGATTTTATAACAAATGTGCAAATTTACCATTTCAGATTGAAGATATTTTGATACCCATGAAAAATGGAAACATGGCAGATATCTTCACCACTGAGAGTTCCTCCAATGAGAATGAGTCGGCTGCGCAATCCTCGATGAATACAACAGCCATGATTGAAAAAGAAGCTCGGTGAGTTTTTAAAAAAAATATTTAAACAGTTTACTTTATGTTCGAGACGAATACATGACGAGAATTGTGTATCCTCAGTACCAAAGGGTGGAATTAAGTAACATTAAAATTGTTCTTTCTACATTTGATTTTATAGAATTATTCATTGGATTGTAATCTGATATACAACTTTTTAATTTTTCAGAATCCGAATAGATTACAGCTCACTTTCTGAGAATTTACGAGAATTGGATGAATCTGACGATATCAAAAAATCTGCAGACAAACTTAGTAAATCCATCTATAATCTTCAGCAGACTGTTGACAAAATACAGGCCCCTAACATGAGAGTGAGTTAATGTTAACACACATTATTAAACTGCACAAACAAAAAATACAAAGATACGTCATTTAAATATTAAATTATGATTACAGGCTATGCAAAAGTTAAACGAGGTCAGGGAAAAAGTAACAGTTACGAATAAGGCTTTCGAAACAGCTCGTAGGAAAGCACGCAAGGCAAAACTTGCTTTTGAACGAGTAAAAAAGGATCGCCATGACAAATTTGTTCACTGTTTTGATCACGTGGCAAATGAAATCGATGCTATATACAAGGTACTTGAATAACTTTTCTCTGAATGTTTTATATAATTTATGTTTTAGTATAAAAATTATTAAGAATATTTTTATTTTCAGTCATTGGCCATGAATCAGTCTGCACAGGCATTCCTTGGGCCAGAGAATCCCGAAGAACCCTACTTGGACGGCATCAATTACAATTGTGTCGCCCCGGGCAAACGTTTTCAGCCCATGTCTAATTTATCAGGAGGAGAGAAGACAGTGGCCGCCCTTGCACTCTTGTTTGCGATCCACAGGTACTCATCTGCTTTCCTTCCAAACCTAGAACTGGGGTGACTTGTGTCTAAAGCAACTAATGTGAAGAGTGGCGCATGCGTATAGACTTATTTCATCATACAAAATATTCTCGCAAGAATGCAAATGAGCCTTTAATTGTGTTTGTTAACGTACTTTAAAATATTACGATATATTTAAATATCTTATTTTTGTCTACAGTTACCATCCGGCGCCTTTCTTCCTCTTGGACGAAATCGATGCTGCTTTGGATAACACAAATATCAGCAAAGTTGCAAGATATATAAGAGGAAAGACTATTAACTTGCAGACCATTGTCATCTCTCTCAAAGAAGAATTCTACGGGCACGCCGATGGCCTCGTCGGAATAAGTCCTGAGGTAATGAATATGTAACAAATTATAAATCTGGTAATAAAATTTAACTCGTATTATTTGTTTACTAATCTAGGAACATCTTTGTTTCAGCCTGCTGATTGTCTCGTCAGTGATGTGCTCCTTCTTAATTTAGTTCCATATGCGGTTGATTAAATTTAATATATATTCAAAGTTTAAGATTGACATTTTTATGTTGATGTACAAATAGTTATTTATGTTTGATTGTCCGGTACATGACTCATACATTTGCATAGTCCAATTTATTCTTGATCCTTCATATAATATTATGTTCCCATTCGTCTGTACTTCGATGTAATAATTATATTCAATAGAAAGAAATATTTAATGATTTTTTCACCATTTATTAGAGTATTAGTATTTAAATAGTACTGAGAGTACAAAGTTAGTGTGAATGTCGAAGGTTTAATTATACTGTCCTTAATTTTTCATAAGAAAACTTTTTCAACATTATAAATAAAAATATTTTAAATATGACTGCATTTTATTGATCCATCCTTCGGTCCTTGACCTACCCTCACCTTGGTGATATTAAAATAACTTCATTACTTCATAAAAAAAAATAAAGCCTGCTTGTAGAAAAGTACCCATTTTTATTATTGAATATATTCCTCAAATAAAAAAAAGGTTTTAATGAAATTTTTACCATGTTAAAAGCAATTTGATATCTTTTTATGCAAGCTTGGTGACTCTCATCAGAGTGAGCGTAGACGCTGATTAGGTAGTCCGTAATGCTGATGTTAGCAATTTACTTCGCTATTATTCAAATCCCCTCACTTTGCTGTTTTAGGACAGCAGCACCATTTTTTTTTACCAACAGTAAATTTACAGATGAATTTATCCATTTTTAATTTCCTCATTCATCTTCTTTTCTATTTCATCTATTTTAATAACGCCTTTGGATATCATTATCGTTTTTTGCCTAGATCTTGAGCCCTATGAATCAATGAAATAAAACACTTAAATATTTATGGGTGGTGTTCGGAAGACGACCTGTTGGGAATGACACAATAGCATCAAAGAAAGATCTATCTTAAACAATTATAATTATTTAAAAGCATTTTGTTGGATGACTTCCGGATAGCAAAAGTAATTGATAAAAGTTAACATTTTATGAAATTTAATACAATATGAATACTTTAAACAATGCACGTATTGGCAGTACTTTCTATAGGACAGTTAATTGAGAGCTTTACGTGCGTGTATTGCGTACCTTTTCGAGTGATACATCACTCTTACGGATCCCTAAGACTTGTGAAATATATTTGACAAGCTCTACGTTGGCCTCTCCCTCTACTGGCGGTGCATTAATCTGAACACCTACTCCTTCCTCGTTGATATCTAGAAAAAATATACAGTAACATTGATTCACTTGTAATCGTAATTAATAATAAATAATAATTCTATAAGATTTATTTATAAAATATTGATACTTTACCTGTAATAGAATTTAATTTGGCACCAGGTTTGGCAAGAATTTTTATTAATATATTTCCATTTTTGTCTTCACTGATAGGATTTGGAGTTTGAAGAGGCTACGAAAATTTAAATTTTTTAAAGAAAAATTGGAGTGATTTAAGATAGTTATATTATGCACACATACCTTTATGGGAATAACTTGCTTTGTTTTTTTTGATTTAGACATAGCAACAAATGTTTTCAAGGATCTCTGGTTAGAAATATAATACTTGCATGTAGCAAGCAGCATAACTTCAATACGTATAAAGATAAATCATTATTACTTTACAATGCACCTTTGTTATGTTTTTGATTATATTTATGAATACAAAAATATTTTATTATTTACTATCACAGAAGACGTATTAAACGTTAAAAATAATAGATTTTGTTTTTATTAAATATAGAAAATACATCCTAACAATAAAAAAGCAAGTTAGTGCATATTTTTATATACAAAACAGCTGATAAAATTGACAGCGCCGGAGACGACGGGCTAACCATAGACAATATATATTTTCGGAACACCTTTTAGCCTTTTTAAAAAATATACATTAAAGTTCAAAGTATATTATTTAGAAATTTATTAGTGTATTTTACTGTAAAATTCATTGAAAAATTTTGTATTTTTAACTGACAACCTTGAGCTACTATATTTTAAATTTTATATTCAAAAAAGATCATTTGATATTTTTGACATGCCAAATAATACATCACAAAAAACACTACTAAAAGTTTAATTCTTATAAAAAAAAGAATGAAATTCGATCTTTTATTTAAAAATAAATAATGAATTTTGAAATATTAACATGTAAAACTTATAGTGGTAACAAACGTACGTTCGAATTCATTTTAGTTGTCTATGAAAAGAGCTGTCAAGTTAACTGATGTAATAGTGTTGCGTAGGTACTTGGTTAAAAAATGTTGAATCGTGGTCTACTATAATCGAATTTATTATTTTACGAACTGCCCAGTGATAGATAACCTGTTTTATTATAGGTACGTATGTCCTGATTACGTATTTTTATGTTTAGTTTGGATACTATATAATATAGTGGTATATAGGAATCTCGGAAAATATGTTATACTTTATTTTTAAATTGCAATAATATAATTTATTTGATGAATACTAAGCAATATACATTACTGGTTATGGAATCGAAACAATAGGCATTGTTAATATTTAGCTAGTCACCGATCTATATTTATATGCTGTAAATTAACAATAGTTTTTTCTTTAAAAATATATATTGCAACCATAAGGAAAACCAGCGCTCTCGTTTATAATACTAATGTATCATATTTCATATATATTTGTATTTATGTATAACATGGAAACAGCTGGAGGTCTACCATAAAATATTAAACGAATATATCAATTGTAATTTGAAACAAATATTACTTATGAACTCATTGGTTTTACTTTAAAAAAATAATTATTTACCACTCAATAAAGTACTGTTTTCATTTAATTTGAAAATATATTCGTATTTTTTCTTGTGTGGTCATTGTCATTGGTCAAATAAAACAAAAAAATAATAATACTCTAATATATATTATATATAAATATGTACATACATAATATGCAAAGGAGTGAATATAGATATTAAATTAAAAATCTAAAATAATTATTCAAACATAAAACTATAGCGTGGCTTAATTACATGCGAAAATGTTAATATTATCGTAATAGCCAATGAAATTGCTTTTCATTAATAACGTAATCTTGAGAACAATACAAAAAAAAACTATCACATAAAAAAAACAATTTTCATTCATTTCCCGTAAAAAATTAGCAAATTGCTGTATCACCTCGAGTTTTTATTTTTTAATACGCACACGCTATTTATTTAATTTATTCCGAAAGACTGAATAAATTATTTGAATAATGTTTACCAAACTGTTAAACACGACACACGGATTTCACGAAACTTTTTTTTTCTAGTACGATTTGAAATTTATTTTAAACAATAAATTAAATATACCCATATTAATAAAACATATTATTAATTGTGTCGTATTTAACAGTTTTGTAATCACAGTTCAATTCAATCACCTTTTTAGAACTTGAGCTTTGATTTTACTTCTCTGGAATGCTAAAATTTTGATAGGCACTTTAAACTAGATATCAACATCAAACACAATATTGAACGGTTCTGTGTTATTAATAATTTATTAAGTGTTTGTGATCAAGATCTAGATTTATTTGAGAAGTCAAGGGCTCGAATTTAATAAACCTGACCTACGCCTGAACCCAACCTAATCTAACCCAACCAATGCGTATGGAAATTTCAGATGTTGTGACCTGAATCTGAATTTTGATACTGAAAATCGAATTAGTCATTTAATATGAGATTCAATGGATTCATAGAATATAAAAAATATCCTTTTTTAGAAATCAGGTTTTAGATCAAGAAATCCTGATCCCGCGAATTTTTGGCCTGTTATGACGTAGATCCACTTGTTATATTTATTGTTAAATATTACTTGTTAAATTAAAATAGACCGTTTAAAATATGAATACTTCGATATCTGTAGGTCTCTACGGTATTTTGATTTTTTATCATCATAAATATATTTATCGCATCGAGAATTACGACTAATAATGCCATAAATTGATTTGAGACATAAAAAAAATGCAATATCAAGATTCACAGTATTTTGAAATCACAAAAAAATATATCACAGGTTTTCAAGTTTTAAAAAAGCTTTTTTAACTTCTGGTACTTAATTAGTTTTTTTTTTATTGAACTGCATGTGAACGGGAGCTTTTTTTTTTCTTCATGAAAATGTACTGACTTTTAGACAGTTTGAGAAGCAGTAGTAGTAAAAATCGAAGCCTTGTTTGTTAGTGTTCAGGGCGTTAACCCGCCCTTGCGGGTGTCCCAGGGCTGGATTAGGGATCCAAAAAAAAAAATCGTCCATACACTGTGCGCCGAATTTTTTATTTGCATTCTATTAAAATCACAAACACTTGTAATAACGAATTTTCACGAAAATCGACCATTTATTCCATTTAGATTCGTCAGAGAAATTCTCAATGTAAGATGTAAGTCAAAAAGTCTAAAATATATTTATTTTTTTTCAATTTCAAAATAACAATTATAATATTCGATTTATTTCGCAGTTATGTTACATCAAAAATTTCAATTAAATATATCACCTTTGGTATTTTTGTTTCCATTAGCAAACTACGGTAATTTTAATTACGAAAGTTCTGCAATGTACGTGTGAGCTGTAAATTTACCTTTTTGCGGTTTAATCATTTCCCTTTTATGTAGTATCAAATGGAAAATAATCAAGATAAAAGAAAACAACAAAGTGATGGCAAGTTTATAGAATACTCTAAAATCTAATTTAATATATAATAAATATATTTTTGCAATTTGTATTAGCAGTTGTTTTGATTTCAGAGCTGACAATGTGCAGTTCGCGCCTGTTAGACAATTGGATTCAAGATCAGTATGATTAAAGAATAAACATGTCGCGGTGATTCTGCATCTTTCGTTCAATATTCTGAATGCTTCGATTAATTTGATCGAACATTCAATTCACACGTTTTAAAGCATCCGTTGAAATGACTGAAAATAAAAATATGTGTGTTCTCAACGTTTCTGCAGCTCCATTTGTGAGAAACAGACGAGAAGCTGTTGTGGACTTCGAGGTTTTTTTTTCTCTAATTATAAAACAAAATATTTTTTTTGTTTTAGTGCAATAATTGCAATAATTTATCTGCGAGGTTCAAGAGAAATTTGTACGTTTTTTTATTATTTTCATAATTGACTCAAGCATATTTTATCTATAAATTTGTGTTTTATATTTTATTTTGTAGTATATTTTCGTTATTATACATTTACACATGTTATACGTAAATGTGTAATTAAAATATTTTATAATGTTTTGCTGTCGATGTTTTGTAAATAAATTAATAACATCCGATTTCTATTTAAAGTTTCTGTTTGCTAAACATATTGTTTTTAATTTTTTAAATCGTACGTTTTAATAGCCTTTATTTTAGTATTTAATATTTGCAGATCTTTATATTTTATATTACATTAGTTATAATTTTTTTGTTTAGAAAAAAGTTAGGTATATAAAAAAAACAAAATATAATTAGTCGGTTTATTGGCGATGACTATGGTTTATGATTCAAAAAGATAATTGATTTTTTGTATTTCACCACAACAGATGTATTCATCTTTATTGCTGTTAGTAATATAATGATGAAATTTATCATGCCACAATCTAGTGATATTTAATTTGAGGTATAGCCTATTTCTAAATGTTAAATCCATAAATTATATAAAATATCAACGCAAACCGCTAATCGAATGGTATTCAGTTGTAATTTCATCGATAAGTCTTAAAAATGTTTTTTTTTTTATCTCGGGAAAACCTTCGCCGCAGCAAAACAATGGGAAAATAGTTTGTGACACTCACAAATAATAAAAAAAATATATGTGATTAAAAATAGTGAGTGCCACGAATCAAACCAGTTTGCCGTGGATAATGACGCGCATTATGAAATTAACGACATTGAACTTAAGTATTATTTATTATTAGACCACAGTTCATAGTGCAGTCTACGCAGTGTGACGGATCGTCATCGCTGCGACTCTGCAGTCGGTTTGTTTGACGCGAAAATCATCACTGACGTCATGCAGAATAATCGAAAAATCATTTTATAAATAAACGGTTCCTTCAATTTCATTACAGAGGATTACATTATTCCTTTCTAATAGGAACGCTGACTCGGGTAAATAATTTAAAATTTAAACACACGTGTGCCGATTCATAAAATATGTATTGCTTTGCCGTAGATAGTCAATAAGAGTTTTTTTATACGTTTAGACCAGTGGCTCTCAAACTCTTTTGGCCCACGAACCCTCTTTCATGGTCAAAACTTGCCCATGGACCCCTTTGACTCAACGCGATGCCTGTTATTACTTGTATTTTATGCACCTGTCTATATTTATATTTTACTTAGGACGTAAAAATCGTTAATAATGTATTCATTGTTATTTATTTTAATTTCCATATTAATAAAAATGTGTCACAATTTTTTTATTTTATATTAAACCTTGCGCGGACTCCCTGACGTTGTTCAGGGACCCCCAAATCGATTTTAATTTTCTAAGGACCCCCTGGGGTCCGTAGGGACCACTTTGAGAAGCACTGGTTTAGACCACACAATTGGCTAGTGTGTGTAATAGAGATGCATTATATATTTTTTTATGAATTTTCATGGCGTAGGTTAGTTGAGGCCGTGTTTTGTCGGCTCCCCGGCAATGTGTTAAAAGTGCACTCCACATTGTGAGCCGTACATCACAATCAGCAGAATCGATGTATCACAATGTGCCCGGTGCACTTAAAGCGCCGAGACCTTGAACCGTGGTCCAGTTTTTATTCATACGGCACTGTGTCGCCGGGACCAGCCAGCTGGGGGAGCAACGCTCTTGCTGGGCATCTCTCAAGGTCAAGGTCCACCCTAAGGACACGCTCCGTACGTTTGAGAATCGTCCGAGAATGCCTCCGTGATTATTTTATTGGGTCGATTTATTGAACAGCTTTTTTTATTAATAGTGAGTCTCGGTTACGATTGACCGGGAAACGACTCGAGTTGAAGGTTGGCGATGTTTTTTGGTCCTGAATATTGGACTAGGTCAAGCAAGGTTAGATCACGCTGCTTAGGTTTTTTTGTTCGCCGTTATCTCGCTTGGGTTAGATAATCTTGAGTGATGCACAAACAAGTTTACTGCGATTTCAGTAAGTTGTAATTAAAAGCTCTCCAATATTGTTACTGAAATTTCTGAAGAGACGACACAAAGCTGAATAAACTTATAAAATAGGTTGATTTGCTATATTTTTCAAATTTATTTGAAATATGCATTGTCTTCAGGTTAGGATGAATGATGCAAGTTTTTTGAGAAAAGCACATCCAAGTTTGCTCGACTAAGTTATTACAAATATATTTTGGTATTCAATATTATTTAAAGCGAGTTCTTAGTAGAATACCATTTTAATATTTTGAATAAATTGTATTTTGATTATTTCAACTTAAGTCAGTCTAAAATCGAAGGAAAAACGCATTGGAACAAGAAAGCTTACGTAGATGCGATATCGGCGCAGTGGCTGTGGAAACTGGCCTAGGATAAATATATGTTCAGTGAGATGGTCACAAACCTCCCCTGAGAAGAGGCCGTTGAAGAAGAAGAAGCTAGTCTATTGTGGAGCCTGTTGAGCCTCGTCAAAATGACGAGCATCCGTCCGGAAGCGGTGCCGGGGCCAGTCGCCAGCTCCCCCGGCAGTTCCGCGCGGACGAGGAAGTACTTCCCCCGGGAGCTGCGCATGAGGAAGCACTGCCCCGGGAGATGCGCACGAGGGTCGAATTGTTTTCCTGGTGCAGCGAGCGCCCCGGCTGCTCTCCTTGGCCGGCAATCGGCCGCCCCCGCCGCCGGAATTGTCCACATTGAATCGACCTTCTGTCGCGCAATGTCGCCAATTCCGCGGGTGATTCAACACTGGAAACTGCGACAGCACAATATAAAAAAAATAAAAATAAAGTGAACCCTACATGTATGAGTGCTTTTCACAAGCTGCACTGTGTAAACTCAAACTTCGACTGTCTTAGTCAAAACCAAATTTTCAATGGCAACCCAATCTTAGCATAACAGATATAATACATTGCTGTTTGCAAGTTTTACATAGCCCAATTTTGAATGGTAACCTAACCTAACGAACCTTAACAAAGTGCAGCTTAGTGGTCTGAATAACTTATGTGTATACCCAAATGGCGAGGAAATACCGATTTTTTTTCACTTATGAAAGATTTCGTCTCTCGCGGACTTCTTGAAACTCAGTCTGAAAAATCCCTCACAAATAAAAACGATAGCAACCTCCGAGCCAAAAGGGTAGTTGAGGAAGACGCAGAAGGCTTTAAAACCAATTATTTTGCTCCTGTTCCAGGTCTCCGATGACGGCACCCCTCGCGTGTTCGCGCTCGCTGCCATTATGACAGCCGCTCCCTCGAGAAGTGCGAAACTGATCGACGTTAAGCTCTTCTTCCACGCCGCTTCGGGAAACCTTCGAATTAGCTAAAAACGCCAACAGTAAGTCGCTTTGATTATAATATAATATAAATATGCCTGGTTTCTGAAAGACCGAAGTGTTCAATAAGGTTTTTCGTCATATAATATATTCAAAGCATTTTCAAAATGTGTATGTTGCATTCACTGTTTAATTTAATATATTGGGCGCTAAAGTATTTTATTGTTAAAAACTTATTGATTGACATACAACCTTCATTAAAAAAAGTATTGTAGTTCATTGATCATATGGCTAGGGTATGGGACAATGAAGGTTTATAAATCATTTTCAATGTAGCTATTGTTTTAAATTTATAAAATAATTTATTAAAATTTGACGATTATAAATTATTTGTACTTACGTATCATAACTACAATGTAAAACATCATTATTATATGTATTATTGTCAGTTATCATATAATGGACATAATTCAAGTAACTTCCTGACATTGTCCCATACATCTTCTTTTGCAATATTTTTTCAGTGGAATTAACATAAAGCCAATATACACGCAGAAGACTCTTACCAGTAGGACATGATTTGTGTAAAGCACGTTTTTGCAGTAACTATTGTCAGGTTGTTCAGCACCACAAATTTTAAACTTCTGAAAAAAAATACCCATGGAAAAGTTACACACAGTTTCAATGCAGCAAGAAACATTACATTTTTTTGTATGAGAGTTTATGAGTTGCTTTTAAATTGAGAAATTCGTACTCTCTTCAAACTGAACAGTTTAATGGCTAGAAGGTATGCTGTGGGTATAACCGTGCGGGATCCCCCGGATGTTAACAAATAAAACACTTGCCAGTCAGCAAAAAGGTAACATAATCCCATGGGTAAAACCCACGCCCGTCTCCATCATCTTATTTTAGAAATTAGATGCAGGCCTAACTGTATATTTTTACATACAAAGAAGATCGCTGGTGGTCAAAAAAGTATGAATATTGTTTGTTTAATATTAAAAAAATATATTTCTAAAACCTATTCTAGGTGATGAGAAGAGTTGTGCAGATCTATTTTACTGCGAAAAATATTTAGAATCAAGGAAAAACCAATAAAACAGATGTAAAAAAATTGCCACAATTTTCGTGCTATTAATTCGATTTAAATTATTTTTTTAAATACATACTTGCATCACTGAACTTCGACAACCTCTACCAAGAAGAGAAATAATCTACAGATAGATTGCGACTGAAAAAAATATTTAGTGATTGATTTTGTTCAACTTCGGACTCGATACAAGTCCGGGCTTGCTTTTAAGACAAAAAATATCAAATTAAATGCTAGGCGCACGTATCGGCGGTCGGTAAATCAAAAAAGCTCTCAATGAAAGTTTAAGTATCCTCTTTATCCGTTTCGTTTTTTTTTTTTTAATGTTTATGTATGAAAATAAAATAATTAAAAAAGAAGTGGAAATTTCCAGTTCCATGTTCCCCGTCGCGTCGCAGTTCGTCAAGTGTTTTAGCATTAAAAAAAATACATTCGCTGGAATTAAGCTGTGACCCCAGAGGCCTCGCGGAGTGACGGGGGTACGACAGCAGCCTTTATTTAATAATATTTAAATTATCGCCGCCACTGCGAAATGCACTTTTAATTATTTCAAATGCGTCAATAGTCCGATGTCTTGCGAATCGGTTTCGAGGCGCGTCCTTTATTTTGACATTGAGTCTTATGCTTTAAGAGTAAATGTATGTATATCTATTTATGGATTGGTCAATCAGATGCGTATTTATTACCCATTACGGGTTTATTATATTTTTACTAATATGATTAGGCTAGGCGTCTTGGCTAAATCAATAGATTTTAAAAATAATGTCTAAAATCGCTTCACTTGTTATTTTGTTCAAAAAAGTCCAGTGCTTGCAAATCACTAAATATTGATTGGCCTGGGCACATTGATTCATATGTAGAGTATGATTGTTAAAATTTCTCAATAAACGGAAGTGATTCGTTAGTACAAGGGTTCGTACACCGGTCATGTAAACCAGGAGATGTGGGTTCAAATCCCACACAAATCACGATGATATTTTTCTGAGAGTTTCATTAAATCATCTTCTATATATGAACTAATGTGCCTAATCATATTAGTAATAGTAAATGTATGCTTAAAGTATGTTATTGTAAGTATCATATTTATAAAAGCTTACCCCCTTATAATAAAACTGGAAATTAAGTTTTTTAGGTTACATTTAGGGGAGGCTCCGAAGGCTATAAATGAATTTTTTTTCATAATTATTTATTATTCTAACAAAATGTGACGGATTAGTTTTAGCGTCATAGCTTGGTGTGATTTCGAATCCCGCCTGTAACACATTTCTAAGACTTTTTCCGTTGTTGCACGCGTGAAAAGATAACACAAAAACACATTTAATTTAAAAAAATCAATAAGCTCCTCTAACAGGTGAGAGCGTTTGGGGTTTGTGTAAAAATGCTTTGAAATATATACACGCAGACAATTTTTCTGTTGCTCGTGCATGGCTGCCATTCTGTACTCAGAGCGTCTGTAATGGAGTAGTAGACTTGGAATGATTGTGGAGGGATGTGCTCTGGAAGTACATGCTTGCTGCAGAAGGAGTATCAGATCTAAACGCCAAAGCTTTGTAAGGAAAGGCTTGTATGATAATGCTATTGGGCAGCAGCAATACGCAGACTTTTTCTTCCAATATATATAGAACTGCGGTGTAGAAGGACCCGGGGACCCACTACATCAGTGTTTCTCAAAGTGGTCCCTACAGACCCCAGGATCATTAAGAGGGTTCTTAGAAAATTAAAATCGATTTGGGGGTCCCTGAACAACATCAGGGGGTCAGCGCAAGGTTTAATATAAAATAAAAAAATTGTGATACATTTTTATTGATATGGAAGTTAAAATAAATAACAATGAATACATTATTAGCGATGTTTACGTCCTAAGTAAAATATAAATATAGACAGGTGCATAAAATACAAGTAATAGCAGACATCGCGGTGAGTCAGGTAGGTTAATAGAGTCGATACTTGCACCAACTAGTCTATAATATGAATTTATGTTGTTTTTCACCCAGGGTCCGTAGGCAAGTTTTGACTATGAAAGGGGGTCCGTAGGCAAGTTTTGACCATGAAAGGGGGTCCGTGGGCCAAAAGAGTTTGAGAGCCACTGCACTACATGAACACTGGCTCAGCATGAGTGTACGCTCAGTGTGAGTGGTCGCCAGTCTCCTCTGGGAGGCACTCGATGAAGAATGTGTCGAAAGATGTGTTGTTCGTGGCTTTTGTGCACAAACACGCGGAAGCAGACGCCGGCGGTGATTGCTATGTCGATGCCGTAGTATGTCCGATTTCGGGCGCACCCAGACACCGCGCGGCCTGCATTCTGATCGGATGCGCCGGCGCCGCTAACCCAGATTGTCACGCCCAGAGCCGCAAAGCTGACCGATTTGCCTTCACGGCTGGACGCTGATTTCTAAACGAAATCGCTCTTCGGTAGGGTCCGGCTCTATACAACTGTGCCCAGAAAAGATCTCGCCTAGTATGATCTTAAGTATTAGAGTTAAAAAAAAATCGTCTTGTCGATTGCAGCTGCTTTACCTGCTGGGCGAACCGCATTGTCGGTCATTAATAGATCGTTTGCTTTCATCGTCACACTTAGCTTGTGCTTTGTGCGTACTGAGCAGAATCTTAAGTGAGTGACGCGGTTAAATGATGCACAATGTAGAATTTATATATTTTTAATATTTTGAACCGCAGTAGAAAACCTTGCTTATAAAATTATATTAGGTAAAAGTTATTTTGTTGTAAAACTAAAAAAAGTACTTTACTTTGCACAAAACATAATCCTAAGATACAATTGCATGTAAATTCAAATGTTTGTATTTCAACATAAAATGTCATTTAAAAAATCAATATTTACCAATGAAACAGACTAGTTAAATTTGTAAGACTCCATATTTTATCGACAAATACGAATAGCCAATCGGCTAAGAAATTACGAGCATATATCATCTTTTGGCCAGTCGGTTTTTCATATTGTTGAATTTATTTTGGATTATGTACTATTAAGATTTGTATATGTAATGTATTAATTTTGAATATTATATAAATTTAAAAAAAATATTTTTTCTGCTTGTTATTTTAGATAAAATGTTTGCGTGTCAGAGGAAGACACATAGTGTAGTTTCACGCTAGTGAAGCACACTTGTTATTACAATGTTGGTTTTATAACATTTTCTGTGTCGACTTTCTTCACAAACAAATATACCTTTTACTGCATTTTTGGTATTGTGCGCTAAAAAAAATTATATACAGCAATGTTGGCTTATAAAAATATCGCATTTTTGGGTGCTTTGCCACGTTCTTTATTGAAATGCCAACGTTTCGGCCCCGGTACTGGAACTACTTCAGGAAGTCGAAAACGACCGCCAAAACCCACGAGCACATATAACTTGATCGACCCTCTTTGTATATAATTTTTAAGAATAATTTTTTTATGTCAAACACGGCCATAATTATCTTTCGTACTATGTATGAACCGCGTGCTTACTTTACTGGGGTCACATACTGGTGCAGTATAATGTGATTTATATACCCCTTGTTTTTATTTAATATAATATAGGGTTGGTTTTATGTATAGGGTTAAAATTAGGTACTGCAAATCCGGCTTTTGGGCTTTAGTGAGATTATCGTGCGGTATTGAAAATACAACAATATCAAGATCTCCATTGCGCCAATCGAGTTAAAACCCATTTATGTTATCTCCGACTTTTCACTTATCTAATTGAAATAAAATACAATTATCCGAATCGTTACGTTAGGTCTGGCAACGTTTCGCAAGCGCATCCTCAACTTTTTGTGTGCCGTAACCCTGACTGGCCAATTAGACTGTCTGCTTTTAAATTTTAAGACATACATTACTTTGTCTGTAATTTCTGAATAATGATACACGTATGCAATAATGATATTTCAGTTGAAGTGAATTACAGATTATTGCGACTAGCCATCTATCTATTTACATGCCAGTGGTGTGCGGTGGAGACATGCAATGTATCAAAATATGTTTGTTTGTAGGTTATAGTTTTGTGTGTTAGTGCTTTTATATATGTACTAGTATTTTTATAAATTGTATTTGAGTAAATCTAAAAAAAAAAATTGTGCAATTAAAATTATATTTTATACATTATGAAAAAAAAATAAATCAATTTTTATTTGTTATTTTGATTTTATTATCATGATATTGGCGGCTATTTCATATTACACTAATAAAAAAATTAAAAAAACAACGTATCCGCTGCCAACTATGTAGCACACAGCGAAATTTCAAATGAAGCATTTCTTACCATAAATTATAAAGACACTACCGGTTTTTTTTTTCTATAGTACGAAACACGATAATTTTCATTGATAAAGCAGAAATGTATTTTTTGTAAATAACAAATTGTTTCACGCAAGGCGGTCATGTCGAATCGCAGAACGGTTTTTTCAACAAATCATTTTAATATTAATTTGATAATGACTTCTTACGTCTTCGGTGAGAATGAAATTACCTTAAAATTCGTAACAATGAGCGAATATGTGAAAGTAATGTACATCATGCTCTCGGAGAGGATATTCCGCCAACTTTCTTTGCACAATACGTGCATATTATATATATTTTTTATCTTATTTGCTAGTAGGTAAAACACCTACCAACATGGGTATTGAGTACACGCTTTGACGGATGGTTTAAGTAATGCAATATGCGTTTTTTTATTGTGCTATTTTCTACGCCAATATGCTTATTTATTAACGACTTAAATGTTGAATAACAAAATAATTATGGCTGACTTTTCGTTTATAGTTTTTTTTTTAATATTGTTTAGTAACGGAGCGATGTCAAGATAGAGCGTCATAATAGATGATTACCAGTAACGTTGACTCGCATACTCGTTTTTTAACTAATTTTTACTTAATATTATTAATAAAATACTTGAGTGATTTTTCCTCATGTTAATATATATTGGTGACCGGTTTCCCCAACCTTTCACGTTGGCATTATCAAACTGAGTGAGAATTAATATGATAACAGGTAATTAAGTAAACAATTGTTAAGGGTTGTTAGAGAGAGAATGATTGTCAGGTGGTGAGGTTTAATTTCAATTTAAGAGTTATGTGAGTTTAATGTTTCTGACAAATGGAGTATTATAGATTATTGCAAATTTTTGTGAACGATTCTATACAAAACAAATGCATTTATATTTGTGGAAATGGTAGTTTGGGATGCAGCAGCAGTTCTCCTATGTTGGGGTAATCCTGTAGTGCATAACATGTGGAAAACCACTCAAGTATTTTATTTAAAATATTAAAAATATATTTGAGCGAGTACTCTGTGTCAAAGATATTGATTATTTAAATTTTTATTTATGTAATATCCAAATATGCAAATGTGTTATTCGCGATTCATTTGCATGTATATGCAAAGGTGTTTCCCATTTTTTTAAAAGTAGTAGTGCGGATCAATCTCATCCGTTGGTGACGGAGTTTCTTAACCTGTTAACCGGGGAGTTCCCTTTTTAATTACGCAACATACAACGGGCGCGTACTCTTTCACTAGAACGTGTCTACCGACTCTATTTTGTACGTATCCAGATTGCTTTCACTCAAAATAAACAACTTCATTCCAAATCTAGCTCTTTTTGTAGATATATATATATATATATTGTTTCCAAGATAAATTCCCTTTCCATAATAAAAGAGATTCATATAAACATATATTTCAAGGACGTATTCATACGTCCTACCCGTACCCGATATTGTTTACGTTGGACGTATTCATACGTCCCGCTCGGTTAACAGGTTAACCCTTTGAACTCCGGACTTTTTTTTTTGTTTGTTTTTTTTTTTAAATTAAACACTGTGAATACGTCCGAATGGCAGCAATTTCTTTGCAAAACTGACAAAAAAAGTTTATACCTGCTCTAATACGCACCTAGACTTATTATAGGGTAGGGGGTTCCCAACCTTTTATTGACAAGAAAAAAAAATTCCAACGTCCTCTTTGCCATAACAGTTATAATTATACCAATTTTATTTCTATATAAAAATACAATAGAGATATTTCATAACGCCCCTCATTTTCTCATGGACCCGCCACCGCCCCCTTGGAAAGCTCCAGCGCCCACTGTGGGGCGGTACCGCCTCTAATGGGAGCCTATGGGGTTTGAACAAAAGTGCACTATGGCGACTTATAGTCGCCAACGGAGTGTCAAAGGAATTTACCATGTCGACACATTTTCGCCAAAAGGTATTTTTCTGGTGAAAATTTTTTTTTTTTTAATTTTCCATCTTGGTTTTTTTGGTCTGGGAATGCCAGCGCTAGGTTTTGGGCCACGGGGACGTGACGGGCCTGGGTGCGGGCCTGGGCCTCCCCGGCGGGCCTGGGCGCGGGGCTGGGCGCGGGCCTCCCCGGCGGGCGCGGCGGCGGCCAGTCGCGCAGCAGCGCCCGCACAGGCCGCACGCGCCCCCGCCCCGCTTGCCCCCCTGCCCCGCGAGTGTCCGCCCATTCCGCGCATCTCTCGCGTATTTGTTATTATTGTGCAGCACCGCGAGCCGCGTCTCACTCCCGAGCACGTCTCTCCCCAGCTGTGTCGATAGCGACTTTTATATTATGTAAGTCCAATACGAAAAGTTATGTTTTGTTATTTTATGCGTATTTGTTCATTGTTTGGATATTTTAAACATTTAATAGTAAACTTCATATTTCCAATTTTTACGATAAAATCACTGAATGAAAACTACGTATGCATAAAATTACTAAGTCAACGGTAAATTTGCTGTTGTTGCTGTCAAATTTTGTATCTGTAGCGTTTATTTTATATTTTATTAATTGTATAATTTTATAAATTTTATTCAGTATTAGCTTACTTAATTGTATCGAAATACTTCTTTCTGTGACAGTGAAGTAGACTTGGTGAAATTATTCACTCGTGATATTAAAGTTATGTTGTAATATTTAAATGTCATTTTATCGAATTGACTAGACAAAAAATATAATTTAAGGATAGAAAAAAAGCATTGCAAGTAAATAATGATTTACTCATAATTGCATATAGTTTTTTTTATTTTTTACATTTATTTATTTTTTCTCTTCGGTGTATTAAATAATAATTTGTATTTATGTTATTATAGATTTTTCATATATTCATTTAATATTTCGATCGTCTTATGAATTTTCCCTAAGTTAAATAATATTAATATAAAATAGTTTTTATTTGTGAATTTATGTTTTCAATCTGGGTTTTGGGAAAAATATTTTCGAGACAAATTGGGATGATTTTTTCGCCGTTTCATTCGTTAAGCTATTACTTTAAAACATAGTGTATGCGGATTTAAAAAAAAAAATTGTTGATTATTATCAGTGAAATAAAATGACTGAATGTGTAAAAATAATTTTATAAATAATTTATAAATACCTACAAGTATATTTTAATGATTTTATAGTAATTAATATTTTTATAAATGTTTTTTTTTATACGAATGACGATCAATAAAATGGTCATTTTAATTTTGGTTGTTACAATTTTGACTTTGAAATTTGTTTATTCTTTGCAAGTATTTCCTATCAATTACGATTTTGAACAATTTCATTAATTGTTTTTAAACTTGCAGATAACATTTGAGGTACTGAAATTAGAAGTGAATAGTATAAATACTGTTAATTATTATGAAGTTGACTTAGTGAAAACTTTCCGTTATAATTAAATAATACAAGTTGAGTTATTTATCAGAAGAATTTTGCATGCAATCAGAGTGGTTTCGTCCATAGTCTACAGCAAACATTCGAAGTATAGTTTTTATTGTTTGTTCTACAGTGATAAGCTGTATTTTATTTTTTAGGTGTAACGTTCTAAACTCTGCCTTTAACACTTTTAGCAAACACCCGTAGGTGATACTGTTTTCGGACGCCATTACAAAATCCTAATTCTCGATCCACTCTCTTATTGTGAAACACACCACGTAACTTCACAACATAATAAATTAACGCGTCTTCGTAACTTTCTTTTTGATCAGATTTAAATAAATTCGACAAGTGGCGCGGACAGAGCACGCAGTTCGTCACATCGCGACGCATTGCATGACTCTCGCGCGCGCCTGCTAATGAACTTACCATATTTTTCAACGTGCTAAATGGTATACTTTTTTTCTTTTCAAAACACAGTGAAAGTTTATTACACATTTTCAACCACAGCTTTAAAAAAAAAGAAAGAAAAACCACAATATTTACTACTATGCACACATAAATAATTTTTTTTTTTTTTTGTTTTCGATGTCTTTTAAATTTGCATTGAATCGATCACGTAACCTTTTTTACTTGCACCTGAGAAATATTTATTTTTAATTTCACATGCTCTCGTTTCTGGTTCATACTGTCTTCATGTTAAATGCGTTCGCACGTATCGAAGTTCACACACTCGGTTTCCGAGCTTTCGTCGAAAGCTCTCCCGGCAGGTGTAATTGTTTGCCCGACCTTCGCGACTCGCTAACACATTGCTGTCACGTACACGTGGCTGTTCTTTTAAATAACCACAAAATACAAATATCCTGAGTGTTTTTTTTTATATTGTTAAATATCCGTGTGTGACAATACTACAGATTGTTTTTTTGTAAATCAGCCGGTGTGTTTTAAGAGGACGTGGTTTTTGTTTGTTCATACTTAAGATATCTTGAAAATGTCAATAGTTTAATTTTAAATCATTGTTAGCATGCTAATATACCTGTATAATTAGTATTTAGGTATATATTTTGATATTCGTAGATATTTTAATTATAATTAAAAAAATATATATTTGCGTTAGAGAAATAGACTCAACTATTTAGAAATATATTTTTGAATGGCGAAAAAATTCAATAGTAGTTCAATCAAAAGAAAACTATTCTTATTTTTTGCATTAAAAATATAAAATTTATTAGCATTATTTAAATGTGCAATATCGCTTTTCTTGATTTGGTAATTTACAAGAATTGGTCTGCTCAATCATGCTTTGCTTTGCTCAACCAAAATTTATTTATTTGATTATATTAATTAAATTAAATTATTCGAGTCATTTTTACGATAAAAGCCTTACTCAACGCTCGTACAAAAAATCAGTCCATCGATTGATAAAAATGTGAACAGAACGGTCGGTGAATGTGTGGAATCGAGTTCATGTTTTTTTAATTAAGTTATTTGTGAGAGATGTTGAAAATTCTCCTACTGCTATTGCAATATCACAATGCAAGCGCAAGAGCGATTTACGACAATTTTGTTGTTTTTTTACGCCACAAGAGTTGAAAAGAACTCACAGATAATGCGTACCTCTGCGGACATGTTAAATATGTCAACAGAATTGTTGCGAAACCTTAGGTAAGTATACAAGTTGATTTATATATCGTCGGTAAAACGTATTTAAATTTATAAAATTCACTGCAGTCTACACGAGCAGTGAATCTCATTAAAAATTAAATTTTATTAGTTTGCTTAGATTAATTGGTAGTATTATCGTGAACACAAAACTAAAGACGTTGGTAAAAAATCAATCGGTTTTAAACTTTACAGCGATAATTTTTCAACTTTCATCCCAAATAAATCATCCAATAATAAATTAATTTACGCAATCCGCTCTCTAGAGGAATTGATGAATGGTTTCGCCGACTCGCACATTTCTATTTTCATAGCTACATTAACTGTTTAAATGTTAAAATATCACTAACATTTCATTTATATTACAATTCTTTGATTCTTTTTATTTATGATAGTCTCTATATAATATTATAAAAGGTTATTTATTTTTAAACCTGCATGGGTCTAAAAATTTAGTAATAGTCATTGCAACATTATGGTACATCTGTAAAGGCTTTGAAGCGACCTGAAGAAGCCCTGAAAAACGTATAAATAAAAATTGTCATAATCTTCTAGTTATTTGGCTACTCATATTTATTATTAAATTATAAATTATTATTGAAAAAATATATGTGTCGTACTCATTGGGATCACTTTTACTTACTATATAAGCGCTTTCGCCTTTCAAGTGTCTCTTCAAACTCAGTCGGACTATTCATATTTATTGTTCAAACGTTGAAACCAGTTTTTTTTTTCATATATAAATATATATATAACGCAAGATTTGAATTAAATAGAAAACGCAGTTTTTAGTCTTTTGATTGTTATTTTTTAAATGAATCATAAAGTCAATACAATGGGGTAACCCTAAACTGTCAGCTGTCAAATTGTTTTTTTTAAGTGTTTCCAAAACTTTACTGCAAAAATGGCGACAAATTCAAATCTTGCGTTAATTTTGGGACACCCTTATAATTTTGGGACACCTTTATATATGTATATATATAGCCTTATTTGCGGGTGTTGCAGATGCCTCTAGATCTAAATTCAGCGTTAAGTTCACGTGGAGTAATTTCAGAGCCGTTTTCCTACGTTTCGCGGTTGCTCGCGGTTCGTCTCGGGCAAGCGGTTGGGGGCGGGGCCCGGCGTTGCGCCACCGGCTTGCTTCACGGCGGAAATGTAGGTTACCCGCTCGAACGTCCGGTGCGCGAGCGACCGAAGCCTCACGGGCGGCTCCGCTGTATTTTCAGGCTTTCAAGGAAACCGGCGAGGTCGCGCGCTAGCGGTCATGAACCAACTCAATTGGATTGATCCCATTTTCATAAACAAACCCCTCAACAAAATAACTCGTAATTTATTCATTTGTCAGTGTCAATACAAATCGTGTGAGACTGTGCCACAAGCTCGAGTACATCAGTTTGAAATCCACATGCTAGATCGAGGATCGAACCTGAACTAACAATGACTGAAAATTGCGTGTAAACAAATAGATATACATAATCAAAAATGATAACTTTTCAGTGATTGCACCAATAAAAAAATATGAATAATTTTTTTAGACGATTTTTGGCTTGGCTTTAAGTCTGAAATGCCCTTGAGAGGCAGAAGAGCGGACACATACAAATTAAACAACTTTGTCGTGAATATTTATTTTACTATATAAATTTTAAATGTTAATACGATAGTAGAATAAAATTTACATTTATTTTATTAAACACGAACTTTTTTGAAAAATGTATAATTTTGCGTATAACTTGATACCCTTGTCACAAATTTTGTGTTTTGAGACTAGTATTAAAATAAATACGGGTGTACAATTTGATGTCTATAGATAACACTTAAATATAGTATGTATCTACGTTTTAATTCAATATAAAATTGAAAGTAATTTGTTTTGAAAATGGACACGAATTTTTATTATCAAAATATCCCGCCCACGGACATTTACATTACGACATTCAAAATCACGACATAAGGTTTTACTATAATAAAATTTTATCAAATGTATCTCTGCACTCTGAATTTCTAATACGTACCATTGGAATACCATATATATATATATATATATATATATATATATATATATATATATATATATATATAGATAAAGTATTAAGAGAGATTTATCTAGTATTATATTCAACTGTCTGTCTCACATTTACCGTTTATGTTTTTTAACAATTTTTATTCACTACTTGCCTCATACAACGTGTTTTTTCTGATTAACGTTGGTTTTGTACTTTTTTATTCTATTGATTATCTCACTGTTAACATTTATAATTTTTAACCATAATACTTTTCATGGGTACTTGAATTTTTTTTCTAAGAAATACGGTTTTTGTAGTTGGTTTTGAAAAGTAATAAATATGTTTTTGTTCTCTTTCATTAGATATCTGGTCTTTTTTTTATATATTTCAGATAATTTTTAAAGACTCATTATTTTTTAATCTTTACTGCTTTTACTTGGTATTTACTTACTTCGTCGTATCATCTTTTCTGTGTAACACGTTTTTGTTGCTTTTCCAAGATACTTTCAGTTCTACATAATTTCTATTTTAGTTGAAATATAACGACATTGATTAAAGCTTTTTTTAAATTTTTGGTATGCTTTTATTTGGCACGATAAACGCATTGATTGATTTTTAATCATTCCAAATGACTTTTATACTTAATATCACATATCTGTATGTTATGTTTAAATTAATACTTAAGAATATCTATATCTGATAGGCCGATAAATTATCATAAAAAATACGTACAGTGAAGGAACAAAATACAAATATCAACATAAATTGCTTCTCTCTAAGTTTATTTTAACTGAGTCAATGCCATCGTTTATTCACATTAATTTTATGTAATACTTTTGTTACCTATAATTTTTATATAATTATTAAAAAAAGTTAGTTTGTTGTATATATATTCAAGGATAGTACAGCACACATATAGGTAAATACAATGTGGCCAGTTTTTAAGTTTAATATTATTTTGACAATCTCTTTTGCCACCTTCAGAGTATTGCCAGGTTACATGTCGATTTACTTATTAAGTACAAGGCATTTTCGCTCGATATTTTCTACTTGAGCTCTACAACATTATGTGTATAGATATAATTTTATTGATCTAAAAATTAGTTTTAAGATAATTACGGCTGTGTCCGAAAAAAATCGTCAAAGGGTTTTCCGTCCGTTCAAGTTTCATATGGATGGCAAGCGTTCGCAGTGACTACTAGACCTCGAGGCGATTAGATGGAGTTCTGATCTGAACTGCATGCCACTGTTGGGATATAAAACGAAGTTGTGCATAACGAAGTTGGCAAGCTCTACTTTACAACATGAGTGTATATTAAACAATTTAAAATTTCACATTTTTTAAAAATCATTACGCACTTAGCGCACTGCGGCCTCAATATTATTAAGACAGATATTTGTCTTCCCACAGTTTACTAGAAGAAGGCGAATCAACATTTCGCAAGAGCAAGACCTCTTGCAAAACTAATTGAGCAGGGAGACGCGCGGGACCGGAGATCGTGTTTCTGAACACTCGGTGGCCAGGCTCTGTGCAATCTCCGCAGCCGGGCTGAGCCTCTCCTAAACTCTTCAACACTGACTTAAACTGCAATAGATGTCGATGATATCTCGTGTATCTATTTAAATGCAATAATAATATATAAAATATCACGCTTTATAAAATATTGAATACTTTCGCCTTCAAAGGCTTCGGCAGACTAGTGGCAGAAGTATGATAAAGCCAATACCAAAAACACTCATAATTTCTTGGTCTGTTAATTACACAATTTTTAACTACTAAAATTTTCGAGATAATGAAACTCCTAGAACAAAACTGCACCGTTATCTTTTTGTGCAATTTCAGACAGCTTAAGTCATGACAGTCATGTTGATGACAAACGTTGATAATGCAGAATTCGTCGGCCAAATTAAAAAAAAAGCAAATAAAAGCGAAGAGAAACTCATGTTTTTCTTTGGAAAAGGAAAATATCATAAGCATAGAAATCAAACGTTGACGTGTTTTATAGTAAATTTTTGTTGCTGTTGCACGAAGCTGAGCAAAGCAGTTCTGCGTGTAACCGGGTACTTGTTTTGTCTATTGTCATGCGACGGAATAATCATCAAATATTGAAAGAACAACTCAAAAGATAAATTAATATTTTTTATATTATAATCTTTGAAATGTAACGTATAGTTACTCCTTAAAAATTTCTGGTCCAGGTGGTTGTAGAGTTTCTATAAAATTATATGCCATGAGACATATTGTCGAAATGCTGTCGAGACCCTTAAAAAGCGAAAGTACTATTACCATAATAATTATAATATTATCAATCGTTTAGTTATTCGGCTATGAAAATTTGTTTTATTTTTTTAACGTGTGTCTTTAATCAGTACGCCGTTCTTGATTTTAATACATTTTAACGGTTTTTTGTCTTATCATTTTGCTTGTAGCTGATAAGGTTTTTAATATCCATTCATGCGACTATTACGTACCTGGGTATCTATTTACATATCTCTGAAGTGGCTGCGCGATTTCAAAAGTAGAGACAAAATATTCAAACACATTAGCCAGGTGTGAATTAACATTTCAAACCATTTGCAATGGAAATAAACAATATACTGTAAGATTCTACTCTAGGTTTCGTTGATTTTTTAAGTATGGAAAATCTGAATAGAATATTAGGTATA
Source organism: Atopsyche davidsoni (assembly GCA_022113835.1). NCBI lineage: Eukaryota > Metazoa > Arthropoda > Insecta > Trichoptera > Hydrobiosidae > Atopsyche > Atopsyche davidsoni. The sequence continues at coordinate 17,040,847 of JAILWY010000009.1, read as the reverse complement.
TGAAATTGAAGAATTAAACTATTTGCATCGAATTAAGTCAATTGATTAAAGCAATTTGCTGCATATTTTCTTTCATAATATATCATTAAGTTTTATACAATTGTTTATCACGTTTTGTCGCAATTAAGTCATATACAAAAAAATAGTTTAAGTATAAATTAAAAAAAAATATATATATTTATTAAGTTTACTGTTGATTTTTTTCGATTGTATATAATATAAATTATTTTTCAATTAAATATATCTTCGTTATTATTATTCACAAATAATATAAAGCTATTATTTGTTTGAAATGGTAATATTTTATTATCGTAAATTTTTCAGTGTTGAATTATTTTTCAAATAAGAATTATTGAAAACTTTTTTACTATAAATGCGGATTTAAATTTTTGAAAAATTAATAATTAAAGAATATTGCTTATATCACGAATAAAAGTATTACGATCGAGGTTCGAAGGGACTTTTCTCAATATATTTTATTGCAAGTGTTTGCCCCAGTCCGCTATCGCTGGTCAGTCTGCAAGGGCGCTGTCAAGGTGCTCTGTGTTTTGTTTAATCTCAATTTAATTTGTGTCTCACCTGTACTCATCTTGCACAATGCTCGCTGAAGGAGAAAGCACTTTTTGTGTGATTCGGTCGTCGATGATGCCCGCTGGCGAATTCGCGTTATAAAACAGCTGTAACCGTCCGCCGTGACGCCGTTACATCTTTGTTTGTCGAATTGCGTTGAAAATGACTTCAGACATCAATCGGCAAGAGTGGGGTAAAGCACACTGCTATTGGAACACTTATTGACCTGGCTTTTAGATATTATCTCTATAAGATGTTAAATGTGCTACTTGCTGTCTCAATTATCACTTTAATTTTTTTTACGAGGGAGTCTTGATTAGGAGAACTCCTGACGATGATAAAAAAGCGTAGGCATTCTTATAAAAATAGCTGGTTTTCCAGGGACAAATCCAAAATAATATTTAAAATAAATCGGCGTATTTTCGTCAAAAAATAATTGTTTTAAATCCAGCTTTCTAAGTTAATGAGATTTCTATCAACAATCGGTCATATTACATAACTTTAAACAACGTCGTCACATTATTATAAAAAGTAAATTATTTTGCATACATAAATAAATTATTCGAATCAGCGACGTCATCACTCGACATTTTTTTTATTGAATAAATTATTCATTCATAAAATTCGTATAAATAGATCATCGAATATTATTAAATATTAGATAATGTCTATTTTTAATAAAGTAAGTGAGAATTGAACCCTTTACGTGCTCCAATATTATCTACATTATTTTCTCTAGTGTATGTAAAATCATACACTTATTGTAAATTTGACAGCATAAAATTTTTACGTAATATTATCTATCAGATAAGCATAATTAATTTTTGCACCCAATCGCCAGTTATAAAATGTTAATTAATGGAAATATTTATAAGCTTAAATGAATTATTGAATTTTATATTTATTACACAATAAAAAGGTCATTTAGCTTTTTAAGTAATCATAACTTAGATTTTTTTAAAGATAACGAGTTTTTTTTTTAAATATAAATTTTACAAAAAGTGTACAGGTATAAGTGAAATGTATTATAGGTGCGAAGAAAAACATACTTTTGTATGCGATTCGTTAAATTTAATGGACATCTATTATTGTGTTATTTCAATAGCCTGAGTAATTCAGTTTTTTTACGCGAAGTGCTAATTTTTGAAACTTGTTTTTTGAAGTGTCAAATTAATGCAAAAAATGCTTACACGCGGAGACCTAAACAAAAGGGGCTCAACACTGGAACATTTACCTTTAAATATGTAAATTCTATTAATAAATTTTATCACAGTTGTATTCATGAGCTATCGAGTAGTTCCCTCAAGATCAAAACAATGGCAGTGCTTACATGTTGAAACCAAAAAAAAAAAGGACTCAGCACTGTAATATTTATTATTCAACAAAACTCACTGACAGTGAAAAGACAACGCTATGCGAATTGATAGATCACAACGTGTTCAGTAAATTTGATCACGGTTGGTGTATTCATGAGCTTTCGAGCAGTTCTTTCCGGAGGTGGTGGCGATGGCGATGGCGGTGGCGATGGCGATGGCGATGCACATCGCACGGATCCACCGTCAGAATAATTCACAGCCGCATTCAGTCAAGGCTGGCAACTTTCTCTCGTCGTTCACTCAACCTGCGGCCCGGCCCGCGCCCCGGTCAGGTTTGACGGAGACACTGTGCGGTTGGACCACCGACTTGTCCATGCAACGCGATCTATTCAGACTCGGAGATTATCCAACTCTTTTTGGAATATCACAACTGGATTCCGGAACGGACTTCCTCGGAGGGTAGTTGTAATATTTTGAAAAAACGTTTTGGCCTCACTTATAATCTACTCTGTTTTTTAACTTTGTATTCTTTCCACACTTTGAGTTTATTATATATATATTTTTTGCATGACTAGTTTCGACCATATAAAGTTGGTCATCATCAGATGCATAACTAAACATAGTGAGTTTAGTTATGCATCTGATGATGACCAAGTCTATATGGTCGAAATTAGTCATGCAAAAAAATATATATATATATAAAACTCAAAGTGTAGAAAAAATACAAAGTTACCTTTATCATTATAAAAATGGATCTACACAAATCAAATGCCTTGTCCCTCAACAAGACTACTCTGTTTTAGCATGATTTATAAATCATTTATTATTTTTTGTTCTTTGATTGTTTTTTTTACATGACTTAATTTACAACTCAATTGATGTATTTTAACAAATTATTCCATTTATCTACGAACGTAACGTAACTAACTTCTAACCTAAGTCAGAAGATTATGAACATTTTTGTTTGCCTTAAAAAAATCCAAGAAAGTCAATTAGATCTTCGTAATTATAATCTGAATAATTCACGCGCTTATTGCGCTATCCAAACCACACATGAATAGCCGACTGGCTAGGATATAACGTGATTTCTCGATTGACGTTTATATTAGTATTACAAACTAAACCGGTCTGTCGCCGATATTAACGTGCCGCGCCTGAAGGTTCAGCACGTCCATCCATCACAATCGGGAGCGCGACTCCGCCCGGGATTGGGTTTGACAGGCCGGCCTTGAGACACTGACTCACTTGCTGTGGAGATCTACGCAAAGGCCCTGCCCGCGGACCCCCGAGCTGTGGGCCGCGGGGGCTGCGATGTCCCGCGCACCCCTTTGAAGAGCAGGCTCTGTGTACATAAGAATAAATATTTTCAATAGCAAAATAACCCACTTGGGGCACCGTGGCATGTGAAGGAGGATTGTAATTGATAGCCAATTTAGCGGGGATTTTCTAGGGTGAATGTCCACCGCCACTCCGGCCTCGCGGGTCACCACTCACAATATAATATCGGTCATCGCGTATATTTAGCCTCAATGTTTGTAAACTTTGATATTGGAGGCACTTATTATTGGAGGCAGGTTATTTTACGTTTATTATTAAATATTTAATGAATCTTTGGGCCGCGGGGGCTCGGCAGAAGCACGTCCCGTGCACCCCTTTAAAAAACAGGCTCTTTGTACTCGAGAATAAATATTTTTGCTTCTGTATACTAAATATACAGTACAATAAACACTATTGTTTTTCTGTGCAGACTTTTACCGTCACGTTGTACCTTCTAGCAAATGCAGAATACTATAACAAATTTTATAAAAATACGTCTTTCTCATAATCATGAAAGAGCGGAAAAAAGAGGAAAAAAGAGCAGCTTGTTGGAATTCAATTGTGATATTTTTTTTTAAATGTGTTTTTATTGATTTTTTTCTACTTGAAAATGCCAATAGTGAAATTAGTCGAAAACAGAAAAAAAAAGTGAAAAACCACTAAAAAAGTTCTCTTTAAAAATATTAATAAAATTATAAATGATCTGCGTTAGTAAAAAAAATTGATGATATTTTTTAAGGATTAACTTCTTTTTTTTTTTTTTTCAAAGATGTAATTCATAAATTTTTCCCGGGATATATGACACCTTTTTACATGAATATTTTTTTGTCTTAAATTAACGAGTCTGCTATTAATGTGCTATTCATTTTGTTACTGTGAAAATATTTATGTTTCTTAAGATTGAACGTCATCGCATTATCCGCAGTCAGAAATCCAAAAACCTGGAAAACCAAACAGATCTTTTACTCTGACTCGACATTAACCAAGTGAAGTTTCTTACCTGGAATGCATACCGAGTCGCTTAAAGTACTATAAGTTACCAGAACTTGTTTATTTATAAAACATAATACTTGGTACAGTATATTGCGGTTAAAAATAAGTATAACACGAAGTTTTTAAATAATATCATTTTTTAAATCGTGAGTTTTACTTTTTTGTTGAGATTACCGTTGAGATTTTAAACAAGGTCCCCAAAAGTTTGAGAATCACTATCACACAAACATAATTGTATCTAGTAATGGCCAATCACCTGATTAGCCTACTTTTGCCAGCGCTACATTAAGTAACCAGCGGTGCTTATTACTGCTTTTTTGTAGCACCGCCAAACATGTTGCTTTAAAAAAAACACGTCGTATTACTCAACGGCTTTTTTTCCAGAGCATCTGATGCGTGATTATTCTTTTTTAGTTATTGATTAATCAGAAGATTATGCGTATTAGTAATTATCAATTAGTGCGTGGAGATTGCGACGGCAACTGCACAATTGTGAGATATTGTTAATTAAACTACGATCATTTGCGGTTCATCGTGATAAGACCAAAATATCTTGGCCCAGTTAAAAGCTTGCTACATTTGCTTGGGCTCGTTTTCAGTACACTCGTTACGTATGAAATATTTTGTTGAGCAATATATGAGGGTCCCTTTTGTCGAAAAATATTGTTATTGTAAAGCAACTGCAACTAAAAGAACAGGGTTTAACCAATTTTTTTGGTAAAAAGCACATATTTGTTTTTAACACGTTTTTGAAATTATTTTTATTAAAAAAAAAATTAGATATATAGTATACACACTACAATCTCTGCTCACATATATAACATCAAAGGGAAGATAAAAAAAATGGGACCTCCAAGTCGTTGAACAGCTTGAAGGTTAATTAAATATGAGTTTAATTAAGATGTAAGGTTGAGGTCAGACTCGACCACTGTGCAGTCTGCTCAACAGGAAAAGTACACATTAGGCTGATTGAGGAGGTCTCAAAGAAATTTCTCTCGGCGATAAGCGTTGGGAGCAGTTGGGAGCGTTTAAAGGCAGTTTTGCTTTGCGCATTTCTGATTTGGCTTTGTTTTGTATAGAGAAATCCCAAAAAACCAAATTGTTTATTAAAATTAATATTTTTGCCTGAAAATACTTGGTGGAATAATTTCGCCATACATATCCGTCAAATGAGCATGCTAAATACCAGACCACGTAGCTGTTATGTAGTAATAAACCTTTTTACTCTCAAGAGTGATAATAATTATTGTGACGCACCAGTCGCCTGCACTAGCGTGCTGAACCTCGTTCACATATTTTGTATCTCTTGTATACTGTGTTTTGAAAGTACTAAAACTATAATCAAATCAAAAAAAGGTCGCCAAGCAATATACGGTTATTATCACGTATGATATCATTCGGGATGGAATAATCAGAGATGACGCTGCTTATTCAATAGCAAAATAGTCCGCTTGGAGCAAACCGGGGCACCGTGGCATGTGAAGGAGGATTGTAATTGATAGCCAATTTAGCGGGGATTCTCTAGGGTGAATGTCCACCGCCACTCCGGCCTCGCGGGTCACCACTCACAATATAATATCGGTCATCGCGTATATTTAGCCTCAATGTTTGTAAACTTTGATATTGGAGGCACGTGTTGTCCTGAAAATATATCACGTGAAGTTATTTTACGATTAATATTGAATATTTAATCAATCAATCAATTGTGTACACAGTATGTTTTTAAGTAGTAAGTTTTGTATATTTTTTTCATGTTAAAATTTACAATGTATCGATTCTGAATCATGAAGGTTTTGTAGGTCCTGTTGCTGCTCACTTAACTTTCATGCATGTTGAAGGATGAACCGCTCTCGCCAGTAATTTCGCCATCATCATATGCTCCATGCGGCCGTTACAAGTCGAAGGTTTTCTCATGGTGATGTTATTACCTTTAGTCATTACGAATTCCCAGACTTGAGCAGTACCTCCATGCATTTAACCATCGCCTAACCTTGAATCATCCTCTAGGTCTCGCTCGCTCATTCCAGCCCAGTGACATTGTACTCAAAGTGACTAGGTCGCAAGTTTAACTTAACTTAACGTAATGATGTTTTCTACTAGTATATACATTAATATATACTATATACACATTTATAGTATTTACTAATAATATTCAGGCCAATTTGAATCGATTACCCTAATGATTAAATTGATTAAGTAAATCGTTATATATATAAGGCAGTTATTTATATCTTTTTACCTTAATTCAGACTTACGATTATTCAGCTTTAAGACAGCGGCACGAGTAAAAACATTGTATCAAACAGCAATGTCCAACTCGCGTGTTAGCGATATTTTTGATAGTAATTTAACAATTTACTTCTGATTATACCGGCTCAGTTACGTGATCTTTCATTCGATAAAGTTTACCCTAATGTAGCAATTATTTTTTTTCCAAATAGAGTTGTACCTATATATCAGAAATATTTTTCCTGAAAGTATGACGTAGGTTCCTACATTTATCGTGATTAATATTTTATTGGATTATTGAACCTTCTTGTAGTTTTTTTTTTAATTTTCCTCATAGTTGGTGTATCAAAAACACGAAAAACAATATATCAGGTTTCTGTCTTGACTTTAATAATATTTGCTTAACTCATTGTACAACTAAACTGCCAATGCAAATGGTTTAGAAAAAAAACTCTTAGAATAATACGTGGCGTGTAGTTGAAATTAGAAGTGTCAGTATAGTTACCATTTTTTTAAATAAATTTTTTTTTTCTTCATCAAACATCTCTCCTACGAGGAGGTTGGCTACCATTTCACTGAGCATATACTCATGCTGAGCCAGTGTTCATGGTTTTCTAAAGGGAAAAAAGTGTAGTGGGTCCCCGCGTTTTACACCGCAGTTTTATATTCGAAGGAAAAGTCTGCGTATTGCTGTTACCCAATATCATTATTATACAATCCTTTCCTTACAAAGCACTGGCGTTTAGATCTGATACTACTTCTGTAGCAAGCTACAGAAACAATAGTAGGAGCCTTTCATGTACAGGGTTAGGCAGGGAGGTATGGTCAAAGCGACCCGTATACGTCACTGTCAAATAATGCTACACGTGAGACGTGAGCGGAACTCGCGGAAGAGGTGCTTGTTGTTCTCTATATACAGACATTCAGTGACATGAGGAATACAGTCAAAGTCAAAGCCACTTCAAGAAAACGTGGTTATCGTGTATGTTGAAATTCAGTCAAGTCATCGTCAAAAGTATTGCATATACAGGGTTAGACAGGGAGGTATGGATGATTTGAATGGGGCGCTGAAAAATGAGTGTGTAACTGTTATTTCAAATCATCCCTCCACATTCATTCCATGTCCACAACTCCATTACACACGCTCTGCGTACAGAATGGCAGCCATGCACAAACAACGGAATGGGGAAAGCATTGAATTTCAAGATGAAATAAAATTAAAATTTTCTACGTTTTAAGGTCGTTTTTAGAGATTTTTCAAACCCCTGAAAAGTCCAGATTATTCCAAAACACTTTCATGGCTTTACCGGCGCCGATTTGGGTTTACAGTGTTGTTGTTGCAGATATCGCAAGCGCACGCACTCTCGGTGATATTGTGTGCATCTGCGGCGATTTTTTTGATTTTTTTTTTGTGCCGTCGATCTTTCTCGCGGACCTCGGCGGGGTCCGCACTCCTCGGGCCAATTGAGCCGGCCGAGAGCCGCGACCTCCGCGTCGCCCTCAGTGTGTCAAGTTCAGACCCGCTCCCGGCGAGCGGGCGCCCCGAATTCACGCACCGCGGGTTAACTGGTTTACGGATTGTCAGTGAAAAAGCGTGAAGCTCCCGCGTAATTGCGACCCACACGACGGACTCCGATCTGGTATCCAAGACCGATCAAATGCCACTCGAAACACTGAGTGATTTATGGTAGATCTGATATTTCGCAAGAAGTGTGATGGAGCTGTTCGGCTGGTTCAGATTTTCTATCTGATACAAATTTAATGCTACTTGAAACACTCAGTATTTATGCTAGATCTGATATTTCGCAAGAAGTGTGATGGAGCTATACGGCTGGTTCAGATTTTCTATCTGATACACATTCAATTCTACTTGAAAAACTCAGTATTTATGGTAGATCTGATATTTCGCAAGAAGTGTGATGGAGCTGTACGGCTGGTACAGATTTTCTATCTGATACAAATTTAATGCTACTCGAAACACTCAGTATTTATGCTAGATCTGATATTTCGCAAGAAGTGTGATGGAGCTGTACGGCTGGTTCAGATTTTCTATCTGAGACCAATTGAATGCTACTTGAAACACTTAGTGTTTTTTGTTAGAATTCAAGAAATGTGTTTGGACGTATATTTTAGTTTAAATGTGATCAATCAAATATTTTATTTTATTAAGAATTGACTCAGCTGCTTGGACATTTATTTATTTTATTTTTTGAATTATTGACCGTTTCATGCAAAACGATGCTAACCTAACCTAACCTTACCCATACGGTTAATTCAAATTTTATATCTGAAACCTATTAAAAGTTAAATAAACCGAACGCTTTGTTTTTAGCATTGATGTTTTATTAATATTGATATGTTTTAAATAAGCAAATGAGCCATTTATTGGACATATAAATGGTAAATTACAATTGAGGCAAAGTCTTTACTATCTGCACTTCGAATTGTATGTCACATTATAATTATTTTTGATTTTAATAATTTTTTACATATTTAAATGTTTGTTTATATTATCAGTTTGTATTTCATGTCGTATTATTATGTATGCATTATTTGAATGTACTAAATGTAAAATTAAAAGATGTTTATGCATTAGTTACAAATTTAAATAAAATACTTGAGTTACTAATCAAAAAAATTCTCGTCATATTTTTACCTAGAAACAACAATATACTTTGATAATTAGTTTTCAACAATGTGCATGTCATTATTTTTTTTAGTGATTATTTACATTCGTATCAGCTCTGGCGGGCCAAGGTGAATCAGCGATTATCGATTTGATAAAAATAAAGTAATTTCAATACTTTGTACGCTGGTTAACGCAATAATTGAATTCGTATGCATTCAGGTTTAACCAAAACATTAGATCTCCTTGCGATAGCGGAACATCGTTTTTTTTAACCGCGCCTGGTGGAAGGGAAATTTTTCAGCAGGAATACAGTCATTAACGAATGCGTTCGCCATGTTTTCAAGGTATGAGCTTTATAATTATTATCATATTAAAATAGGATGATTTTTTAAGCCTGTCGCATTGCGAACATTCTGCCTTTCTGCTTTAATATATTCAGTGGAAAATAGTGGCGTCTACGACGCACAATATAAATCAGTTTCTATACGAAAATTTAAAAGAAAAACAAACCTATAGCTATTTTAAGTTAAGTTATCACTGTGTTTGTCATTAGTATAGCAATTTTACTAGATATTTCACAAACATATCCAGCCTTTCCGGTGAACATGCTGAGCAATCATAGATGCAATTTGGGACTCAATCCTCCATCTAAATTATTAGTTTGTTATGTAACTCTAAGATTTATAATAAGCGATTAGTCAACTTATTCAGAAGCAGTTGATCGTGATTTATCGCTCATCGTCTTTATCAGAGCTGCGGAACCTGTTGTTTGCACCAGTCAGTCAGCAGGTCAGTCGCCTATCGAAATGGAAAGCAGGACGAGGCTGATGAGGTACTGGATACCTCGATCTTCCGGCACCGTTCTGGCCTCATGCAGTTCCACCCGCGCGGCGTGCACACTGGCAAGACGAACGCTTTGCGTTTTTACATCATATGTATAGTTAGGCACCACGCAGCTCATCGTTTATCTAGTAAAAAAAAACGTATTTTTTATTTAAATGTGTTTAGTCTGCATTGATTCTTAAACAAATCTGGGTTAATACGCAGAACTGCTTATTGCAAATGGAATTTTTTTACAAAAAAATTATTCAGATTTATCTCATTATCGTTCATAATTGAAACGATGACTTATTGTACTTGTTACTATTAATAGTAGTAAAAAAATACTTTGTATTTTATGATAATTCGCAAAGTTCTATTTATCTATTAAACATTAATTTGCTTTAATTACTTTGAGTAAAATACAACTGTATTATTTTAACAGATAAATTATTTTGATTGTGAGTGAATATTTAATTTAATAATTCTAATATATATATAAAATTTAACAAACAAATATATTTGTCCTCTTAATTATTATAAATATTACTCTCAAAGTCATTTAAATATTTGTTTTGTCGTCATATATATATTTTTTATTTTTTGTAAACACACCACTTATGTGTACTTTCTCGCCATATTTATCTCAAAAATAAAAGAATATTTTTTTACTGTGGAAAGACGAAAATATTCACAAAAAACTGTAGACGGTTTTTAACAATACAATTCTAGAGAATAGTTTTGTCTTATCTAACCAAATTCTTAGAACCTTTTGCCTCTCTTCTCAAAAACTCACTCACGCACGAAGATCCCCAGTTCTCGGTAATCTGTGATTGTTTCTCGGGCAAGCTCTCATTACGGCTCCAAAGTCTAAACTGCGAAGGCAAGTCCTGGCGCCTTGCCAAGTAGTTGTTAAACGGCCGGATACGAATTTTGGGGCACAGTTACTTTTCGGCGAATCGAACCCTGACTCATAGCTCTTACCGTGATTTGCGACCATTCATCAATCGGACAATTGATTTGGCCTAGCGGGAATCCTCAGCAGCATTTGTATTCGTAGAGGAGCTAACACTTTATTGTTATATTGTTTGATTTCCCACAATCGTGTATATGTCATAAGTACATACGTCGAATTCTAATATATAAAAATTTGCATATGCTTTGCGTGATCTTTTTTAATGATGGATCTTCTTAAGTTGTCCAAAACAATCCATTGTTTAAGCATTTATTTAGAATTATCACAATTACTGAAACTTAATCATCCTACCGCATTAATTTACCCTGTTAAGAAAAATATTATAAGTGTCGCTTTATAGTTTTTCTCGTTCAATAAGTTAGGGTTTCCTACAAAATGGAGTGTGGACATCTATTGCACACCCGAAAGTAAATGCGATTGGATTTTTAGATTTTGTTAAAAGATCTGAATTGCTCTTGTTTGAATCATTCATGTAAATAATTATACTATCAGATATTTTTTTATTTAACTTAAAATCATCAGTAAGCATCGAATTTTGGATTGTGGGAACGGTACTCGAATACGTGATATTTCAATTATATTTGAGTATATGTCTTATTTGTAGCTTTATGTTCACAATTGTCGCATTCAAAAAATAAATTAAATTTCAAGATAAGACAAATTTACAGTAGTTCCTAAAGCTACGGTTGTAGAACGATGTGTGGTTATTCCCTGATCCTGCTCGTAGGTTGTGGGGCTTGCAATGTATGACTTATGTGGTAGCGTACATAATTGTTTTAGGCAGGGAAAATAAGTGAAAAAACACTTTATTTGCATGATTTTATGTGTATATTATATAGATCACTGGTTCCTAAACTGGTTAAATTGGGGGTCCACGAACTGTAAATGGGGGTCTGCGAGAGTGGATCCTATTTAAGCAGGTCATCACCAAAATTTAGGCATGCCGTAAATGTTATAATTGTACACAGATTGAACTTATGTACATACATAATAATGCTGTTAATCCTGCATTATGGACTATCTCAAGAAAGTTTTTGATAACTTTTCCATCTTCATACTACATGAAAAAGGGTTTCAGTGCAGTTGTCAACCTTCTTACAAAAAAAAAAGAAATAGTTATTCAATGTTTACATACCGACATAAAATATGGCGCACCCTATATATCAGATGTCAAAAACATGTTTGAAGATGATGAATTTGTAAAAATTCAATATTAGCAAGGCAGGAGTCTACGAAAAACAGAAAAACTCGACAAGATAGTTTGGGAGCCCATGATATAGATAATTACGAACTATAACATGTAGAGGTAGAGGGCACAATGATCACCCCTGGATATGTTTGTTGACTACTTGGCGTTCTTTTTTGTATAGGGTGTTATATTTTCACCAAGGTCGCATTCCTTCCCGTACAGCTCGTGACTCTTTGATGATGTGTGATAAATGATATTTTGATGTCTCGTTAGTTGTCTGTTCGTGTGATTCCCGACGGTTGCATTAATGTCCGCGTTTGCTCCCTTGCAGCCCAGGATGGTGTCGCGGCTCTTCCGCCTGCACGGCGAGCTGTGCGCGTCGCACCCGTGGGAGGTGATCGTGGGCACGCTGACGGCCGCCGCGTGCGCGCTGGCCGTGGAGCGCGAGAGTCCGGCGGGCACGGCGGGCACGCCCGGCACGCCCGGCGCGCCCGCCCCGTGCGGCGGCTGGTCGCGCGCGTGCGTCGGCCTCGAGGCGCAGTACCGCGCCGCCGACGCCGTCGTCATGACCTTCATCCGCTGCCTGGCCATCCTCTACAGCTATTACCAGTTCAGGAAGCTCATGAAGCTGGGCTCCAAGAACATACTCGGTGAGTGATCTCAACGTTTTACCCATAACTATGTATTCCTTAACACGTTGACTGCCAATAGGATTTTCGTAAAATGTTCAAAAATGGTTTTTAAGTTTTTAGGTTTAATTTAATATAATGGGTCGAAATACAATGATTTCATTTGTTTTGAGATATTTTTATCGGCCATTTCGAAGCCGACGGGCAGAATGACAAGCTAAAGTCAGGTATGTCGTCGCTATGTGTCGGCCACCGGTGGCCGACGCGGCCCAGTTGGAATACCTCCGTGTCGGCCACCGGTGGCTGACACGGCAGTCAACGTGTTAAGGGTCTTGCTACCTAACCTTGCTTGGTGTCCATCCCCCGTCTGCCACAAAAATAGGACTGTTTTATCTGGCGAAATCGTGTCGTTTAATTAATTTAATTGTCACTTGATTTTTTTATAGAGTATTAAAAAACTATAAATTATATTTATCTATTTTTTATTATTTAATTAACGTCCATTTTCAGGGTAAAATAAAATCTAGAAGATGTTGAAAAATTGGATAAAATGACGACTTTTCAAAACCAAAGTTTGTTAAAGATTTTTTTTTTTATTAATTTTTGAAATAATAAATCGCACAGGGTTTATATGTAATCTTTTAATTTCAATTGAAAAAAAGACTTTTAAATGCTTAGGACTCTTAGAACAGGGACATGACGAATCTCCAAATTCCTACACTTTAATCGGAAAAACACATATTTATCATATTACAAGTAAATTTACAAGAAATGAAAAATAATTCTGTTAGGAAGGGGGGATGTATCTAACTTTTTGCATTTATTTTTTTTTGATTGGTGCCGTTGATTCTTCGCAAAACGGACCAGAAAACGATCAAAAAAACTCGAGTATGGGACTTCGGCCCTTAATATATGTGCTTTTAGATTTTGGCAGCCGTTGTTATTAGAAAAAAGAGTTCTTCTCAAAAGTAATATTCTTCCCCGGTACTGGAGCCATCAAATCTAACCTTACCTAGCCAAAAATATAAGTACCAGGACTGAAACGTTGAATGTTAAAAATTGACGCATGCTACCCGTGGAGCTAGTATTTCTGATAATTTTAGATTATTGATTCACTTCAAGAGAAAAATCTTTAAAAAAATAAATATTGGAAATGTTGCTTATTTAGCTACATTTCGAACTATCAAAATAACAGATGTGAATAGATAGCGTCTGGGATATTATACGATTTCGTATTCATTCAAGAACTTCAGATTTTTAAAGGCATTAAAGATAAAAATATTTTAAATCTCATTTCTTTTTCATGCAAAAGAATTCTGTCGAGAATGTTTCACATGTAGATAGTAAGAATTTCATCTAACGGTTTTATTTTCTCTCCGCGCGGACGGCAAACCTTTGTCTCCGGCGAGAGAAACTACGTTACACTCGGGCTTGAATTATCGCCATGGCGCATGCCTCCAACCGGATGCTCTGCGGAGGCTCTGCGGAGGCTCTGGTCGGCCACTTCCTAACCCCCGGGGCGGCTCGCCCGTGGCCGCCGTCCATCATTCACCGGTCCGAGTTTTCCCGAAGCTCTGCCCGAAGCGTTGCGCAACAGTTCAGATAACCGTTCTCAGGTATTCGAATCGCGTGCACGGGTACACCTACAGTCATAATTGGATACTTCGATAATGCGGCGATCGGGGCATCGGACATTCTCTTTTTTTTTTTCTTTTTTTTGTATCTTTCCGAGACATCCGAGTTCCGGTTACCTAAGATCAACCGAACTGCTCTGTAAGAGTATGCCGTAAGTAGGCGAGCATTTACGTGAGTTTTTACGCCTTGAACTATTTGGTCTTGTTTTGTGTCTTGCATATGTTTTTTTTGCTCTCAATCTGCACATAATTTTTAATTATGTGCACGAAATGGTTACATATTGAATAAAAAATATTCGGATGCTCGTAGGTGCACCTTCAAGATATACGAAGAAAAAAGAAAGTAGCAGAGCATCGATCTTATAATGCGGTTTTTTTTATTTATTTATTTGTCTACATTTTAGATTTTTTTTTTTCAAAGTATGGTTTCAGGTGTATTTTCATTCTGAGGCCTAGAAACTTTCTATCAGCTGGGCGCGCGAGCCTCGGGAACGAGTGATTTCCGAGAGCCGAAAACTCGTTTCTACCGTATTGTGGACAGTCGGAGCTTTAATTTATATTACAATAAAGAACGTATTGCCCAAGACCCGTCAGCGTCGCGCCTCGGCATGCAGATGCGCCGTGGCGCGCCGCAGAGTGCCTCGCCCGGCACACCTGGCCACGGAACTCGCGGCTTTACCGGCTTTGAGCTTCGGAATGGCCATTTGTATTCCTCGGCGCAGACTGCCGGCTGAGGCGCTTGTAATTTTAAACGTGACACTGAGACATCATGGAAAATCACCCGAATACTCAAGTTGTAATTCCGCGGTATAAGTGACATGTCATTGTACATAGGATTGTATCTTCTGTATGTTTGCTATATGCGATGAATATCCACGGCGTCAAACTGAAAGTAGAAACAACGCAATTTAAAGACACGCCAAGACACGTCAAGACAAGGAAACTGTATACATGAATTTGAAGTGTTTATTTTTATAAAAATTGTAATTAACATATTTTTTTTTTAATAACCAAATCTATCTTGCTTTTTTTACCTAATAGCAATATAATCAATGTATTAATATTTTTGACAAAAAGTACTTGGCAGAATTCTAATATAATATTTTTTAAACTCCTCCAGGTTATCATTAATACTTATAAAATCCACCAGCTATTTATTTTAGTTTGTAGAAATATTTTTTTGTCTTTTATTCCAACATCATTTGTATACCTTTGAAGTAAGAAATCAGGTTATGATTCAGCACAATATTTATGAATCTTCTATAAAAAGAGGGAGTCTGTGAAAAATAAAATAAAAAATAAAGTACTACTTTTCTGTTGCTTTAAAATTATAATCTTTCTTTTCATTAGATTGTTTTTTCGGTATAATTTTTAATTTAATTTTAATGGAGTTTTCAGTACACGTTTACTTAAAAAATGAGTATGCAGTAATTGTGTTATTTTGCGTCTTATTGTTTCTCATAATAGTGCTATTAAGTAAATTAAATTAAATGTTTTAAAAATGACCCTGTCCCACAAAGGGTTTAACGATGTGAAGAAACCTGTCACCATCAAATATATTTCAAGAAGGACACTACGTTGTAATGGTTGTCATGATCATCATCATTTTTGTGTTTATCTTTTTTTTATGACGAAAGGTTATTTTTTTTACCAAAGACTAAAAAAATAAAATATACACAAAAATTTATATTTTAGATATTAATTATTATGAAATAATGTAACTTATTAAGGTACGTATAAGTGTTAGGTTCTGTGAAGTCATTGGTTGTAAATTATTAATTTCATGATATGCGACAACACAGATAATGTGCAAGATGAATATAAATATTTTAATGATTAATCCTTGACATGGTTACTTAATAGAAGTAAACATTTCATTTTAAGGTAATTCTATATATAATGAGTCTATAATTCTAAATAGTCAATTAACTAAAGGTTAATATATTTTTAAACAGAGTACAGCACTCAAGTCGTGGTTTATATACGAACCGATAAAAATATTGTTTTATTGCAAATATTTTTATTGAAGTCTCACGTCTAAGCAAATCTGCGCATAGAAAATTTTCTATTTTTTTTTCTCATCTCAAAATTGCGTAAATTGTTTTTTTTTTTTTTTAATGTATTTCTTCGCATTTGCGGGTTAGCAAATATTAGCCAAAGGTGATTGGCCAATCGGCTCCAGGTGCGATGCGCCGCTTGCAGGGAACTTTGACCCTTGCTGCATCCGCCGTCGCGATGACCACTCTTGGCCGTTGCGACAGCGATTAAGGCACATTTTCTAACGCCCCTGACTCTAAAAGCCGTCGTGAGGTCACCGCGCAATATTTGATCTCCAGTGTAAATAAACACACGTGCTTCGATATTCTGCACGTTTGCACGCAGCCAATATTACCACATCATTTTCTATAGTTCAGTACATGCACTAACCCTTTCATTTTTGGCATTAAAATCCCATTATTATTAAACATACAGGTGCTTCGAAAAACCCACCGATTTATTTTAAAATAAAATATATGATTCTGATCTCTTAAACATAAAAAAACAGACTCATAACTTTCGCATAGCAAATATGATATATTAGTGATATTTAATGTTTTCATTTCGTGTGTTGCTTTAGTTGCGAAAAACAGTGTTTATCTATTCAATGTTTTCATTGTAACCTTAAATACGATATTAAGTTCGGCTGGTTTCTTTGACCTCCCCGTGTGATATCGCATCTGATGCTTATAATCTCCTCTAAATTCAATATATATACATGTATAAATTTAGCGCATATTAAAGAAAGTTTTTTTTTGCTTCAGCTTCATCGTAGGTACATTAATTTTAGCTCGAGTTGTTAAAAGAGACAAGGACGCTCATTCCAACGGCGAGCAGACGTTATATCTTTGAAATGACTCAAATTCTTTGATTTATAAAATACACACAAATATGATTTTTGACAATTTTTGATTTTTCACTCACCTGTTAATCATCCCCAAATTTTATTAAATTAGCCTCCTGAATTTCATATTTATAAAAACCCTTGCTCTATTGCATTCAATGAGTTCAAGTAAATCATCGACGTCACAGCTCAAAAGCTGTGAAATCAAACTTTCTTATTTTTTCTTTAAATTTAACGTGCTAAAGTCATGATTATTATAGGTATTCGCGGAATGCGGTGTATTTTTAATGTCTAACAATGAAAGTATATTTATTTGTATCGACGTCTCGGCGCTTCTTCACACTCGCGCGACAGACTCATTTCTATTTTCGTAACACTTTGTTAATGATGTATTTTTAAATACCACGTGAATTTACGAAACTGGGTGCTTCTGCAATATTTCTGACGATGCGGTGCGCATACTTCATGTTAATTGTGAGAACATCATTGGAAAATCAGAAATATTTTTTTTAATTATCATAATTGGGACGATATGATAATCATGAAATTGTTGCATGACTGCATTTATTAAGTAATGCTCTGCGTATATTTTAATTTTTACGTATCAGCATCTCATGTGCCTTCATGAATTCGGGATGTGGATATGAGCACGTGAAATATTATTTAATATACTAAAGCAGTCTTTGAAATTCAATATTTATTTTAAAAAATGTAGTGCCTTGCGCTTGGTGCGTGACGGTTTAAATCAAACAATCGTTTTGTTTTATGTATTATTTATTAATTGATAAGCGAAATAATACATTAATTAATAATTTTTTCAGCATTTGTGTGACTGGCATTTTTTTTTCTTTCATTGAAATTAGCAAATACCGGAAATCTAAACAAGGAACGCCGCTTACATCGGCAGTCTCATTGAAAACGCACGTTTCTTACGGAATCAATTACTATCGGCAAATATTTGATCGCCACAAGGAAGCCTATTTTTAATTACATCACGTGGGCCAGTGGTGAAGACCCGCCGGATTGGCACCGCACCGTCTCCCGCGCCCCAAAGGTCAAGCCGCTCCACACGACTGACTGTCCCGTCGCTTCGGAGCAAACTCTCGAGTGCTATTACGGCTCAATGTTAAGCAGCCAGTCTGGTATCGCACGGAATATATTAAAAACATCAATGACGGACACGGGCCGGCCTGAAAAGTATTTACATTCATTGAAAAAAAATCTGAGGTTTCTGAGCATTCCGCATCCCATACAGCTGAGCGTACACCGGAGCGGTGATTCCCGATATGAGCGAGGCACTCTGAATCAGAATAAAATTACTTTATTACCTTCTTCATCGAGTGCCTCACCACAGAGAAGGTTGGCGACTGTTTCACATATACTCATGCTGAGCCAGTGTTCTTGGTTTTTTAAGTGGAAAATAGTGTAGCGGGTCACACCGCAGTTTATATTGGAAGGAAAAGTCTGCGTATTGCTGCTGCCCAGTAGCATTATTGTATAAAGCTCTGGCGTTTAGATCTGATACTCTTTCTGCAGCAAGCTATAGACACAATAGCAGGAACCCCCCTACGTACTTCCAATTCCAAGTCTACTACTCTATTACACACGCTTTGAGTATAGAATGTGCAGCTCACAGATCTTTGATATGGAGAGCTTTCGATATCTTTGTTTATAAGGCAGCAAAATTGCGTTGCCTATGAAATAACGTCTTTATGTACGAGGGTGGTTTGATAAGTCAGTAACTTTAAATGCAGCACTGTTCAACTACCATCTATTAATAAACTACTGTACAATTTTGGGCAAGCTACGCCATTGAGTTTGTGTTTTACAGCTAGTGAACGCATACAACCTCGTCAATTTTAACGAAAATGGAAAAAAAGTGAATTTCGTGTGCTGATTAAGCATTATTTTTTGCGTAAAAAAAAAACAATCACCGAAACCGAGTTAAAGCTTGATAAATACTATGGGGACTCTGTACCATCTATGATTAAGAAGTGGTGTACTGAGTTGAGTTTTTTTGTGGTCGTACCAGAAGAGGTCGTCACGCCAGAAATCCGTAAGGATAAAAGTGCGCGAGGCGGCCGAGGCTGTAGGCATCTCAACTGAGCGGATAGATCACATTTTACATGAATATTTGGACAACATCTTGAGCGCAAAGTCTCGTGTATAAAATAAAACTATATAGTACAAAAGAAAAGTTTCTAGCGCTGTCGCCGCGCCGCGCGTGCTCCGAATGTAATTCCGTCGCCGGGCAGCGTTTCTCTGCCGATCAGCTGATCGCGCGGCCGCCATCTTGCGGCCGTGACGTCACGAAGAAAGCGATCCGCCGAAGAATGCTCCGGCGTTACGACACCGCGCCGCGCGGGTCAACAGTGAAGGTCCCCGCTCCCCGACCCTGACGAGAAACCCGAAACGCACCCCCGCACCGGATATTCATACCGTCAAAAAAATATATAGTAAAAAAATATTTAATTTTTAAGATTTACTATTTTTTTTATGGTTAAGGTGTGTGGTTATCACCTGATCCTGCGTGCTGGTTGTGGGGCTTGCGTAGGTGGTAGCGTACACGGATTCGACATGATTTATTATTCGCATTTTATTGGTTATTCAAATTATACATTTCAAAATTTGCACGCTGACCTCGTCGTCATGGGGGATTTTTTTTTTTGCATAATGGCATTTGTGTTGTAATGCTCTGAGCACGTGCTTGTCCAAAAGAGGTGCTCTCTCTCTCTCAGTCCGTTATCTGTCAAAAACTTGATGAAATATTGCTTCCATACGTTTATTTTTATTTCTTTCTTCACTATATATGCAATAGTGCTTTATTACTAAAAACTAACCCATATTCAAATTAAAATAAAAAAATATTCATAATTTGTGTCAATAATCGATATTAAAAAGGTATTCAATGAGTGAAATTCCTACCCAGAAAAGGTTCAAAAATAAACAAATATTTAACTGTGACATTTGCAATAGAAACAAGTTAAAATAATTTCTCAGCCATCAATATATTTTTTTAAATGAACAATCTGTATATTGAACTTATCACAATATTAATGGAAAGTATATTTTTACTTTTTAATTTATTAATAGAACTTTCGAAAAACCACTTAAATTCACTTAGTATGTTTTTATCACATCAAATACCGTTATCTCTTTTTAAATTACAAAAAATGTAAAATTCGCCTAGAGAAAGAAATAAATAATTATTAATTGGCCTATTGGCTCAAATTTGGTTTTTTTGTTTGTAAAAACTACTATTGGAAAATTGTTTCTTCCAAGTCATTTTATTTGAAAGGAATAACCAGGTTTTAAACATTTATGTTATAATTTAAGTATTAAATATATTTCACTATTCAATGTTATCTTTACATCATACATATAAATAGAACAATAAATGAGTATTTGATCATATTCTCTAACCATTGCGGTTAGATTCATAATCACTGACGTGAATTGTCAAAATTGATAAGATTTTAGAGTGAATCTGAACAATGTATAGATATTTTACGCATGCAATGTATATTATTATATGTCTTGGTAAACTTTGCACCTGACTTTTTGTATAATCTAGCAATACCGTATCAATAAGCAAAATGCCACTCACATCCTAGAACTTGTAAGTATTTGTAATATTTCACGTCTATATCTGATATGATTTGCAAAAAATGCGTATAATGAGAGTAAACCAATTTTTTTAATGGCTCAAAATTTAAAAACGCCTCATTGAAAAAGTAATTTTATACAAACCAGTTGTTTTATTATTTAATATGAAACTTAGATACACTTTATGTAAATGATTTATATAATTTTTTTACAGTATAAAATACGCGCATATTCATTGAATTCTTTTGAATCTCTCTTGTCCTTTTAAATTAAAACAGCGTGCTTTTTATTATATTTGTACGATAATATTTGATTCGGGACTGGATTTTCCAAGTCGGATGTTCAAAATATACATATTTTCCGTGCTAATATTTTACCATCGCAAATCTTTTATTAGTGCCAGTGCGGTCCGGTGTTATCTTAATTAATAAATAATGGATAAGTGTGCACAAATGTTGATAACACACTCGGTTACGTTGATAAAAAGACGAATGTATATTATTTGAAACAGATAATTCATTGTTTTATCTTAAAATATAACATTGGGTCACATAAAATATTTTGTAAATATTATACCTTAGTATTTTTATCACGTGAATGTAAAAATAAAATCGTGTAGTTTTTTAAAATAATGTTTCAGTCTTTGTGCTAAGACTTTTTCAGGGATTTAATTTAATAAAGGTAGTGCCAGTACGGAGACTGAAAACTTCAAGCAGAAATGAAATCATCTAATGGTAATGTCATTTTTCAGGTGATTTCCTTTGACTTGTTTTCGAGGTTTATTTACGTTTATTTGGTGTTTATAATCGCGTGTCTAGAACGTGAAAATGTAATAGTTGCTTTTATTATTATTGCGCTCGCTTTGAGGAGATAGCTCGGCAGAAGGTTCCGCTGCTGAAACGATTGTGCGTCGTATGGAGTTTTATCTACTAATGGACGTTTTACGGTGTAAGACGTTGAAGTCGTTCGTAAAATACGTGATAATGAAATTTAAAGCTGTGCCGTGCCGGTTCGTCGCATCAATACAATTTTGTAGCCATTAGTAAATTAAAGAAAAAAAAAACTTGTGACCATTAACCGTGTATCGCGTTTCTTTGTGCTATTTTTTAAGTGACATGGACGTTCTAAATATCATAGAAATATTATGTCAATAAACTACTTTCAAACATATTTTCTGTCAGTGTCGTTCTATGATAAAAGTTGAAATTTTAATATTTTAATGATATAACAATATGAGTTAACGATTGAAATTATGACATACATTATTTGGTGGGGCTAAATTTATTAATAATTTTATATCATCTAAAACTCATTATGAATCTATTCGATGTGTTCATTGTAAAATTAATAGTATAAAGCGTAAAGTTTATCCAAATATCTTTGAGCGTAAAGGTATCTGATATCTACTTTGTACGTAAGTAATTTTCAGTAAAAAAAACTTATTTTTAAATATTGGATTGTTTTAATTGTGACTAAATCAAAATACTATAAAAAAGTCTGACGAAAATTAACCACGGTTAAAAAAATAAATCAATCTGGTACCATGGTAATTTTTAATTTTATTTTTAAAGAACTTGGGCTAATTAACACTTGATCAGTAAACGGTTTTATAATCGTCATTTAAATATATTAAAAATTAGTTCATATGCCTGTTTGATATGCGTCTTGTCTAGTTGATCTCATACAGATAGAATTGCGTTTACGACTGTTTTGTTTAGACGAGGACTTTTTTGGTGACATTGCACGTGTCAGGCAAGCAATAAGACACAAACCAAATATGCATATCATGCGATTTTGGTATCAACAGCCACGACATAAACGGTGTCATCTCCCACATTATCACTCACCCTCGCGTATATTGTTTGTCCACTGAGGATCGTCACTGCTGAGGATCGCTCTAATATTAGTGTGTTTTGATCGATAACATGTTTTGATTTGCAATTGATCCATGTCCGCTCATGTCGTCAATCGTAATTGCCGTTTCCGTGGGTGACTGCTCGTCCCCGACCCGCCATCTCCATCGTGGTCCACTCTGGAGATGACGGCCTTCCTTCTCTGAGATTTCAAGATGACGTCATTTATCAAACATCGTCCACCTCACCTCGGCTTATAACCTATTGTTTGACTTTTTAATTGTGTTTATATTAGCTTTTGTCTAAAATTTGCGCACGCAGATTTTTATGAATGATTTTTTTTTTGTTTGGTAATAAACACTTTGGTATTTATCAGTGGCGTGCGATCTATACGATCAATAAAGCATTGCTTGCCCTAAAATATATTTAAATATACAAATTTAAGCATTATGTGGTATATGCAGAAATCTTCAACATAAAGGAATCCTTAAATTTAACTGTAAGACCCGGAGAGCTAATAAAACAATAAAGTAGGAGTCTGCCTTTTGACGCACATGTTCGGAGAACACACATGGTGTATTCTGCTACAAAAGTTTATTGTGTTTCGAATGTTTTTTTTGTCGTTTTTATTATTTAACTTAACTTTATTAAAAAAATATTGTATACTACATATTTGATGCTTAGTTTCCAAGATATATTAGAGCATATCATTTTATATTTAATTACATCAAACGCAACCTGTAATATGTTTTTTTTTTTGTTGTCTTTTAACGAGTATATTAAGCAGAATATATATTTTTCTTTTAGGGCAGTTAACGTGCTCAATGTTATGTTTATTTATTGGCTTTCAATTAATAAACAAGACCACATGTTTTCTAAGTCATTATTATTATTATCTTTAGATCAAGAATCAAAGCCTCATCTCTTTTTGAGCTGAAAATATGATGTTTTACTATTTTAGGTAAATTGGTACTTGACTAAAAGTCTAGTATAATATGAATAGTCTGAGTATTGAAGAAGAAGAAAAGTCTTGAAGATTTCAAAATTAAACGTAGTAATTTTGATGTGTGAACAATTGGTGCAATCTGGTGCAGGTGTTGGTGGAATACCTCGTGTTTGGTGCTGAAGAAAGTGGATACTATGGAATGCTGCACACGGTTCATCAATAACCGACGTCTTCTTCATCATCCAGCGGCCAGCAGCAGTCGTTCAGCGTGGAAACATTCACTTTCTCGGATGCTTCGCCGGTGAATGCGCCACAGTGGGAGTGATGTTAGACTAACGTCCTGTTTCTGGAAGGCTGATTAATAAAACAATAGTTACGGTGCTGTCGAATACTTTTCATAGATTTATTTAGATAATGCGTTAAAATTCACAAGCTATAAATATATCTTACATGTATGCCCAATGTTATGACCATCATTTCTTAAAATTATAAAAAATACATTGAGTAGAAAATACTTATTATATTTGGCATTTTTTAAAATAAATATAGTCAGCTGACAGAGTGCTCTTTTCGGTGATATTCTTAAAAGGCCTTTGCGGGTTAGAGCAAGATCTAATCTATGTGTTCTTAAGAAGTGGCAATAAAGAAAGCTCATAAATTAACGTAATGTTGGCGTTGTTCTGCCTCGCTGACCTACCTTTAATAACGCGTGTAAACATATGCCGAGGGAGGCAAACATCTAAATCACCCCCAAGTGCCTATTATACCGGCTGGCTTGGTTTATATTTATTTTTAATTTTGTCGAAAATTATATATTTTTAATTAAATATATACATATATATATATATATATATATATATATATATATATATATATATATATATATATATATATATATATATATATATATATATATATATATATATATATCGATAAGTTGCAAAGCAATAAATGTGGGTAAAGCTCTCCGCGAGCTTTCGATCAATTTAAAGATGAATAATATATAATATTAATTGAGAGTGATAATTTACGTAATGTATACATAAATAAAAAAAAGTATTATCTATCCAGAAAAAAGTGTATTTTATTAGTGAATTTATCAAATTGATTTTCAAGTAAATTTATTCGGTGTATAAATCTGGAGGTTTTTTTTTTTGTATTTTTTAAAATTTATGATTTTTAAAGTTGTACAAATGCTGTAAATTTTTTTGTTGTAATTTACAAACCATATTAATTAACGTGTTTTTTTTAATATGGACAAAAATATTTTTTAATGAATATAATTGCGAACATCCTTGATCCAAAAGACACCCGCATCCTGAGTCTGGGATAAGTGCGTGCTCGTGCGGGTTGCAGGAAATCAGGCGCTATCGCGATTTCAAGTCATCAGCTGGTGATTGCAGCCTTGAACCAATTTCGCGCATGTCGCGTGCACTTGTCACTTGTCGTGCACCTTGCATGCACCCGACCCGGAGGAGATAATTAGCAGTTCTGTCGAAAGGAATGATTGCCATGCCAACAGCTCACCGTATCCCTCGGCTGCTTCTACACATTTCAAAATGTAAAGCTTGCGCCGATTATATGGTAACGTTGATGATAATTAGATTTTCCGTTTTCGTGAAACGCACGTTCATTGTATTTTTTAAATTATGCAGAGCTATTTACTGACAAGCTCTAGTTAAACTGTGCTTTTTTTTGTCGTAGTATGATTCTTTAATGCTGTTATTTTTCAACAGATAGATTTCGAATTGAGTAGATCAGTGCTTCTCAAAGTGGTCCCTACGGACCCCAGGGATCATTCAGGGGGTCCTCAGAAAATTAAAATCGATTTGGGGGTCCCTGAACAACGTCAGGGGGTCCGCGCAAGGTTTTATATGAAATAAAAAAATTGTGATACATTTTTATTAATATGGAAGTTAAAATAAATAACACATAATAATACATTATTAGCAATTTTTACGTCCTAAGTAAAATATAAATATAGACAGGTGCATAAAATACAAGTAATAACAGGCATCAGGCAGGTTTATACAGGAACGCAATAGAGTCGATACTTGCACCAACTAGTCTATAATATGAATTTATGTAGTTTTTCACACAGGGGCCGTAGGCAAGTTTTGATTATGTAAGGGGGTCCGTGGGCCAAAAGAGTTTGATAGCCACTGGAGTAGATGTACAAATTGTTTTTAGACATATTCACGTTAAGCGGTGCTTGTGCGTTTTTCTGGCTCGTTTTCGTGGAGGACTCTGTTTGAATATGAGTATATATATATATATATTTGCCAAAGTGCATGTAGATGTGTTTAATGTTCCTATGTAGAGCTTACTTTAGGGGTATGTTTTGAGCTTAGTGGATTAACATAGCGTACCTGGGCCAGCGTCTAATTACTACAGACAACCTTGCATCGTCGGACAGGTTTACGCAAAACCAGTACGCGGTTACGAAACGTCTCTCGCAACGTCTGGGCGGGGCCGGGGAGCGAGTGGGCTTGCCCGACGCTCATTTCATTAATAAAATTTTACTGTTCGGATATTTCAATCGCCCCAGCGGTACTTCTTTTTAATCTGCGACGCCTCTCTGCGTCCATTAGAAAACCGAAATCACGTATCGTAAATGACTTTTCGAAACATTCTGTCCGTTTTATAGTATCGCGGCGGCTCGACGTATGCGTACGCAGTGTTTCAAAACATTTCGTCCGTTTTTTTTTTTTGTTCTTGTTCAAACACTTCTCCGATGACCTGACTTTTTTGCTGGCACACTTCTGTGGCTCGTTGCGAAATTCCCGAAGAATGTCGATTCGAAAATGGCCTACTTAGGCAATTGTTCGCACACCCGTTTCACTAAAAGCTTTGTTTTTATGTGGCTTACTGAAAGTTGACGACCTTACATTTATCAAAATGACTTTACATCACTGAAATCTCGTTAGAATTGCCTACTATGAATTGACTTTTTCAGCTGATTGCTGATTTGATTTTCATCTTAGCTAGGATGATAAAACTCGTTATTTTCGAATTGATTTAATTATATAATGAAGATTTTTAAGATATTATCTCATTAATCTTCATATTCTTCTATTTTAGCTTGTATTTATACCGAATACAACTTCAGTGAATGAGGTTTAGCAGATGGCAGTGTTATTATTGTATTGATTTATTTGTAGTTAAATTACTTTTGAGCAATGACATTTATCTTTTGATTTTAGAAGTTTTAACATATAAATATGTCCTATTTAACCCGAAAAAGCTCGATAATGTACTAATCCAAAAGTTTCAATGATGACATGATTTAACTATGGTGAGCCCTAATAGTATTTTGGCTTGGGTAAGAGATCCAGGTGGTCAAAAAATTTATTTTGTTATTATATAATTACGCGTATAACCCATTTTTGATTTCTTCTGTTTCAAATCTTTGATATTGGTGAAAAATTACGCGAATAAAAATAACGACCGTTAGATTATACTAATCAATCAACAATCCACATGAAATAAATATTTCTATTAAAATAAAAAGAGCTTTTATAAATAATTATAATATATATTATAAATACCTTTCTTTTTTTACTATCTACGTTTTTTGTTGTATACAAAATTTATAATAGTTGTTATTTTTATACATTTAAGTAAATTTGTATATTTTTGATAAAAATAACTTTACTTGTGCTTTTACCGTTACCTTGAAATTCACAGCATACATTCCTCCAAGTGGAACAGGTGCAATTAATTGGCATGGAAATCCTCGATCGAAGGTCGATTCAGGTTCCTTTTTCTTCTTCTCTCGTCTCCTCCCTCATTACGTCTTCGGGACTTGTTGCCCTTCCTAATCATGCTACTGTTGTGTCCTTTACAGACATGTCTTAAAAATGTTTATTTTTTATTAATATTGAAATACCGAACTGTGTATATCCCTTTTGCAACTTTTTTTGGGTTGGTGACGGTCTTGTTAATTTTTAAAGAGAAAAATAGTTAATGCGCAAAAATGTTTTCTTCTTCAAATACACTTGGCGAATTTCTGTTATTATCAGGTCGTTTCACAGAATTATTATTTTACTTGTTTTAACTCATTCGTAGCATTACTTACTAAAAGCAAGAAAAAGTTGCAACGTTAAATAAAAAAACTATTATTCTAATTAAATTATAGATTTTTTAACGTTATCTGTGTAATTACGATATTTGTGTAATAAATCCATAATAAAAAAAAACTGCCAAATGTAATGTGTAAGCTATTCAAACATTGCCGTTGTTCAATCACCATGCAAAAGCCTTCGATCAACAAAGCACCAGCTGTGAAAGCACTGAGAAAAGGAGGCTTCGCAGGCTTTGGTGTCACGGTGTGACACCCAAGGCTACCTCCGATAAGGTTTTACGTAATTTCAACTTGAATAAAAAAAAAGCAACTGGTTTTAGTCTATAGTGTGATTTACGCTTAGTGTAATAATCGTGAGATAGTAAATAATTTTTTTATGATTATTTATTTATTATTATATAAAAGGTTACAGGTCATTATGCCGATGTCAGTAATTATGATAGTTAACAGTAAACGCTTGTATAATAACATAATAAGTAACAATCACTTGCGTTTATACAAACAATGATGTATTTGCTTTTAAGCACTGTTGTTTGTTAAATAAATTAATGACTTAATGCATTGTAAATTGTTTCGCGGATAAATTATTTAAATTGATGCGATTATGCTAGTAATTGATTTCTTATCGTGGTTTTCTAAAATTAATTCATTCAATGAATTGTGTATTAGTACGGTTATTGACGCGAAATTTCAACTATCACATTTCCGTTCATATACTTTCCTTTGTTATTAATATTAAAAAAAAAATGTATCGATGCTCATAAATTTATGTTAACACATGTGACATTGCTTTTCTTATTTTTTAATCACATTAATTTTTCCGGCCTGTGCTTAATTATTATTTTAAGATTTTAAAGAATATTGCATTTAAAATAAAAGTTTATTTACAGATCGTTGATTCACGAATATTCTAAAACTTATTGTTTTATTAATTGTGCATTCCACCCATCTACCCACGTAAATCCTATGAGAGTTTTAATTAATATTTTTCTCAATTTTACACTACATCTTGATTGATTTCAATATAAATTTGACCGCGTGATGTTAAACAAAATGGATCTTAACTGTGGATTTTAAAGAATAAAATCGTGTCTGATGATGATTATCCGTTAATATTTCTTGTACAATACTGCTACATGTGCTTTCTCAGAGCTCCTGCGTATAATCTACGTGTCTGTGTCTTGACCGCTGTTGCTAGGGAGTCATGACGTACGTCTCGGCGATGAGACCAGTTGAGGTATCACGCTCGGGTGTCATAGCACACACTTCTGATTGATGTAACGCCATTAAATGCTACAAAAAAAATTGATAAAGAACTCCGTAATTATTTTGATAGGCTAAGGTTTGCATGAGAATAGCAAACAAGTTTGTATTCGGTATTTTGATACCTTAAGACCTAAGCAGTATATAAAATTTATTTCACGCTATAAGTGCTTCTTTTCACCGATTGCTCTATCAGCTGTTCTGAACTGATCTAGAGTACCAGCTAATGTAGCTCGGATGGCGCCGGGTCTTCTCCAAGCACCCTTTGTGACCGCTCCCTTAATTGGTCATAGTATCCAGGCCTTTGGAAGCCTAAGCTGGAGCCTTGGTACCACGTGGCGAGGCATCAGCTTGCGCAATCACGTATTGTGACACGCTGAGCTCTCTCCGTCCAGTCCGGTGATGTAACACCGGCTTTATTTCGGATCTTCGATTGGATCACCCGGAGAGATTTTATCGCCCCGGTCGATAAGGCTCGACCAGGAAAGTATCGCACGACCGGAACTGCCGTCGGTGACTTCTAATTGAGTCGTTGAGTTGCAGAACGTATTTTTCTCGGAATGAATGTCTGTTTATATATATCGAATGCATGATTGAAACCGCGGGTATCTAATCCGCGGATATAGTGGGCCTCCCATTACATTAAGACTGCGTGTCTTCATATCGAATGTCGGATTGTTCGCTTCAGTTCCGTGTTCAGAGAAACGCGATCACTTTTCCTTTCATAAATCCAAATATTTGTGATTAATTGCAATCACGAAATGTACATTTGTATTATAACTGTAAATTAACTATTGTCACAACAAGGAAGATGTGTACACAAGCACAGTATCGTATTCCCGTGACGTCTGATTATTGTTTACAAGGTTGACTTTGATATATCTGTTACACACTTATGATTTGATTGGCATCTCCCGTATGTGTTTATTTGTAAATTTATTGTCAATCAACACCTCTGACTATAATGTACCCATGCAAGTTAATTTTGAGTTTCAATCAATCGATCTCAAAAATCATCGAAGATCCAAAAGTGCTAGGATTGTGTGTATGGCAGAAAAGTTTGAGTAAACCTCATAAACATGAGCGAGGGTGTTAAAATATAGAATGAATGACGGAAATAAAGGAAGATGGAAGTGTACTAATGGAAGCTTAGTCATTTTCAACAAAAAGAACCGAAAAGCACAAAAAACAGCTGGAAGCAATTCTTTGTATGCACGCTCATGGATGTGTTAATGACATTCTATACAGAATTATTTTCTGAATAGAGTACACGCCGTTTTTGAAGATTTGTATTGTATCATTTCCTATATGGTGATTCGCATCAGAAATGAGTTACTCTTAGAACCTTATTTTTGTTTGGAGTTTCACTAAATTTTTCAATGTTCATTTGTCAAAGAAAGCCATTGTTAATATATTTTGATTGGTATGTCAATGGCGAAGAGTTAATTTTGCTGCATTAATAAAAACTCGTGAATTGTGATCTCGTTGCGTACACTTCGAAAGTATCCAATGAAGATACAACAGAACTGTGGCATATAAGTTGTTCAGGTCGCTGAAGATGGCCCCAGTACTAAGAACGAAACGTTTGAAACTTAAAATAAAAACGTAACTCAATACTCGAGAATAAAACAATTCCAATAATAGCTGCCGAAAACAAATTATTCAAACTAAACAACTTGTCAGTGTGCTTTGAATTGTTTTGTTTATTATGTCATATCTTCAACAGCGTGATTTAACGCGACCTTCATTACTTAATATAGGAGCATATTCCTACTGGGTCAAATAGGTAAACAAACAGGCTCTCTGCGATGTAAATGGTGCAAACATTCCGTGTAAATGGCTTCGGCCTTGCGCTGCACCGTGACGTCTTCTCTCGAGGACCGGAGGAAGAAAGGCCTTCTCGGAAAGAGGAGTCGGCAGACGAACAGCGGATTCTTTATTGACCCTGATTGAAGACGTTAAAAGTGATTGATGAGCGGATCCCCTGTCACGCTCATTGCTGTAAATAATCACGACCAGCCAATGCTGAGGGAGTGGTGATTAGGCGGTTTAAACCTGTCAATTATTTTTGGTGACCACAACGATGTTGACCAGCGATCGATGTGACGATTTGTGTTGATTTGGACTTGTTGAAAATTCAAATTATCTTGCTCTCCAGCAGCTGTGCATGTGTTGTAAACACTAGCATCTCTTGTCGCTTGATTAAAATGCATCCTTTTTTATTTAGTGCACTTACATAAAATATTAACCAAGCGATTTCTTTAGTCATTTTATATAAATAATATGACAAGCGTTTTTTTAATTTATTTTTCAATTTAATTTATAAGGTGTTATTTTTTTGCAGCAATCGCGGCCATCTTCACGGTGTTCTCGAGTGTCGTCTTCACATCCTCCGTCATCAACTTCCTCCGCGGTGACATCTCCGATCTCAAGTGAGTTATCGTTGTTCCCCACATTTCACAACCTCTCCATAAAACGCAGCACAACGACATCGATTCGCACATGAAACGACGAGAAAAATTCTCGAAGATTAAAAAAAAATTAAAAAAATTATCGAATTATGATGATGTACGAATATTTATATTTTTATCACCAGAAGTGTCTTTTAAGAAATGTTAAAATTTTCATGTTGCTTTTTCCTAGCTTTACTTATATTCGTAGAACTGATACTTAACATAAATTGTATAACATAAACCACGAGTCATATTTGAAACCCTGCTTTTATATACCGTGCACGAGTCATCAAAAATGACATCGACATTGCGTCAAACGCCGTTGCCATGGAAACCAAATACACCATGAAATTAAGCTTGAAGTAATAACAATAAAGGTCATAACATATACGACATTTTTTTATAACAATACAATCAGATACATCTGGCGTTATATCTCACGTGTGTTGGGATGATCTTTTAACGCAGCGATCTTACCTAGACAATTTATATATCTGCACGAATCGATCTGTTCAGTTGAGACGCAACAGTTCATAGTCGCGTGTGCGGTGGTCTTTAAATTCCTGGAAGGTCTGTCGAACTCTTGTCATTAAGTAATACGTCACTTTCTAAGGCTTGTGATTTCTATCGTCCTACGTATTGGATCTTACAACATCGCGTCTATTCTCGCACGGGTACAACGGACGCCCCGGCGTATTACATTACTATGCAGTTGAACTCGGGTTGCAAACCATAACCTTGCTCGTAAATATTCAACGGATAAGTCTTCCGGTTATTTCAGATTTGACAATGAATGAACGTTGCATCTAGAATGATTGTAAGCACGTTTCACTACAGTTTTCATAAGTGTAGTGTTGTTTTTGTCTTTTTATATAATTTATGATCACAAATGCTTGGAATATACACTGAGGCGACAGCTTTCACCGTGTTTGTATGATAAATCAATCTTGACCGAATAAATAGCTTTTGAAATCGTCTGTGCACACGTTTGGCGGTTAATCAATCATAATTATTCAATCATCAATCACAGATACATGAATGGAGTATAGATATTTTAATAGAATACTTATTATGCAAATGGTATTGGATTGGAAAATATAATAACAGACTGTTTATAAATTATTTTTTTGCAATACTGATGCAGCATACACACTTTTTAACACAACTGACTACCAATTTTTAACCAAAAGCATTCTTTGTTTTATCGATTTGCTCGAGTTAACAACCCAAGCAGGTATGCTTTTGGTAATTCGTTGTTGTAAACAAAATACACACGAGCGATGTGCGTAGACTGTGGTGATATTATTGTAAAAACATGTTGGCATAATGAATTCATAAATGATATCAAAAGCTCTTTCATACAGCCACACAGTGCGAGCAGTCACTTTTACAGTAAAAGCGAGACTGACCGTCGTTATTTCAGCTCCCAGCCCGCCGGTGACTAAGTCCGGATACAGCCTCTCGTGATGTATGACGCGGCTCGTATCTGGTATCTCGCTGACTTGTGCCCGCGGTAATATTACCCGTCTAAGTGCGAACCACTCCAGCCTGCGGACTCGAATGATCAAGTTTGCAAATACGATGCTTTTTTTTTATTTTTTCAATGTGTAACATGGATGTTGGCATTACAAAAATCTCCAGATACTCCCACTCTTTATCTATCAAGGTTATCCTCACCTCGCGTGGCGTTCAAATCATCCATACCTCCCCGCTCAGCCCTGTATATGCAATACTTTTGACAATGACTTGACTGAATTTCAGCATACACGATAACCACGCTTTCTTGTAGTGGCTTTGACTTTGACTGTATTCCTCGAGTCACTGAATTTCTGTATATACAGTACAACACTGCGGGTTCCGCTCACGTCTCACGTGTAGCATTATTTGACAGTGACGTATACGTGTCGCTTTGACTTTGACTGCATTCCTCTCGTCTCGCTGGCCACCTCGGGCCACCTCGGGCCACCTCGGGGCAGCTCGGCCACCTCGGGCCACCCGGGGGGCTCCGCGTCACGGCGGCGGGCGCCGAGCTGGCTGCGGCCTACGAAAGTGAAACTCGCCGCGGCTCACGTAACCGATGAAAGTCCCGCGGGTCGCTGACCTCTCGGGCCGCTCTTGTCGCGCACTTTCTAGCGCGGGGCCCTGCGAGGTCCCGGCGCGGGCCATCTCGCCTTGCGTCACCTCTCCGCACGCGCGGCTTCTTTTTTTTTATTCCTCGGTAGTGTTTTTTTTTTTTATCGATGTTATCGTATCGCGTCGCACACACTCGCATCTTTGAGCGCTCCGCTTGAGTTGTACCGTGTGTAGCGAATATCGGCAGTTTTTAAATGGAAGCTTTGCCCGTGCCGCCGCGACCTCCCCCTCCCTGAAACTCCACCACCCACAACCACCCACCCCAACACATAGCCCCATGGTGACACACGTCACCAAGGAAGTCTGAAGGCGTTTAAAGAAAAAAAAAAACTATTTTTTCTTGTTCCGCCGAAAACACCATATACATAAGCTTAGCCGCCGCGACCGAGTACAATCAAAGGGTTACAGATGGCAGAGGCGCATATTCCGCCAATGTTTACGAATCTCACTAAATCTAGAATATAATCGCACACATTTGCATCTTTAAGGTTTTCACCGCATATGAATCTTACGTCCATCTTTTTATTCTTCCGTAGTGTTTTTGATCCCCCCTCGGTGCTGCGGAGCGATATTATCGTATCGCATCGCAGACACTTTTTCACCACATATGAGTCCCACGTCCATCTTTTTTATTCTTCAGTAGTGTTTTTGTTCCAATCTTAGTGTTGCGCTCTTCCTTTCAAGCACTTGTATAGTAATTTTATGTTTACCCGTTTTTGTATTAACGCTTTTCTCTGACTTCAACACGTCCACCTTTCATGTCACGAGTGAGGTTTGTGACAACAGATAATGCATAATTATTAGTTTTAGTAGTCCCTAGCGTTTGAGCTCAAATCAAAACGGAAACGAGAAGCTCACTTGTAGTATGTATTATTCATACGAAAATATTTATTAAAAAAAAACGAATTGAATTAATCTACAGTGCAATCATGTTGATTCATTTTCTTTATCATAACTATACATTAACGTAATTAGAATTTTTATGAATCTTGAATATTTTGACCTCTAGAGTCTAAAATCATTGATTTTTTATTTTGCTTGATAATTTCCCTGAAACGTGAAAATAAAATATTTTATAAAATATCAATGATTTTTCAATATTTCAATTAATCTTTAGTAATAGAGATTGTCTTAATATGTGGCTCGATCTATTTCCTTTCTTACAGAGGCCGTAGATTTATAACCACTGTACCAAATTTTTCACCGGCCCTATTTCACACGCGAAGCACTCTCGGCAACCTTTGCATCAGCTGTCCGTGGAATGTGGCGATCGATTTTTTGTATTCACCGTTAAGGTTCTAGTGCCATTATCTTCGCGGCTAATCGCCCCCATAACGACCTTACCACGGAATGCAAGCGTCCAATCACTATTTATTACCACGACTGCGTTTTCGTCACAGTCAATGCCTGCATTAACATTTTTTGTGAGTGCGTACTAAAATATTCGATATCTCAAGCTGAGTTCAGACCTGACGGGCTCCCTGTCGGTATTTTAGATCTATGGCTTTCCTATAGGTTTTGATGGTGTGCTAAGGGCTGCATAGACGGGAAAAATATCTAATGTAAAGCATGACAACAGATGTCGATACAGGAGTATTTATTTTACAATGTTGACATAATTCAATCGATTTCAGTATTATGCAAAGGTGATTGTCTATGTTACGATATTTAATTTTATGTGTGAACGTGTTTGCTTTGAATAAATTTGAGAAATGTTCATGTTTTAATTTTACGCCCAAAAGGCTTTTTAATCCCCAATTCATTCAATGAAATAATTTTGTTGAGAATTTTATTAATAGATCAGTCATTATACTATAAATTATCTTTAAATTATATACACGTAGCCTATTTTGGCCTTAAACCTCTGTTAGTTATGGCAACTACGAGTTTCAGGTACTTTTTACAATGATTAACGCATATCTCTTGTCAACAAGCGGCCGTAATCTTATGCGTATCAATTTTCAAGCTATTAAAAAATAATATTTGATTTATTTTCTAGAAATAATACGACATTTAGGATGGTCATCTAATGTTATGATATAAACATATATTTCAGAACTCGAGTTGGTGAAAATTACTGGTGCAATAAACCGTTTCGGCGCATGATTCTAGTGGAAAAAGTTGTAAGCTGTTTTCCTTTTTTACGGTACCTTGTGTCTGTGAAACAGAAAAAAATAATTAATTTAAATTACAAACTTGAATATTTTTATCATCTTTCAAATACACGAGAAATCTTAGTGTTGCTTTAGATCAGATGATACTGTTATTTCTTATGTGTTATGGTGTGTAGTAGTTTTTTTTCTTTCGACGTTTCGATTCCGGTACTGAGACTATCTGCAGGGATAAGTACTGGGACCAATACTTTCGAAGAGAAAAACATCTACACAGCATAATACGAAAGAAAAACCTAAACATGTTGCTAAAACCTTCGAACATGTCAATTACATCACCTATTTAGTTTCTAGCAATACGATTATAAAAATAAAGACAGTTATTTTTATTTTTCTTTATCGTATTTTGTTCGTTTTTAAAAATGAAAATTGATCAATTAAAAATAGTGCATTTGCATTGCTTCGCTATTCGTCGCTGTAAAAAGGAATTTTAGTAATAAATAATAGGCGGTCGTTGCATTTTTGTATTTTTGCAATAGTGAAACGACTTGAAAGTAAACAACATTTCGGGCAGGCCACGAACCAGGCATGCAAATAGACTCGTAAGGTAGTTAGAAATTATTTTTGTTTCACCTTAACTATTAGAAAAATATGTACCGAGGTATATATACATATCTCAATCATAACAGGTATTATTATTATTTCTGCTATTTATATAAATGTTTGTTTATAGTTTATAAACCTTTTTTTGCTACAGAGGCATCGTAGTGTAATTTAAAATACAAGACTTTGCTTTTTATGGAATTACGCTGAGCTGGATTTAGACATTTGCCATTGGTGGCTCGTGTCTTCTTTCACTTGTTACACTTTCCAACTGCATACAATAATTGTACACACATACATAGGTTGTGTGTGTATATGTGTAACGGACGACATAGACATTTTTGGTATAGTTAATTTTCAATAAATCTGTGTACGCTTTATCTGTAAGATTCAATTATGAGTATAGGTTTTATTTGTGGGCCAAAAATCACAACGCAGCATAAACCCCAGAAAACCCACTAATATCTTTATGTTGAATGTTTTAGGAATTGTCTTAGTAATTCATATATTTGTATTGTGTAAATAAATAAACTGTATTTTTAAATGTGTATATTCATACAAATGGCTGTAGACTGTCGATACGGTATAGGAGAGAGCATTCTGCAACGTTCTTAAAAACAATCTGTTTGTACTGCACAACAGGTGGTTTCCATGAAAAATGTTTAGACTTTAAAATTTAGAGCATCTGAAAAATTTTATTGTACCCATATGTCGATAGGCAATTTACACACAAAGTATTTTTGATATTCATTGATTACCAGAATAAATATTTGTGCATGCACAAACAACGAATGTTTTTTTTTTCTCTCTCTCCAAGAAGTAACCTCGCCACGAATTGCACAGTTCAGAAATGTATCTCGATTATTAGAGAGTTCTCAGTATCTGCACAGGAATAGACTTCCTCGTAAGAGATACACAAATCACACGTGGTGAAGGAAGTGAGGGGGAACAGTTTAATCAATTAAATTTTATTGCCCACTTTAACCCCTTTTTTAATTGTATAAATTTTCCCCATATTATAGTAATAGCAGTCGCCCGATATACGATGCAAATTGAGAATTTCGTTACATATATCAGGAAGTATAATTTGTAATATAATGCATTTTAGTAAAAATTACAACTGTCCATAAATAAAGGACGAAATATACATGTTAGAATGATGAATGTATTAAAAATATAGTTATTCTACGTTTATAGATATTTTGTAATAAGTTTTACAATGAAAAACTCCTTTTGATATGAAAATATCATTTTATGCTTAAATCAGCATTTCAAATAAAAAAATAATTAATTTACTTCTTTTACATATATATTTTTATTTTCTCCTAACTCCATCATTTCGCCGATATTTTTAAAAGCAGTCCTTGTTATAAAATAAAGTGGTATTTAAATATTGGTTTGTATTCATAAATAAATTTTAACCTTGCTTGGTTGACAGTATCTATTTTGTATTATGCTTTCAGGTTTTTATGTTTCGATTAAGTTTATCTCCATTCATTGTTTATCAATCAGTTATTACTGAAATTCGGGTCACTCGCTTGTAATATATGCTTATATATTCATACCAATTAGTCAGAGACTGGCAGTAGATAAAGAAAGAGTCGAATTCTTCTACTACGTTTCTACGACTGCAAATTATTCGTTTACAAACTTGAATGACAACTTTTTCTTGTTTCATAAATGATTGAGCGAATCGATCGATCGTCGCTACAATACAGCCTGATGCAAAAATAATTCTGAATTTTCTAGGCTGTTGTTATTAGAAATACTCTTTTTTGGCCGTTGGGAGTCTGGGGCCATCTTCAGAATAATCTAAGTAGCGTTTTATTAAAATTATTTTTATTTCCATTGGAGTTGGAAAATTTTCAGGTAATATTTCAGTTTCGCCATTTCCAGTCATTTTATTTATTTATTCTTCGTCGAAACTCACTGTTAAATACCAATACGACCTAGCTAATATTGAAACACTTATTTCTCCCGATTGAAGTGACCTTTGCACATATACCATTTTATAAAAGATCAGAAAATAAACAATTGTTTAATCAATACAATTTTAGAAACTTATAGATATCGCTCATATAAATTTTGATTAAATTTTCGCGTACTTTTTGGCATATTGAAGTGCTATTGACTCATAAATATAGTTATTTGCAAACACACAAAAAAAAAACTTAATATAGGTAGTGTTCAATAAGATTTTTTACCCAAAGAAGACCGATAGAGAAAAGAGTATTTAGAATACGTATTTATTGTTTTCAAAGAAATCATAGAAAACTTGCATTGGACAGAAAATTTCATCGTTTGATTTTTATTATAAAAGTTTTATTTTATTTTCTACCATCCTGTAAGCATTATTCAGGCTCTTTCACTCACAGTGGTCGTCGTAAAGTTACGTGAAGCCTATAATCTTGCGCAACCGTCGATTTGCATGATTTTGAAATGTAAATTTTCCCAAAGTTTTTTTTTCAGCACACATTACGAACTTTTACGGCGCAGGATTTGGATAGAATACTAGACGTCCGAAACCGGAACTGGTAACCCCAAATACGAATAAGGACTTTCTCACTATTATGAAATACGCCTCCAACGCCAGAGTGCTTAAATAAATATAGCGTTTTTTTTTTTTTTTTTTTTAATAATGGATAATAGAGAGTATAATGATTTATAGTCGTTATTTGAACCCGTTTAATCTAGTTAGAAATACGGGTTTAATTATCAATTTCTTTTTTTTTTGTAGTATACTTGTATTTACAGTGGCTTGTCGCTTTTGTATAAACCCGTATGCTTGTGTGAGGCTCTCGTTATCAGAGTTTTCAGGCTGTGAATAGAGCTTAAAAGATGCACCAAATGTGTTGGTGACCTCAATTATTATTTTAAGAGAGAGGCTTTCTTTTGGTTGCGGCCAATGTGGAATTTGTATTTGTTCGACTTCTTAAAAAAAGTTAGTACCAGCGAAAAACATACAAACTCAGATAATGTAAAGTTTATAGCCACAGTACTCTGCAGCATCTAGTTATGCTTTGATATAAACAAAAAATAATTAAAAACCTGTACCCACAGGGTTTTATGCTTTTAATGCTTTGAACGTGAAAAAAACAATTATTTAAAAAAAGCATCAGGCAACATCAATGTGTTACGAGAACTGAGTCTTTTCTGTAGATGACGCTGCCATTCTCGGTCGCACACTAACAGCTTATAAAGCTAATTCTCAGTACAATAAAAATAATTTAATAGAATAACAGTTATACAGGGCCATCCTAATACATTATAAAACAGAATCAACAGGGTATCGTTATGGTATGGCTATTTTTAGAACTTGATAAATTCCATCACCACTTTCCAGCATATTACACAGGAAATTCTACTGAATTATATTTCTCAACGGATTTTCCCACTTGGCTGTGCACACATTGTGAAATTATAAGTATTTATTCAGCTTTTATAATATCAATTCGCGACCGTATTCAAATTTCACTATTAGTAGTCTGAATAAAATGCACATCCTTCTGATGTCGTATTTGCAATCCAACACGCAGATAATTTCAAATCAACTTTTCATATTTCATAAATAATAAATTGCCTCTGCTTTAATCCTTGATTTATTTTTCCATCGTAATTTATTGCTTCGAAATTTTTGAAAACTATTTTCGAGTGGTCAAGAATTCAGTAACCTTTTAATATGAATGAAAAAGTTTTTTTAACTGTATAAGAATTCTTAACGGATTTGAAAGAAGGTATCCTCTTCGAGAATAACTTTCTTTCTAATGTTTTTTTTTTAAAGAATTAGCTTATACTTTGGCAAGTGCTGGAAACTTTGGCGGATCTAAATTATACAGGTTAAGGTGGTTAGTAGACTTCTCATTAATTACCTGAATTTTGTTGTGTTCGGTCTGTTGAATGAATAAAAAAATCTGTATAAAATATAGATAAATTAACGCCAAAAAGACACACGCATGTCTGGCATTTCAGGTCATTATGGTTCTATTAACGAGCCTTTCGGCTTTTTATGAGTCTGTCCATATTCATCGCCGGACCTATCCCAACAAGAAAAGGAACGCAGATTTTTTGCGGATGTGAGTTTTTAATACATTTTTTGTGCAAATATTGTAATCGCGGATAATGTATGCGTGCACTGACCTAAGCCAGATTTGAATAACAAAAACCAAACAAACACTTTTTGTCAGAGTATGTTTATCAGTGTAATAAATAAATAGTGTTAATTGCTTATGCATTGCATCGAAATACAGCGCTATTCAAACTCTGGCAGCGGTGAATTTTCATGGTTTTTTAACTGAGCCAAGAAGCCATCAAAAACTTCAAGTACTTCATCAAGCAGATTTTTAAGGAGGACTCTAGATGTGTTGCCTAGCAACAGGGTGAAAATATTCCTGTAGCTAAAATATTCCTATCAAACTCGTTCTAGACCTTTCCATCATACTTAGCCACTCTCGTCTCTCGAATTGACCGAATTATTTCCAATGTCTGGTTAGCGAATGGAACTACTTGAATGGTTATATTATATTACGACATTACCGTCATTACATCAACCTGAAAGATTAAGGTTAGACGGTCGTATACCATTCGGGTCAATATTTTTACCAGCATAATCTGTGTGCCCAGTGGGCTAATACACTAAGCAAACACGGCTTACTGTGGCCATTGTTTGCCATGAAATTTCATGGCGACTTGGCGAGCTCGATTACGTATCGTCTTTTTATTGCTCGCCTTAAGAGGAAGAATAATTATTGAATGTTTTCCGTATGTGAGAATCTTCATTTGAAATGCAAAACTTTGCAATCAATTAAATTGTTAATGGTACTTGCAATCTATTAGCATATCGGTTAATTGAAATAGCCTTTCTCCGATGTCGATTGAGGAAATTATATTTCATAAACATTGTTCATTTCTTTTTATTTTGCTGTTATTATTCGTCTGATTCCGTTATACATGGAGAATGGTTGATTTTAATTGTATTTAAAAAAAAATATATTTTTTAAATACAATTAAATCGACATCAGGATTTTAATTCAAACAATATTACATATCACAACTAATGTTTAAATAAATTGTGTGATTGATTTTTAAGGAATTTTAAGAATGAAAATAAATCAATAACGCTTTTTGCTCAAATATAATTTATTGTGAGTGGTAAAAAAAAAAATAACGCAAGATTTCTTATTTAAGTACGAAATAGTCATTCTCAAGTTGAAATCACTGAAAACATTCATCACGATGGTAATTGCTTTTCCATTAAAAAAATTGCATATGTTTTTTGATTGGCCAATTTAATCCAACGAAGATATTTTGATAATAGATATTTATATTTTAAATTTCAATTTGAAGCGAGAGTTAAATATTACTTAATTGGAAATATAATTGCAACTTTCATTTAATGGTTTTCCTCAAGATCGAAGGTCACGACCAGCTCCGTCATGAAAGAAAATTGTTACACGAAGATGTTGGGTTTTAGTGATAGTCTCATGCCTTGCTGGACCAGTGAGGATGAATGAAAAAATGGAGATGAATTTTTGATTATGGTGGTTGTTAAAATAATTTAAGGTAGAAGACGATTTAATTGATATTTTGTTCAGTCAATTGAAAAAAATAATGACTGATTGAATGATTTTAATATGAGTAAACGAGTATGTTTATTCTAATTTTTTTAAATTTTCTCTAAAATAGGAAAAAAACGATAAACTGCATGTCAAAACAATTTTTATTTAAACATGTTTTATACATATGTATAGGTTTTAAGATTAAAATCAATTGCTGACCAAACACTAGTAGATAAGATCTTTTTGTATCATGGTGAAAATTTCAACTGCCATTTTCTTCACTTGCTTTTATTGCCAAATCATTTCAATAATATTTTAAAATTAGCGGTAAAAAAATATTTCTTCTAGAATTATCGGCGTTCACTGCTCGTATGCTTTATTTGTTCAGTGACGAACATTTGCAAGTACTTCAATAATAGACGGAAAATCCCAGAGGACGCCAATTGTAAATAAGTTTTATGAATTCTGCTTACCTAGGACGATAAATTTATATTTCACGTCCATTCATTAATGGACGCGTTCACATATACACGGTGTCTCTCAGCTCTAGGTATTCCCGAAAACTTGTTTAATTTTTAACACGCCACATCCAGACAACAGGTGTAATGAGATTACGAACATTTTGCATTAGTCCAAAGAAAATATTAAAATATCAAATATTGCTTTTTTTCTTGATAAAATCATAAATGATTTTTATTGTTTTTGATCTTAAAGTAATGACAATTTTTAACGTGATTTTCAAGGTGCAGTTTAATGGTACCACGGGGTTTGAAGCATCGTGTATATGCTTACATTTATTTTTATTACTTCGTGCAGAATGTTTATAGTCAGGACGTGTCGCAGTACGCGTCCTCTCTCGCTTCTTCTCCTTCGGTCGGCTCCTTATTTTAAAATATTATGTAGTAGCGTTGCCAAAACCCATGCAGTCTCATGCACTACAAGTCGTTGCCCTTCTGGTGCATTGCAGTTGCGATTAATTCACTGTGCTCGAATTTTTTTGTACTGAATACGGGCTGACACGTGTTTCTCCATACATAGCCGTGCTTTCTCCAAGAATCAATTTCATTTGTGCATGCGAAAGAATTTCATTTCTTTTCCTTCACGATTATTCCTTAACGTTTGTATTATCGACTGATCACGCTCTGTATCCCAAGTTGTATCTGCACCTTTGACATGTACCTTAGTTGTATCTATTGTAGTTGCACCCAATATGTATTCAGCAAGATTTACAATATCTGCAGTCCCGGTGTTTCCAAGAAGATTCGTGGTCTGATGTCATCGTGTTTGCACTCAATTGAAGCGAATAGGCACACGTATACTTTGAATGACTTTAGGGAGCGTTTCTCAAACGGTGTTTCACGAAAAATTCGTCACTACATATATAAAATAATAAATTGCGATAGCCGTAGAGGTTTGGTCTCCAATACCACCAGTGTCGGAGAAGTCGGAGAAAATATTTTTTCAAGGATTTTTCTCGTCTTTTCATGTACCAACGATATAATTTACTATAATAAAAATCATTTTATAAAATATTTATTTATATTCGATCTATTTCACAGTATTGATCAAACGATCTAAAATAAATATTTATGCAGGTATGAAGCATAAATCTACTATAATAATATCCATTGTGTGTATATGTATGTTTCATTTTGGCTCTCTATAGAATATCTTAAAAGATACAACGCTGATTTTTTGCACGTAAGTTCTGTAAGTTTTCATTTCAAGACGATAGGATAATATTTTCATTCATAAACTAATTGAATAAAACTATAAAATATGCTTTAGCTAGTTGCAATATGTACGAATTATAGGATTTTGTTGTTACTCATGACATCATTAATAACTAAAAATGCCTCTTAAATGCCTCGATTCTGCAATGCTTTACATTTTCAAGCAGAAAAACCACCAGATGGAAAGTTCAACGATTGCTGTCACAAAGGTAAAGTGAAACTACCAGCAAGGCCTATTTTCCCAGTATATTTAAAGGATATTATGTCAAATCAAGAAAATATTTATAATGGAAATTTTAAAAGAAAAATAAGATCATACAATAACAGTGGGAGCCAAATTAACTGGTCCAGTGGCAGAATCAAGGCCACTCTGCTTCAAAGTTCAAGGCCAAATATATCACAGAACTTCGCACCTTCATCCAACTGATGGTACAACATGAAAGCAAATATTCATCTTATTGTCAGCCAAACGTATGTTCAAATACTATTGCATCGTTCGTCGAATACGTCATTCTGTGACGGGCTACATTTCTAGTACATAAATAA
This sequence comes from Atopsyche davidsoni, assembly GCA_022113835.1. Classification (NCBI taxonomy): domain Eukaryota; kingdom Metazoa; phylum Arthropoda; class Insecta; order Trichoptera; family Hydrobiosidae; genus Atopsyche; species Atopsyche davidsoni. The sequence goes on along the minus strand of JAILWY010000009.1, from coordinate 16,996,779 downwards.
TGAATACAGGTAACTCACTTACTCACTCACAGGTCCCCGAGGGGAATGTCAAGGGTGTACTTTTTGAATAAAATAAAATGCGTGAGGTTGGGAAGCACTGGCTGGGGTCGACTGGATGAGTAATGGCTGCGACTCTCGGGGAGCTCTGGGAATCCCCGCGACGCCGCCCCGCCGTCTGGGGCAGCTGGTGGACTGCATTCTTCCTCCACGAAGACGTCACTTTCCTGCTTTCAATTAACATTGCCTCTGTGTTTCCTCATTAGCGATGTTCGCACTAATTTCTCCGGAATAATTTGCGAAACACTCGGATCAGTCACAAATTAATTACACTCAATTATTATTTTCGGAGAACATTGAATTCATCACATGAAAAATATTTACACTTCTTCTTTTATGTTTTTTGCGTGAAACACGTATGCTGTCCTTTTATATAATATGATGAAATGTTGTGTTAATAATACAATGATATACAGAATGTGTATTTGAACAAAGACAATATAATTATATTCAAAGTGTAATTTGTTCTAAATTATCTGTTTTTAATGACGCTTAGCGTTAACTGCTATGTATTCCAATATATACGGGTAATATATGATCTTGGGTTACGTTGGAATAAATACCACCACTCAGGATGACATCGAAGAGATCCTCGTATCATCTAATAACAACGACTGCCCAAACTTACTAATATACTTTTTGTGGGTATTTTATTGGATTACGTCGTATCAGATTGGACAGGGCCAAGTGTCTGAAGAGTCTAGTGTAGTGTATGTGGCTTTATTGGCGGAACAGGAAGATTTTCAGCGCCTTCAAAATCATTGGGTGACTTGTGTCACCGTGGGGTTGTGTTTGGAGGGGGGGGGGGTGGGTTTTGGCGTGTTGATTGAGGGGTTTGGAACTAAGTGGGTGGAGATTTGGAAGGAGTGTGCGAGGTCGATGATGACCTCTCGGACCGTTTTGGTGTTGGTGTCTCTGTGGAGCTGGGCATTGAGTGCCTAGCGGGGGATTTTATTTTGGAGAGGCTTGTGTCTCTCAGGCAGATGGGGCAGGCGTAAGTGAGGATTGGAAGAAAGCGATGTTCCTTTTCCTTTTTCTGTATGTCTTTGACAGGAAGTCGTCAACTTCCTTTGCTTGCCTCTACACGCCGTTGGCGTTCTTAACCTCAGTAAGAGGCGTCGGCTACTGACCTCGGCCTGCGGGCAGGGGTCGGCGGCTGGTGAACTCGGAGCGATGGCTTGACGGTTTCCTTGGTTGCAGAGACGCGCTGTTCCTGTTCGTGCTGCTGATCGACGTATCCAAGGCGTCGCTTCTGGCGAGGCTGGCGCTGGCAGCTGGCAGTCAGCGCGAGGTGCGCGCGAGCGTGGCGCGAGGAGTGCAGCTGCTGGGCCCGCCCTGCACCCTAGACACGCTGGTGGAGGCGCTGCTGGTGGGCGTGGGCGTGCTGTCGGGCGTGCCGCGCCTCGTGGCGCTGTCCTGGTACGCCTGCATGTCCGTGCTCGTCAACTACGTCATCTTCATGACGCTCTACCCCGCCTGCCTCTCGCTCGTCTCCGAGGTAAGCACCCATCAAACCTATCGACCATTTTGCTATGGGTCACTCTTTCACTCCGAAGCAATGACGGTTGAGGTTTATAACATTATCAGTTTGATAATGCCAACGTGAAAGGTTGGCGAAACCGGTCATCAATAAAAATTAACACGTGGAACAATCACTCAAGTATTTCATTTAAAATATCAAAACGGAATTCCACCGAGTACTCTCTGTCAAACGTATTGCCTATTTAAATGAAGTTAAGAGCAACATATCAAAAAAATGCTGACAATCTCCTGATATTTTAATCTGTCACTGAATATATGCTCAAGATCAAATGTCTAACCCTCTAACTTATCAGATTACTTAAGTTTTATTATTTGAGTATTTGTACAGAAATAAAAGCTTTTTTTAATATTACAAACTTGATGAAAACAAGACCCAAATGATTATTACAAATTTATTATTATAAAACCAAAAAAAACAATATATTTGTTTACTGTTCGTGTTATAATATGTTATATTTTTATTATGTTTTTTATATCGTTTTACTCATCCGTTTATTGTAAATATGTATTGGTAATTAAATATTGCAAATTATATTGTTGTTTTACGCTAGTGTAATTCGTGACAACCCTGTTTACAGCTGTTCACAAATCGGTGTATTTTTATTTATTTAAGTTTATCTAATAATAATATCTTCAAATGACTTAGTTTGTTGACAAGTTTAAGAAAAAAATTAATGAATTTAATTTTTCATGGCAGTGACATCTATTAATGAAATCTTAAATTTAGTATATTATTAATATATATTTAAAAAAATATTGATATCAATGTCATATATTTCTATTGCAGCTATCTAATGGATCAAGAACTGGTGAAAAAGCTGGAGCTGGTTTTCTGAGAGCCCTTCATGCAGCTGAAGAGGAGCAGAAACCGAATCCTGTTACCCAAAGGGTGAAGCTCATTATGTCTGCAGGCCTTCTATTAGTTCATGTCCACAGGTAAATAAAAATCTTCTAAATACATTAAATTTGTTTGGCTTCCATTTCGTATCCTTATTCCAAAATACATTACTTTGAAGCAGATATTTTTTATATCAGTTCTGAAAATTTGAAGCCTCGTGGATTCAAACATCCAATATTGATATTTCAGTATCCATTTGATAAAATCTCAGTATTCTTCGCCTCTTAGTACATTTTCTCACTGTTTGTGAATTCGAGTAGAGTAATTTATTATTATTTTTTTTAATCAGATGAAATTATAATTTAACCGTTAATTGATTGTAAACATTTCCTTTGTCACTTAAAAATATATAAATGATTATACTTTTGTGGATCCGTCTAAAAACTTAATTTAGTATTTGTATATACCGCTTCACCGCTCATACAATAACTACAGACTGCATAAACTGTTGCCATAAATAACAATGAACGTATTGAAAAGATACGATAGCATTTATTATTCTGTAAGCCTGACCTATGTTCAGAGTCTACCTTTGAAAGCATAGATACTAAGAAATACATTTTTTTGTTATAATTTATTACTTCCTGTCTGTTTGATGATTATATTTTCGAGCAAATAAGCCTTGAACTTGTTTTGATTAATTATAATTTTGTTTGTTTATTTTTCTGTTCTGCATTCTGGATTTCGGTTGATAGCATTATTTAATAATATAACACATTTGTAGGTAAAACCTACGATAGTACTTTTTATTTACCTTAAAAAATAAAAAATCAAATAAATCCATTGACTCATGCCACTAAAAGTAATTGATTTGTGACTAATTGACTAAAATCTCTCACTGAATCTTTAAAGCTTCGCCTGTCGGGAAGATTTGTCGTCTCATTCCTTAAAAAATTATCAAAGGCTCTATTTTAGCTATAAAATTTTAATAAACAATTCTTATAGACTAAAAAAGATTCAATGGGCTCAATTCGTAACAGATAAGTGATACAGGCCTTGGGAATACTTTAGCCTTACTTCTATTTATTGTACCTAATGGTCTATCAATGCAAAATTTATTTTTGTCTCTGAAATATATATTTATACCCAAACAAAACACCACTTATGAGCTTTTGAACAAAACACAAGGGACTTATTTATAATTATTTATTTAAAGACTCATTCATTATTTTCATTCATAATTTACACAAACAAAAACCACACTGACGTACAGCTGCCAATTTTATTATTTTTTATTTTCATGCCGAGTTTCTAATATTACTTTAAAACATATCTTCGATTCTGATACAGAGAATCTATCTCAATACTTATTTTTGTCCGGAACAAAAGTCTTGCCCTCTACCTGTAAACTTACCGAACCTTTAACTCCATTCATAACGATCATTGTTAATCTCTGTATGTCAGTATTTCCCCTCGTATTTTTTAAGTGTATTTTTTTTAGTGGCACTTTGACTTCTTTTGAGGATGAATAGGACGAGGAAATGTCTATCTAACTGGAATATCTATGAGGCGCATTGTTCCAGGGCAAACAATGATTTTTAAAACTTACAGTGGGGATGCGTACTTGAAAATACTCGGCTCGCTCAATCAAACTTGGTGGCAGTCCCTCTTTGGCTTTGAAGCTACTGTGTTGTTTTACGAGTTTTATCATGTTGTGTGGATGTCATGATATGAGTTTCATTTGAACATGTTGCGTTTTTTATTTTCTTTAGCCGCTGGTCACTGAAAGGAGATTCAGATCACGGAGTGCCGGTTGGATCTATTGTGGACCAGCATAGTATGACTCTCAATAGAACGGAAGAGGCTATCCTGCATCCGTATATGAAGTGAGTAAAATTCCTGACTTATAAAACATATTATAACTTATATTCGACTGCATAAATATATATCGTTCAATTAAATATCTCACTTTCGTGGGTTGTTAGATTTCTACCAAATCAAAAAAAAACAGCTTTAAAAAGTGCAATAAGTATTACATTTTATTAATGATAACATTATTTCCAGGTGGCTGACAGTGAGCGTCGAGCACTTAGTGATATTGATTCTAGTCTGTGCACTCGCTGCGAAATTCATATTTTTCGAAGATAGAGAAGAGCTCACCAGTCGCCTTGAACTGAGTGATAGTGAAGATAATAGAGAAAAAGACGAGAACATGTCATCGACGCATCCTGAACAATTCATGAAGCACGTGCCCACCTTAGCCGAGATGAGAATCAGCCCAGTGCAAAATAAGAAGCCGGTGTTTGACTTCTCCGATTTCGAGTCCGAAGACAAAGAAACTCAAACCGATGAAGACAAAAGTGGATTAGCTCTACTTTTTGCAAGCGAGAGGAAGAAAAGCTATGAGGATAGTATACCTCTCGTTGCTCGATCCGAGTCAGAGTGCCTGAGTATTTATAAGTCTCATCTCGGGGCTGATGCTCTGTCTGACGATGAAGTTATCCTCCTGGTTCACAAGGGTCATATTCCCTTGTACAAGCTGGAAGGTGTCTTGGGAGATCCTCTAAGAGGTGTCAAGCTTAGGAGAGAAATTATTGGACAAAAGGGGGGATTCTCTAGTGCTTTGGAGGGCCTTCCTTACTTACATTATGATTACTCTAAGGTAAATTTGATAAATTTAAAGATCAAACGAATAATCAAAGTTATTGTTTTCAAATTATACAAACACATTGTTTTTTTATATTTTTAAGATATTTGAAAACATCTAATAACCCTTATTAATCGTGAGCTATATATTACAGACTTAATTATATTTATATCACAGACTGCATTGCAATATCACTTAGTTGCCTTTTTATATATTGCACTTTTAAAAATTATTATTCTTAATTTTTTTGCATAAATATTTTATTTTAAGTTTTTAATATTTTTTTAAATAAATATATTTTTTTCATTTAAGGTTTTGAATACATGCTGTGAGAATGTTATTGGTTATGTCGGCATTCCTGTTGGATTTGCTGGTCCCCTGGTGGTGGATGGAGTTCCCTACATGGTGCCAATGGCGACAACGGAAGGTGCTCTAGTGGCATCGACTAACCGAGGAGCCAAAGCCCTCGGAGCAAGAGGAGTCACCTCTGTTGTAGAAGATGTCGGCATGACCAGAGCCCCCGTTGTCAGCTTCCCTAATGTAGTCAGAGCTTGGTAAGCTTCATATTTATTTGCATATACAATCAATATGGAAAATTTACTTATAAAGCCATAGTAAATTTATTTAAAATTATTTAAAATTTTATAAAAATATCACAAATCTTATTTCAGATGTCTTTTCTCAAAAATACATAACAGGACAATAATTTAAATTAAAAAACCATAAAATGTGAAAATTCATCTATATATTTTAAATAAATAAAACACACAAAGTTATGCTGTCCTTTTTAAAAATAAATATTTATTATTTTGTTTCAGTGAAGCGAGAAGGTGGATCGAGACCCGGGAGAACTTTGAGAAGATTAAGGAAGCTTTTGATGCCACGAGTCGATTTGCTCGACTTCAGGAGATTCATATTGCGATTGATGGCCCTCAGCTCTACATTCGTTTCCGCGCTACGACTGGTGATGCTATGGGAATGAACATGGTCTCTAAAGGAGCAGAAATGGCCCTGAGATATATTCAAATCCATTTTGCCGATATGGATATTATAAGTCTTTCTGGGAATTACTGCTGCGACAAGAAACCGGCTGCGATCAATTGGTAAATAAAATAAACTTTCAACACTATTGATTCTCATGGATTTATTCATTATGTATATTCATTTTGCATTTTAATTATAGGATAAAGGGACGTGGGAAACGGGTTGTTTGTGAAACAACGATTCTCGGAGACACTTTAAAAAAGATATTTAAAACTGATGCCAAAACATTAATACGCTGTAATAAACTCAAGAATTTATCTGGGTCAGCTTTGGCTGGGGCAGTTGGTAAGCATTTAAATTGTTTATAATACTTCACCTGTTGGACTTTCATATGATGACAGCATATTTGCCTCAAGCTTGTGGTGGCTAAATATTTAGGAATTAATGATGTTACGATGGATGATGATTTATTTTAACATTATTCACTTGTAATATAGATCTCATCTAAGAATATTTTAAAATAAAAATTAAATTATTTAGTATTAATACTTATATGTTTCTGTATCATATAAATATATTCTTATTGTTTACATGAATGTGATTTATTTTCCAGGTGGTAACAATGCACACGCTGCTAATATGGTGACGGCAATCTTCATTGCTACCGGTCAGGATCCCGCACAGAATGTTACCAGCAGTAATTGCAGCACCAGTATGGAAGCAGTAGGAGACGAAGGAGAAGATTTATATATGACCTGCACAATGCCATCCCTTGAAGTTGGCACAGTCGGTATGTTTTACTAACTTTAATATGTGTATTTATGAAAGTATGAAAATTTACAAGACACATAAAATATTATGTTTGGTTTATTTACTGGTTGTTGCTAATCAATACTGATAATTTCATGTGGAATTATTTTTTAAGGCGGTGGTACGATTCTGCCCGGCCAGAGCGCCTGCCTTGAGATGTTGGGGGTGCGAGGAGCTCACACGACGTGTCCAGCTCAGCACAGCATGAAGTTGGCCCGCATCATCTGCGCTACTGTCCTGGCAGGGGAGCTCAGCCTAATGGCCGCCCTCGTCAACAGCGACCTTGTACGCAGTCACATGCGACATAACAGGTACACAACTATTACGACTAACATCTTACATTACCTGATTTTCCTAGACAGTTTGGGGTGAGGTAAGTTTTATCTCACCTGTTATGTTTGTATATACCCAAATAGTCTAAACATCGATTTTGATCCCAGTATAATTTTTAAAAGTTAAAACTAATGAAATTTTCATTTCATGGTAAATTTGAATAGAGTTAAGAATCGTTTTTAAATTAAAAAATGGACGATGCTAAGAGTCATCCTTACTCAGGCATTTGTTGGCATTGCTTGTGTGATTATTTTATTATTAAATAGAGATGTCTCTTGTAGATCGTCTGCAACCATCGGACCTAGTAGGAGTCCAGTGAGCGCAGGTGCGCAGGAGCAGCGAAGAATATCTCTAGCCCCCCCGACAGTGTTCCTGTCGCACACATGATGGGTGTTCAGCGTCTCCGCAGTGACTAGTGTGTGCTTGACTTGTGATCGAGAGGACCCGAAGATGGACAATACCTCAACATTACAACACCTGTACATTTTATTAACCTTATCGTCGATTAGTGGACTAGTGGTATTGAATAAGTACTGTGTTCTAACAGGTTTTTTTTTATAGAAAATCTTAAAATAGTTAAGTCTTCCAAAAACTATATTGAAAAGTTGTGCAAGAGCTCGAGGCGTGTGGTCTAGTGTAAAGTGAGAAACGCGAATTGAAGAATATAATGATTTCGCAAGTGAAATTTTAAGACTTCTTTACACATGGGCAATTATAATTTTAGGGTATTTTTGGTTGCATATCATTTTTCATGTATTGTATTATACTTTGTCAGAGCTCCAATACTAATTTATTGCTAAATTAGATTCTAAATTACGATTATTTTTTGATTCATGTGCAATTCAGATTGTTGTTATTTTTAATGTTAAATTATGTTGTGAAAATGAGAGATTATGACATCATTTTAAGTATTTTAAAAAATATGTATTCATAATATTCAACCATGAAATGGTAAAAAATATACAAAAATCTTTTGTAAATATTGATAAAACATTACCTTTTCATATTTTAATTTTATTTTGCATATATTATGAGTACAGCTTGCATGCTTTTACTGATGATGTAAGAATAATATTTAATTGTATTTAGTTATGCGTGTATATATATTCTTAATATTTTAATTTTATCAGTTTGTGTTTACTGTTGTATGTTCCACTATCATCAGTATAAGAAATTACCAGTTTTACTAAAATTCAATGACAACAATAATACTAGCATCGTTAATTTAGGTTAGATCCTCAAAATAGTCAGCAAGAAAATTTTCAGCTATCTCTAGACCATTTGACATTACATAAAAATAGTTTTTCCTAAAAAATACACATTTGTTTATATCTTATAGTATTACTTGTCAAAACAGTTAAATGGGCCAGTATATATAATTGTATCAGGATTTTAAAAAAAATTACTATAATTTTCAAGATTACAAACACTACAGAGGCTTATTATTAATTTTATTATGTACTTATTGGATGAAAAGCGAAAAAATTTAATTATTTTCCAAATGGTCAATACAGAATGACTTTTTTGTTCTCGAATAGATCGCCCTCGGTTTGTGTTTAGGACGTGTCCTCAGCGAATTCCATATCAAAGAAATGTAATTAATTCAATTAGTGAAATATTATATTAATGTTATACTTTGTCTAATAATAACATTCACGTGTATATTTTGTATCTACTTAAAAATCTGACTGTTCGGCTGGACAAAAAATGTTTGCCATACGAAAATTATTTAAATTTGTTGAGCATTGTATTGGTGGAGTATAGGGAAAAATAAATATTTAAAAAAACTAACCATTGTTTACTGAATTTCGTATAATGTATATTCCCCTTGTATATTTTTAGGTAAGTATAATAAAATTATTCAATAGTGTTAGTTGATTCATACACCTTTTTCAATTAATCAGGAATAAAAAATAACATTGAAAATACATTATTCATTATTAAGATCATTCATTAAAAGAGGACATGATTAGGCGGCATAATTTTTGCACAGCAAAAACTTATATCTTTAGTTTCAGAATTTCATACATGCATGAAAAATTAATATAATTCATGAGGTAGACAGATTTGATTATTGCTTCCATTTTTAATAATAAAAAAAAAACTTATATAACTATTTACCTAATTTACATCTTTTCATATGTCTCTACGTATTCGCAAATAGTGCATGTGTGACTGTAGATGTCTTCATCTTCATCATAAGATTCAGCTCCGTAGCTGTGAACATGAGTCGCTTTCGTCTTGTCAAACAAACTGCTCCGGACATTCATCCGAAGTTCTTTTAATTGCTTTGAATACTTCTTAGCTTTGGACACGTCTCTTTTTTGGAGGCGAAGTTCTTTTTCTTCCATGAGTGCTTCCTTGGTCCCCCATACGAGGAGGGCTCTCTCCTCCACTTGAATGTGAAGGTATAGCTTCATGGAGCCCCAGTGGCTGTTGTGGGGGTTTTTGCGTATTATACACTTTAATGGAGGCTCTCTTTTATCAAAGTCGCAATCTTGCAGTAAATAATCGTTTTTTGCTTCTGTTTTTGTGATAAGGGAGTGTTTGTCCTCGTTATCTCTGAAAAGTAAAAATACTATAAATGACTCGACTGCAATAATTTAAGGTACAGTCTCTTTCTGGACAAAAGAGATCCTAACCCAACAGTAGTCAGGAGGCATAGGTACATATATTACTTGGGCCTGCAAAAAAAACATCTATGATTATAACTCAATGTTTCATGAGAAAATTTTGAGTGAAATTGCACTTATTGAATATTTAACAATATTTATTACTAATATGATTAGGCACATTAGTTCATATATAGAAGATGATTTAAAGAAACTCTCAGAAAAATATCATCGTGATTTGTGTGGGATTTGAACCCACATCCCCTGGTTTACATGACCGTATTGAATGTAAATATTGGTTGGCCTGGGCACATTGATTCATATGTAGAGTATGATTGTTAAAAATTCTCGATAAACGGAAGTGATTCGTTAGTACAAGGGTTAGTACACCGGTCATGTAAACCAGGGGATGTGGGTTCAAATCCCACACAAATCACGATGATATTTTTCTGAGAGTTTCTTTAAATCATTTTCTATATATGAACTAATGTGCCTAATCATATTAATAATAATATAATAAATCCGTAATGGGTAATAAATACGCATCTGATTGACGTTTAATAAAAAAATCGACATATGTATTTAACAATAATCACCTGCACTAATGAATAGTTAGGACTTTTGGTACATTGTATGTATTTCAATAAATTCATATTATTAATGTGTGTTAAAAATTATTATAAAGTCAAATTATAAAAAACTATTATGTAAAAATATTACGTCTTGGATTTATGTTAATATGTTCAATGCTCTAAAGTTAGAAGAAATGCTTAGAAAACAGTATCAGGTTACTTAAAGTATAAACAATAATTAAATTGATTAATAGCTTATTTACCTGCATTTATCACACACGTGGTAATCAAAGGTTTCCAATAAATATGAGGCAGAAAATTCTCTATTACATTCTATGCACGCTGGACGTTCAGTTACGTCGATGATTGGAGCCGGTTTGGAGATGATGATTGGCTTGGCTGTCGGCTCAGAAGTAGCCTGTTCTTCTATCAAGAAACCACCACCACTATCAATGAATTTACTGCCTTGAACTTTAATAATGCTCTGTTGAACACTATCTGTTTCTCTGTAATATAAAACGTATGATTTATGAGAGAAAAGTATGAACACTCTAAGATCATCAGATCGAATACTTGTAATAAATTAAACAGAAAGTGCAGATAAATTGTGAACACGAACATTTTAGCTGAAGGATGAGGAATAAGTTTGGCTTCTCTCAGCATCATTGCTTTAAGTCGGTTTTTTTCAATTCGAGCTTTCTGTGCAGTGGTCAGAGATTCTTCACTGGTAGTTTCCATTTTACAAGTATATTTTTATTATCTTTAAAAATATTCACTATAGATCATCAAGTATTTGTAAATGTCAGTAAACACGTAAAATAAAGGACACGGAAGATAACAATAATTATTATTCAAACGATCAAAACTATAAAAGCAGACTTGACAGTCTTATTATTGCCATAACCTGAAATCACAAACTGTCCACAAGCATTATATTAAAAATATATATAATAATATAATATAATAATATACCCATATAATTAAATTATTTTTAAGCTCTATATTATTTTTTAGAAATTATTATTGAGCTGTGAATACAAAAGTATTTATTTTTTACAGAATAAAATACTAGGTATTACATACGAGGGCGGTCCGATAAGTACTTAGCCTCACCGTCCGATGGTGCTAGTATCGTAAGAGAGATTTACTATCGTGTAGTACATTCTCGTAGACGGCTACTGTCAAAATTTCAGCCGAATCGGACTCGTAGTTTTGTTTTGACCGCGTGTGGAAGCGGACGTGTACGCGTATTTTAGAAAAATGTAAAAAGAGTAATATCGGTCGGTGATTCGATTCTTGTTTTTGGAAGGGAAATCGCGCAGCGAAATCAAAGAACGCTTGGATGCTGTGTACGGTGACTCTTCTCCTCGCCGGGCAGAAATTTTAGTTGAATGAGGAGGTCATCGCCGCCACGGAGGTTTACTTTGCAGACCTCGAGAAAACGTATTTTTCAGATGGGTTAAAGAAGTTGGAGCATCGCTGGGTGAGTGTATCGAGCTAAAAAGAGACTATTTTGAGAAATAAATCGCCACTTTTCCAAAAATTTTCGTTTTTATTTTGGAGGCTAAGTACTTATCGGACCGCCCTCGTACAACACTGTGAAAATGAAGTAGTGTATTTTAAAATATAACTTCATGTTAAATTTTATAGAAAATTATGGAAAGCAGTATTTGTAATTTTTAGGTCACAACTATTGCATAATGCTACTTAACCTTGACTGCAAAAATAAAATGATCCACCCTTATTCATATGCTCGAAAAGTGCAATGCAGGTGCAGTGCAAGTTGTCAATTTGTTATGTAAATTCATGTAGTTATAGTAAATTAGGAGATATGTAGGTAATGGGAGTCACTTTTGTGTGAATTGTTATAAAGAAAATTCAGAGATTAATTATTTATTGATTTAACTTTATTTATCTATCTAACGATTGAAATCACCTTTAATCATTTTGGAATATTAATTTAAGAGTTATAAAAATTAAAAAAAAAAAAAACAAGTTTGTTCACCGTTGTCCACACCGGTAGGCAATAGTGATCAGTGTGTGGGCAATGGTAATCACCACATGTCGCACACATACTTCAGGCTGAGTTCCACTCAGTACAATCTGCATGAGAATGTTTTCAGGAAAAGTATTTTGGAAATAAAAACAATAAAACCAAGAGTAAAATAGTTTGATATAATTTTATTTCTTTATTTCAATTCTCAATGTTGTTATTTTTTCACATATAATTTTTGTAAAATGGTTTCTCAGGATTGGTTTCCAAAAAGAAAACTCCAGTCCTGAAAAAAATAAATCAAATGTTATTTTTCAATCATAAAAGTAAGAGTAAAACAAGTATTAAAAACTCATACTAACTTATTCTTAGGCTTCATTCCTCCCAAATATGACTGGGTAAGATTTGCACATTGACCTGTTTGTGCTTGCATGTGATTTTCACATCCGATAGCTTTGAAGTTCTGGTTATCAATGGAATCCACAAAATAATCAAAAGCTCTGAGATGAGAGCACAGATGGTCCGTGCAGCCAGGCTGGTTGGCGCCTCCGTTAGGGTAAAAATCTGCATGACCTGTTGGCATTGTTAAGCCTGCAAAGTCTGTATTGGAATGGATCACTTCTACGTACTTGGCATCAGCTGGGCTTATTTTTTCTGTTGAGTTTGACCAGAATTTCTTCAATGGATCGCAAGCTAAAATATAAAAAACCAAACTATTGAATTGGAGGTGTATTTGATTTTCCGCTCATTATTGTATCCTGTTTTATTTATTTATTTTTGGCCCTTCATTTTTTCTTGAACTAACAGTGGGGTACAGTTGTTTGAAATCTTAAAAAAGAGTCGTACACTTCAATAATTCTTATTTTCGAACTATCAAAAAGTCACTTAATTTGATAATGCCAACATATTAGATTGGCGAAACTGGTCACCAATAAAATTAAACACATGGAACAATATTTTTAAATGGTTTTATAGACCTTAGATTATTCCCATGTTTTTTAAAAATACAACTCATTTACATATTCACTGTATTTATTTAGCCAGAATAGAATTATAAGCTTGCCTGTGATATATTCTACTGGTCCATTTAGACAACTCCTGCCTGCAAAGCCGACAACGTGGCTTCCCAGACTAATGCCAATTAAATGAAGGCCTTTGTAGACGGAACCAAACTCAGTAAGCCAGTCTATAAAGGTCGCCAGCCATTTCCCCATTATGGGAGCATTGATAATAGCAGTAGGTTCAGGGGCCATGGCTCCGGTTGTCCAGTCTACCATAATAACATTCACGTCAGCGGCTTTCAGGAATGCTACAACAAAAAAGTAATCATTACTAAAGATGAATGTTCAAAGTAGGGGTCAATTTTATTGTTTAATATTTTTACCATCTTTTAATTCTGGTGATTGAATTTTTCCATTCCATCCATGAACTAGGAATTTAACAGGCTTATCTACTTGATAACGGGAAGCAAGGAGTGCAACAGAATCTCCAATCTTTAGAATATCTGGATCTGTAGGATTCTTCCTGTAATATCCAGCAAAATTAAATTACTGAAGCATATAAAATTTCGATAAAGCATTACCAGATACAAAGAAACAATTATTTATTACTGTTGAAAAAAAGCATATTCTTATTTTACTTATTAGTTAATTCAGGATTGAGTAAAATTAAACTTAAAATTGAACGAATTTTTCATGATATTATAAATACTGATGACTTTAATTAAGTTTGGTGTAATTTTATCAATAGCTGTAAACCTTGTATATAGATTCATTAGAACATCATTTGAGGGCGTAAATGTCGATTTTCTTCCTTTACGCCTGGCATTTGCTAAAAATAATAAAAAAACCTCATGTTTACATTTCAAAATGTTATTTATTTAGTTATGAAACAAGAAAAATAAAAGTACTGTTTATGGATGTAAACAATACTATAATTGTTGATTTCACCGAAATATTAATTCAGCATTTTATTATCTCAGAGTTAAAATAAAATGTATATTGATAGACTTTTAAATTCATTGAACAGTAAGCGTTTTATTTTTACAATAATCTTATTATATTATATTACCAGTTAATACACACGCTATGAGAATAACAAACACAAACTTCATGGTGATGCATAGAATATTCACAAATCACAACTGACTGCCAAATAATCGTATTTCCCTCTTTTATATAGACTAGCCCATAATTATGATAATTGTACAAAATGCTTGGAAAATTTGCTTTAAGAGTATATAAGTGGTAATAATTTTTAGTATATTTATAGCCCAATATTGGCTTTACTACTGATTCATGTAATTATATTTTATATGTAACATTGGCAAGTTAACATAAAATAAAATATTGGCCAAATCATATGCATTCAAATTATTTTCAAAGGTTGCATAGCTGTGATAAAGTAGGTCTTTCCAAATGTATTGAAATTTTTCATATAATAGTTTAATGACGACTGCTGATAATGTGTTATAAATTGTTGAAAGCCAATAATTTATTTTTAATGTACTTTTCTTACATAATTTTATATAAGTTATATGATGAATATTCCTTGAACTAATAGCCATTTGGTAGAGAAAAGTGTGGAAATCTCCCACCAAAGTGAAGTCCATCATTAGATTTAGAGAGTATAATATATTCAGAGCAGGGACGTGTAATTCTCAAATTACTTTTACTAGTCTGCTTTATACAACCAGATTTGTTAGGAGGTTGCATCAACTGCTTGGGAATGAATGACGAAGATATTTCTTGTCATGGAGCCAGTCACATATAATTGGTTTTACAATGAGACGCTTATTGAGGGGCTAACAATATTTAAATTTGTATATTTATCTCAAAAATGAAATTCTGTATTTATTAAGCAGATATTGAAAATAGTCTTCGTCGGTGTCATCTCATCACTTGATTCTAAAATTTGATCCACTACATTGTTGGCTAAATTATACCATGTGAAAAATTGTTTTGTTTGAGTTTTCAAACGAGTTAAAGTAATATGTAGCAACAACATAAAGATGAAAATGTGTATGAAAATCCAAATATCATTACTGTTTACAGATTCTCAATGGTTCACCGTCCCCAAAATATATATTCACAAACATACAATAGCATGTGAGATGGGTACTTATGTATTCAAAAAGTACGCAAGTATTTTTCTATACAGGAAGTATTATATTATTTTGATGGACTTTTGATATCGGCATATCACTATGTGTCGACTATATTCTACATAACTCTATGTGTTATTGTTATTTATTTTTTATTATAAATAAGTAAGCAATCATATATTATTAAGCATATCCTAAAAATAATTTTTGTTCAAGCTAAGAGAAATAAATGGTACATTGGATGAGGTGTAAAA
The DNA here is from genome assembly GCA_022113835.1 of Atopsyche davidsoni. Lineage (NCBI taxonomy): Eukaryota > Metazoa > Arthropoda > Insecta > Trichoptera > Hydrobiosidae > Atopsyche > Atopsyche davidsoni. The sequence goes on along the minus strand of JAILWY010000009.1, from coordinate 16,981,034 downwards.
TATTTTCATATGTTGATTCTTCCAACAAAAAAAATTATGAATTATCCATGTTTACTATATAATTAACTCAACCTGATTGATAAACTTGGAATGGTATTGATATCAATAAAATTGATAAAATAATATTGCATTTTCTTTTAATTTATTCCCATAATACAATAAAATGATTACACAGGCTATCACAGGTCAAATATTCATTACGAAATGATTTTACTCAGTATAGAAATTGAACGGGTCTTGTGATTTGATTTATGGTGCTAAAATATATATTTCCATTATGATAATAAATATATTATATCTGGTGGCTTTCTGTATATATTGTAAATAGTTTAATAAACAAAAATTGTGCAGTGAGCTAATTTTTAAAATGTTGATCGTTATTTATTTTCATTTACAGATATCGATGGAATAAGTGGAGATGAAACATTTAATTCTACAGAGTTAGCTACATTATATCTTCCACAAGAAACAGTCAAGTTTTATTGTTATAACAAGTACATTCACATTCAATATTATTATCTAAGATTAAATCAACTAAGTTTTTATGAATATTTTATTATACAGACAAATTAAATAAATATGTAATATATTTTTAGGCATGATCAACTCAATTTCACAGAAATTAAATTTGAAAACCTCCAGTCATTGAGGGATTTATCTTTAAATAGTAAACAGCTTAAGATTCTGGTACACGGATGGAAAGCATCTTCTTACGATGAGTTTAATATAGAAGTAAGAGATGGTAAGAAAAATTATACTTTTTAGTAAATTAAAATGTCACAACTACTTGAATAGTGGCAATAAAATATAATTGCTTTGTAATTTTCAAGTTTTCCTGCGCAATTTTGATGTCAACGTTATCATAATTGACTGGAGTGATGGCATGTATATACACAAAGCTGATGCCATGGCTTTTCATACTGGGAAATATTTAGCTAAATTCATTGATTGGCTGATAGAAACCGTTATGATTCCTCCAAGCAATATTCATCTTATTGGTCACAGTCTGGGAGCACAACTTATTGGAGTGGCTGGAAAATATTCTAAAAATAAAGTTGTTTATATTACAGGTAGGTATTAATAATTTTATTCTGGATTATATCACAGAACATTATAGAAAATTGAACAGTTAAAAATGAATAAACAGCAAACCATTTTATGACCATTCGTCCGAATATAAAACGTTATAACTTTTTAATGTTTAATCACAAAAGTTGCTTGTAAGTTAAGTCATTAAATTGTTGACGTGCATCACAAACTGATGTAATTAGACACTGTGTGGACATAAACTATTTAAAATAACACATACGTAAATAAAAAAAATGAGTAAACAGATAAATTTAATTAATAAACAACAAGCTATTCTTCTTTATTAAAATTAATATTTGAGCGATTTCTTGGATGCGCTTGGAGAAGTCATGTTTTCACAACTTTATCTCTGAAAATTTATTAGAAAGATGCATACTACATGCTAAATATAAAATAATATCTGTGTTTGCTTCCTTTGTTGATTTCATTTATAATTCAGTGTTTTGGTTGTAATCCCTTTTTTTAACAGCATTGGATCCTCCTGGAGGAAGTTGGGAAAGGTCTCCTCATGGTTTAAATCGTGAAGATGCAACTTATGTGGAAGTCATTCACACTTTCATAGCTGGGGTCATGCTCATTCATCCAGCTGGTCACGTAGACATCTATCCAAATGGAGGGCAAAGGATGCCTGGCTGTGAGGATCAGGAATTTTGGTGCTCTCACAGAAGAGCGTACAAATATTTTGCAGAATCTCTAGTTAACCCAAGGTAGTTATTAAATAACTTATATTGCATAAGTAAACTAAGCAGTTGATTTTAGTTTTGAAAAGGCCAGATACTCTTCACTGGCACAAAGTTAATTTATCACCAGATGTTAAAACTGCTTCAACTAGAATAATTAATTCAACGAACATTTCATTATAAACTACGATACTATTTTAAAATCTTTTTTCGATACCATAAATTCCTTTTATGTATTCATCTATTTACAGTTTACACAATAAATATGATAAGTGTGATGGTATCACTTGAAAAGGAGAGATTGAGTACGACTGCTGGACTAGAATTTTATTTATCTTTTTACTATTTTACAGTTGCGCTGCACAGGAATGTTACAGTTACGAGGAGCTGTTGAATCGACACTGCTCTAATCTTACAGAAATACAAGTGGGCGGTGTAAATCCAAAAAATAGGTAATTTAAATTTTATATTGTATTCATTAAAAAAATAAAATATTTCTATTTACATTTTAATAAGTTATGACTGTTTTTTTTTCTTCATAGAACTGGTGTGTTTTATTTAGAAACTAATGCAAGAAGTCCTTATTGCAAGAAAGCATACTAAATATTGTATCATAGAAGCACAAATAGTATTTTAATAATTTCTATTTCTAGTTGAAAAACCATTTTAACAAAGAAGACATCTCACGGGGTTTTGATTAATTTTTACAAAAATAATTTATTCCTTATAATATGGTTTTTCCGCATTCGTTGTAAGGTAATATATGCCAGATCTGTAATGAGAAATTTATTATTATTTTGCATTTGTATGCTTATGTTTCATTAATAAAACAGTAAAAAATCATGAATTATTTACATATTCTTGGGATGGGAGCCTCCCATATAAGTAACGGATAAGTTTGAGCACGCTCCGGTCAAAATTTCTTCATAGCTAGTGCATTGATATGCCACAAATTTTTGATGATCAATTGAGTCAGCAAAGTATTTATATGATTTGGTATGAGAGCATATTTTATCTGTTTCTGGAGGATAACAGCCGGGCATCGTTGTACCTCCATTAGGGTAGAAATCCGCATGACCGAGAGGAGCCACAAACCCACTTCTGGCAGTATTAGTGTGGATTACTTCCACATATTCAGCATCAGATTTGTGAATTTTGTATGGTGAATCTGTCCAGAATTTTTTTGGTGGATCTAAAGCTATAAGAAAAAAATATATAAATTAATTATGCATTACCGAAATCAATTTTATTGAATAACATTATTGTTATTTAAAAAATGCTTTGAAATGAATGTAAATAATTTAAGAGTTACAGAACTTGGCTTTCTCAAACTTTACAGAATCTTTCATTACCAACAAAATATTGTACAGAGCTGTTGCTCATTCGAGATGCAAATGCAGCCACCATTGCACCCATGCTGTGGCCGACTAGATGCATCTGAAGAGGACCTAGACTGCACAGCCAGTCTATGAACGTGGCTACAGTTCTGCCTACTGCCGGAACACGAGAAACTACAACTTCTTCTCTTCCTATGGCTCCTTCGTGCCAATCCACGACCACTACATTATATTCTGAAGTAGCTAGAAAAGCTGACAAAGTAATTTAAGCTAATAAATATTCATTCATATAATTTATATCGCACTAAAGTAATTAATATCAATACCATTTTTGATAAGAGGATTCAGTTCAGAATTTTTATTGCTATTCCATCCAAGTATAATTATTTTAACAGGGTTAATTTTTTTGAAATTAGACGCATTTATCAAATTTCTTTCACCAACAACCAATTCTGTGGGATCTTGAATATTTTCTCTGAAAATATGAAAATAGATTAAGTTAAATTTATTCATAATAATCTTTTAAAAAAACCATTTTACAAGCGCATAGTCAAAGGCTTACTTTGTGTATAAATGATAAGACACATCCATTTCTGGATCATATTCCTGTTGTGTTGTAGTAGATACTGAAAATACAAAACTTAAAAGTATACAACTATTTACATTCTTATTCAATTATTTGTAGTTGGGCTTGACCGTTCAGGGAAATCAGGGAATAGATCAAATATTTATATTTCAACTTACCAAAATAAAATGTGTAAAGCACAAGAAAAGTATAAAATATCTTCATTATTTAATAAAACAGTTCTTAGTTAATTTATAACATATATATGTAGATTGGATTCAATAAATTGATAAATTTATGAACACTTCAGATTACGATTTAAAAATGATTAAAAGGTTACAGTTCAAAGTAAAGTTACTGCTGCTGAAAAACAATGTTATTTAAACATATCAGAAACCATTTATGTTTAAGTTACTGTGCAAACTCAAGAAATGTTAAGAAAATTTATTTATTTTAAATTTTATTTGTAATCACTCCTACCGTAGTGTTATTTATATGGTTGATAACAAACTCCTCAATTATACCTGTAAAATGTTTGATTACTTGTCAGCATTCATTTAGACAGGTTGATAGTTGTTGAATACGTAATAATTAATTAAATCTTAAGCACATGATGCCATTATTTTACGGTTCACAGGTACGATTACAGATCACAACTTAATTAATTAACATTTCAGCAAAACGCAATGACAGTGTTCTCTTTAAAGATGATCAAGATATGGTAATCCTCATTAGGTATTTTATCTTTTAATGACCAAGATGAGGTAACCCTGAAATGTATTTATATTTGTTACTATAATGTTGTGTGTAAATAGTGTAACTTATGAGTTAAAACGACATTTGAAAAATCATCGTAGCATATTTATTTATAAATTAGGTATAAATTAATAATATTGAGATACATTTGGTCATTAAGTACAGAGTTCTTATATTCTATAGGAAAATATGTGTGCATGGATCATACATACCATGATTAAATTATTAATATATCATATTTTGTCTTAATAGACTAGCTTATTACATACAGGATACAATTGTATAAAAATCATTAAATTATATTAAATTAGGCATAGCAGCCTTAATATTTTAGTACAATAATAATAACATCTAAACTTCATTGGCTTTGGAGTTAAACAGCAGACTTTTCGGTGATCTCTTCTGGTTTTCGGTTGGCATCGGTTGAGGAGTAATTTCAACGGGGACTGATGGAGGTGGAACAACATCTTCGGTTACTTTTGTACTGTTTGTCTTCCCAAACGTTAATCCAAGGAGACTCGTGAAGAATGCAATTCCTTGTTCAGCAGATTCATTGACCGCTTGGATTATATCTTCTGTATTAATGGCACTGTCCGGTTCTGTTGTTTCACTGTATTGAAAAAAAAGTTATGTCAACTATTTAAAGCTACCAATTTTCTTAAATTGGATATTTAAGATTTAATAGATTCGATTCAAGTTTTGTATTTGTTTGTTTGTTACCTTTGGATAAATATTTGATAATATTAAATAATTTTGAGTACTACTCTGGCACAACACTTTTGGTAAGATTTGATAACTGATGTTTTTAAAATCATTATCAACAAACAAATTTAATGTCTAATAATAAAAACAGATAAATCATGACTATAATACAAAGGTCAAAATGAATAATACTTTTATAAATTAAATTTATAATAAGGCATATATACTTTACTGATATGGGGATTTATTTTCACCGGATCAATTTCATGACTATTGTTTTGGTAAGTACTACTTTAAAAATATATATTCAACAAATGTGAACTTACGTTGCCTTCTTGGTGAGCTACTTATATTTATGAATAAGTTACAATAAATTTCCTAATAAAATATAAATAAAATAAATAAATAAATACTAATAAAATACTTAATTTATTAATCAAATTACATACCTTTCTTCCTCAACATCATTAGTATTAGTTGCATTTGTTTTGCTTGGTTCCATAGTCATGCCGCCGGGGCCAGAACGGAAGCAGCCCAGCGGGAACTCAAACTGTGTCTCTTTCAATAACTGAGGCTCTAGCTGAAGACAGCCGCGCAGGCCATCTCCTGTCGGGGCCAGTTCTGTAAGGCGAGCGCACAGCTGAGCCAACCCAGGGATGATGTTCATGCACGTGGGCTCAGGATCTGGGCCTGCAAAAAAAATTAAATATGAATTATGAAACATGTACTGTATTGAATAGTTCAGTAAATATAAACCGTATTAGAAAAAACTATCAAAGGGTAGCCTGTGATGTGAAGAATTATAATCTAATTCAGTCTTTTTAGGCTTGTTTTTATTATTTAATTTAAATGAATAACAACTGGTCTGATAATAAAAAAATGATTGCCATAGATGTCTATTTGCTATTGCATGTTCTATAAAAGTAAAAAAAAATAGAATAGAATATTCATAACTTTAGTGGTGTCATTTGTACCCCGATTGGTCATCATTACTTTAAATTTCTACGGATTCTACGATTTCGGATTTCTACGGATGGTGCATAATAGTTTCCTTACCTCTAACAGTTTGACTATGAAGCAAGCTGTTGCCATATGAAACGTTTACTGCGAATCCTTCGTCTTGTGATAGATATTTCATTCTTACACATCCTGTAATAAAAATAATTATAATAAATATCCTTCGTTGCACAAAGTCTTCAATTCTGTAATTTGTAATGTATTTGTACTTCTAAACAGTTGGTAGATTACCTGGTCCTCCGAGGTCCACGTAGGTAAGGTTGAAGTCGATGCAGCAGATGCACGAGGGACCGTCGCAGAGGCAGTTCCTCTGTCCGCCGGGGGCTGCCTCGTCTCCCTCCGCTCGGACCTCTGCTCCTTTACCCACAAGACCCCATTCCAGAAGCTCTGTAGGAATAGTTTTATTTTTCAATTATATTAATTTTATTCGGTAGTACTCCTTTATGGCTGAGAGACTACTTTTTATTTTAAGACAGTGGGTTGACAATCGCCTTTTACATTCAGTTTAAGAATCCCTCTAAAATGGACGCACAGTATTATAATTGAAAAAGGTTTCTTAGTTGTGATTATTATCGTTTTGCCATAGCTATTATAATTACGTTTCATTATTAAGCTGCATGGTTTTTTATTTCATTATTTATATGACAAAAAGACTAGACCACAAGGCAGTTTAAAGTAGTTCACAGCAATGCTTTTAAGTTAACTAAAAAGGAAAAGAAAGAAAAGTGAATAATGATATCCACACTCAGAGAGAGCTGTGAAAACATAACACTGTCACAGTATCCAGCTCCTAAGATTACTATGGTAGTTATTTATTGAAATTAATATCTAGCTTTGTTAAAGAAATGTATGCTTTGTAAACTAGTAGGCCAGTCGATTAAATTTAATAGAAATAATTAAATTAAATTGAATTTAATATCAGAAAAACCTTTCTTGTTAAGTACAAGAATCAGTTTTCCTTGTATCTTGCAACTGAGTGCATGGGTTTTTTAATTGCAAATGATGTTTTGAATTGTCGCTCTGTTACATGGATCAAAAGATTACGGATTCTTATATTCATATGAAATCCGTGTGGGTGTCACACTGGTATGGCCGTACTACTAACTTCCAGCCACTGATGTAAATTCCGCATTCACGTAAGCTTTTTCCTTCCAGTTCTTTTCCTTTTTTTCTGGTTTAATTTTATTGAATACCGGGTTCGCCAACCTTTCACGTTGGCATTATCAATTGATAATGATGATGCCAACATGAAAGGTTGGCGAAACCGGTCACCAATAAAATTAAACATGCGGAAAGATCACAATTTTTCTAAATTTAAAATATTAAAATGGAATTCTACAAATTACTCTCTGCCAAAAATATTTGTCTAATAACTGTCCTGTAATCAGAAATATCGGCTCAAAGGGTCTCGCCATTATCGATTGATAATGATAATGCCAACGTTATAGTAAATATGGCCATTGTTATTGTCAAAATTACGTTCTTGGGTGTTATGCCGCGTTTATTTTTTCAAATTCCGACGTTGTTATGGACTATTCAGGGATTTAAAACCCTTGTATTTGAAAATATTTCAATTCCCTGAAACTTAGTTTTAAGTACCGAAACCGAAAATTTACTACTACGAAACGACATTCTACTCAGTGTTGATCTTCTTCTTCATCAAGTGACTCTCCTCAGAGGGGTTTGGCGACCATTTCACTGAGCATATACTCATTCTGAGCTAGTGCTTATGGTTTTCTAAGGGGAAAATAGTGTAGTGGGTCTCCGGGTCCTTCTACACCGCAGTTTTATATTGGAAGGAAAAGTCTGCGTATTGCTGCTGCCCAATAGCATTATTATATAATCCTTTTCTTACAAAGCTCTGAGTTTAGATCTGAACTTACTTCCAGACAATCATTCCTCGATCTTCTACTCACGCTCAGCGTACAGAATGGCAGCCACGCGCAAGCAACATAATGGGGAGAGCGGGGAGGTCTTTATTCAACACATTACAATGGAATTCCACCAAGTACTCTTTGGCTAACCCACTGGTTCCCAAAGTGATCAATATCGACCCTCAAGGGTCGATTCCGCCCTGCAAGGGGTCGATGACAGCGAAAAATTGAATTGGGGGTCCATGAACTGTAAATGGGGGTCTACAAGAGTGGATCCCATTGGCCATGTTGGCCACGATATGCACGTTGAGTTAACACAACTGAACGACTATTTTCAATGTACAGCGTCACTATTTCGGCGCGTTTTTCAATGTGAAGCATGGTTAAAATTGTACTGAATTGATGTTTTAAAACATGTTTACTCACGCCAATCGGTTCATAAATATCAAATATATTTTATGTTTACATACCGACATAAAATATGGCGCACCCTGAATGTTATACAAATTCAATATTAGTTTCGCCGTTGATGTTATGTTGCTTATGATAATGGATGTAGATCAAAAGGCTGGCGAAATGTTTGCGTATTCGTTTATTAAGATGGACAAAAGAATATTACGTGGTTACTAGTCGAGTGTCTGCGTCTCTCTGTGGCGTGGGTGGCCTTATCGCTAGGGTGTAGGGGTTGTCGTAAAATTAGAAAGTCTTTACCTGCGGCAGGGGCGGAGCTAACCAAGACAAATAATGTAGCGGTGTATTTACACTGACCGCTACATTAGCAAGGCAGGGGTCTACGAAAAATAGGAAAACTCGACAAGGGGGCGACGCGACAAAATAGTTTGGGAATCTATGCCCTACATACTCTTTGGCTAACCAGAGGCTACACCAGGGCTCTCGCCCTGCAGTGGGCAGCTGCTCAGTGGTCCGGACCTCGCGGCTGGTCCCGGCCCTGTTCAGCGTTGACACTCGGCAATTATTTGCATATGGCGAACCGCAAACTTTCTTCGGCTCGGCTGGAGTTGTGCCACTTCCCCGCCCCGAGAAAGTTCCTCGTCCCCGGCCCGGCGAGGCCTCCGGTGCTCTCCTCCGGGCCGGCTCTCAAACGAAAGTATTTTTTTTTTTCCAGTGTTTTGTTTTGAATTCACTTTTGTACGGAGTTAACGAGAAGTCCCCGATTGTTTGTACAGATTTCTAAATAATGATAAATGTTAAACGACGTTTTTTTTTTACCCATAATAATCTGTGGAAATATGCGAAACGTTTAGAGTGTTTTGTTATTATTATTATAAAAAATATTTATTTTGTTGTGAATTGCTCCAATTGTCTGCGGTGAAATGTTATGATAGCGTTTGAGTTTTAGTCACCGTGTATGTGCGAGTAAAAATATATTTATGAAACATTTATTTAATGCCAAAGTACAATGAACAAAATTGTTAAAACAATTTATATGTTTTGCAGTGATGGGTTTATCAACTCAACTTATCGATGCGCGTAGATGAATAATTACAAAATTCAATACACGATTAGGGTTACTAGGTGTATCGATACGATAAAAGCTTGGGAAGGGGTTTGAATAATATTTGTATATTAAATTTAAAAAGAGATAAATATTTTATGATTTACAAAAAATACAATCAACCAAATATGCAAGAAGTGATTCTATTCAAATTTATACAAAAAAATATAGGTTATTCGTAAAGTGTTATTTTAGGTGAAATCAAGTATTTATGCTTGCATTTGCGAAAAATAAAACCACCAGAAATAAGTTCATTATTTATATTATTCATTTTTACAGAATAACGGGTAGCTTAATATAAATTCTGATTAGTGTCAAGAATAAGAAAAAAAATACTTTTCTCATTGACCAGTGGCGTGTTGGTGTTTTTAAATATAAGGGTGCAATTGCAGACACAACTGCACGCTTTGATATCAAAATGTAGTTTATATGAGTCGTAAAATACTTTGAATATTTTTTTAATCGTGCAAATGGCATACACTACACGCCAGTGATATTAAAAATATAGTTTAAATATTTCCGGTCTACAATTAAAAAATATTTTATTTATATGAACATGAACACATTTTCTTTCTTTGTCATTTTTTCAGTTATTCTATCTTAAAGAATGAATAGTAATTATATCAAAAATCGATGATGTGTGCGAGTAAAAATGTCTAATGTCTAAGTACTTAATTCATTCTACCTTAAAGAATAAAGCAAGTCCCAATAGTAATTATACCAAAATCAACCGCAGTGGTCTTCGACTCAAGATGTGTGCTTTGATTTTAAAAATAAATATATAAACTAATCAACGAACTATTCAATTTATATGGTAAAGATAACACAAAGCGTTTTTGCTGTGTTTAAATTAAAATATTATTTTAATAGTGTGATTTTGTGATTTATCGTCTTCATCAAGTGGCTCTCCTCAGAGGAGGTTGGCGACCGTTTCACTCGTGCTGAATCATTGTTTATAGAGGGGAAATAGTGTAATGGGTCCCCTGGTCCTTTTGCATTAAAATGATGTTTTATCTGTGAAGGCTAACTTACCGATAAGGGTTGCAGAGCTCACGGCGGCGACACAGCAGCTGGCGGCGACGACCAGCGCGAGCATCGCCCGCTTGGAGCCGAACATCCTCCCTATTAGGGCTGTGACTTGCACCGATTTAAATCGAACGAGATTCCGGTCGGTCGATTGTCGATGCAGGACTCGCTCGGGTTCGCTCCAAATCGATCGATCGGCGTGTATTTGGAAGGTTGTAGAAAGTGCGCGGCCGGCCTCCGCGGTGGGCTCCGGGCGACTATGGCGCTTGTCTCGGCTCGCCTCGCAGTGCCGCTCCGGCCAGGGGCGTCCAGGGGCAACCAGGGGCGGCCAGGGGCGGCCAGGGGCGGCCCGCGGGGAGGACCACAACTCACCGCCGAATCCGTCAACACCAACAGAAAACACTTGATACATCTCAAAAAAAACATTTTTCTCAGAAGTCAAATTTCAGAAATTCAATATTTTTTTGACATACGAGGGCAGTCCGATATAAACTTAGCCTCACCGCCCGATGGTGCTAGTATCACAAGAAAGATATAGTACATTCTCGTAGACGGCAACTGTCAAAATTTCAGCCGAATCGGACTCGTAGTTTTGTTTTGACCGCGCGTGGATGGGTTAAAGAAGTTGGAGTCATGTGTCAAAAAGAGACTACTTTGAGAAATAAATCACCAATTTTCAAAAAAAATTGTTTTTCTTTTGTGGGCTAAGTACTTATCGGACCGCCCTCGTATACTACTTGATGCAATTCTATTTTAATATTTTGAATAAATACTGTTTGACAATGCCGACGCGAAAGGTTGGCGATACTGGTCACAAATAAAAACGAACACGTGGAAAATCACTCAAGTATTTTATTCAAAATACTAAATCTAAAAGTTAAGTTATGATTTTTGGCATATCTAAATTGTTTATAGATTAACAATAAAAACACATTTCAATGCTTAAAAAAGAAGCACGCAAAAGCTAAATATGTAATGAGTGAAGTTTCTTGATGACTTTTTTACCTTTAAATATTTTATGCACAATAATGGGTGAAAAATGAGGATTTATCAAAAGTGATAATTTGGTAGTTGCTGTTACAATAAATTTAAAAAAAAGTTCACAAATCAATATATTTATATAACAAATGAGAAATTTCTATTTCATATATTAACACTGCATTCTTGGATGTTGCAACGCGTATAAACGAATATTTCTCTACATGATTTTCATTTCGCAAAGATGGCTCCAGTGCGGGGGTTACCTTGGAAATATTTTAAGGAAAGTTGCGGCGTAATACCCTAGAACGCAGCATTCTCAATAAAAACGGCTGCCACAACATTTGAACACTCTCAGCAGCTTATTTATACCATATTAAAATACCCACCGCTCCCTTTTACCTTCACCCAGTCGGGTCAATGTCACAGAAAGTTTCCCTTCACTTATACTTAAAGCCACGTGATAAAATATTTTAAAGCGATTACACATACACATATAAGAATCTGTATCTTTAATGATTTCATTATCATTACAGTTTTATGTAAAATAATGGGTTGCATGTTTTGGTTTTTACGCACGCCACTGCTACAATTAAGGCAAATAAAAGTGTTTTTTATAACTAGCTGCAAAGTTGATTGTTTTTTAAAAAAAAACTGCTTAATGTCAATTCAACAAATTCAAAACTGTACACGTTGATGTACAAATATAAGTCACAAGTACAAATATTTTTTTTTATCGATTCAAAGCTATTTTGGTAGGAATAATAAATAGGTGGGTATACTAACAATTTTTTATTTATACCCTCGTGTTATTATTGATTTAAATAGTGTATCCCTGGGGCGGGCCTGCCTCACAGAGCGACCCGAGACGTTTCCGCCTGAAGCCGGTCCTACCCAGGCCCGCGGCCCCGCGATGTGGCAGGCCTGCCTCGCTGATGAGCTCTCCAAGGCAACGGAGCTCAGCACGCGAAAACCTGCGACACAAAAATAACCCAGAGAGACCATTTTCTAGATTAAAGTTACAAATGCGTCTTGGCAAGAATGCGCAAAGAAAGAAAACTCCTCACGATGACAAAAAAAACGCAGCCTACTGCAGCTGATTACACGAGGAAGTTCCAAGTAAATTAAGGCACTGGAAGAAGAAAGCTATAGTGGGTGAAAAATCTGCAACAGCAGCAATCGAATAAGGTAGACAGTGGCAACCTTATCTGAAAGTCACCCGAAGACTTTAATAATACTAATAAATGTAGATTATGATTGTTAAAAAATTCTCGCTAAGTTGAAGTGGCTCGTTAGCATAATGGATAATGCACCGGCCATGTAACTTTGGAGATGTGAGTTCGAATTTTACACAAGTCACGGTGATATTTTTCTGAGCGTTTCTTCAATCATTTTCGATGTGTGAAAAAATGTGCCTTATCATATGAATATTAATATATACCTGTATAAATAAATAAGCACTTGATTGACGTTCAATCAACAAAATAGTTTTGATGGTATTTTTGAGCTTTCGGTCGCCGTGGAATGAGTCGAAATCTCAAGCAAAATAACACCCATGATACCGAATTAGCTAGTTTTTAATTAATTTGAACTTCTCGAATGCAAAAAAGTAGTTTAATAGCTATTTGATCCAAATATATCCAAAAAACCTAGTGGTTCTGGAAAAAACACTATAAAAAGAGTCTCGATGCCACAACGGCAAGTTCATTACTCCGAAGGCGTTGTCTTGAAGAGGAAGTAATGCTTCACACGTCGGGACGATGGCATCTCACTGCACTGTAGAATCCTTACGGGTTTTTTTTATTATTTATATCACCGGGCATTTTAATGGATGGCCGGAAATGCGAACCTCCCAGCCCCGCCGGTGAACCAATCACCGATTATTTATCGGCATTTCATCGCCGAGGACTCGACTCCAGAACAGATAACGGGAACCATTTGCCGATTATAAAAGGGAAGACGTTTATTTCGATCGCAAAGATTGCGGTACTCTGGCTTAATTAGGCGACGTGCTAACAATTTGCAGTTCATTTTATTCTGTCGGCGTCTTCCGCCTTCGAGAGATGATGAGATTCTGCATCTGGAATTTCATGATGAACAGGATTTTTTAGGATGCTCATTGTTACAAGAACACCCTAAAATAATACATTTAAATTTGATAAGGCAATTTGAACAATTTACCTAGGCCCAAGGTGATGAGTATTAAACACATTTTAAGGTTTTATTTTTTTTAATTAATAAAAATAAGAAACTATATGTTTTTTTTATAGCCTATGGAAGTTTTTTGGCATGAAACTTTTGGTTCTATTTTTCTTAAAAAATGACTGCTTACTAAGTGAGAACTGCTTTTGTTGTTTTAACTTTTTCTCTTAACGTACCCAATAGTTTTTAGAAGATATAAAAACAAAAATAAAAAAAAATAATGATGACTCTTAATATATATTTTTTCCCAAAATAAATACATTTTTTTAAAAAGTATTTTTAAAATAAATCAATAATATTTTTTATACATTTATTAATTGAAATAAAATTATTTTATTTGTTTTATTTACTCTTTCTTAAAATCTTTGGCGAAGTGAATGACACATTTTTGAAGATGAAGCTTTAAATATTGATATAAGTTACGATATTGGAGTCGTTACTAAAAAAAAAACATTAAAAGTAATCGAAAGCTTGGCACAGAAAAAATAAACATACTCATCCAATAATTATATTTTATTACTGTATTATAATTACATAAGTAATAAATACTACGTGTATTTATGAAACGATAGTAAAAACAACTTTTTCGTCATTTCACATGTGAATCAATTTTGAAATGGTGAAAATGCGAATTTATTCAATAATTTATATTAGTCTTCAGCTTACGTCAGTTATGCAAACATACTTTATTTGTATAACAGTTCTTCGTGTGTTTTGCTTATTTTTTTGCTGAATCAAGGTGTGCAAACACCAGTACGGTATAATGTTTGCTGAATGTCTAGAAACCCATTAACCTCGCACTCTACTGTGGCTGTGCTTAAATACTTCCATAGATGGCATTGAACTAGCAACGGAGTGGACGCCTGCTTGGAAAGAATCAGTTTATGTTGTATTATTTAATTAAATCACTACAACTGTTCAAAAATTTAAATACGTACCAACAGATGCTTTTATAAAGAAATTAAATAAATAAAAAAAATCAACGCAGAGCATATTTATTAGTGTACTACGATTTTCAGATAAAGTAAGATTTCATTAAAGAAACTTTCCAAGTGTCTTGGGTAAATAATATATGAGTACATTGTTTACACACTTGGTTCTTGAGTCCTGAAATTGTTCAGCAAGACAGTGTCTTTGAAGAGCAAAAAGGTTCTCCCTGTTACAGTAAAAAAATAAAATGAAGTATATATATACAGCAACGATATTAAGAATACTAATAACTAAACGCTTTCTGCAAGGTATGAATTCTATAAAACAGTGCTATGACTGAAACCTTTAAACGTGTACACTTTTACGTAAACCTCCCTAAAACAGTGTCTATGTGAATTATGGAAAATCTTCGTTGTTTAATGAATACTTCTGTTATACGAGTGGGTGAGGTAGACGGACTCACCTGGTGTGATGACGTGCACCTGTGCACTCCCGTAGACCAGCGGACCGGAGCAATGCCCTCCATCGGGGTCACTGGGGCAAGTCCAAGGATCCTCCTGGCATGCAGTCAGCTCGTCACTCGATTTAGTTTGTATATGGCAAGGTAGAAATACCTCTCCAAGTTTCGGTCCTACGTTTTAGTCAACACGAAGAGCAATCGGTATTTAATATGATAATAATTTCGATTGATTTAATACTTGTATTGCATCTGGTCTATTGCACAGCACACTTGCTTTTTATACACATAAATTTATACACAAATAAAAAATCACAAAAGTATTATGAAAATGCATATTTGAATATATTTTCTGAATTAAATTGATTTGAGAATTTTGAATTAGGACAATATTTACAATAATTTCGTAACACGTTTTACTAACTGGAATGAATCCAAAAAATATATAATATAATCAAACGGATTTATTAAATGGTTAAATTTCTAATTACCTTGCATAAAATAATAATCGTAAAAATGCATTGTCATTCACTTACCATAAAGTCTAGTCCTCTTCGGAATTTGTGAAAGCTAAATAAATATTCAATACATTTTAATTTCATTTATACCCATGCAATACCGGAGTCCTCGCTGAGAGGTTTACATTCTTCAGTAGGCGGCAAGCACACATCCTGGTATAAGTGCACGTAGGTAGGTTCAAAATGATGTTATAAAACCTTACAATATATAAAATTACACAAAAGCGCTTTATATGTATCACGAGCAATAATATTTTAAAGCAATGGCAAGTGATTTTCACTCTACCCGCTTATCAGAGAATGAAATAAATTTTGAGAAATAATGCTTCATTAATTTATTAAGGGTTTTTAAATATGCTTGTGTTTCAACTTTTGCTCTCTGTGGGGATAAAATACAAACGATTATGTACAACTTCCTAACACATATGTAAACTAAATTATTTGTTTAGCAGCAACAAGTAAAACAATAGATTTAATAACAGTAATGATATCTTATGAACCCAGTTAAAGAATCTTCTAAATTCTTTTATCTTCTGAAGTTTTAAAAATAACTTTCCAATAATAAATCCATAAAGTAGAGGCTTGTAAACTTTTATTATAACTAGTATTAGCTTTCAATCAGCAAGCAATGCCAAAAAATTTATGCTTAAATATTATATGGAAAGAGAAAATAATGGTAATAAATCATTTCTGAAAAAACATATTTTTATTTTTTTATATTCTAACACCATTTTTTAAATTTTATTAAGGCTATTTAGTTTTTTTCTAAACTAAATATGTCAGCACATTTATCATGTTTGGGAAAATATATACTGTCATTAAGTGATAGCATACATTTACATTTGTCTTCTTTGGTCGTCAAATAGCTTTCTGATGAGTGCGCCTGACCAGAAACTTAATTAATGGCCCAACTCTCTCATTTTTTCATCCATGAAGCCCTTTATTTGTATAGTTTTACTTTTTTCAAATAAACAACATATTTTTGTCCAAAACAAGTTTAACTTTTGATACTACCAAGAATACCAAAATGCAATACAAAATTATAGGTTTTAAACAAATATGCAAATTGGATTTGTCAAGACCAATTACTATAATCGAATGCATCACATTAAAAAATGAGTCAATACAGCTTTACAAATCTATTTGAATTATAAAAAATTAATTTAAAAATTACGTGGTTTTTGTACAACGGTATTTTGTTTGAGGTCAAATCTATGTGAAATGAAATTAGAAATGCATGTATTTTGTTTCTCATTGTTTTCTCTCTGAAAATATAGTGTCTTTTAAATTGGTTTGGGAGTGCACAATGTCCGTTCGGAGAGACACGAGTCTACATTTTTTTTAAGTCTTGCAGTCTTGGCAAGTCTTTCCGGCAGATGACTGATGGCCGACGTTTGGGCCTGCAATTTGTTGAAATGAAAAACAAAAGCGGCTCGTGGGCATGACTGGGTCAGCATTGTTCGATGAACTTGGCTGGCATGTGTCAGACCAGGGGCGGAGAGTGAAAATATTAGATTAATAAATTAAATAATGATTTATATTTTTTATATTTTATCAACACTGATGGAGTAGTGGACTTATAATGATTGTGAAAGGATGTGCTCTGGAAGTATCTTGTCGAGGTGGGGGGGCTCCTGATATTGTTTCTGTAGCCTTTCTGCAGAAAGAGTATCAGATCTAAACGCCAGAGTTAGGAAACCATTATATAATAATGCTATTGGGTAGCAGCAATACGCAGACTTTTCCTTCTAATATAAAACTGCGGTGTAGAAGGACCCGGGGACCTATTACACTATTTTCCCCTAAAAAAACCATGAACACTGGTTCAGCATGAGAACATACTCAGTGAAACGGTCGTCAACCTCCTCTGAGGAGATGCAATTGATGAAGAAGAAGATCAACACCAAGTAGTATTTCGTTTCAGGAAATCGAAATATTTTCAAATGCAAGGATTTCAAATCCCTACAACGTCGGAACTTGAAAAATTAAACGCGGCATAACACCCAAGAACGTTATTTTGATAATAGCAACGACCATATTTATTATATTTTTACAAATATTTAAAATTACGTTTTCCATAAAAGTGTATACAGTTTGATTAAAATCTTTTAATTTAGTCCTTATGCAATATATGCTGAATAAATAACGTGAACCAATTAATATTTTAAATAATCTGTAAAAATATAATTGATCAATATTCAAGAATTTTTTAATATAAAAACAACGTATTATAAGCCACAGTGTCTAATTTCACGTATGCACTAAATTAAATGTTTACTTTTAAAAATAACTAAAACCATATTTGCGAATTAAACAAAATAAAAATATTTCATGTATTTGAAAGGTGCTTTATTGCTAATACGAAATATATGACTATAACCGATTTTAAATTATATCAGGCGCTTTCAAAACCCAAATGAAAATGTAATCAGGGTTAGAGTAATTACACTGATCATTTTAATATTCAAAACTCAATGTAGATTTCACTCGATCGTTTTAAACAACAATTATCTACAAAAAAACTAAATTGACGACACTGGCCAAGAAAACACGATCGGAATGAACAGAGCGTCTGTCGGATCGCTTTCACTTGAACACACAAACATTTCTGAGGGGCAAGGCTGTGCGGAGGCGCCTCGGCGTGTCCATACACCTGCGAAGCCTCGCTCGGGCGGCGCGTGCGTTGTCTGAACCATTTGCTTAACCGACATACTGCCAAGTTCCGGTCCATGAAGTCCAAATAACACCGCTTAAATTTTTTTGAATAATTCAAGAAACATAGATTTTTAGGATAATGAATTATTTACTTAGCCGTGAGTGCTTTCTAAGTATTCCTGCGTCGCTCTTTTCTGTCCGCGCACGTCAGAGCATTTCGGGTTTGTGGCGTGCCGCTGCGTTCATGCAAGGAGACGAGGATTTTGATTCGCGGTGTTTATGAAATTGATAATGTATATTTCATAAGATTATACATATTTTACATTGTGAAATTCTTGAAACAGCTGAAATATTATTATTTCATATTTATTTTTGTTGCATCAATAATAAAGCTTTAAAAATTATTTAAACTCAATTATTTATAAAAACGTCAGAAAACACAATGAATTAGAATTTACACATTACATTTCTAAGTAAGGATAACTTTTTGAATTTATTTTTTTTATTTTATACGTAAAATATATTCACAGCAACAAAATATTATTGAACATCCATCTTTAAACGTGTATTTTTTAAACATACAATATTATCACATAAAAACATAATACTTAACATAGTACTTACTTTCGCAATATTTAAAATAATGTATTGAAATCGTTAACATAATTAAATAAATAAATAACGTTTTTGTATAATTTGGTAGACATTTACATGAATTGATTTTAATACTCACAGTATAATGAAATTTTATGAATAAATTCAAGCCGTCTTGTTATTTAGGATCCTCATTTACATGAAAAGTCATATTTTTTTTTTAAATCAAAATTATTGTGTTAGCATCCTTTTTTTTCAATTTTTAAAAAATAAATTTCAAATTTCAAATGCTTTTTGAATATATAAAAACGTAGGAGAAGTAATGAATCTAAAGTAAGCAGTGAAATCAATTATTATAAAACTGCCATATAAAACGGAAAATAGTAAACTAAACTTACTTTGTTAAAATTTCACGTTTTCATGTCGTTTACACAAATTTTTATTTGAGTATTTATGGTGTAAAGTAGATACCCTTTCTCTGGTTTTATAGTTTCATGTCATCAACACCTTGGCATTTCTCTGTGATGAGTTAATTTCACGGACGCTGAGTTATTGAATGAAAAGTTTACCACCTGCCCAGCTAGTCCACCATCTGCCGATTGAAAAGTGTATATTTATGGTTTAAATAAATAATTTATGGGTTTTTTTAAACAAATAACTTAACTTGTAAGTTAGAACAAAAACATATTTTTCAAGACTAATAATTCTATTTCAATTCTAAAAAATACTGGATTCATAGAACGTAACCTTTTTGTATTATTTATTGTATGTATTTACAAAAAGAGTTGTCACGAAACAATGTTACACATAATCTTTAAACGTCAATAATTGACTTTCACAATCGATTTAGACTCTTAGTGAGAATTTTAATTATACTGAAATAATACTAGGTACTCGTTTATTTTTAACAACACACTTGTATTTAAAAATAAATAAATCAAAAAGAAGAATAGAATAAAAATCTAAATGTTAATTTATTTCCGAATGGAATTTGAACTGGTTAGAGTTGTTTGATTTTCATTGGTTATGTTTTTAGTATATATTGGGTTTATATATTTAAATGTATTTTAATTTTTAAAAAACATAAATAATGCAACTAAAAAACCAGTGGTACTCATAGCATGCTCAATTATTCTCTATCTGTCGGTAGCAGTTCGTGATCACATTATTGTGTATGATACAGAAATCTGCACGAGATGCTCCAGAGTACCGTAAATGGTAGAAATAATTACTGTACCGCGACAAATAATCGTGAACTTGATTACGCCTCAGGAAACCTAAGTTCAGGTGATGTCGGTAAAAAGACTACTTGTTTAACTCCGATTCTATCAAGAAAAACCTGCGTATAGAAAATTAAAACAGCTCTATTAATTAAGCGTATATTTTTTACCTGATTCTGATAATAAGTATATTGACTAGATTTACAGTGTTTTGTCTTTCATATTTATATCTTCAAATAATTTTGATTCTGTAAAAATTCTATATAGTTCTAAAAAAGAGTATGATATTTCTACAGCATAACTTTTTTTGAAATGGCCTCCAGTTAGCATCAATAGTCAAAAGTGGTACCAGTAATTATATAGGAACATTAGATTTCATAATTGGACCACTTTTTGTCTTTTTGTATTACATTTTAACATTATTACGATGTATGTGAAGTGAATAAATTTATAGGCATATTTTAAGACTATTAATATACTATCTTTAAATAGTAATGTGGTTACATAATACACGTCCTCAGATATGAATCACAAAAAATAAAATAAAATCTATTGATTCGATAAATATATTAATTCTCTCCTAAAGAGGGATATGTTAAGAGATTAGCTAACATAGAAATTTTTCATTTTAGTCATCACCATTGTAAGATTCCATGAACGATGTTTTAAAACGAGGAGAGTTGAGGAATTTGGAATTCTAGGAAGTGTTTGAAGGATATTTTTTTATTTAATTAGTAGATCTACGTTATACCATATAAATATTGATAACTGTTAATATAAACATTACCTACTGAAAATAATAAAATATTCAAGCGTTTAAAAACTAATGTTAATATTGGTTAAGTTATCTATAAATTAACTGATGGAATTAAAAGTAATTTGATGCTTAAGTATTTTTTTTTTAAAACTCCATAGAAAACAGATGAATTGATAGAAAACGCTCTTTTCATAAGTATTAACATAATATTTTTATGTATGTTAACGACTTGCTCCGCTGTCAGAACAACAACACGCTACTGATGGATACTCGCATATCTTTTCTTGGTGAAAAAAAAAAAAAACGTTTAAGCATATCATCATGTGTACATTATGAAAGCAAGAAATATCATGAACATATTTATGATAAATATTACAATGCTTCACAGTATTAAAATAATATAATGCATGTTGAAAAGCACGCACGTCGTTTTAAAAGAACACCCCTCAATTTTTATACATAATGTACTTGTATAGGCAAAGAATTTAAATTGAAATTGATCATTTTATGGGAGCTCATTTAAGCCCCCTCAAAATTCATGAGCAGGTTTCTGGCTTATTACAATTGACGTGAGAAAATCGTTCTTGATAATTGCATTATACACTTTAAATGCAGCTCGGATGAGCTTCGTTATACAGGGTGTCCAAAAAGAGTATCGGGTATTTGTTAGTTCACTAAAACAAAAACTACTAGTAATCAATTTTTTTTTTATTGTTGATTATAAGAATACAAAATGGAAAATTATTTTAAAAAGATGATGTTATCCAAATGGTGACCGTTACGCTGCTGGCACTCCTCTAATCCGGAACAAAGATTGAAAGTTGTTGAATCGCCGCAGCACTTCGTTCGCAAAATTCAAGCGATTTGCGTAGTCCGTATATAAAGTCCGGATAAAGACGGATTTTGACAAACTGTCGCTTCCACTTCTTCGATTGTTTCCTGGTTGAGAGTTTTGAATTTTTACCGTCGCACCTGTATTTTCGAACATTTTCTAAGGCTATTGTCACTTGGTGCATTGCGTGTACGATATTCCGCACGATAGCAGTCACTATTGAATGTTACGATTATACACTCGTACGCAAAAAGTGCAATGCGTCTCCCGGTACTGTTCCATAGACTCTACGATTTCCTTTTTGCGCCTCTCAATTGCTCCGAATCAACTTCAACGCTAAAACAAATACCCTATACTTTTTTTGGACACCCTGTTGGCGTGTTGTCTGCAATCTTCGAAGAGCACCAGCAGCGCGTAACGGTCACCATTTGGATAACATCATCTTTTTGAAATAATTTTCCATTTTGTATTCTTATAATCAACGATAAAAAAAAAATACTTGATTACCAGTAGTTTTTGTTTTACTGAACGAACAAATACCCGATACTTTTTTTGGATACACTGTTAGCGTGTTGTCAGCAATTTTCGTTCCAGATTAGAAGAGTGCCAGCAGCGTAACAGTCACCATTTGGATAACATTATCTTTTTGAATTAATTTTCCATTTTGTATTCTTATAATCAACAATAAAAAAAAAATTGATTACTAGTAATTTTTGTTTTACTGAACTAACAAATACCCGATACTCTTTTTGGACATACTGTATATTCATGAAAAAAAATAATTTAAAATCGGACCGTGAGATACTCGTACATTCTCTGGACGAGCCCCTTTTCCGTGTCCGAGTCTCCAGTGGCGGCGGCGCATTGTGTCCGCGATTGGGGGGGAATTAATTCGGATGGGCGCGTTTCTCGCTCTTCTCGGAGGCTTCTCTCTCCGGGGGCGGGCGTCTCGCTCTCGCGCGCGGTCGCACCCGCCGCCGTCCCGCTCGCCCTCCCGGCCGGCCGCTTAACTGGCAGACGACTCGGCGCGCGCCGGCACTCGAAGCCGAGACCTTCCCGCGAGCGAGCGAGGCAACCCGCCGCCCCCGCGTCTGCAGCCCAACTCGAAAATCGCGCCTTTACAATCGCAGAAAGAAAATTATTTCTACATCAACTGGGGTCGAGAAAAAGTTATTCGTACCGGGGTGTGATTCATATCTGTGAAGTTCTGTTTTTTTTTTTTTTTTTTTTTTTACACAGGTAAGGTTTTTTACATTTTTTTACATTTTACAACTTAAAAACACCTTCATCAAATCCTGTCCAAAGTTTGGTTTTGTTTTTCATGAATATGCCTCCGAAAGCGGTGAGTCGCACCCAGCCTACAAAAAAAATAAGAAAGTCCAATCGGATATTTGCAGTGAATCATTCAAACACGTCCGGCATGCTCATAAACTTAAAAAATAACCTTTAATTGGTTCGGTTTCATTAGGGTGTTTTTTTTTAACAGCATGAAAAGTGTGCGACGTACTGCTGAAGATTTTTAAAACTCCAGGTGAACCAAAATTTAAAAACGGGCCTCCTTCGGAAACTATCGATAAATTTCCTGAAAAAAAATCGGCCCCGTCCGATTCTGGGTAACTGTACTTTATTATGAAAAAAATCGTGCGTTTCTTGTGTAGTTTAGGAGTCCAAGTGAAAATGATGCCACAATTTTTCAAAGTAGGCCGACGGACCGGTTGCGCCGGCACACCGCCGGCATGTACAATTGTATCGTACGAGAATGAGTTCGATTGTTTTATAACCACTAATTACAATTTAAAGGTTTTTTGATCGGCACACTGGGCGGAATGCCACTGCATAATCACGCCGAGCCAAATCACCCATAAAAAGCACACCGATGAATATTATAAAATATTCAATTACCCCGTATTTTTCATCCAGAGTTTGACACTTGCATTTAGCTATTCGAATTCTCATGCAGTCACAAAACACTGCGGTTGAATTGGATATAGCGACAAGCCGCGATGGTTGTGTTTGAATTCTACCCGTCTCAAAATTTCTTTAAATATATTATTCTCGTCATTTTTATAGTTAAACTGTTTAATAGCAATAATTTTATTTCATCTATTTTAAATTTTTTTTCACTATACCAGTTTTTGAAATAAGGTGAAAATATCACAATACAAAGATTTTCGTGTTATAAAAGCAACGAAATTTTTAATTAAACAGTCCGAGTCAAAATCCAAATTAAATCTTTCCGCCCAGTGAGTGCCTCGAAGAGTAATAACTTGGCATCCGTGAGGCTCGGCCCACCCCGACTCGACACAGGCCCACGCGGGTCACGGTCAATGCTTTCTTCAACAAACCACAGCCAGGCGCCAAGTTATACCGGTACGAGCTCTCGTCACGCTCCGGTCTCCAGGTTTCCTGATACTTCTACTGAATTCGATACGTCTTTAAATATTATTACTAGAGTATTAATTCAGTACCTGTGAGACTCGAACTACCCTGAGTCGACACAGGTATCCTGTCCGGGTCATGGTCAATGTTTTTGAATCTGAATTAGCCGCCAAGTTATACCGGTACGAGCTCTCGTCACGCTCTGATCTCCAGCTGTTTTGATACCTTCAACCGAATTTGATACTGATTTAAATATTATTACTGGAGTAATAATTCAGTACTTGTAAGACTCGAAACACCCTGAGTCGACACAGTCAATATCTTTTCAACAAACTGAATCAGCCGCCAAGTTATACCGGTACGAGCTCTTGACAAGCTCCTGCTCTTCTACATACTACCAAATATAATACTTATCTGAATATTATTAGTAGAGCATTCTTTTTTAATTTATGTGCTGCCGTCATACAGAGGTTGAGTGCGATGATGTTACTTTTTAAGGCTCTGCTCTTTTAAAAAATAATTATAAGTATTGTTTTCACTTACCTTGGCTCTATTTTAGAAACATAGTATTTTTATAAATTTTGATTTTTTATTATCAAGTAAAATATAAACGTAATTGTTGAGATTCTATTATTATTACTTTTTATTGTATTTAAAACATTTTCGGTATTTGATTATTTTTGTTAATAGCTTGCAAACACTTTTTATTTAAAAAAAAACCAAAATTTTATTTTATAATCTATAATAGTTTTACCTTAAGATTTTTAGAGTTTTTTCTTTTACATCAACTCTCCGGTTTGATTTTTGCTTTTAAATTAAATAACGACATAAATAACGTATTATCAGATTAAAAAATCAGTTAAATTATTACAAAAAAGTGTACAAATAAAATGTATGAATAAATTAAAATTATCGTATGATAAACATGTTTCTTATAATAAAAAGAAAATCCTTACAAAAAAAACATTAAAATAAATATAATCTCAAAAAAAATGTTTATATGTCCCATTTTACATTGATACTGTCCCAAATAATATTATATAAATAAGAAATAAAATATCAAATTAATTATATTATAGAACATTGACCTCAAAGGCACAAGGTCATTGCTTTCTTTAAAAAAAAAAAGCTTCCTACACACTAACGAACGGTAATTCAACAATAGTGTTCTCTATTGCGTTGTTTACTTAGACTATGGAAAAAAAAAACCCCATAGAAAGAGTACGCTATTGGATAATTAGCGCTCCGTTGTCGATTGTGTTATTTTTAGACTCGATAACACTGGTTTATTCAGTAAAATTTGAATGGTCGACTTCCGACCAGAGTTGACAGTCTGTTTGAGGTCACGGCCGATGCTTTCTTCGAGCAGTCGTCCGCCAAGGTATACTCGTCCAAGTGTTCGTCACGCTTCTGCCTTCCTCATGCTCAACCAAAAACCAGATCTCGGCCCATTACAGTGTTATACACAAATCATTATTGTTTCATTCAGAATTAAATATCCACAATAAAAACAAACCAATAATTTAAAGTTGCACCGCCATATTAAATGAACAGAATTTTTTCCACGCCCGATCAACTCACCTAGAAAAAAAAAACGTTTTGTAGGTTACGAAGATTTGAGATCTACGATGATTACATGTAATTTTTATTTAATAAGATAGTCTTTAAGTTCGATGTATATATTAAAAATATATTTTATAAAAATCGTGAGATGTATATTGCAATTTCGCTGACAGTAAATCATTTTTAAAACGCACACAGACTATAATTTTAAAATATGCAAAATGTTTTGTTATCGTTTGTCATAGTAAAATTTCATTTTAGTTTTGCAAACAAATTCTTAATGCTTTTTTTGTTGAGAAGTTACATCTCTGTATTTAAAGAGTCATCTAGAGATAAGGGAGATTGTTTCTAGAAATTTCTATCGAGAAAGAGAGAAAGTAAAATACCTAAGCGTCTGACTCAAGATGATGCAACAAAATTAAAAATCTAAGCATCACATATAAACCAGATGTTATGACAATTCCTAGTTAAAATTATAAATTTAAGGACAATTAAAACACATTTAACATATAATAATTATTTTAACGGTTTACATATATATATATGTATATATATAATATATACGTTAAATACGTTACGTCTATAAAACACGATTATCAGAAATTAAATAATATAAAACAAATATTTCTGCAGCGTTGAAATAAAAGGAATTATGTAGTAATTTCATAATATAGAAATCCGCGAAGACAAAAATATTTCTTCAAACCTCAAATTATTAAAAAATATATTATAATTAAATAATTTATATGTTAATCTACAATATTTTAACTTTTACATAACATCACACCATCCAGTCTATTGAGAGTTTTTTTGAATATATGTTTTCCGCGTTTATTTATCAAGTGTAATTTAATGCCATATCTTAACATAGTAAACGACTTTTTTTGCCTGAAACACTACTGAAAACAAATTTAAAAAAATATATTTAATAATACTCTGTCCGTAATATATGTATCATTGAATTGTGTTTTCCCATATTTAGTGATTCCTATCTAACCCGACCCTTTATTATTGATTGTAGGTTTTAGGTGCAGTTAATTAGAAATGATATGTTCTCGGGTGTTATGAGGCGTTGTTTTCTGAGAATTCCGACATTTTGGTTCCGGTGTTGGGCGCATCTTCAGGGATTCTGAAAAACCCCTGAAGATGCCTCCAGTACCGGTTCGGAAGACCGCAGATTGAAGCGGAAACCGCACTCGTCACGGAAGTGGTCCATTGTGAGTCGGTGATGACGATTGTATTGTCTCTGCAGATTGGTGCCGTGAGACTCCGAGAATGCGGCTGTCTGTCGTGTTCGAGCTGCTCCTCATATTTGTCCTCATTGCATTCGCAGCCTCCAGAGTCATAGGTGAGACGTCCATAATATTCAAATATACATATTGACCAATGATTACTGTATATGACGAACGGCCACTGCTTTCCATAATGTTATATTGTTCACAAGTAAATTCTTGAAGTGTACATTTGACCACTTGTTGGCAACATAGAAACGGTCAAGGAACACGTGTTTGAGTAGTTTATCCTAGTAAATTCAATGTTCATTATAACTATTAGACAAAGCAAGATAATTATGCAAATATACATAGTGAAAAATATATAATTTTCATTACAATAAAGCAATCAAGATTTTTACAGTATAAATAATTAGATAGTAAACATAATTGTTTGATCCTTTATTTTTCTTATTGATAAATATGAATCTATGTATTTTCAGATACCAAGAATGTAGGCGAAGCACGCAAAGCGTTGGTGTCCACCAAGAAGGTTCTGCGGCAAGACAATGCGATTAACAGAATCTGCAACTGTACTGATGCTCTGTGCAACTGCTGCAGGGAGTTCAGGGTTCCAGTATTGAACATCAATGGACCAGGTACACTTTTTTATACCCTGGTTGTACTTAAAATAAAATAAAACTAAGCGTATTATTGTGATTTATGAGGTGTAGCAAAATAAAAAAAAGGTTTATAAAAATAATTATTGAATATAAAATAAGTCCTTAAAATTTTTTGCTTTTGATACGTTTCAAGTAACAGTGAAAAAAATCATCCGCTGTGTTGCAAATTTTTTTTATTAAGAACTCTTCTCATAGTTTCACATGTTATATTACAAACGTATTATATTTTGTAAAAAAATACTAAATTAGATTTATTTCTATTCTGAAATATTTAATCCACCAATATGTTTTGTTACATCTAGATTACGGGTTTTTTTATATGAAATTAATCAAGTTAAAAATACCAGTTTATAAAGAAAAAACACTACAAGAATATTTTAATATGCTTGTAGTTTTTATCTGTCTTGCATCATTATTAAATATTTTAAAATGTAGCCCGCAAATTTTTTCATAGGTTTATATACTAACGTGTTATTATACGTTATTACATAGTTAAATTGATGCTTCATTTTAGTTAATTATAAAATAATTTCTTGAAACATACTTTATGAAATCACCCTGTTAAGTTTTTTAATAAAATATTTTATACCTAGTATTGTTAAAACCTATTGAAATTAGAAAATATTTATGAAAAATTATCTATCGTTCATAAATTGACACACCAAATAAATATAGAAATAAAATTTATGTAGTATATTTTTCAGTAATTTTTTTAGGATTTTAGTGTATTTTCCAGGAATAAACTGTAGTCCTTGATTTACAGGTTGCGCCACTGTTCAGTACGTCGGGGATGAGAATATGGCCGTGTCTCTGAGTTTCAATGACCGAGTCATTGCAAAGCAGACCCTCAACGGTAAATAAAACCTTTTTAAATATTATTGTAAAATAAAACAAAAAACAGACTTATTCTATTAAGAAATATAACAATATGGCAAGGTGCTATCAGCCAGCCAAAAAAATATATTAATCAAAAAATTATCTACTCAGTCACTCATATTTTGTTTACACAAAGTGAAAAAAAATCATTACTGTACGTATTTGTAAAATATTTGAGAAAGTTACCTGTATATTGATTTTTTTAAAATAGCATAGTATATAGTACAGTAAAAATTTTCATTGATTAAAACGACATTTACAATACGTTTAAAAGGATCTTAACTTTTTTGTACTAGATAAATAAAAATGTACGATTTGAAACTAATCTATTTCAATAAATTGGAATGAAGATTTGAGGATTATTTTTATTTGTAAAAAAAAAGTAAAGATACAAATAAATTGGAAAGTTAATTTATTATTCAAAATTGCAATGTTTCTTGTTTCAATTTGTTTTTATTCAATATTACAGGTAAAAAGCCACAGCCCGTCTGCATGCCCCTACCGGGCGGCTTCTCCAAGTTCTGCGGCAGAGTATACAACATCGCCCGCTCCGGGGAAGACTTCAAGGCCTGCTTAGGGTTCGAGCTGCAGTCCAAGAAGACGGTCGAGGCCGCCATGAGGGTCTCCTGCTTCAAGTTCGGCCCCGAGGGAGTCATCCAGGAGGCGGCCGAGCCTCTGCCCCTGGCCGTCGAGCAGACGGAGGACGACGAGGATGATGAAGATGATGAAGACGATTTCGGGATCGGGGGCGTTGTCGATGATGATGACGATGACGACGACGATGACGACGACGATGATGATGACGACGACGACGACTTTGGTATTGGCGACGAGGGTGTGTTTTATGAGCACTTTATATTTTTTCTGCACCTCTATCTTCTTCAACAAATATGAATACCCAATTGAATTGAGAAGCACAACATTTTTTCTACCAAAAAGATGAAAGTACTTACAAACAAAAATACTGTTCTAGTCAATTGACTATTCAACATATTGAGTATTAAAAACTAAGCAAGTCTTTTGTGTGGGTCTATTTATTTTTATAATGGCGGTATAAAATTTAAAGGGTTTTTATAAAAACTGAATTGATTGGATTGCATTGAATTCAAGTTTTAGTTTAGTGTTTTAATAAATTCAATTAAATATTACCAAAATGACGCCATTTACTCACAAAAAATATTACTTAAATTAAATTTTTATATTTTTTGTGTTTCAGAGGACGATGACGACGATGATGACGCAGCTGACGCCGCTGACTCTGACAGCGACTCCGCCGACTACACCGGATTCAGCATCTTAGACGATGGTCTGCTCGGGGGTCTCTTTGGATCCGAATCGTCCGGAACCAAGAAACCCAACAAGAAAAAAACCACCGTCGTGGCACCGGTAGTTGCCAAGCCAGTCGCTGCAAAGCCCGTCAGGAAGACACCTCTCAAGAAACCAGCCCGCCCTCCCGCGAAGAAACAGCCTGTCACGACATCGACCACCCTGTCCCCGAGTACTTCCATCAACCCTGTCACCCAAAATACTGAAGTTCTCGTCTCGGTGGAACCGGAACCTCCTAAAAAGCAAAACCCTCTGAATTTACTGCACACATCCGCTTTACTTCAGCTGGCTAACAACCAGGATGAACAAAACGAAGTCGAAGTATCGAACGCCGTTTTGCACGCATCTGACAACACTTCCCCGCGTCCGCAAGCGGTCATGGAAAAAGTTACAATGATATCTCCGGAAAAAGTTAGGCCTCGGCCATCTAAGCCTGCTGTTATAAACAATATTCCAACTGAATCTGTGACTGCCATCCAAGACTTGGGAATTCAATCTTCCATCTCATACATCACCGGGCAGTTGTCAGAAGTACCAGTCACTACAATCGTATCAAGCACTAAACCAATGCTGAATGATAACAACAAGTCACCGAACCCCGTGTCTTCGTCTTCTGCGACAATTATTATCCAAAAACCAACCGAAGCACCTACAAAGGTCAGGCCCGAAGTTGTGCAAGTCAAACCAGAAGAGGACGAAGACGACAACGGAGGTGTTGAAATAGTTCAATCTTTCTCTGAAGATGGAACTAAACCGGTAGTGATCGAAACTACCCCGAGTAAAGATGATGAGACTGAAGATAGCGACGAAAGTGACTCTGATGAAGACAGCCAATCTGACGAAGACGATGTCCTCGCTGACGATTACGACAGCGATGACGACGAAGAAGATGACGACGACGATGACAAAAAAGAAACAGCTACAGACAAAGTTGAAGTTGGTGACCCAGAAAAGAAGAAGAAGAAGGACGAAGATGACGACGACGATGATATTTTAGGATTGAGTGCGATTACTGAAACTTTGGGACTGGGAGGTTCGAAGGAAAAGAAAAAGGCAAAGCCTACCGAAGCTGCAGCCGACGGAAGCCTCAAGAAAAAGAAGAAGAATGACGACTTGCTGGGAACAATCACGGAATCTTTAGGTCTGCGCGGTTTAGGGTTAAGAAGTAGGGGAAGGCAAAACAAAATGCTAAAGTTGGAACCTCTCCATTGAACACCCCTAGTTCTGAGTGCATAGACTTAGTTAATTTATTTATTTATTACGATTGAAAGTATTTATTTGATTTGACTGGGAAACAAAAGCCCTTTTGTAAATACGCAAAAAACAGATTCATCGAAAAATTAATGGAATGTAAGAATGTTTTGAAAATAATAAAAAGTCTGTCGACCAATCCGTGTTTTATTTCCTAATGCATTTCCGTTATTCCGAATGTATATCCAGTCGTTTTGACACGTTTGGGTGTTTTTTTTAACATAATTATATACATAATTATACGCCTCGCATTCGGTTAAAAGTAATTCGTGAGTGGAACAGGTTATTTCTCTGCCGGCCTGAAAGACAGACGATTCTCCATCTTCAGTCAGTCGGCGCCTAAAACTTGGCAGCGTAAAATTCAGCATACTCTCTCAGTACAACTCAAATAACCATAGGAGGAAGAAGGCTGCAGGCGCGTGCCACCGACACAGCCTTCCAAAGTGGGATCCGTCAAAATGGGGCCTACGAAAACCTTTCAATCTAGTTTTGTGATATTTTTTGCCTTGTACATTGTGTCAATAAATCGTTGCTATGCAAAGACAGCACCTGGTAAGTATTTTTGACTATTATTTTAACAAATTTAATTATTATCCTTGTGCATCGATAAAATGATAATAATAGCAAGTGGCGTTGATATTTAATCTAAGTGTGTTTTTTGTGCTGTTAGGATTTTTGTATGAAATGCACGCTTTTTTTAATTAATGTTCATTAAAAAAATTCAGTACTTCAAAGCTATTGTTTTTAAGTACTTTTTGGTTACATATACGTGAAATTTATCTCATTTTTTAAAATTATGCTAGGATACCATTTATATATTTTTATTAACATGCTTATTTTTTATATTTTCTAACCGAGTGATTGACATGTCGGTCACATTACATTGCACGGATTGAGGACGAATACAGTGCAGAATACAAAGCCATACTCTCTTTTAACTTTCTACCAATTATTTCTGTCATTGCAGTCCATAAATAAGTCAACTTATATACCATTGTTTATTCAACTAAAATATTTGAAATTCAGAAAAATAATATACTCAATAACATAACTTAAACAGTTACGGTATTGTATAATAATATTTTCTTGTGCATTCCAGAGTTTCAAGTTACCGTTGAGTCGGACAATTTTAAAGAAATACGAATTCCACTAGCGATCTGGAACAAGATAATAACCGCAGATTATGCCCCATCAAGCAGAGTGAACACGAAACCCGCGAATCCTAAAAAACGTAAAAATGCCCCCAAGACCAGCCCGGATGCCGTGAAGCCCATAAGAATCACCATGCGTCGTCCTGGGCTGGAGGGCGTGCCCGAAGATCTGATCAATAAAAAGCCTGCGAATGAGTTTGTAATTGAAATAGTGGTGCCGGCGGGGACGAATATAAAACAGCCTATCGTGACTTTTGACGATACTGATACGCCTATAGCTGCTACCGCTATTGTTGAGGATATATCATTAGTCACTGATCAGGTCGCTTCAGACGTACCCGCTTCTCAAGCTGTTGCAAGCGAAGCTGTTTCAGTAGCAGCGGTGGCAAGTGACGCTGTTTCAGGAGTGGCTTCGTCCCAAGCCGCCGCCGGTGAAGCCGTGGTGGATGCGGCAGTGTCCCAAGCCGCTGCTGCTCCTGACGTAGTCGGAGCTGTAGCTGATGCAGCGTCTCCGGGAGCTGTTCTGGTGCAGTCCACCAGGACCCCGTGCACCTGCGCCAAGGGCTCCTGCGGGTGCTGCGCCACCATCTTCAGGCAGAAGAACTGCGCCCACGTGTCGTTCCTCCCCGAGGAGTTCGCCTTCGAGATGAAGATGTCAATGAACGGAGATGTCATCACCAAGAGGAAAGTCCCAGGTATGATAAATATCATTAGATAAATATCCAATAATTTTATAACAAAAACATGCCATTATTTTTTATCGTACGAAGATAATTTTTTATTATATCAAAATATGCATTGATGTTTATTTGTTACAGTGAAAGTAGTTATGTTTTAACTTTATAGATTCTTGGAATTGTTTTTTGTGAGTATTTAGCACTGACTGTGTGTAAGCTCAGATGATTCATTTGCAGCCGCCTTAGTTGGAAATTCCCGGCGTGCCGAGAAAGTGTCTTGGCAAATAGCTTTATGGAATATCCTGATGCCGCAATGGACTCAATGGATTTTCGATATTTACAATACGGGATTATCGTGTTGTTTATTTCATAACTTTTTCTTTTTTAATACAAATAAATGCGCCCTAGAGAGTACGGGTAAATAATACGTGACACATGCTACTGCAAATAACAACGGAACTGTACAGACCGGAAGGACACGTACAGTATCCGACGATTCTAAATTTATTGCCTTCTTCAATCAACAATTTTTTTAATCAAAAACTATTTTTTTAAATGATAATATTCGGGGATATTCAGTTGGCGACCCACCCCCGATATGCTTCAACCCCCGCCGCGCCCCGTTCCTGGACCTGTGCGCCCAGATAAAGAACGTGCACATCCGCAACCGAAACGTTCACCTCTGCGTGGACATCAACGCCGGCCTTGGCGACTTTGACCTCTTCTCGTGGAACTTCAACTGCATCAAGTAACGGAACATTTTGTGACATTTTTATGGAAATGCCATGGAAAAGAAATCATTGTGACCCGACCTGCTGTGTTTCCACCAGAAATATCAAACCTGTCGCCTTTCAAATGGATACTCATAAATATGCATATCTTTAAAAACTACATATTTCTTTTTAGTTTCTAATACGACTAGGTAAATCAACACACATTAAACGTGTTTTTTATACATAATATCTTCATTTAAATAGTTTTTGGCTATATATCATTTAAACAATATCGATAGTTTAAAAAAATTTTTTTTTTACGATAATGACTGAAAACTTGACCTTGTTATGCAGAATTCAATTCATTTGGGGTGTATTATATATTATGTATATAATATATAAACAAATATTTGGTTCAATTTTTATTTATATTTTATAGGTGTGATTCTGTGTGTAAAATATTATTACCTGTATTGGTAATTAATTATTTTTTTTAATATGAAAATGATTATTGGCATATCTCTGGTTCAGCTAATGATTATTATAAAATACGTTCTTTTTTCCAGGTTTGGTAACAAAGGTCTCTTCACAGGCTTGAACCCTGAAGTCGTGACGCCTGGAGGACTTCCACACAAAGGAGGCAGTATATTCGGATTCTTCGGGGGAGGAAACAACGAGGATGATGACTACGACGAAGATGACGATGACGATGACGATTTATTGGATGATTATTAAATGCAGTGCAACCTTATTATTTATAATAATTTATTATCTTCAACTAGTAATTTAATATTTATTAAATAAATTTTAATATTTTTTTTATTGATGTAAAGATGTTTCAATAAAAATAAGTCTCTTTGAATTAATAAAACCAAGACTAAAAACTTATAAAACATGTGGGCTGGGTTTTAAACAAGACGTTTTTTATAATTACTTTATTACTAATATACAATTTTATAGAAATATTGTTTAATTAAGTATAACATTTATTTAAAAGAAGATTGACGTCCTTTTGTCCATATATAATTAAGTTTAATAATACCTTACAAAACCATTATAAATTTAATGATTAAATTAAATTTAAAACATTCTATGAAACATCATTTTTTAAATTTTAGATTGACATTAAAAAAACACATAATTTATATTATTTATATAAACATGATATGTTATAAAAAATGGAGTAAATACTTTAAATTAAAATATTTTTTTTATTATTGTTGAACCTATTTAATATTGAAAATCGTGCAATTCTATGGAAAATTGCAAGTCATTGGATCGTAATAAATTCTCAGCTGCAAAAAAAGCACCATTGTCATGGGTTCAAAGCAGTTCAATGCCACAAAAATATTTACCCTAGTCATTGAGATGCTATCGAACTATCGATGGGTCCAATCGAATAATCCATTATTCAACAACCGATCAATTCGATCAACCGATCAATAAATACAAAAATAATCGCAGTGAACTATGAGATCTAAAATAATTAAGATCTAATATAAGAGTGATTCATCAACAAAATCTTCACAGTTAAAAATTATTATCAAATTAAGCAATGGATTATCAATAAGATAAATTTGGAAAACAGACGAATAACCGGTTGGGTTAATAAAAAAAACTTTCATTGAAATTATATTATTAGAAATTGGCTGAAACACTTGGGATAGTAGATTTTTTTTCTAAAAAAACAAACCATCCATTTTTGGAGGAATAGTTCAATTTAATAAAATCTATAATAACAATTTTATCACCCCAATTAAAGAATTATCTTAAATTGTTTAAATATTTTATATCTATATAAAATTCAGTGAATTTTAATTTAAATTTTGTTTTTTGATTAGCCCAAAAAATATATATAAACAAAAAGACGCCTATTCAATTAGTTTTATGTTTTATTCGAATGAATTAGGTTCTCAAATGCAGCAATTTAAAGATTTTATTATTTACTCATTAAAAAAAAATAAAAAACATTAAATTATTTAAGTATCCCGATTTCCAGTAATAAAAATTGTTATTTTTAATGATCAGAAGAATGATTTTTTTCATTTATTAAAAATTCATTGAACTATCCACTTTTTATGAACCAATAAAAATGAAAGTTGTAAAGAAGAACGCATTTTATTTTGGAATACATTAGCATAGTAAATACATCCGTTATTTAATTTGTTTTTTACAAAAATATACACAAGAAAATTTAGATACATTGATTTTTACTTTAATGTAAAATAAAAAAATATATCAATTGCTGAATTGTGTGCTACTTAGGTGAATAAAAAATTAAAACCACTATAAACGAGAATATATTCGGATTAAATTTATATTATTCAGAGCTTGGGTGTCTTCTTGCCTTGAAATTAAAAAAATTAAAATCTAGATGAATTTGAAAAACAACAAAGTGTTGATAGTTTTTATCTATTTTCTTACTATGAATCTCGTTGAAAAAGGTTTACTCCAATTTTAATCAAAATGTATCAATTTTTTTTAGTTACAGTATCTTTAGAATATCTTTGGCGGGGTTCGTCATTATAATCATCATTAATCATTCGGATTACAAACAAAGCTGTAACGAGGCGGCTAAAAACGCGTTTTAAAACTCACGCGCGACGAATTCGAACCTTCCTATCCAGTTTGTATTAGTTTCACTTCGCTGACACTCATAAAGTGGCCTAATTTCTACAGGTGATAACAGGATATGGTTTATGGTGAGTTCTTTTGATGACAGTTAAAATAAAAGTACTTTAATTGACTTATCGGAAACCCGCCCAGGTGACCCAATTAATGCAGTGACTATCAACCGTTTTTAAAATGTACCCACCTTACGCATAGGAACAGGTTTGCTGACACCATGACTTGCTTGGGACGGTTTCTAAACATTTATTATTATTGTTTTATGTACGTATAAAAAAACTTACTAATAAAAGAATGTGAAAAATATTCATTTTAGAGATTTATGTTCTGTACAATCGAAAAACACAATTTTTTTTTGAAAAGTGATATTTTTATAAATATGAAGCACGTCTAGAACAAGTTCGAATCAGAGCTACTATAGCAAGAATTGCTGAAACTCCCAAACAGCATGATAACAGCGTTTAGCGTGATACACGCCGGGTATTCGCTAATTTTAAATAATTTTAATATAAAATACAACTTAATTTGGGGGATTTTGGCCGAAAGCAGTTTTTAAAAAAACATTGCCAAGATCTTTTGGCAGTTCCCAAAAATATTTCTCAGTGTATAAAAAGGGGTTGGGAATGTATAATATCGATCTTGAATTACGCGAACCACCGTTGGTGAGCCGCTGGGGCCGGCATCTCCACCGCGGGGCGTACGGCACCGTCTTCTCTCGGTTCTGCGAGCAGAGCGGCTGGCGGGCGGCAGTACCGGCGCAGTGTCCACTCGCTCCGGCCCACGACCCGCAAGTCCCGGGCTCGCAGCCCCACCGAGGACCGCCCATGGGAGCAGCTGCCCTGCTGGCGTGCGCGCTGGCGGCCCTGGCCGTCGCCGAGACCTCGACAGGTGAGCTCACGCTAATTGCCCAGGTGCGTTTTCGTCAATTGACTGTTTACATGCTGTATGCCATTTCTTCATTTCGTTTGTTGTTTACGGTAAATACATTTGATTTTTACTTTTATATGTGTGAAAAAGATATACAATCATATGCATGTTAAGATTTGACGCATATTCAATCATAAAAAAAGTGTATTGTCTAGTCTAGTGCATTAACAAATTGATATTTTTATGAATGCAGTAATACCCCGCTTAACGCAAGGGATATCGCGTTAAGTGAAATTCGCGTATATCGGGGTTTACAATTAAACATTCATACATAGTCAAAACTTAATACAAAGAAATACGAATCATTTCAATCAATCACTTTAATTCTAAGAACACTTTATGCAGTATTACATGTTATTTTTACTGAAAAATACATCTATTGTCTTTTGGGTAGCGTTTCTTTTATGTTCTTGTAAAATACGTTCAACGCTGTTTTAATTGTTAGACTACATTATGTTCATACACATTCTTAAAATAAGAAATTCGCGTAATGCGAGGCATATTAACGTGAAATTCGCGTTATAGTGAAACCGCGCATAACGGGGTCGCGTAAAGCGGGGTATACTGTATAGCAATTAATTAGTAAGATGATCTTTTTTCAGATTACTTGTTGTTACTTCATGCGTGTAGGTAAACACTTCTGCATTAAACTGCATACTCAACTTTCAAGAGGTTAGATTACGTTGCATTGGTAATATCTACGTATTTAAAGTATGTCAAAATAATAAGTAATATTTACAATTCTTCCATGTAATTATTAACAAAGTCATTCTCACCTCCTCGGTTACTTAGCATAAAATTTTCCTTTTGCTCGATGAATAGTTCCATTCGCTTTCACACGTTTAAAGCATACAAAGAAAGTGTCAAACGTCCATAATTATTAATAACCATTTTTGAAAGCATGGCGCGTACGTATACAACACAGCGACAGTAATTATTTTTATTATTATATATATCTACATCAAGTATTTCTAATAAATATTTCAATATATTTTTTATGTATACTATGAGATATATTAGGCGCCTAAGAAGTTTTTCAGAGCGACTCATGTTGTTTTTATAAACTGTTGTTTTTCAGAGCGACCGGATGGCACAGAAGTCAGCAAGCCTCGAAGCTTCTTCCTCGAGGATATCCCTGATTACGAACTCCTATCATTCCTCGCTGATGAGTTTTCTCCAATTTTACGCAGCACCAGGAAGCAAAATAAAAAGCCAAAGGTACGTATTTTTTTGTAAATAATGAAATTTGTTATAAAGAGAGAGAGAGAAAGAGATTAAAATCCATCTCTTGTGGTGAGGTTAAAATATTTATTTGACTATTATGGCGATCAGATTTTATTCCCATATTATATTCCCATATGTTTTCAGATATAATGAATAGATCATTATGTCCAAACATAGGGCAGTGCTACACAAGACACCAGTGAATCGGTGTTGATTTGTTCTCGTATTGTTGTGGAGAATCCGATCGATTGCATTATTTAAAATTGATTGAGGGATGAGCTTGAAGTGCGCTTTGGTTTAAGATACAGGACAAATACCTTTAATAGGGTAAATATATATTTATGAAAAAATGTATAATTTGTAGACACTCGAGCGTTGAGTGTCTTACACGATTTAACACTCGTGGAGTAGGAGCATAGCTGTAGATAGTCTGTAGGGGTGATGAGGTCAGTCTTCACAAGAACAGAGACTTCCGCCATTATTATACATTGTTGACACAACGAGCTCGTCAATGTTAAGAGCTAAAGGCAGGTGAACAATTAAATCAACTTATAACGGTATATTGTTCACCTGACATTTATCTGCACTCGTGCGACCGCAACAATCCGTTAAGAGAGTCATAACTTCATCCAGGCATCATTTAGTTAGTTAAAACAACATAATATTTAAAAAAAAAAAACATTTATTAATATTTATTTACGATCCAATGTCTAGCGTAGTATTCAACTACCAAAATACACGAATTTCTTTCTCATCATGCTATATGTGCGAACAAAGCGTAGTCTCTTATTGGAAAAAAACATATCATACGAATCTTTGAAATAAGTATAAGTAGCTTCATTCTGTTTTTTAGGATCCTAAAAAGCCAAAAGATCCCAAAAAGCCCAAAGTCCCAAAGCAGCAGCCAGCCGGGACGCCGTGCGCCTGCAAGGCCGGCCAGTGCACGTGCTGCACGGGTGCCCTGCTGGACCTCTTCGGCCAGAAGGCCTGCATGAAGGTCGTGTACATCCCCGAGGACTTTGCCTTCGACATGTCCATG
This sequence comes from Atopsyche davidsoni, assembly GCA_022113835.1. Taxonomy (NCBI): domain Eukaryota; kingdom Metazoa; phylum Arthropoda; class Insecta; order Trichoptera; family Hydrobiosidae; genus Atopsyche; species Atopsyche davidsoni. The sequence goes on along the minus strand of JAILWY010000009.1, from coordinate 16,941,681 downwards.
CTTCTCAACAACAGGGTCATGTACCAGAATAAAATATCAGGTTCGAAAAGAAAAGTGCTATTTAAAAAAAAATAATAATCATGTGTTCCTTAAAATAATATTTTATACTATATACTATATGAAGCAATTTTAAGTATTTTTTATGGTCTGTTATTGTGTTTTGATTCTTCTCTTTTGGTTCAGGGAAAAACCCACCCCCGGCTTGCTTCAGTCTGCCACGGTTCTCCAGCCTTCGCCTGTGCGCAAAGTTCTCCAACGTCTACTTTGCGGGGAGGAACATCCACATGTGCATGGGCATGGAGGGCACGTGGGACTACCTGGAGCTCTTCTCCATATCCTTTGACTGCCTGAGGTTTGTGCCATTCATGTTTTTCAGGAATGCTTATTTCCCGTGAAGCTCGTACCTACATCGAGCAGAACTATGACTTGATCGATTCTATCGCACCGTTTGAGTAAAGAAAGTTTGGGACGGGCAAGACGTGTGTCAAATATAAATAAATAATTTCAGAAAGTCAAAAGTCAACCGTACCGATGATATACTTTAATATCACCGGAAATGGACACAAAATGTTAACTATGTTAATTTTGCTTGTTTGGAGTGCAAAATCTATGATTATGATTGGTGTTTTATAGGATGGGTTCTCAAGGGATCGCCGTGGTGAAGCCTGAAGAAGGAGGCGGGATTATTCCAGGGGTTGTTGGAGGGGTGGACGCAGTCATCGACAGTGGAGACGACATCGAGGACTATGACGAAAATGTCGTACGGACGTTGTTTGGCAAGACGCTTAAAGATCTGAGACCCAATCTGACAGACGTTGACTATTAATGAGAATAATATAAATAATACATGACGATAACCAAAAGACTCAATAACATTTATCATATATATTTCATAAAACCGCATGCTTCTGTATGTCTAATTCTTATACATCCCAGAAGAACTCTATTAGTTATCGGATCAATTTTAGATTTTTAAATATTATTTATTGATAGCTCACTAAGAGATAATTTATTTTGCCTAAATGGTGATAAGGGCAGAAGGGCTTTGGGTTGATTGACAATACTCACGAATGCATAACAAATTGTTATTTAGTTTTAGCTAAAGTTATTTTTAACCGTTACGATTGTTTGAATGCTCAAAATAAACCTAAAAATTACAAATCCAACATTTATTTATTTTTCCTGGTATACCAACATTAAAAAAAAAATACTGGTGTAATTATTACTTCTATGCTTTGCATATTTTTTGTTTTATTTGTGAAATACATAAACTTTCTCAAATATCAATAAAAAATATTAAATACAAATTATTTTAGCATTTAATTTTTAAAAAAAATAATTGTTTTTAATCAAGAGTCATCTATGGCCAGAAGTATAAACTACAGTCAGATTTTTCTATGAAAATTCCTATGAAACTATTATATGTGAAAATAGAGAGCGATAAGACATGTGTTAAGTAGATAACGATAATTCTTATGTGTGAGCGCTCTCGGCTTTCGAGGGCTTCTTCAGACTGATCAGACAGACCTTGAATAGCGAAAGCGCTCACAATCTAAAAATCTGTCATGGGCTAAAAATTAATCTTGAAGTCAAATCACTTGCTTGTAAAAAAAATAGATATAAGGTATTATATAAAAATATAGAAATAAATTATAATCAAACACATTCATTGTATTTAATAAGAAATAACGAATCTACACTATTTTGATACGGTATTTTTCAACAATCCCATTTTTCATGAGATATTTTTTTAATTAACTCACTAGTCAAAAAATGTATGCTTTCATAATAGTTACATAAATATAGATGATTGTAAATTTTTATTTAGTTTATCACATTCACAGTATTTGAAAATTAATTTTTAATATTATTATTTCTTATGAATATGCAACGTTTTTATTGACATCGAAAGACTTGAGTTCAATTATTATTCTAATTTTCACTCGGAATAAATTATTAAAATTATAACAAATAAGTTATTAAATTTATAAAGACGTAGAAATGCCATAAACATTTAAAAACCTTAATTTTTACAAAATATTTTCTATTGCACATATATAATTTTCAACGCATTGATAAATCAATTATATTTTTAAAATAAACTTGAGCATTGCAGCTCACTGATTGAATACAAATGTCTTTATTATAAAATGTGAATAAACGTCTAATTATTACCACACAAACATGAATTGCATGAAATGTACATTATTAGTAAATTATTTAGTGCTGCAATTTATTTTATCTAAATTACCTTGTAGTCAAGAGATTGTATAAAGTGTTTTACTTTATCTATTTTTCGGTTACATAAAAAAAATATTCAGATGTAATGTGATACAAAATTTTCGTGTTTTCCTTGTTTTTAACATGTAGGGTGATTTATTTATACATACTTCAAGTCCAAATTATATTATTTAAATTTCAAATAAAAAAAAAACCAAGAACTACAACTGAGTGTTAAACAGCGTGAAATTGCTGTTTTATGTTTTCAAGACGTTCTTGATGAATACATAACCTGGAATAAACACGTTTATTATTTATAATATTATTGACAATTTCCCTGTGCACTTGCGATGTATGCACGCGCGATAAGTAAACTATACAAGGCGGGTCCAACCCATTATCTTTTATGAGTGCCAAATATGTAAAGAAAACGTGAGATCTACTATATGAAGTACCTGCTCGCCAAATTTCGCGGAGTCGCGCATAAAATATCCATTCAAATGACAATTATTGATTGGCGGACTTTTTTCGTAGCTGACATTTCTCTTATTAATGACTGGTCGCTAGATTACACCCGTGAACTTTCATTTCTCCGAGCTGCGATACTCATACTAATAAACGGCGTGAATTTTATTATACTACCAATTTTCGATTAAAAAAATCGATAACTACATTTCATCCTTTTTTATGCGATTGTCGGTTTCAGCACAAGTAGCGGAAAAAGCACTAAACCGGCTACACTTTCAAAGACGAGTAAATGAGTTTCAATTTAATTTAATAGAAGTCCGTCTGTTTATATATAGCTGAAAATATATTAAAATCTATGAAAAAAAAAAATAAAAACATTTTCACTCTTGAGATAATATAAGTTTCCATCTTGAGCTATGAGATATCAAATCTCTGCCAATTCTGTTGGAGGCGATTCTTCAGTTGACGACACCAGGAAAACTATGCATAGTACTTTAATTAATCAGTATTATTTTGATAAAAAAAAATTAAAATACCAAAAATAAATAAATACGTGGGTATAAAAACAGATTGGAAACATTTAAATACACGTTTTTTTGTTCAGCGTAAAATTTCACTGCATCTTTGCCTCACGCAGTTTTAACGTGTTTACCTTTCATTTTCGATATTTAATCGATGATTATTGCACTTTCCTGAAGAAAGATTAAAATAATCGCCAGTGGAGAGTGCTCGGAGAGAAAAAGTTTGCCTCCACCCCACTTTCGTTGATGGTCCTTGGCGCCTCGGGAGGTTCGCGACAGTCTTCGCTTGGCGCTCTGGCAGGAAGCCCAGCACTCTTGGGATGAAAGGCAGATCTGAGCCGATCCTCGATTAAATATAACCAAAGCAAGATCGCTAATAATAAATACTATTTATTGCAGCTATCGAACATTCATTCAATTGAATTAAAAATAATAATAAAATGAAGTACGTAGTAATTCCTTTGTTAGTGTTGAATGTGATAATGGGAGCTGCTGAAGGAGCGTCAGGTGAATATATATTTTTTTAATTAAATAATTATTTAATGAAATTTGCAAATCTTGATATGAAATGTATGCAATAAAAACTTATTAAGAATAAAAATTAAATTTACATAATAATAATATTCAATTAATTATAAAAAGTGATCGGTGATATCTAATTCGTAGGTTTCTCAATGATAGTAATTTTTTTATTGATAAAACACAATAAAATAATTTTCCAGAGTTTTGCGTTTATTGCAGAACTCTTATTATTGATGCTCTAACATAAAAAAATCTTCAAATTAACAAATATCTGTAGTAATATTTTGATTTTTACAATGAAGACTTATTTTATATACATTGAAATAAATTAAATATATTTTTTATTATTATTTAATTTCTATCGTACTATATTTTTAAATAGAAAAATAATATAAAGTAATTTAAATGTCTTTGATTTTGAAATTTTTCATGGATGTTATAATGATAAAAGTAGCTTTGTATTTTGTCTTCACTTTGAGTTTACTATATAAATATATATATATTTTTTTTTGCATGACTAGTTTCGACTAGTTCATGACTAGTTATGTTTAGCTATGCATCTGATGATGACCTAGTCTATTTGGTCGAAACTAGTCATGCAAAAAAAAAAAATATATATATATATATATATAATAAACTCAAAGTGAAGACAAAATACAAAGCTACTTTTATCATTATAATAATGGATCTTCACCAATCAAATGCCTTGTCCCTCAACAAGATTTTCATGGATGTTTTTATGTTTTTTTTTTAGATAAAAGTAATATTAATTCAATTGAAGATATGACGCGTGAATTGAGACAGCTGGCGGAGGTCATGACCAAGAAAGCACTCAATGTTTTCGAAGATCCCTCCGACATGTCCGTTTATTACAATTTAAAAGATAACCGCGTAAGTAGACCTCTGAATTAAACCCAAGATAAATGTTTATCATCCAACAATCACTGAACTAAGCAGTGACGTCAGGTTGTGTTTTATTGCAAAGAGATTCAGGATAGCACGTAGACACATTTTTTTATTACAGTAATGTGTTACATTTTTGAAACAATGACTGCTGTGCATTATCACATTTACTCAATGCCAAGCTGGATATGATTTACTTTTTAGTGTATATTTTATCCACATGGAATTCTAATCATTGTCCAACAAGGTCAAAGTGTTGGAAAAGCCTCAGGCACCAAAGCGTGATAGCCAGGGGTGTGGATTTAAAGCCCACTTGTTATATATATTTTTCGACGTTTCATGATGTTTAAAAGATATAAGCCAGGGTGAGATTATTTTCCGGAAGTTAGTATAGGTAATGAACTTGTTTCTAGACAATCGTGAACATGCTGCCTCGTCCATGGTATCGTCCTGGACAGATGCTTCGCCTACCTTTCATAGGAGAGCCCTGTGCCTGTTCAGGTCTGCAGTGTGGCTGCTGTGCAGGAATCAGGATCACGCAGCTGAACATCGACAGAAAAAGTAACAAAGTTTTCCTTGTATTTAATATTTTTGACAGAAAGTATTTTTTTTAACTAAAAAATATTATAATGCAATTCCACCAAGTACTTTTCAAAACAATCTTTTAGTGATGCTTTGTATTAAATTTAATATATAATCATATATCCAGTGAGAAAAACTACTTGCCTTGATTTTGGACTCGCCGCACGTGTACATTTTTATTACCCAAAACAGCGATTCACAGTCTTACAAATAACTGGTACTAAATTTTAATTTAAACTTTAGCTGATTCAAAAATAAAACGCATTTTAAATTAATTGAATGATATTTATTATTTTTTGTAATACGTATCGAAAATTAGCACGAGTTTGTGTGATGTCATAATTTTATAGTACGTAATCGTCAATGATATTCAAAGCACCTCTTTTGATCAGTAACAGCATTGTCAGCATCGTCAACTTATCGTCAACGAGCGACTTAGACCACCGTCAACCTAGAGCAGTGTTTTTAAACCTATGGGTCGTGACCCCCAGGGGGGTCCTGATGCCTTACTCGGAAGTCGCGGGTAAAGGAAAACGACATGGTTTTATTAAGGCCCTAGGCCTGGGGCGTCGTCAGTATTTTTCAACTTACAAAGGGGTTGCGTATCCAAAAAAGTTGAAAATCACTGACCTAAAGCAATGCGCATCACTGCGATTTCGATTAAACTAAATATGTGAATTATTTTCTGAGTATATATGAAACACATCAATGAGCTGTATTTGGAATTATCGACATTACATACATGGTATACTGATGAACCTGCTATGCTCTGAGAATGTAGCATTGTTTGTATAATTATTGTAAAATATTTATTTAATTATTGGTTTGCTTTGTTTCAGTTTGTGCTAACATAACGTACGATCCTAATCTCTTTTCAATCACCATGGAAGTGGTGATGGGAAACACTTCTCTCGCTTACAATACATTCTCAGGTAGGCATCTAATTATGCATTATTATTTTAGAGTAAAAAGAAATTATTACCCTGTAAACTAATTAAAGACAACCTTGACTTGGACAGTACAATTTTTTTAAATTTTATTTTTAGCTAAGAATCCGCCGCCAGTATGCATTCCTCTCTTGATCAATGGGATTCCTACAGGAATAGACTTCTGTGTGAAATTATTCGATATTTACACTCCTGGATACAATTTGCATGTTTGCATTGATTTTGAGACAAGATTTATTATGGCTCCAGTATTGGTAGGAACTTTTTTTTATTATCAACCACTTTTCTTTTATATTCTATATATTATATGTACTAAATATTTTTCCGAAAATATTTAAAACAAAGCAAATACCATTGTTTACGACAATATGGATCATTTGTATATTAGTATTTATGTTTCCATTAATTGCAGGTGTATTATTAATTATGGTTTGTTGATTATTTTTCAAGGTTCTTCATTTTGATTGTGTAGTCATGGGACAAAGTGGAGTATCTCTGGTGAAACCAGACATGCCACCAGATCTGCCTCCTTCTGGAGAAGAAGTACCTCAAACCACCCAAGCAAATGTTGACACATATGATGAGATTACTGAGATAAAAAATGAGGACACCACTTTAATGCCTCCTATTCAAATTGGTTTGCAAGGGCAACTCATTGGCAATGGCAGCGATCTACCTATGGTGTATATTCAAGAATAAAGATAAATTACTACTAAATAATAATTCCTTATCATGTTAATTAATATAATCTATTTATGTAAAAACAAAATATTATGTAGTTACCAAATAAATAATTATTTATTGAATAATATGTAGCGAAGACAAACCTTTTTGTTTTAATTCAACATTTACTTAGTTCTTAAAAATAAATTGCTTTCCTGAACTAAACATCAAAACTCAACGATCATATCAACTAATTATAAATTTAAATTTATTAATGCTCCCAAAACTAAAGAAAATTTGGTATATATTGTGATGTTTCCATGATATTAACAATTTGAGGTTGCCAATTTGCCTTTTAACATACATCCTGGTTGGAAAACATAGTACCTAATTAATGTTTTAATTGGTTATATATTTTTACCCGGCTTTTGATGGTAATCTATTAAAGATCGGATATCATAAACAAAAAGTGTAGTTTAAATAAAAATTAATCTAATTAAAAAAATATTTTAAATACATAAGACATATTTGGTAGCTTATATTTTTCGTTGATAAGTCTTTCGAAAAGTGACCGTGACTCGATTGTGCTAAAAGAAAATTTAAATTAGCAAGATAAGATTATAAAAAAGAATATTTTTAATAACCAATATTTGTTATATTGAGTAATATGTATTTTATTATTTTAATAACCACACTCATTGACGATTGCTGGCTACTATGGCCACTGTTAAAAAATATTTGCGAACTGTCAAATTGTTGTTTTTGTGATATTGAACATTGTTATATTATATTGAATAATAATAATAATAAAAAATAAAATAATTTATAAATACTTTTATTTTAATATAAATTATATTTTTAAATTGAATAATAAAAGGATTAGAATTAAAAAAAGATTTTACTTCTGAAGTATTTTTGTGCTGGTAACATTATTTGTGATACCATAAAGAATAGAAATGATCCAAAGAACTGTCATACAAGACAAAAATAGTGAGTTTCGAGTCGGATTATAAATGAAATTCTGCTTTAATCAAGCAAAATGATGGACCAAGATGATAATTTTGACTATTGTGATATTGATGGGTAAATATAAATGTTTTCATTTACCAGAAATGCAGCGTACCAATATCAAAGTACGATATTTCTTATTATCTTAAAATTATTACAGGATGATGGATCCCTTACCAGCTTCCCCAGTAGTACATTATAACTGGGTGGAAATAACTGACGAATTTACGTCAAGCATAAAAGGTACTTGAAATATATTACGTATTTTTTAAAAATCTGATGGTATAAACTGTCACGTAGAACCATGAATGAATATGTCAACTTAATAAAAATTATTTCATTAGAACTGGAGCTGGGAGAGCTATTACATGATGAACTATTTGGGTTGTTTGAAGCCATGTCTGCTATTGAAATGATGGATCCTAAAATGGATGCAGGCATGCATTGCAATAGGGGAGCAACAAAACCTCTTACATTTCAACAAGCCGTTCAGGTATTTTTATATTCAATATTTTGATACCAATTAAACATGGAAAAACCTTGAAATAAAGACTTATTTGACTTTGAGTTTTCTAAGTTCCCTTAGATTAAATCATAATACAACTTTTTTAATCTCTGGAAACAAACAATACAAATTTACCGATTCTAAATATATTCTATAACAAAGTCTTTTTTGTTGAAATTTATTCAATATTTTGATTAAATAATGACAAAATTCCATTTTTTTTTAGAATGGGAAACTGAAGTTGGATAACCTCAGCGCTGCCGAGGTGATTGGCGTGATAGATGCCACTTTCTCATGCATAGTCTCATGGCTTGAAGGACATTCTTTAGCTCAGACGGTCTTCACGAACCTCTATCTCCATCAGCCTCATGCCATTGGGGATAAAACGTTGAAAATATACAGTATTGTTGTGCACAAAATACTGGATCTCATTAGGAATTATATTTTAATGTGAGTATTTGATATTTAAATAACACTAAGTAGTGGTCTTCTTGTCTGAATTTAATATTATTAGAAATATACAGTTCTATTCATATTTCTGCATTTAAATTAGTTCAATCGGTTCTGTATCTTTTCATCACTAGACCATGTTATAACACGGTGAAGATTTTAATTATGGCATTAGTCAGATGTTGTTACGGCTCTTAAGGATGTCAACAATTATCAAAAGCACTTTACGCTGTTTGGATTATAAAGGCTGTCATAACAATATTGTTGTCCGCTTGCAAAGGTTTCTTTCACTTGGGCTTTATTTTTCAGAATAGAATTGGAATTTTCTGACCTTGTTGAATATTCATAAGATATCACAGTATTAAACTGTCTTCAGATTTGCTGTATCACTTTTGTGGCAATAACTGATGTTTTTTTTATTAATTGAATATTATAATATATTTTGTTTTTGATGAATTTAAAAAATGCAAACGTGTTTGCTAATCACACCAACCAGTCTTTCTGTTTCTCACCCTATGAAATAAATCTATTCAATATATTACAGTTTTATCGAATGTGTTAATAATTATTTCTGTATTAATATCATTAATGTATTTTGTTGGTAAAATGTGTAAAAATCTAAATGGTTTTACAGTGCTCAAGTATTTGAAGAAGAGGATTTTCAACCCATGGGTTATGGTTATCGATTGGGTTCCAATCCCCAAAATAGTGGAGGATATGATGAACAAAAATGCATAGCAGCCCTAAGAGAGCAAGAAGATGATCTACACCGCAGATCTAGAAATAATGCTGAAGAGGTATATCTGTATGCCATTAAATTGCAATTGCCATTGTCTATTTAAAAACTACAATTTTCTTATTTGTAAATTGTATTCTTTAATTTCAGGGAGAAGCTCTGATTGGTCTCTTTGCTCGTATTAAGTTCACGCGGATGTTCTATCAAACATTGACTTTGCTCACGAAAAGAGATCAGCAGTCCACCAATGACTGCGTCAGACTGCTATCTAGCTGCTCAGAAATGATGATTATTATTAATAAAACTGTTAGCAAAGGAACTCAACCGGAAGAAAATTGTAAGTGATTTATGTTTATTACAATACAATTTTTTTCCCCAAACTAAACAGACTCAAATCTAATTTCATTGGTTTAGGATTCGGGGCCTCTTGTTCAAGAAACTTGTTGAAGAAAAATTGCTTTATTTATTTATCTTTTATTTTAGCTGATATGCCCAATCCAATGGGTTTTGAACCTCTAGTCAATCAACGTTTGCTGCCACCGACTTTTCCTCGGTATACTCGAATCAAACCTCGAACAGAAGCGCTGCAATACTTCGATGATCTGATCTCTAAGCTTCGTCATGCTATGAAAGTCACCACAATAACCTCATTCCACAGTGTTCTGGTGAGAGAAACTAATTATCTTTATTTTGAAATTGTTTCATTGAATAGGTGATGTAACAATGACATTTAATAACACTCTCATGTTTACTCAAGTCATGCATTTTGTTTGTACATCTTTAAAACAGTTTTTAAATTGAGGACAAACGACATTCACATTTTATAATTTTTTACCATATATCATTTAAATCTTTGCCAATATTGCTACCAGACAATTGTCTTCTGTAATTTATTTTTATTATGAAAAAATAATCTTAATGTGAAGTGGTTGAGAACATGAAAACAATATAAAATGGAAAGTAGCTATTATCAGGATTTTGATACAGAGTTAGCAATACGACTCTTAATTATTTATTTTATTGAACATTATTGTTTTTTTTTAGGATTTTTTTATGGAATTCAGTCGTGGTCAACCTTGCATCTTGTCCCGATCTGCACTTCAGCTCCTATACTTAGGCAGTGGCACTGGAACAATGCTTGCATCCGGAACAACTCTCGGAGATGTTTTTCCTGATGCTTTGCGAGAGGCTGCCAAAGCCTTTATCTGCCCACCAGCGCTGGTGCCAAGATATCAACTGCTAAATAATCCACAGGTAATATAGTTAATAGATATCTTTTTGATTTTAAAAATGATTTATAGGTTTCTTTGAGAGCATCAAATTTATACTATTACACATATTAACATAATTATTTTTTCAGGCGAGGGAGTACATTGACACATTCCTGAATAGGTGCACTCGTCCCTTCACTGCATTACTGCAAGTGTGCGGTCATAACAGAGCTCGGCAAAGGGACAAACTCGCTCACCTGCTGGATGATTTTGCTGCACTCCAAGAAGAAGTAAACATTTATTTATATTTTATTTTTTTGTTCTATCAATTATAATAGTTCTACTAATAGTTTTTGATAAAACTTAATTACATTATATGATATTTGTTTCAGGCAGAGAACATGGATGGCTTTCTCCGTACGCTATCCCTCAAGATGGAGACGCCCAGACGGCACCTGCCTTGCTTTGGCACATGGATTCTATATCACATGCTGCGGATAATGATAATGTATTTACTATCTGGGCTGGAATTAGAACTTTACAGTGTTCATGAATATCATTATATATTTTGGTTAGTATAATTTACTTATACCTTATTTAAGTTTTCACAAACGTTACTTATTTTTTTGGAAACCACACCTGGCTATCGCATACCGGTGACAATAGAAAAATAGAAAAGGTTAATTTAAACAAATGCTCAAAATAATTGAATGATGCTTATAAAGCTCTATAGAAAACCGTTGAGTGATACCATGAGTATTGCAATCTAAGAATTGGATGTAATTATATTAGATTTTAAGCAATAATATTTATTTTAAAAAATATTGGTGAATCAGATGATCTTTTTTCATATGCTTGACTCATAAATTTTGCCAATATTGGAACTATTTTTATTTTCAGTCACACATTTTATGTTTTTGCTTTTCAGGTATCTTTACGAGTACCTGTACGGCTGGCTAGCGAGTGCTCTCAGTCGAGCTGAGTCCATCTTGGCTGAGCAGGAGGCTGCAGGAGCAGGTACCGCTGGAGCTGGAGGCGCAGGAAGCAGCAGCCGCCGTGCTCCACGTCCTCCTCGGCAAAAAAAGAGGCCAGCCCCGCGGCCTGCTCAGAGAGAAGCTCTCATGTGTCAGACCATGCAAAACCTCTGCGGAGGCTACTATAAGGTAAATTACCTAAACTATGATCATAGTTTGAGCATAGCTACTTTTTTTTAGTTTTTTATGTCAGCTTCAAGATCTTTTCCCAGATTTTTTTTTTTTAATTGTTTAGGAATAGTGAAGGCTTATTTTTTACAGCTATTTTTCCAATGACTCAAAATTAGCTATTTTGTTTAGTATTTCTCAATTCCTTTACGTTTCACACGGATAACAGTCTTCCAAGCCTTTTTTCTTCTTCATGTTTACACCAATTCCTGATGTAATCTGTTTGTAAATAATAGCTTCCTCGGGGCAACTTATGTAGGTTCATTTCTAGCAACACTGTGGTCATTTTAATATCAATAAAAAGCCGCCGGAATGTTCTTGTGAGTGTTAACTCTGTTGCCTCCAAAAATCTTTAGAAAGAACCTTTTGTAAGTTGACACTTCAAAGTTATAATTTTTTTATTTAGGCTCTGGTCGCATTTCAACTTCAAGGGAAGATTCCTCAGCCCATTTCAGAGTTTGACGATGAAGCAGTTCGCTACAAGCACAGGTTTGCTCCTTTGTCGGTGATGACTCCTCCCCAAGTTCAGTACAAGGAGTTCAAAGACATGACACAACCACTACGGTATGTACCAAGTTAAATATATGTAAAAAATATTATTATTATCATATTTGTATGATGTCTGCATCAATTTTTAGAAATTCTGCATTCTCCTGTGTTATGCCGCATTTCTTCTTGAAATTTCCCATGTTTCAGTCCCAGTACTGAGACCAAAACTTTGGAAATTTCAAAATAAAACTCCCTAGCATTTCTAATAATAACAGAAAGAAGTTATAAATAGCATAAAATGATCAAATCTTTTGAAATTAATTAAGTTAAAAACACACTATCGAAATTCTTAAAAAGTATTTTTAATCTATTCAAAATATACTTTAATTGGATTCATTGAGAATAAAATGCTTCTTAGCTTCTCAAGCTTGGTTTAAATTACTGTAGTCATAATAACACATATTGCTTATACATGTTTGAAATTAAAAATTTCAGTTATGAGATTCCTGCAGTTCTCTATTTGGCCGGATGTAAACATTTCCAGCAAGCTAGATCCTTGATGGAGACGATACCAAATCCTGATCAGGAGGTAAGACATTTCAGAAATACTTTTAATATTTTTGTGCAATAGAATAATCTTTTTGATGTGATGTTCAAATACATCTACGGGTTTCGGCTACAGTTTTTTTTTTATTTTCATATATATTCTAACATGGAGGTTAATATTATGGTTTTAGTGTATACTAAGCTATATTGATTTGTGGCTCTCTGTCAGAGCTTAGACTTTGGTATTGGATCCATCTTCATGAAATCGATAGCTTAAAACACAATAAATCAATATCAATAAAACCCCCACCAAAACAATGAGCATATCTTGGTTAATATGATTTTCACAGCTCAGTTTTAAAAATATTTTTTTTTCTATTTTAGGTTACTGATTTACTTAAAGTTGCTAAAACTAATTTCGTTGTACTGAAACTGCTTGCCGGCGGACACAAAAGCGACTCGACAACACCACCAGACTTTGATTTCTCTCACCACAGGCACTTCCCAATCATAAAGCTGCTTTAAATATTATATTTTCATCCATCGTACTGCAATTATGGCTTTAAAAAAGGTTATTAGTCTCTTGTGCAACATCCAAAGATAAAGCTTTCGTACTGTAATAATTTAATAATTTTAACTTGATATGTTGATGTATTTTATCATTTCTATTAAATTTTAAATACTTTTATTTTTTGATTTATATTTAACCTATCTTTCTGTTTAAATATACACTCTATATCACTGTTGCTCTGAGAATATTCAATTGAGCGAGCAGATATTTCAGACTCCTATATACCTTTTCCTATTAATTCTTTTTAACCTTTTTAATGACACAGAAATAAATCATAAAAATACCAAATCAAATATTTTAATATACATCAATCAATGACTGTCTTTTACTCTTTTCAAGGAATAATTAAGACATTTATAAAATTGAATGTGTGGATAGAAGCGTAATATTGATAGGCGGAGTTGGTTTTCTAAATTAAAAATGACAACTAACGAAACAAGAAGCTATGAGAACATCTCGCTATTATCTGAATAAACTATTGTGAATTTAATTAAATATGGATTTTGGGGTGGGTTTCTTTTTAATTTTTCATTTCGGATCTGTATACCAGATACGAATCGGATAAAAAATTTTAACTGAGAAAAAAATTTTCTTTCAAAATAATAATTACAAAACAAAGATATTAATCATTTAAAAGCTTAATCCAATTTTTGTCAAATTCTTTTCTGGGGATTTGCTTTAAAAAATTCCCTTCAGTAATGTAATAGGTAATATGTATTCTTTTGTGTTGTTTTTAGACATATTATTTTATCATTCTTTATCCTACACAAAAAAATGGCATATCAACTTTTTAATTTGTAGTAATTTGAATCTTATTAAATTATTGATTGTAAATAATTTAGCTATTTTATAAGTGAGAATGAAATGTTATTATTTTGGTGTCTGTACTGCATTTAGTCAGGTTATATCATATAATTGTGACACAATATGACTATGTGTAGTTGTAAAATATAATAAATATCTCAACTTGTCAATATGGGGGTTTTATTCCAAACAATATAAAATATTTATAAATTTATTTCCATTTATCAACAAACATGACATATTGACATGAAATATGAGTAATATCAATAGTTTTCAAGCCTCTTCGACATTTTACATTTTAATCAGTTTTATATAGTATACTTTTAAAAAGATATTGAGTTATAACTTCACACATAATAGTAAATGAAGCTTTGTGTAAAATTTCAAATTCTGTATTTGATATATTTAGAGCAAGAAGTGGATCCCTTCAGCAAACATACATAACTATTAATTGCCACAAAAAATATAGTGTTAGTAAAAAATATCTCATTTCACAAGTTGCGAGCAAACGTGATTAGTTGCAACGTACATGGCACTATATTTTGAAATTCATGATGGATAGAGCCTAAGATGGCACCCGTTTGATAACAGAATTCTTCGGCAGTTGCAAGTCTTCATCCATGTCGTCATTATCTGATTCACCTTCGGAAACGTCAGTCAAACATTCTACATCCTTTTCTCCGACCTGTAAAAAGTTCTCTCTTGGAACTCCTGGAATAAAACGCATAATGTTAAACACTCTTTCACTGTTTAACCCACTCGTTACTTGTTTTATTTTCATTATATTAGATGACACAGTGTGAAATATATTTAATGAAAAAAAAAACTATAAATAAACTGTGATTTTTGGGTGTTAAACTAAGTTTTTGCTACCTTCTTCTGTCTCCAACACTTAGACTACTTATATCTTAACGCCCAAAAATAACCGTTAATAATTGAGTTCATCATTATTACAACAATTATTTTCCATACTCTCGACATATGTGACATTTCCACTGCAATCCGGAAACTGCGCCGGATTAGCTGGAGTTATCGGCCTACTTCCTCCTTCTTCATCAGAACTTCCAGCGCTCATTTCTTCTTCATCACAATCTTCAATCTGTAATGTAGAAAAAAAATTATTAAATTTAGAAACCCGTTGTCAATGAGAATATTCAAAGTTTTGATTTCATAATAATTCAAAGTATGGTTTCACATTAATTATATAAAAGTAAACAACAGCTTACGTGAATTTCAAAAGATTGCTGCTTTTTGCGGAACTCCGCCATAGCGCTCGAGTGAGATGGTCTTGGATCCTCGTCTTCAAAGTTCACACGTAACGGAGAAGGTGTTCCCTTTATGACCCCCCCGTCGGAGACTTGAAAACCAATATCTAAATTTAGTGGCAGTTTAGGGTTTGAGCTGTCCGGACCCACGGACCTTCTTCTCAATCCGCAAGAGGGATTTAATTCAGATGAGTTCTCCATTTTCGAAAAAATCTTGTAATGATTTACTGACCCGCTCTCTTGCTATTTTCCTGGAAAATATTTTATGAAGTAACACCTAATTCAACACACTTAGAATTGCACACTTTTCACAGCAGCTCATAATCTAATTAAGCTATGCAATTTGTCTTCAATATTAAAAGCTATAAAATCTATAAACAAAACAATGTTATTTATCGTTATAATTAAACAAATCGATACACGTTATGTATTTAATGCGTTTTTTCAATGTTTTTCTCAATTTCCTTTGTAATTATGTCAGGTTGTGTTAAATATTAAAGGTAGGCACTCACAGATAGCCCAGAACGCTCTCCGTTGTAGCACTGAAGTAAAAATCAAGTCAACAGCACAAAGTTACCTTCAAGCAGCTTATGTGTCGAGTCCGCCACTAATACAGGTAACGTCGAATCACCTGTAAGGAGAAACCTTTTAAGTGTCTAATGTAACTACATTATATGAGGGCTCTATGACTGTTAGCCTTATTTTAAATAAATTATGAATTTAAATTGCTCTTATAGAATCGTTATGTTTTTTATTATTTATACCAATCTTTCACTATTGAAAAAAAGAGTATATCTTTAACATTTTTCTTATCAATTTTTTAACCCTTTCTATTTGTTTTATTGTGAACAAAGAATCACACAAATTCCATAACCGTGTAAAATTCTATAGCTATGTAGTCTAACCGTGATCAATCATAGCAATTGTGTTAAATATTTGGATCATAAGTTTCCTATCACTTTTTTTTTTACTTTTTATTAGTTTTAAAATATGTTTAACTGACTTTTTTTCTGTTATTTTACAGTTGAGAACCGTTGATGTATAATTAATACTCAACTTTGGTGACTCAAAATATTTATATATCTAAGACACATCTTCTAGAAACCATAGCACTTACAAGGTTTTTTTGACTTAATCAATTATTGCCTCTACTCTGGTATTTTCTTCGAACATTCAGGCTGTTAGTCATAGAAAATTGTGTATTCAATATCACAACAAACAGTTGTGGAACGCATACCTTGTAAATTGGATTAGATGCTTATGTATAAACTTCTGGAATATCTCCTTATAATACTTGTCTTAGCTGAAGTACACATGAGAGTATATGAGCCATGCAGACAACGTTGTTGCTTCATGAAATATATTCAATATAATATATAGACGAGTATATATATTGCTTGTGTTTAACCCTTTAGAGAGCGGAAAATAGAAAGGTTAGTAATTCGGAGGATATATCATGAAAATCTGAGAGAAGACGAGTCTAAAACCAGTGTTTCAAGGATTATTTGACATGGCCAGTGACTATGCTCATACTCTGATCTATGCAACCAGATCTGCTTTCTTAATATGTCCAAAACTTTAAAATGGTAATTAATAGGCTTTGAAATAAATATATAACCGCTTTCACCAACCGCTGCATTATAATGAACCTCGGAGGCTTTTCTAGTGATAAAATTAGAAAGGTTCACAAAAAAAGATTAAAGATAAGATTTGAATAATAAAAAAAATAAACACAGAAAATCGATTTTTATTTTTATTAATGTTATAAAATAAGTAAATTATTTATAAAATATTAATAAGTTTTTTTCATTAATGTAACAAATCAGTATAAATAATGAAAATCTACATTAATTAATATGAAGCAAGTGAGAGTATTTGAAGTTTTCTTTTCTCCTCTGAATTTCATCCATTGTGTTAAATTTACTTTTATTTAGGCTGATTCTGCATTCTTTCCAGATATTTCTTTGTGATCAACCTTTAATCGCTGCAACTGCAAAAACAAACAGATTTAATACATTACCTCTCCATTCAATAGTTTTTCGGTTTTATCAGTTGTAAAGAAGGCCTTAACTGTTTTTTTATTCAACCATCTTTTATATTTTTTAAACAATGCAGAAAATAGCAGATAGTGGATTACTTACTTCAGCTGGCTCGTCGAGTTTTGAATCAATTTTATAGTATTTCCTTAAAAATGGAGCTATGGTTGTTAAATCCACATCTTCCAATCTGATTGGTTGCCATAACATACTGGTCACATATGCTACTCCCATCGTAATTACTGATCCCAATAATGTATACCACAAGAATGATATCCGATAAAGCATGAACACATCACTGAAATAATAAAACAAAAATGTTAGGAACTTATGCAGCCGGTAATTATTAATGTACATAGTAATGTTAGCTTTGATTTTTCAAAATAATATTTCTTTGAAGATAAATTGTGTTTTAACTCACACCGTTTAAAAATTGGATTAGATACCCATGGGATTACTTTCGATGGTATCAATAACATTTTAATTTACAGTATGTGATGATGCTTAAGTACAGAAAATTAACAGTAAAATTAAAAATACTTTAGCTTACTCATCGTTTTTGATAAGAGTTAAATTGATTTTATCGTGAGGTGGCGGATTGAATGAGTATTGACACTCTTCAGTAGTGACAGGTTTTTCAGGGAAACTTAAGTCTCCTCGACCAATTGCTGCTTGTGCTCCGAGACAAACCCAAGCCATGAAAAAGACCCCTGTTAAACCTCCTATGAAAGCACCCTAAAATAAAACAATTTGAATAATGAAACTTTAACAAGTAATTTGTTATTGTTTAAACAATTTTATGAAATTTCTTCTAATACAATAAATGATGTTTCCATTTTCTTAAAAGTTAGTTGTCTTTTAGAGTTTCCCAGTTATGGAATGTTTCAGAATTCATAAACAAGTAAAATTAAATAAAATATAATAAAAAGTAAAAATTTATCACATTTTAGAAGCAATTAAATAAACAATTTGACATTGCTTCCTACTTTTGGATGAACTCTCGGGAGTAGAAGTCCAGCAGTGAACACACCCAACGAGGCTCCATTGGTAAATGCTCCGAGGCTCATAGATAATTGTAAAACAGTGCCTAATTTTTCCACAAAGAATACCAAACCTGAAATGTTTACAAAAATAAATTGTATACTAAAAATGCACATATACTTATTTTCGTAAACTCTTATATTCATGCAATGTATATTTGTATTGGACGTCAGCTGACTTATCCTGAATTGTCCAATAAACTATCTATGTACAGAAAGAATTGTGAACTGTAAATTAATTATGGTATAACAAATTATGCGAATGCTTGGCAGTGAGTATTAAACATTCATCAGAGAAAGACGGTAGCACTTTAAAATTATCCCTAGCCACCTTCCTCTAACAAAATATTTATGAACAAAGGACTACTGACTTGAAGGATCCGTACAATATGTGTGTTTTTGTAAAGTTGGGATGATTTTTACGGGACATTTACCTAAACAAATAGCACCCAGAAGTATGACCACAGCCTTCATTAAAACTCCAGTCTGTAGATCAGTGAGAGGTTTCTTTGCAAAGGGTTTGTAGAAATCCTCCAGTACAACTACTGCCATCGAGTTAAGACCTGTAGATAATGAGCTAAACAAATTATTAAACTTTATGAAAATACAATGCTTAAAAACATCTTCTCGGAATAATATTTATATTATATATGCATGCCTGCTTTGAGGATTATTTTTTTACTTATCAGACAACATTTAATGATATTGTAAAAAGTAAATATTCTTTACTAACACAGCAGGAATCAAAATCGAAAAAAAAATAATGATGTCATCATAAACTTCCTACCAGATTAACCGAATACATTTGTTTTTTTTCTTTGCTCTAAAAATTTTTATTATTAAAAGTTTCAAATTAAACAAGTCAGTAAAGAAAGCACCTCAATGCTGCACTGAAGACTCCAGCAACGAACAGACCAGGCAGTCCCGGGAATTGTCCAAGGACATCCATCACGTAGAGTGGCAACAACTGATCCTTGGCCTTTGCTAATTTAGTTGTCAAAGGATCGCACTTGTGATATGTTGCAAAAATAAGCAATCCGCAATAACAGCAGAAGGATAACATTGTAATAACTCCTATGAGAAAACACCACACAGCTCTAAAATATAATGATAAAGTATATGAGTTTTTTGATACAGAATTTGCTTAAAGGTTCATAAAAACCTAATTGCGATTGACTATACCAAAATTAATTGAAAATCACGCGAGATCAGCACTGACTGAAAAATTTACAACGATCAATTTAAAATCTTTCTATGATTAACTGGAATTCATGAAGCCATATTTTAAAAAATACTTACTTTTTAGCAGATGCGATACTAGGTAATGACAAATATCTTTGTACCATTGTTTGATTAACAGCATTAATAATTAACCAGTAAAAACATCCTCCTATAACTAAGCTCCAAATTGTTTGTCTTGTGAAGGGGCTTATATCCCAACTACAACAATATAAAATTCGTATATTTTTTATTTATATGTGATCCATGGCCCAGACCGATGGTCGCTTGCTTTTTTTCATTAGGTGCGTGGCTATATTGTTCTAATTATCATAAATACCCTGACAGTACACATAACATTGTTTAAAGCCATATTAGATAATAAATGTATAAATATAATGTAATTTACTATTGAACATACTTGGGCCCTTCTATTCTCCCACTATCCCAATTTCTTTGCCACACGGTTGAAATACCACCAACATCTAGAGTTCCTTTTATAACAACTACCAATATTGCCCCAAACATCATGATTGTTTGGATAACATCTGTCCATACTACCGCTTTGAGACCTCCCTTAAAAAATACAAAAGTAATCAAGATTCTTGAGCAAGAATAGAAAAAATTATCTGAATGATGATATGTAAAAGCTACCCTGCCGAATTAGCATTTTTTTGTTTCTGGGGTTATTAAGTATTGTAAGTTATTTGAAAAAAAAGAGATTCAAAAGCAATTTATTTGTTAGGATTGTCTTTAAATATTTATTTAATTTCATATGGCAATGGTCCCCAACCCTATGGACGCGAGCACCATGGCACCCGCTGACCATTTTATGTGTAATAACGTCCTCCTTAATGCGTTCACAATATTGCTCAGATGCTTGGCGGATAAGTTGCTGAATCTGTTTATTTTTGCAGTTGTACAAGTGAGGTGAAAGCTATGTGAAATATATTTTTGTATCCAACTATAAATATACCTTGAAAAAATAAATGGTGCCCGCCGCTCTTGGGCGTAAAAAGGTTGGGGACTCCTGCTCTATAGTTTAAATATAATAATTTTGATAACTTACCACACACGTGTAAAATACACAGACAATACAAACTACTGGTGTTATTACATGTATATTTATACCCGTGACTGAAAAATAAAAAAAAATATTCAGTGTTTAATAAGTTTTAAAAATATTTTTAGTTATTTGATTACAATATTACCCACCTTGATTGAAGGCCAGTGCGGGAACATAAATTACAATGGGTATCCATGTGATCTAAAATGTATTGAATTTCTTACAGGATACTTTTTCATAAAAATGATAAGGTATTGATCAGTTTTAAAAACTACTTACCATGCCTATAGCAAAGACAATCGATCCAAATAAACGCATCCTCTTATCAAATCTTCTTTCCAAGTACTGCAAGTATAATTCAAAATTAAATTAAAATATTTTTGACCAATCAGAAACTATAACTTAAGACATACTTCAATAGACAAACCTCCGTTGCAATATTTGTTGAATGGTTATTGATTGTGTGGTGTGATGTGGCAATTTTAATTTTAAATTGGAATATTTACTTACCTCGTAAGAGGAGGTAAGCTTTAATTCATGGAATACCGGTAGGTAGACATTTGTTAAGAGCAATGACATCAAAGTTACTCCAATAAAAATGTACATGTATTGAACACCGTAAACGTAAATCTCTGTAGGCGTCCCGAGTAGTGATACTCCTGAAACAAAACTGAAAATAGTTATCAATGAGTGTCATGAAAGAAAAGTAGTAGATATAGAATGAAACCGAAATACTTTTTGATGTCTTGTACATCGAGGAAATTATGAGAAGAAGTGAACCTGACTGTTACCAGTTGCATATATTTGCCAGTTTATGAAATAAAATAATTACAAAGTCAACACCGTAGAAGACTAAAACACAAACATAACTTGGATAAAATGTACACTGTTTTAATTGAATGGGTATGAATATCCTTTTTGATTTTTTAGCAAATGAATAGAGTATATGATTGTGAAAAAATGTAAATGTTTTTTTTAAGAAATCGAAATGTTTTACCTGGCAACCAGCGACACAGAAACAGGAAATACTTTCATATTCCTGCCTCCCATCAGGTAATCCTGAGTGCTCTGCTTTTTCATAAAGCCCCAATAATATCCAATAGCTGAGCATATCACCAACATCAGTACAAACACAAAGTAATCCGGCCAGCTGAACCTCTGCATGGTGAGGCCCATTTCGTCAACCCCTATGATTACTTTAGTTTCTTGATCCATGATTTATTTTTAACAAAACTAACTCACTAATTTCACTAAGGATCTTCAGATGGTGGGAGAGATGGAAATGAAATGATCTGAATAATATTTGGCTGACACTGTGGGCATGATCAGTATGTGCTATTTTAAGTTTGTTAATTTTTTAAGTTGATGAATGGCTGCTCTTGTTTGAATGCCATTAAGTGCTAAATCTTATCAGCAAGTATTATTAATTATTCATTACTATACCCTAATAGCACAATTCTTGGTTATATGCTGTTATTATCAATTTATTTCGTTCAATTTTAAATTTAAGTGTTCAAAAAATTTAATTCAAAACACTGAAGTTATTAAGTGTAAAACTTACACGTAAACAATTTTAATTTTAGTTACTGAGACAATGGATGCTTTAATATAAGCGACAAAGATGTTTTTATTATTACGTTTTGAAAACTGTTATATTTATTTAATAATATTTTTTATCTAATTTGTCACAAATAAAAGAAAATGAATCACAAATAATTAATCAATTGGTTTTTATAGTCATTAGTAATGTTTTAGGAGAACTTACATAACATGTAAATAGGTGATAAATGTAACGCGAACAGGCTTCTTTCGAGAAATACTGCCTTGTAATTTTGACCTAATTAGAGCTGAGAAAATTTGAAATCTTTAGATAAGATAAAAAAAAGATAGTGGGAGAGGCTCTGATGCAAGTATCCGTTTAAGAAGAATTCAATTATATTTCTTGTATTTTTGGAATAATCAGAAGATCAGAAGCCCCTAAAGCGCCAAGAACAATTTTTCCGACTCAAGATCATGATTATTGATTTCTGAATATTATAAGGAAAATATTGAAAAGCTTAGCTGACCATTATGTATATCTAAGACCTTTCGCATATTGATGAGATAAAACTCATGCAAACACAGAAATAAAACCCTGTAGGAATTTAGTTAAGTAATCTTTTAAAATGATAAAAATGGTTTTGTTTTGTAAGCAAAACAAAACCAAATCTCTTAAGATGTAATATTTCCTTTTGTATTTTTTACGCTGGCTCTGGATTGCTATAAATAAAAATTAATATTCCGATGATTCACCAGGCCTTTCATTCCATTATATATATTAGTATGCAAGAACTCAAGCTTCCATTCGTATTAAACATTATTTGATTGTAAAAATAATTAATATAAATTGAAATAAGAAACAATGATGGGTATCTCAAAAATTTTATTCTCCCCATTGTATTTCATCTTTTACAATTTTTTTAGACTGATTCTGCATTCTTTGTTGACATTTCTATATGATCAATCTTTAATTGCTGCAACTGAAAAAAAACAATAATAATAAAACGTTTTTTCACCAATTTTATTAATCATAGAATTATCATTTATTAATGAGACGGTTCAAGAGAGCCTTCTGTTGCTATGGTGAGGTTAATATTACAACTGAAGATTGATTATTGGTCAAAATCGTAATTATCAGCCTATACAATTAAATTTAGGGATAAACCTAGAACAGTAAAAAGGAAAGAAATTATAAATCTAAATCTGCTACCTTACTTTAAACCATTCAGCAGATTTAATTTACTGACAGGTAGATTGATAGGTTGAAAAGTTGAGTCTCACAAGTGGAGATTTCTTTCCATCTGAATATCACTTACATCATCACGAAATATGTTATTTACGTTTTCTTCAATCTGATATGAATTTAAAAGAGAGAAAAAACTTTGATGAAAAAAAAAAGAGCTGATGAAGCAGCAACGCCCCATTGTTTTAAAGTCTATGATTTACTTACTTCAGATTGCTTTTCTGGTTTTGAATCGAGTTTATAATATTTCCTTAAAAATGGAGCCATCGTGGTCAAATCTACATCCTCCAATCTGATGGGTTGCCACAGCATACTGGCTACATATGCTACTCCCATTGTGATAGATGTTC
The DNA here is from genome assembly GCA_022113835.1 of Atopsyche davidsoni. NCBI lineage: Eukaryota > Metazoa > Arthropoda > Insecta > Trichoptera > Hydrobiosidae > Atopsyche > Atopsyche davidsoni. The sequence goes on along the minus strand of JAILWY010000009.1, from coordinate 16,917,576 downwards.
CCATTATTGTATACCACAAATATGATAAGCGATACAGCATAAACACCTCACTAAAATAATTTAAATGGTTTTGTTAAAGTAGATTGTCATCTAATGAAAAATCACTTTTCCAGAATATTCGAGAAATAACCCTTAACATCAAATAAGTATTTTGATTTTTGTTGTAATGTTTAAGTTTGATTTAATGCCAAAGTCTTTGAAGATTAGCACATCTAAGTATTTAATTTTTGACTCACTCTGTATGTTGAACATCCGTTGAATTCCCGCTGATAAGGCTCGTAGCGGGAAGCTTCGGATTGAATGAGTACTGACACTCTTCTGTGCTGACTGGTTTCTCAGGGAAACTTAAGTCCCCTCGAGCAATTGCTGCCTGTGCACTGAGACAAACCCAAGCCATGGCCATAAGACCTGCTAAGCCTCCTATGAAAGCACCCTAGAAAATAAAATAAATTTAAAAATTACCCTGCCTATCACTTTCTTACATCATTTGAAATTTAAAATTACTGAGTGGTTGTGACTTTTTTTTACAAATATAACTATATCAATATAATTTTATTCACAGATCAACCATACCTATTTGATCAATATCAGCTTTCTTCAATTAGCAATTGCTAAGGTATTAAGAAAAATAACTTTTATTGTTAGATTCAGATTTTTTTATGGAAACTGTATATTTTGTGAGATAGTACAATTTTTAATTTGATAAGACCAGTTTCTAGAATAATTATATATAAAAAATTCTAATCTTCAATTACAGAAGTATGGTATTAAAGCATATTGATTGTCATTGCATCTTACTTTTGGATGAACTCTCGGGAGAAGAAGTCCCATACTGAATATACCCAATGAGGCTCCATTAGTGATGGCTCCGAGACTCATAGATAATTGTAAAACTGTGCCCAATCGTTCGACAACAAATACCAAACCTGAAATTCATTTTCAAAAATAAATATAAGTGATGAAATATATACTAACTTACGGCATTTTAATCAACCTAAACATATTTATATACACTGATACTTTATACATGTAGACATACTATTATAAAGTAGAAAATCAAATTACCTAAGCTTTAATAGTTCTACACTCAATCATTTAGAAAGCTTGCAATTACAATTTTATTATTTCTACTAAACTGCTACGAACTTTGTATTGGTTATTATTATTATGTAATTGCTCATGTCTCGATTTTCCCAGGATATATTGAATATAGCTTCATATTTTATGGATATTCATTTCGGGTATTTTTCTGTGCCGATTTATGTTTCTGAATTTTTTTACATTGTATTTTATTATCTCTTAAATAAAATGTTGACATACTGAGTCTTTTAAATTGAATAGCACAAAAACATTGCCTTGAACAAGCTGTTGAATTGTTATAATTTTCGCTCGTTTGACCTTTAAAACCTGAATAAAGTTACATCTTGAATAGCATATGAGTCTTTGGGAAAGGTCCAGGAGATTGAAGGATTCTGAAAAATCATTTACCCAAACTGATGGCACCCAGAAGTATAACTACGGTCTTCATTAAAATACCAGTTTGTTGATCAGTAAGAGATTTTGTTGCAAATGGTTTGTAGAAGTCCTCCAGTACAACCGCTGCCATCGAATTAAGACCTGTTGACAATGAACTAAACAACTTATTAGACTTTATTAAAATAAAATAGTAGGAAGATTTCTTCAAACAAATGCTTCTAGGAAAATAAACTAGTTTACTTGTCAGGAAGTTATAATTTATTTCATAGCAGGTCATTCCACTAATGTTTTTATCTGACACATGTTTGCTTTCAGCTACACTCTCAAGCCTATTGTTTACAAAAGCCCTGGAAAATTACTGAGAGTAAATATGTCAGTTTTTGATTGCTTTGAATGCTATCACTGTTCATAAAACACCAACAATATAATTTGTATCTAATCTAGAAACTTCCTTTTGTCAGTCTATTTAGATCTTTGAACATTTTACATTAGGATGTACAAAAAACAATAACATCGTAACATGATATCAGTGGTTTATTTGAACCACTATTTAATAACTTCACCCATAGGACTATTGACGATTAACATTATTTTTGTCAAATTTATTCCAGAGTGGCCTTATTTATTTTAGTAATATAAAGATAATTTTACTCCATTACAAAATGTTTACAAGTACAAAAACATAAAAGTAAAATTTTTTATCTACCTCAATGCGGCGCTGAAGACTCCGGCAACAAACAGACCCGGCAGTCCCGGGTATTGTCCAAGGACATCCATCACGTAGAGTGGCAACAACTGATCCTTGGCTCTGGCTAATTTTGTTGTTAGAGGATCGCACTTGTGATATGTTGCAAAAATAAGCAATCCGCAATAGGAGCAGAAGAATAGCAATGTCAGTACTCCTATGAGAAAATACCACACCGCTCTGAAATACACAAATTTAATCTTGAATTATTAATGATTGCTATAACTATAACTAATAATATTAACGATAATATTAATGTAAAACGATTTATTAATGAATTGAAAATCATAGTGCCATGACCGAAAAGTCTTATAAAATACTTACTTTTTTGCAGCGGCTAGGTTTGGTAATGACAGGTATCTCTGCACCATTGTTTGACTGACGGCATTAGCTACCAGCCAGTAAAAACATCCTCCGATAACTAATCCCCAAACTGTATGCCTCGACAAGGGGTTTATATCCCAACTAAAATAATTTACAATGAAATATATTCACCAGGTAAGATACACTATTCATTTTTGACTATTATACAGATTGCAATTCTTATTAGAAATAAAGCAGGAAGCATTTATATATAAATACATTAATGTAATTAACTATTGAACATACTTTGGGCCTTCTATTCTTCCACTATCCCAGTTTCTTTGCCATACAGTTGAAATACCACCGATGTCCAGAGTTCCTTTTATGGCTACTATCACAATTGCCCCGAACATCATGATTGTTTGTATGACATCAGTCCACACCACTGCTTGCAGGCCACCCTTTATTAATTTTCAAAATAATTTGATGTGTTTTAATCGTGATTTGTAGATAAAAACGTAAATTACTTAAGATACTATTGAGATTCACCCTGTGATGGAGAAAACACTAACTTTCTATCTCAGTAATGCCAATATGATAGGTTTGCATCTTCAAGCAAAACTAGTCACATCAATAAATAAAAAGTTACTAAATATAAATTAGTGATAGAATTAAAAATAATCTTAGATATTATATTTATACTAATATTATGAAATATTAAAAAATATATTTCTAAACATATTATCTTCAATGTTATATGACCTATTACATATTTCTTTTTAATATGAGTTTATTAATTAATTGTATTGAAAAATTCAAAAGACAGTAATTTTTTTAGTTTTAACTTACCACACATGTGTAAAATATACAGACAATACAAACAATTGGTGTAATTATATGTACATTTATGCCAGTGACTGAAATAAAAATAAAAAATAAATTAAAATCAAGAGTTACATACAAATTCTAGCTGACTCGAGCGTACTATAGCCTACCTTGATTGAAAGCCAATGCTGGGACATAAATTACGATGGGTAGCCATGTGGTCTGAAAAATATTAACCGCTCAACTAGACGTCATAACATAAACACAATATCAATATTAAGACTGTATAAATACACTTACTAAACTTAAAGTGAAAAGAATTGACCCAAATAAACGCATCCTTTTATCAAATCTTCTTTCCAAGTACTGAAATTAAAATTTACAAATGCAGTATGGCATTAATGAGTACTAAAAAGAAAATTCAATCTTAATATCATAGAATTAATCCTCATCTCACATAGCATGAAGGTTATTATAAATATGGCATGTGCGATTCCAGTTATGTATCTAAACGTTTCGCTCTACTAAAGCATTGCGACACAACCGACCACCGAATGGTAACATGCCGATAGCATCCTTCTATTTTATTGTATCGGCGGAACAGGAAGATGTTTTCCTTCAACACCTTCAAAATCACTGGGTGACTTGTGTCACCGTGGGGTTATGTGTGGGGTTGTGTGGGTGTCGGTGGGGGGGTTGGGGGTGTGGGGGAGGGGGTGGGGGAATGGCCTTTGGCCTTTTTTTGTAGAGGCAGTCCTCGAGGTTGTAATCGAAGAGTGTGTTGATTGAGGGGTTTGGAACTAAGTGGGTAGAGATTTGGAAGGAGTGTGCCAGGTCGATGATAACCTCTTGGATCGTTTTGGTGTTGGTGTCTCTGTGGAGCTGGGCATTTTGGATGCACCACGGGGCATTGAGTGCCCAGGAGAGGATTTTATTTTGGATTACCTGGAGAGGCTTGTGTCTCTCAGGCGGGATGAATCCCCAGATGAGAATAGGACGGATCATCGTTTTCAGGAGAAGAATTTTACTGGAGGGAGAGAGTTTGCTTTTGCTGCATAGGAGTGGGGAAAGGATCGCGGTGGCGGCTCTGGCTTTTAGTTCTGTCTATTTTATGTGTGGTGTCCAGGTGAGTTTGCGGTCTAGTATAAGGCCGAGGTACATGATAGACTTTTTCCATGGAATGGGCCCGATAGCATCCTCTTTTGAATTATTGACTAAGGCCAGACCATAAATAAAGGGATGCTGTTGGCCTATTGGAAATTGGTCGCTGAGTGTGTAGCCAGCCTATATATATATCTACTGTAATAATAGCCATTGTGTGTGGGTGGGTGTGTGTGTATGTTTCATTTTTTGCTTCTCTATAGAATATCTTAAAAGATACAACGCTGATTTTTTGCACGTAAGTTTAGTAAATTTTTCCGCAGCTATGTGCCGAATTTCAAGACGATAGGATAATATTTTTATTCATAAACTATAAAATATGCTTTAGCGAGTTTCAATATGTACGAATTATATGATTCTGTTCTTCACCGCGAGATTTAAGATCTAAGAATTAAAGATGAATAATGCTTTAGCATTATTCATCTTATTATGTTCAAACACTATTGCATCGTTCATCGAATGCGCGTCATTCTATGACGGGGTACATTTCTAGTATATATATATTATATATGTGTATGTGTGTGTGTGTTTATAGCGCTTCTGGCGACTATTTTTCTATTGTAGTGTAATTTCTAATTATAGTGTAATTTGGCTGATGGTGCAAGGTTCTTGTTGAATGTGTTACAAATTACAGAAAATACGAAATTGTGGCATAATCACTCACGTCGTAAGAGGAGGTAAGTTTCAGTTCGTGGAATACCGGAAGGTAGACATTACTCAGGATCAGTGCCATCAAAGTCACTCCGCCAAAAATGTACATGTACTGGATACCGTACACGTATATCTCCGTAGGCGTCCCGAGGAGCGATATTCCTGAAATAAAACTGAAAAACGTAAATAGTTATCATATGAGCGTCTTGAAAGAGATGGGAACGGATATGCGAATATCGCGACGGAAAATGTCGGGCGTGTTAACATTACGAAAAATAATTGAACGGAAAACACAGAAACGTTAATTAAGTTGATATTAATAAAAAAAGGCAAGGAATAAAATAAAATAAATAATGAATATTATCAAAATATACCCAGGGAGTTGTGTGTTATCAACATTATTTCGAAAGATCAAATCGGAATAAATTATAAATGTGATCAAAGATTTATAACTTTCTCATAGGTAAAAAAATAAATTAAAATAAATTCGTATGAAATAAAAATAAACAGTATGTTTATAAAATTACATTTAGGTAAACCGCATAAATCGCCGTCCTCTTGTGACATGATTCCACCAGAAATATTTGTATTTACTTACTGTTGAGTTTCTTATAACGCGGTACGAATTAATCGCGTTATAAGAGGGTTGACTCTACTTAATTGGATCGATTACACATATTCAATATTTTATTATTAAACAAAGACTTTGTTTGAAAACGCCAACATTATAGGCTAGCGAAATTAATACGTATCATTAAAAATTAAACGTGGAAAAAATCACAAAATTATCATTCATATATATTTTTTTATCGATTACACACAATTAATTAGCTTAAAAGACTACCTCCTCGCTCTCCCCATTATATTACTTGTGCATGGCTGCCATTCTGTACCCTGAGCGTGTGTAAAGGATCGGTAATGGAGTAGTGGACTTGGAATGATTGCGGAGGGATGTGCTCTGGAAGTACGTGGGGGGCTTCTGCTATTGTTTCTGTAGCTTGCTGCAGAATGAGTATCAGATCTAAACGCCAGAGCTTTGTTAGGAAAGGATTTATAATAATGCTATTGGGTAGCAGTAGTATTAAACTGCGGCGTAGAAGGACCCGGGGACACACTACACTATTTTCCCCTTAGAAAACCATGAACACTGACTCAGCATGAGTATATGCTCAGTGAAATGGTCGCCAACTGGTTAAGGCACTTTATTAAGATAAAGAAAAGACGTGAAATTTCTGCAATGCATTTGATGGCTTCGTAATCATTGATTATTCTAAGCAGTCTTCTAAAACCTCGGCGAATATATTTTGGTAAATACGGGTTGTTTGACTTTCGTTGGTCCGTTTTCAGTCAGCTGGCAATTCAAATCAAGTTGTTGTTATATTTTGATTCGTCTCACAGACATGGCCAATGATTCATGCACATTCAAAGTTTTTCAACCTTGAAATGTTGAATCAATGTTGCGGATATTTATTTTTGATAGCTGATTGGTAGGTTTGATTTGATAGGTTGATTCAAACCTTTGAGCAGCCTACATAAAGTATCTAGTTAAGTATCTTTGTAATATATTTATGGTTTAATTTATTTTATACAATTATAAATAACAAATATGAATAACCAAAATAACAAGAATGCGATCTACGCTGAAAACAAATATTGATGTTGCAAAGTCTTTTTCCAGGAGTAAAATAATTGATGGAAAATTTATGGGAGTGCTTATTTAGAAATAAATGAATCACTTTACCTGGCGACTAGCGATACAGAAACCGGGAATATCTTCATGTTCCTGCCTCCCATGAGATAGTCTTGGGTATTCTGCTCCTTCATGAAACCCCAATAGAATCCGATGGCCGAGCACATCACCAGCATCAGCAGAAACACAACATAGTCCGGCCAGCCGAACCTCTGCATGGCCAGCCCCATCTCGTCAACCCCCATGACCACTGTCGCCTCTTGATCCATGATTTATTAATTACGGAACTCACAAGCTCTCGAACATGGGCTGTTGATTATTGATCACTCAATCACTGTGATGGTGCAACAGCTGATTCGATAGCTGATCTTAGCGCGTCGATGCCTTACATATACTTGACACAGCCTTACGGCTATCTATCTGAAAGACACTGCGAGATATCTGGTGAGCAAGTGTGCATGCTGGACGGGCACAAACTTAACCCCCTCGGCTGATAAGACGGCCGCTCCCGACCGAGTGTCCTTAAAGTACGGCTTGCTAATGCTCAGACTCCGGCTGCTTGCCGGCATTATCAATTGATTTCTTTCAATTGGACATACTTGCCAAACACTACTAGTCTTACGCCTACATGCAGACCACCAATAACCTAAATTTTCAGCGTAGTACTACTGAAACGAGAAACACCTTAAAATACACAGAACGGTAAAATATTTTTTAACTTTAAAATTACTAAAATGTACTACAGTACAATTACAGTGATAGCATATAAATATTGTAAAATAGGTTTAAAAATTTGGCCTTGAATATATTAGCAATTTACAAGCGCATTGGAGTGATGTTTCATGTTTAAAGATTTAAGTGGTTAGATTTTCATCTGCTTTTTTTACTAAGTAAAAACTTGAAAGTTATTAGGAGTAATATTTTGAACAATAACAAAGGTATATTTTTTAATTTTTCATTAATTTATGTCATACGTTTTTCCTTCGTGACAGACAGTATTATGAACCAAAAAAGCAAACTTAGACTTGAAGATCTTCTCCAGGTCTACGATAGAGCTCATCCTAGTAATGGCCGAGCCGTAAAAGATGCATTATTTGCATGAGTAATTTCCATGTGGATATAAATTCTCCCTTTGTCCTCCGCGTATCCACTCACAGAGGCGCTCTTTTGTCTCTACATGCAAATTAATTCCAATTTCCGGGAGTAATTTGCTTCTTCCGCTGACTAAAATAGCTTTTGTCCGGCTTCACATTAAGTGACCTGTAATTTTCGTATTAAATCAGCGACATTAAACACCGTCCCGACTAACAGAACTACTTTACTATCCTAAACGGGTTGTGATTGATGTGCACCGCGTATCTGCTGATCGAGGAATTCCAAGGCAGTATTTCAGCTCCCTTGGAGATCCTCAATTATCCAACCTAACCCTACCTTATTCTTCTCCAGTGCCTATATTTGGGGAGGCTGGTATGATCTCACTGAACATATATTTATCCTGGGCCAGTCTTATTAATTCGGCTTTCCTACTAGCCCAAGTTATTAATTATATTTTATTATTCATTAAATTAGTTTGAATACCTTTTATGGAGCTATTTACAATGAGCTAATTCGGACTATAACATTTATTATATATTTTTAACCTTTGTACATAAAAATCTTGACATATCGTGTGCGTCATTTTATTTGTCGTCGATGCAAGCTTTAATACACCCTGACGTGTTGTGTATATATAAACTTAAATATATATTAAAATCCGCTTAATTTATCGTAGATATACATTGTAGCTGGCATGTAGTTATGGATTTTTTTTTTTTTGTAGTTGCTACTCTACTAATATTGGATGTCAAGCTCACCCACAGAAAAATACAGAGGTGCCAAAAAGTGAACGTGTGGTGTAGAGGGCACAAAAAACCAGGTTCCAGGGTATAAGACAGTTAGGCTGCATTTTGAATAGTTTTTTTCACATTTTTATTTATCTTACCCTTTTTTGAAAAATACTCAATTATCAAAACAAAAAAAAAACACTTCAATCTGGTTTTGATTACACGGTAGAAAGAGGTTCTGTGAAATCATTAGATATTTGGGGTGGTATACTACCCTTGTTGATGACTCTGTATTACATTGTGATTTAGGTCTAAATATAGGGCTTTGATAGCGTAGATGTATTTGATTTATAAAAACCTCTTCGTAGTCTAGTAATAAGCACACCCGCTTGTCGATCATGGACTTCAAGCTCAAATCCGGGATTATTCATATTGTCAATAATTATAAATTGTCTTTAGATTTAAAATAGAGGATCTAACTTAACCCTTTATGAAAAAAAAATTGCTTCAGATTTTTTGTGGTTCTTTGTATACAGCAGGACACATATCAAGCCAAACACAATAAAAATCTTCTTGCTTGCTTGCATCTGACCATATGACCACCAAGTTTTCGTTCACTCACAGATAGGATGTAAGCAATTGTATTAAAAAAAACTAATTTTTGATTTTTTATGGTATATATTTATAAAAGTTTATGCATTCGATTAAAACTAAAGAATTAACAGGCAGTATGATCATAAAATGTAATTAAAATTGTATTTTGTTATTATTTTACTTGCTCCGTTTTTTTCACCTCCATTTTCAACACAGGACTCTCCGCAGTCTGTAAAAGAAAATATTTTTTAAAATTAATATTCTCAATCATGTTTTTAATTACATTAAGATACTTTAGTCATTACCTTCCACAAAACATTATCACAAAAAAAAATTGTAGTTGTAAATGAAAGTCCTTGAAATCGGAGCGTAACAGAAAAGAAAACGTTGGAAAAAAACAACATGGAAGAACCCCAAGAAGGTCAATTTAATAAAGTCCACAATAAATCAAGCAATTCACATAAAATAAACAATACCAGGAAGCCTTTCATATATATTCTTGTAGAGGGGATATTTTATCAATACCTATTTCAAAAATAGATACTGATATACCCCAAGAGCATTTTCTCCTTCAATATGATAATAATAGCTTGTTATAAATAAATTTAAAATAAATAACCTGATAACTAAAATGCGCCGTCATTCACTGTGTCAGTATAACGCTTTGTTGTGGATAAAGTGAGTATTTAAATATTTATTTATTAAATTAATTAAACATTAAAATATGACGTTAGTGCAAATCTCTAAGAGATTAACAACTGAGCTGCATTTACAATACAACAATTACTAACTATAAGGAAGACTAGAGTGCTAATTTACTGCTAAAATATTTAAAATAAAATACTTGAGTGATTTTTCTACATGTTACTTTTTATTAGTGACTGGTTTCGCCAACCTTTCACGTTAGCATTTTTAAACAGAGTGACTGAGTTACTTGATTAAACATATCGTTTTAAAATCTTCTTAATTAAAAAATGTTATTTTTATGGCGCTTACATATATATACTAAGTCGTAAGAGCATTAATATTTTTTTCAGGCTATGAAAAATTATCCATTTAATTTTTATGATTTATATTCGCTATTTGGAATTTAAACTGTTTTGGCCGCTGTACGAGGGCGGTCCGATAAGTACTTAGCTTACAAAAGAAAAACGAAAATTTTGGAAAAGTGGCGATTTATTTCTCAAAATAGTCTCCTTTTAGCTCGATACACTTGACCCAGCGATGCTCCAACTTCTTTAACCCATCTGAAAAATACGTTTTCTCGAGGTGTGAGCCGGTGCGTTGTCATAGTGGAAGAGTACCTTTTTCTTCGCCAAATGGGGCCGTTTTTTCTGCGATTCGGCGTCAAATCGGCCCATTAATTTGGCATAGTAGTTTTGCCCTTCTCCAGGTAGTCAATGTAGATCACACCTTGTGAATCCCAGAAAACGGTGGCCATCACAATTCCGGCCGATAGGACAGTTTTCGCCTTTTTCGGAGCACGTTTGCCGGGTGAAGTTAAGTGAAGTTTTGACTGTTCCTTGGTCTCTGGTATGTACCAGTGGATCCATGTTTCGTCGACGGTCACGAAACGACGCAAAAACTCCTTCGGATTGCGCTTAAACAGCGTCAAACATTGCTCCGAAGTGGTCAAATTTCATGCAAGATATGATTGGCGGTCTGTCAATACGAGATCGTGGAATTTTGTCACGTTATCCTCCGTGGTAGCACCTGGGCATGGCTCATCAAAAACCGACGTGCGACCATGTTGAAACTCGTTAAACCAATTTTAGACGGTCGGCATCGAAGGAGAATAGTCACCGTACACAGCATCCAAGCGCTCTTTGATTTTGCTGCGCGATTTCCCTTCCAAAAACAAGAATCGAATCACCGACCGATATTGCTCTTTTTACATTTTTATAAAATACGCGTATACGTCCGCTTCCACACGCGGTCAAAACAAAACTGCGAGTCCGATTCGGCTGAAATTTTGACAGTAGCCGTCTACGAGAATGTACTACATGATAGAAAATCTCTCTTGCGATACTAGCATCATCGGGCGGTGTGGCTAAGTACTTTTCGGACCGCCCTCGTAGTCATGTGGGGGAGAAAGCATGGGTATAGCAGCAAGATTGTCTTGGAAATACCTGGTCGTAGGCGTGAATCAAGTGCCTGGCTCCAGGCTGCACGCTGAGGCTGGGGCGGGGGCGGATGAGGCGCCGCAGGAAGGGCGCCAGGAGGGCGGGGTCCACGTCCCGAGGGTCCAGCGGCCGACAAGCCAGGCTCGTCAGCAGCCCCACCGTCACCGTCACGGCGGCGCCCACCAGCGTGTACCAAATATACGAGATGCGGTACAAGACAAACACCTCTCTGGACCAATGAGAAAACACACCATGGATTTGAAAAAAAAAAAAAAAAAGTTTGAGTGTCTGAACACAGGTGAAGTTATGTGAATGTGCATTTGGTCGAAGGGCTTTGAAAGAGTTTTGATTACTCACTCTCCTTCGTCGATCAGCACGGGAGGTTCTTTCATGGTGAAATTGTAGTCACACCCTTCAGTGGTGAGAGGCTTTGTGGGAAAGTGGATTTTGCCACTGGCTATGGCGAACTGAGCGTTCAAGCACACCCACGACATGGTGCTCAAGCCGGCTATGCCCCCCATGAGTGCTCCCTTAAAACAAATAATAAAACACTACGATAAAGCAGTAGCATATTTTTTTATATGCACGTAATTTAAAATTTTGTTACAGATGATTTCATTTTTTCTGACAAATGCAGTTGGTTTTTTAAAAGTTTTCATCTACTCAATATTTTGATTTGATTGATTAAAAAAAGTACAATATAATAAACAAAATCAAATTTAAAATTTGGGCCCTCGTTTTTTGTTACATAATCTATTTGCACAAATTTTTAGTATGGAATTATAAAGAGTAAGCTATTGAGCATTTACACATGCAAGCTTAGCAAAATTATTACAAAATGTGCTTGTAAATTACATACATAACCAGTTTTAAAAAACATCAGCAAAATATAATCAACTTATTCATTTCAAGAAGAAAAAATATTTACCTTTCTATATAGCATACAAATGAGAACTTAATATATGATTTTGTGAAACAATTATGCGACCTAATGGCCAGGCTCAGCGATAAGGTTCTAAGAAAAAAAATTGTTTTGTAAAATTGAATTAAAAGCACACGCCTAGCAACAGAGCTTCTTTTGAAAACCTACACGAGTCGGGGTAATAGCTCCCCCATTATAATATATTAGAGTTCTTTGCCAGAAAAAAGCCTCGTATTGTATCTGGCACGTACTCCGCGATATTATATAATCTCATACATCCGAAAAAAACCACTGGCTCGGTGCCACGGAATGCTTTCATTAATCAATCTACTTCTGCGAGTTATCCAACGAATCTTCTTAGAGATCTCTCGGGGGCTCGCTTTATTGCGTGTATTATTCAGCGAATAAAATTACTGGATAATTACCTTCGAGTTGACCCAGGGGAAGAGGATGCCCATCGTGAAGATTCCCAGCTGGGGTCCGTTCGTGATCGCTTCGAAAGTCATCGTCAGCTGAAGGACCGTGCCCAATTTCTCGACGACAAATACGAGAGCTGAAACAGATAAGTGTTGCATAATCTAATCCAAAAAAAAATTTGAATTTTTAGCCATTTTTTTATCCACGACAGACTGGATTCATTTGAACAAGAGGTAAGAAGATTTCGGCCTTTTGACCGCCAAGGTATTCGTATTGAATATATTTATTTGTTATATCCTGTAAGTTTTATTATTTTATAATAATTGATCTGAAAGTGTAATTTATTTATTACCTAAACACAAGGCTCCCATGAGAACAACAACGGCCTTCATGAGTATGTTGGCTTGCCTGTCTGAGAGGGGTTGTTTGAAAAATGGCTTGTAAAAGTCCTCGAGAACTACCGCAGACATGGAGTTCAAGCTTGTGGACAAAGAGCTGAAATGACAAATTACACAAAAATAAACAAACTGAAAAATATCACAATACGACGCTTACTCCGCAGAGCCTTTGTGAAAACACGACGGGATTTCTATAATTTACAGCGGCGATATAAAGAAAGAGTTCTGTGATGGCGTGAGCTAGAAAATTATTTACTGAAGATAGATTTTCTCGTTGTATGAAAACAAGAAATATGCTTTAATGTTTAGTTTTTTTTTATTTTGTAGGTAAAATACAAGGCACTTTATATTAATATTAATAAAATATAAATATATTTAAAAACCATAAAGACGTTTTATAGCGCTCCTAGCCATGTGTAAAATATATTTTATAAATATGTATTAAGTTTAAAATCTAGATAAAAAATTTGAATGACGCTAGTTTTGTATTATATTTTAAATGTTTTCATAGGTTGTGACAGCTGTTGTAATTTTTATGGGTTTTCAGTTTAAATTTTGAGGAAATTCAAATGAAAAAAATAAATCCCCAAAGACAGCTTGAAAACGCAGTGAAACACTCAACAATCAATCAAATCTGTTATGCTTTACCTCAAAGCAGCACTAAAAATTCCAGCCACAAAAATTCCAGATAATCCAGGTATCTCTCCCAGGATGTCCATCACCAGCAGAGGCAGAAGCTGGTCCTTCGCCCGCGCCAACTACAAAACTATCATCTGTAGTAAGTTTTGGTTTTTGCTAGTGGATTGATTTTTGATTTTCTATAAAGCAAGCGTTGTTCTCACCTGAGTGGAGAGAGGATCGCAGTCGTGGTATCTGGCATAGATCAGCATTCCACAGTAGCAACAGAATCCCACTAATGTGGTGATTCCTACCACGAAGAGAGCCACTGCACTGAAGCATTAAAATATCATATACATATATAGTGATTTATTAATTCTAGAAAATATTTATATATTTGGCATATATTAAAACACACGACACAGTTTTATGAGATTTTCAAACTATAGGGTGTCCAAAAAGAGTATCGGGTGAATGTGAATAGTGACCGTTATTGCGATATGCTACGAAAAATTTTGGGTCCAGAGTTGCAGGAGTTTCTCCAAGGTTTCAACTCAAGAACGTGGTTCCAACAACACTTGCCATACATCCAATCAATAAATTGAAGCTGTTAACGAATTATTCCCTAATAAGGTCATTTCACGTAGAGGTAACATCAACTGGCCTCCCAGAAGCCCCGACCTTAGCCTTCTTGACTATTTCGTATGGGGAGACCTTAAAAGTAGGGTTTATGAGAATAATCCGGCGAATCTAAAGGAATTGAAACAAAACATCAGGTTAGAAATGGCAGCAATATCGAGGGCTATGTGTCAGCGTGTTATCAGCAATCTTTGTTCCAGATTAGAAGAGTGCCAGCAGCGTAACGGTCACCATTTGGATAACATCATCTTTTTGAAATAATTTTCCATTTGATATTCATATAATCAACAATAAAAATAAAAAAAACTTGATTACTGGTAGTTTTTGTTTTACTGAACTAACAAATACCCGATACTCTCTTTGGACACCCTATATTATAAGAAATTAACTTCTCACCTTATACGAACGCCACTCAGCGCACCAATAATATATTTAAAGCGTATATCAATAACGTATAGCATTAAATATATTAATTATTAATAAAATATTCATGAATCGCTACATAATTTAGCAATTATAGAAAATGGAAATAGAGTAGTGAGATGTTTTTGATTTAAACATTTTAGGGGATCCTTCTTATATTCTCCTCGTTATAGCCATGACGAGATATTTTTTTTACCATTTTGCAGCTTTCAAGGTCGGGAGTGCCAGATACCTCTGCATCATGGTCTGATTGACTGCGTTTGTTTGTAGCCAATACATGAAGCCTCCAATAACCAACCCCCACACTGTGTGCCTCGTGAGAGGGTTAAGATCGAAACTGTAATATGAAAAATAATACATGGATATACGTTTAGTCGTGATTATATGTAAATGTTATATATTTTATTGGATTTATTTATATAATATTTTTGAATTTTTTAAATTTAATATTACAAAAAAATAATAGTATATTGTTCAATAATACGCTAAGATATCTAAAAAAATGTTACTTGTGTATGATATATTTCCTGTCGCTTCAAGTGTGTGGAGTGTTAAATAAATAAGAAAATAAAATATGACTGTAACAAAGGCCCCGTTTTATATTGTTTTGTTTTGAAACTTAAATGAGATATTATGCAACGCGGTAATATAATAATAGTATGGAAAATAACCAGCGTGATGAATGGGTCAAGATTGTTTATGGAATTTGCATATAAAATAGACGAATCCGCTTTCGCATTAAGGAAGGCGCTCCGGCTCTCCCACCTTGATGGAGATTACTCGGCTGGTCTTCATTGAGACGACCTTGACCTTGTGTCTAGTATTCTTGCTGGCCGACCTGACCAATAGTCCCCAAATACTGCGGACTAGTGGTGATCCAAGACACCGAAACAGCTACTAAAGCAGCATTGGTACAAAACTGCTACTTTACTAAGCTTACGAATAAAAAGTATATCAGGCCAGAGATTCTGAACGAGGAACACATAAGCTATCAAATCGCTCTGGAAAGAGCAGGTAAGTTTTGGGGTTTCCAGGTACGTCTCCAGGTTTCGCCATGTTGTATACAAAAATTCCATCGTAAAGAGGCTGTTTGAGTCATGCATCTGAGCCTTCATTACTAGAAGTTAGAAACAAGGCAACCCTCTGTATAAACTTAAATAGCCTGTACAAATGAATTTCTTGGTTTTTTTGAGCTCGGGAGTAATATATTACAGATTTGAAAGAAAAAATGCTTGATTGCTCCACTAGGATTAAAATCTGACACCCCATGATTGGCTATCAAACGAGGCGTTTATCTGCATATTTTATTATTCATTTAATGTTAAAGTGAAACATTGAGTTTAACTGATAAACTGTCTAACTCGTCAAAAATTGTCATCAGATAATTTAATATAACAACGTGTCATGAAAAAAAAACTCGCAGAAATTTGCAAGGTGTAAGAAAATTCGTAAGTTCGGATAATCAATAAAAAAACATTTGCGAAAAATAAAAGCAGATTAAGTAATCTGAAGTTTGAATTTTAATATTTTTAATTTGAAGTTTTCTCTAATATTTTCACATGGAGAAGTTTGTGAAATTAATAAAAAGCAAATTGCATTGCATCGTGTGAAACAATTTACAATAAGATTATTTATTCAATTATTTTTATTTTAACTAGTGAATGAGTTGTGTCTTTAGATTTTTAAGGCTTACTTTGGTCCTTCGATTCTTCCGCTGTCCCAATTCCTCTGCCAGACTATAGAAAATCCTCCCACGTCCATGGTCCCCTTGATCGCCACCAGAATCATGGCTCCGAACATGACCATTATCTGGATGACGTCTGTCCATACCACGGCTTGGAGGCCACCCTGGAGAAAGCACAAGATAAGCTGCCTAAACATTTTGCGACACAGCCGACAACCGAACGGAAACTAACTAATCTATTATTTTTTTAAATGTGAAATATGTTATTTAATAAATTATTTGTGGTACTTAGTTTTTTCCACTTAGATTTCTTATTTGTGTTATGCTACAAGTTTTGCAAGTATAATAAAAAAAAATATATTAACTTACTACACAAGTGTAGAATATGCACACGAGACATACAATTGGAGTGATGACGTGGACGTTTACTCCGGTCACTGTAATAAATCGTATCAAAATTGTTAATTCCGCGTGCATAAAATACCTAACAAGCTAAAATAAACTTTTCACAGAGTCGAATTTTGGGGTATTTATGCCAGTTGAAACTAAATTTTACTAACCTTGATTAAACGCTAAAGCAGGTACGTATATAACTATCGGAAGCCATGCAATCTATAAGAAAACAAATAAATTATTTATGATCTCATAATATATAAATATATTTATTGTTTCAAAAAAAAATTATACCAGAGCAATGGTAAAAAGAGCAGATCCAAACAGTCTCACACTCTTGTCAAAGCGCTTTTCCAAATACTAAAACAAATCAAATTGGTATGTTTAAATGTACAAAATTGATTGAAGTAATTTATGCACGTTTCTTATACCTCATAATTAGATATTAATCCCATATTGTGGAATACAGGTAAATAGACGTTTGCCATCACGAAAGACATCGAAATGATTCCCACAGCAACAAAAACGTATTGCGTCCCGTACATGTACATTTCTGTGGGAGCTCCCAATAACGTGATGCCTGAAATAAAACTTGAACACCACAAAAACGCATTTAAATAAATAATAATAAAAATTATTATATATAAGTATATAAAAAAAATGTGTTTTTTTGTTAATTTACCTGGCAACTAGAGACATGGCGACTGGAAAAACTTTCATATTGCGTCCCCCCATAAGGTAGTCTTGCTCGGAGGTTTGCTTCTTGAAGAAGCCCCAGTACACCCCCACACAGGCGCTGAGGGCCAGCATTATCACGAACACCACATAATCCACCCATCCGAACTTCTGCAGAGTCTTGCTGAGGCGCTGGACCTCGGAGCCCTCCATGTTGTTTCGCCCACTGCCTCCGAGCAAGGAAAACGCACAGGAAAACACTGGTTCCTCTTTGATGCAATATCACATTGAAACTCGCTTTTTTCGTAACACTCGTGTGCCTAACCTCGATTCGTTCAAACGGACAATTGGCCTTACCGGGAGACCGGCATATTGCATTGTGATATCAGGACCCTAAGCAAATAGCATCCCAATCTCTTTATTGGTAAATTGGTCCTTTAATTTAACCACGGGTCACCACGAGACAGTTTTACATCGGTATTGCGTCATCAGCGCAATGCAATTTTCTTTTTAGACTGATTTTATTTATTCTTTTCATAGAATTCTCTTTCTTCCGTGGTATTCTTATAATCATTGCGTTTCTTAGATTATTGTCACAATTCTTAGTAGACAGTGGATTCAAGATGGCTCTAACTATTTTATCTGACAAAGATTTTATTAATATCTTAATAATGCCTTCTTTTTAAATTTATCAATATTACATAAATTTCATAAAATATTTTTAATAAAAAATTAAATATGAATGTAAAAAGACCCGCCACTGGTATCATTTGTTAATATAAAAGTATTATCTGTGTTTATAATGCGATTTAAAAAAAATTATGTGCATTATGAATAAAATTTATATTAAATCGATGTTTAAATATAAAGCTCTTACTAGTTTTTACCAATATTATTTTATTCAAAAATATGTATTAAGGTACGGTTAGTGCCATATTTTCAATTTTCTCTGAATCTTTTTTCAGTAATTTTTTTTGAGATATTCTTTGAACCCTTTTCTAAACTTTTGTATACCGCCAGGTAACAATTTTTATTTTTCGCTGTCATTGACATTTTCTTTATCCTTCTGTGATTGCAGAAAGATAAATTGCAGGTGCTCGTAGCTTTGGTGGTCGATTTATAACTGTGCAATACATCGTCATTAAAAAATAAATAAGCCAATTCTACCGTACTACGTGAAAAAGGCATTGAAGTTATATAATTTATAATTTTTCTTTTATGTTATTTAACAATAGTTATTAGGGCTATGCTTACAATACGGTGTGTAGCTATTCTTTGGTTCTGACGCAAGTTGTGGGGCTTACAACATGTGGCTTAGGTGATTTTTCGTTATTGAGTTTGTTTAAGGAAAAATATGTGAAAAAAAAGTTGAATAAAATAAATGATGACTAAACAACAAGAAACATAATAAAATAAGAGGAAAACTGAGTGAATTTATTGGGGTATTCTTATTATTATTGGTGCTTGTGTGTACCTAATAATCATCAAACATTTGTATACTGGCTACTTGACGTTTCTTCTTGTATAAACTGACCGTTATGTTGATACCAAGCTTCAATATCTCTCTCAGAGGAGGTTGGTGCCCATCTCACCAAACATATTTCTTTATCGTTTTTTTAAAGAGAATAATGTAGTCCCGGGGGGCTTCTACACCGCAGTTTTATATTCGAATGAAAGGTCTGCGTATTGCTGCTGCCCAATAGAAATATGATATAATCCTTTCAAAGCTCTGGCATTAAGATATGATATTCATAATTATAGCAGGAGCCCTCCGCCTCTACACGGTACTTGTTTTTATAATTGCTAAAATAAATTTTGTAGGTTTTGGTTTAAAATGATCAGAATCTATGGTCACTCCAAGACGTCAAAACATTAGCGGCTCGTACCATGCGAGATTTGTTTTGAAGTCCATTTATTGCCAGGGTTTTCTAATTAAGTTTCAACAATGGCTTGCATATTATTGAGTGATGCTGAGAAGACTTATATTATTCACGGCGTGCAGGTATTATTTGCTTTGAATTTGTCGGTAACTCTTAAACTAATAACATCAACATGATACATAACCTCAAAATTTGAAACAGGATGATTATCGGTCAGATGGACGCGCAAGAATAGATTATCGTCCAATGGAACTAGAGACTGATATCGTTAGCCATGCTAGTGGATCATCGAGGATGCGTCTAGCCAACACAGACATTCTTGTCGGAGTAAAAGCTGAAATTGATGTACCTACATTGGACAAAAGAAATCAAGGAAAGCTAGAATTTTTCGTAGATTGGTAAGCGTATCAATAATTCCTAAAAAAATTTAGTCAAACAAGCGGCTTAAAATATTTTTTTTTATACTTAAATGTCTATATTTTCAGTTCTGCTAATGCTACGCCTGAGTTTGAGGGACGAGGCGGTGAGCAGTTGGGAACGTTAATATCTAACTGTCTCAGTAGAGCATATGAATCACCCCAAGCTTTTGACCTCAAACAACTGTGTATTTTAGCTGAAAAACGCTGCTGGAAGCTGTTTGTTGATATACTGGTAAATAAAAATGACGATAACATCTTTTTTTATATATACTACGAGATATTTAGGGACGATAAGACTGTTAAGATCTTTTTTAACCTAGACTGCGATAATACAGTTCTAGATTTCATGTTTAACAGTCAATGTTTGAGAAACATTGTTTAATATCTTATTCCTCCGAGTATACTGAAAATCCACTTAAAAGATATAAAATCTAACTATTGTAATAATTATAGTATGAATAGAATATGCATATAAAACTAGGCTAGTGTTTATCATCCTTACTGCTGTTTGTAATCTGAATCTCTTTTATTCAGATTTTAGAATGTGGTGGAAATTTATTTGACGCTGTGTCTCTTGCTGTGAAGGCAGCATTGTTTAATACGAGAATACCAAAAGTAGAGGCTGCTGTTGTGGACGGAGGCAACATCGATCTCAAACTATCTGATGATTTATTCAATTCAGTGCGGCTGAATGTTGGGAGTGCTCCTCTCTTGGTAAGTCAATCATTAATAAAGTCTTTACCCTCTAAATGGCCAGATAAGTTTCTTTAATATATGTAGTCCTTCTGAAAGTATATTTATAATATTCATAGTAATATATTTTGAACTTAGATAAAAAATTTTGAACCTATAATAACTTTTCTTTATAAATTTTTTTTTCAAATATTATGAATAGATGGTTTAAATTTTGGGAATTCAAGTTCATTTGTAACGATGACATCTTTATTTCTAGCATATGAAATAGTATAATGCTGTTGTCTGATATATCAATTTGAAAATATATTTTAATAATTTTAGAATTATATTAATGATTTGATTTTTAAAAGCATTGAGAAAGCTCAATGTATTTTATGAAAATTTTAACTACGCATTGACAATCCTTTTGATACATTATAAATTCCAAAATTGTTTTCAATTTATTTAATTTAATTTATAACAATGACTTTGTTTTTAGGTAACTCTATGTAGAATCGGCAAAAAGTGTGTTGTCGATCCAACTGCAGAAGAAGAGAAGTGTAGTCCAGTGTCATTGGTCATGGGAATCACGGGAAATCCGTCAAGTTACGGAACAGTAGACGGAGCCTCATCAGTAGGAAAAGTGACGACAATTATGACCCACGGAGGCGGAAGTTTGCACCCTGTATCACTGGCACGAGAGCTCAAAGAAGGATGGTAATAAAATATAATAAATATGTCATGAATTTTTACAAAATGGGATTTATGTTAATTTAATAACCCTTACCGCTCACCAACAGTCTCTCAGATGGGATTACAATACTCAAAGTATCTTAAGGTCTCTTGATTGTTGCCTGTCAATCATTATAACTATGCAATACCTCTATTGCCCTAAATAATTTCCTGTTATATGTCAATTAAATTATAGTTTTAAAAAAAATTAGTTTGTTTTATGCCAAGTTTTCAATTATTAAGTTTTTGATTTTATTTAAGAACTTAATTAAAAATATTATAGTAATACTGAATTTTAAGAAAATAAATTCTTTGATTTTACAGGACTGCAGGATTGAATCTTGACCGTGCATTGGGAGAAGCTCTCATAAAAGAAGAAAGCTCAAGTAGCAAAAAGAAAGAACCTTATGGATTCTTAAAATAATGAAAAAGTGATGTAATCCTTAAATTTTATTTTTTAAATACAGGTTTATAAAATTTATAATAAATATTTTAAGTCAACTATTTTGATGTATTTTGATCTATATCCATTTATATATTATTATTTTAAGTAGAATTGGTTAAACTATGATGACTTATTCATCCAAGTCCTGAAATAATTCTGACATATTATGAATTAAATATATTCATTGCAATTTTCTTCTCTGAAAGGAACATTGAATGGTAAAACAATGTATTTTCTAAGAATCAAAAAAATATCCATCATTAATCCAGTGAACGGCTGTTGATGATTTTTATTTAGTTTTTTACTAGTCAATAATATAGACAGTGTATTGTAGTAAGACCGTTCCATCTCTACAGAAGTTCGGATTAGAAAAAAATATATGGCCACTGAGGTAAGTGAAATCCTATTTAAAAAGTATTAATATATTTATTATTTGCAGAAATGAGGGTATGTCTAACTCAAGTTCACTGCGATACCCACTTTTATTAGTGGGCACACATAATATTATACAATTAACAACTAAATTCAGCCGAGAGAATATTTAATAAAAATAAAGCAATGAATAAATCCAAAAGAGAAGTTAATAAATTTTTGAAAATTATTCATACATATTTCATCTCTGCAAAATAATGGAAATGTTATTTGCGGTTTTTATTTTAATTGATAAATCTCCTTACCTTTGTTTTCTGCATTTAAATTTTTAATCTGCAATCAGTCAACTTCAAGTGCGCAAAGCTTAATTACTAATAGTCATGGATTTTCTAATGTGATACAGTGGATTTGTGACTTGTAGAATAAAACATGCTTTATCATACTTTATTGTTTTTATTTTTAACTACATTTTATTCAACATGAAACATAGTTCTGCGTTATTCCTAAACATATACTACAAATAGGATTATTGTCTTGACATCAAAAGATTTAATAAATACTTTATATATTATCAATTTCTCTCGTAGTAATAAGAATTCAAAAGCATTAAATACATTGTGTACAATTTGTAAATATATGAATATTTTTTATTATTGTCAATGTAGTCCTTGAATCAGCTCAATCAAATTGAAAGCTGCAAATACTTTCTCCACAAAAATACATTGAATAATTTTTAGTTAAAATGTGTAGTATATTTTTAATTCTACTTTGACAAATAAAATGGGTTTAGGTCTAGTTTTTTTGTCATGAAGATTTATAATAAGCCCTTATTGAATTCATTGGAAAAATCAGTTTTTAGCTTCAGGATTCCTAAATTTTTACGTACATAATATATGTCTTCCAGACGTCCCGTGTTGAATAATAACTATTTACATTATAACTGACTTTTTTAAATACACATTTTTTTATTATTAAGCGGTCATTACGTACATAAATAATTTGTTTTGGTGCTTACAAGATTCACAAATATATTAATAGAAGCATTAGAATATTGTCACACTTTGCAACTCAGAAAAGCTGATCTAAAATTGGTATCTTAAAAAATACAAGGAAAATGTTTTCTAAAGAAGTTTTTCTGTTACAATTAATTAATACATATATTCTTTCATATTTACCAAAACCATTGTACATATTTTATATTCAGTAAACTAAGCCCTGTGCATTACTAAAGTTGGGTGTAATATTTTTTTCCTAAAATCAATGTTTTAATATCTCTATTGTTAATAATATGGCATGAGAAATATGAATAAGTGGATGGAGTTTCTAATTTACATAGATAGCATAAGAAAATAGGTTAGTAAAATAATATCCTCTGAGAGCAGGTTTTGATTGCCAATAGACATACATAGGTTTTTCACAACCCCCTAGTACTTTGAACTCTAACCCTCATACTAATAAAGATTATACCAAGTTTACAACTGGTCTCTGATTGTCCTAATTTTTTTATACGGACTGCTCCTGGCAAGTGTTTTTAAAACAAATTCTGTCAATTTCATTATAAGGTTTGTGCGTGAATATTTATTTTACATTCTGCTAGTTACCATCAGTTGTAAATTACTATCTTTTAGGCATAAAATACCTTTTTAATGTGTTGATTAATTGTTTCTGAAAAATACAGCTTTGGCATTTACAATAAATACTCTTGCCGGGAGCGACCAAAATCTGCATCAGTAAACTAGAAGCAACTGCTTTATAAGTCCAACTCATATGCTAATTTTTAATTTTTAGATAGCTCATATATATTTTTTGCTTATCTTGAGACCACTGTTTATAATTTGGTACAAATTTGTATTATAACTACCTCGCAGTTGTCTTAAAAATGGTACTCAACCTCATACTCTCGCTACTCAATAAATAAGATTTCCTAGTATCATGATCAGAAGCTATGTAGTTAGTTAGTTAGATTTGCATTGATTGAAACAGACATTACATATAATATTCAAGTAAGAGGGAATTTACATAACAAACAGTTGAATATTATCTCATATATTAAAACATATATTTATCTTTGGCAACTTGTACATACCTCACTAATACAGTGATTTAGTTTAATCATAATTCGTCTTTTGAAGTGTTATTTTCTACATACAAGTAAATACACGTTATCTATGCGAATTTTACATTTATAAAAATCCATTTTGTTTTCAAGTTAATATTTTAAAATACATAATATATTTTTCATTCATCTATAAATATAATATATCTGAGTCATTTTATTGTCATTATACTTTCAATTCTCTTGGAGAGATTTTTATGCCAACTTTTTAAAATTCTGTTTAACAAATAATGTAACTAACAATACATAAACTTTACATTCACTCCAACAAGAGACATCTGATAGAGAAACTTACATTATGCAGTAACAGTTTTGAGTTAAAAGGTGTGTGAAGTACACAATATGTTAGTAAAGGTTTTTTTTTTGTAAATTGAATTTACCGGCTGCTGTGTAAATTTTTACTCAGCCGCATTTTGCATCGGATCATATAGCGAATCTGTTTCATAGATTAGATAATAATCAAATTGTAATATCAAAAACATTTTAAGGTTTAAAATCTTCTAGTTTCCATTAGTGGAATATTATTTGTCCATGGCACATTTAACATCTAATATGTTTAGATTTTTATTAAGAATATTAAGTCTATGTAACAAGTTAGCATTCTGAATGTCTTTTCATAGATTAAAATAAGCTACCAACATTAATTATCACATTCTATATTCTATAAAATTACTGGAAGAGATTCTAAAGTACTTTCTTCTAAAAAGCGACTTTGTTAGGCTTTTTATTATTTTATAAACTAAAATAATGTTTCTAAATTAATGTTTTAGGATAAGAGATCCTCTGAAGTGATATAAAAACTATTACTTAGTGAATCTTGAAGAATAATGAATGGTTAAAAATAATATACAGTTAGAATTACACTTTGCTTTGAATTATTCATCGTAATCTGAAATATATTTTGTATTTACTTGATTTAAGACAATTTATTATAAAATATTAACACATGGTTTTACTTTCTTGCAAAATATGCTGATTTAAGATATAACAAACAAGACATAAAACTATATTCTACAAATAAAACACCGCTGAAAACACTTTACAAAAGTCTCAAAAAGAAAAGCGTTTGAAACAATAAGAGCTAAAATACTTATTTCCTTTCTCCTAAAAACTATTATCACAAAAAGAAAATTATAATACACCACTTTTAAATGTTTAAAAAAAATCACACAAATCATATCTTATATAATTGATTTTAACCCATTGGCTTTTTATCCATTTGTGCAACATTGTTAATTTTTTTGATTGGTTATAAAATTATTGTGTGTTAAAATGGATAAATAGTAAATAAATTGTGTCCCAAAAGAAAAAAATTACTTATCAATTCTATACAGAATATCTTTTTTACTAGTTACAAACTGTATACTCAATGGGTTAAAAAAGTATTTGTTTACAGTCGTTAAATTATTTTGGTTCGATATAAAGTAACAAAAATTCCATTTAATCAATATTATAGGATACCAAGATCACTTACTACCACCTCGATGTGAGAGATTTTGCAACTTGAACGGTCATAATAGTTCATCCTGGTTTCTAAATATGTTTGTAAGATTTTTCAATCTACCTCTTTATTAATATGACTCGGAGATAATTATGTTTATCCGTCAATATAGTGTTCGCTGTATTTAAAAAGCTCATAGATATCGAGGTGGTAATATCATGATGTCACATAGGAACATAATCACTAATATATCATATTAAAACTAAATGCAATGAAATAATTTTAGAAGTTCCTTTTGACTTTGCTAACATTTTAATATTAAATGTATAAATACCGAGTAGGAATGTTTAAAATGGCAGTAAAAACAGAATACATAATATAATAAAATATTATAAAATACTGTAAATTTCAAAGGTTTTCAAAAATATGTTCTTTGTGTTATTGTTCCATCACTAAAGATTAGATATTTTGGTTAAGTATATCATAGTATTATTGTCTCTATACATGTATATTAGTAAGTGTGCATTTTTAAAACAGGTGAGATAAAACATAATCGTATAGAAGCTCTTAAAGAGCTTTAAAAATATCCATTCTGTTCCCAAATAGTAATGTTTTTCATTTGTCTTGAAATATATCAAATTTTCAGTTATATTACTCAATGAATTCTAATCCATTATAGTTTAATAAAAAAATATCTTGGATAGGCATTGTGAACTCTTAGAGTTTTGTTTTGCACAAGGTGTTTAATAAATTGCCTTATAAACTTGATAGCATTCCCCTAGTTCACCATAAGACGTTAAGTCAAGTTTTATGAATTAAGCTGTTAAAGGTGTATGTATAATGCATTCAAGTTTATATATAGCAGCATTTGATATTTGTTTTACAGAAGATATATATTTATAATGGAATTGAATTCCTAGTAATGACACGGTTGCACCTATATGATTTAGAGTCCATGAGACGTGAACGTGAGCCGTATTATTACTGAATAAAACTAAATTTCTTAATATTTTGTAAAATAGTTTATAAAAGTTATCGTGTCTCTTAATTTGATACTAAAAACAAACACAAGTGTAAAAAGTAAAAAAGAAAAGAATCATTAGAGAGAAAGTTATTAAAAAAAATATAGCGGTAGATCCATAGTTACAGAAATAAAGATATTTCAATATCTAAGCAGGTAGTGAAAGATCAAGGGTGTTAATTGAAGATATAAATTTAGCAGTAGAATGAAACCAGAAAGAGCTTTAGTACTACAAAGTACGCAATTCAGAGTAAGCTGATTTTATCCCAATCCCAAAAGTTAGCTAGTGCTGTATACCTATTATTGAGAAAAGAGTTCCAAACCATGATTAAGTGTTTTTAGCATACCGCAGCGGCACCATCTCTATATCCTTTTTCATTTTGTCATGCAGAAGTGAGACCCGACACCCACGGGAAAGTTTATTACCTGTAGTTATTATAATTTATCTCAATAAAAAAATATATCATTTTTGGTCACAGCTTGCTTAGACAAAAAAAAATATCTTAACTAGTAAAAACGGTAACATGGAATCTACAAATAAGTCTTTTGTACAATAATTATAAAAATATTAAATTGCAGCTGCTAACACAACTTTTCAGCATAAATGAAATATTCAGATAATCGTTTAAATTTTACTTTGTGTACTAATCGTAAATAATAATGTTTTAAAATATTAATACTTTACAGTTACATTTTGTGTAACGATTATAAATATTCACTTAAACAAATTAAATCTCTATCGACTCTAGTATGTAAGCTCCTAATTTGATAACTATTCTAGACCTCGATCAGCAATTCCCAACCAACAGCATGCTATTCCATCAGCACTTAATAATTATTTCACAAGAATCATATAAGCTGAAATTGACTTTCTGACCAACTTATCTAAAACTCTTTCATTTGTATTAGAGAAGTATTTTTTTAGTAAAATCTTGTTCCAGTCTAATACAGCATTGTTATTTTTTTTAAATAAGTTTGCTCTTTTCATTAATTGTTGTTAATTCAACACAAGATCCATACTATCGAACACCAATTCTTTAAGAATAGTGGCTAGCTTATTTGGTAAAATAGGGAATTGCTGTCCCGGGAGCATCTTAAAATGTTTTCATTTATCTCACATACATAATAACATGAACAAAATTCATCATTCAGCAATTCTCTGACTGGTTTATACACAATAACATAATCCTAAAGAATACTTTTAATTTTCATGTCATCACAGAAAACATTATATTAAAATAAATTAAAACACTAGTACATATATGTCACTGAAAAGATATCCGGATCAACATAATGTATTTAAAATCTTTTCAAACTACTCCTGTCCTTGTTCATGTAGCTTGAAGACATTCCATCTCAGCTCGATAAATAAAACTCAAGTCTGTTCATATTGTACTTAAGCCATACCCTGGGCTGCCTGCCTGCGCAGATCTGACTTGATCAGAGCCGTGACGATCGCTCCCAGCACGAGGATTATGCATAAAATGATGTTAGACCAAACATCTCCCCATAAGTCCAAGCAGTATCCGTACATAATGGTGAATGCGATTCCAAATACCTTGAGTTGAAGGGAAAAATATTGGTCAATATATAAAACAATATATTCTTATTAACAAATTTGACACTGTCTCAATAAAGAGGGGGCTTTATTGTAAAATTAATTATAAAAGGAATACATACTTGGGCTGCAGCATTTAATAGACCTGCTGTGGTTCCTTCAGGCTCAGGGTATGTCACTTCAGCCGCAAACTCAAATCCTACCGCCAAGTAGCCAGTCATGAAGAATCTGAAAATATAATATGTTAATATGTCTCTTTAATAATATATTTAATATAATATGTTAATAATGTCTCTTTGATAGTCGCCATCAATTGAGGAAAAAAGTAACCGAGCTGATGCCAGTGAAAAATTTTTAATCACAGGTGTGCCGTTGTATAAATTCAGATTATTTTTGTGAACATCTTGTAACTTTTTTGAAATTTCAAAATGATAATTTAGTTTTGATATACTATAAATATACCCAAGTAAGAAACTGCTCATGTAGACGATGATAATGTATCCGGTGCTGAGAGTGAATGTATAGATGACCATCCCAACTACTGAGGCAGCGTATACTCCAAATGCAGTTTCCTTGAAGCGATGAGTCTTGTCGAGGATGATGCCACACATCACGGATCCCATCATGCCGGCTACCACAATCACTAGACCGATACGACCAGCATCTTCATACGCGTCCTAAAAATATAAATATTATATCATTCATTATGAATTCTGTTTTGAAAAAAGTCAACTTGCCACCTGCGTTGTCCACAAAGACAACGCAACCCTTTTATAATTTTTTTTAAGAATTAAAGCAATTTGTATTCTTGATAAACACACATCATTTGAATACCATTGTGAATAAAAAGCTGTGTAATTTTCAAGGTTATGTACTCACAGGGAAGTAAGTGAGCACGACTTGGTTGAGCAGCGTGGAGATGGCGTAGAAGGTGCCAACGTTCATGCCGTAGGAGATGAGCAGCAGGATGTAGTTGCGGTTGGTAGCGAGGCGCATGATGGACTTGAAGAAGTTGTCTCCCATGGGGTTCTGGATATCTTGGGCGGCTGAAGGGGGGGTTGGTGGCTCAGCCTTGAAGACTAGAAACAAATAAAATGAAAACCTCGATATATAAACTCTAAAAAAATATTAAATAATAATCAGATACCCGTATCTGATTATTATTTGAAAAAATCTTAAAGCTATAACCGTATTCAAGAATTCATTTTCAGGACCGAAAAAAACCTCCCATAAGCAAAAGTACGACTACGCAAAAATCCACCTCTAAACCAATTCTAAACCTCTCTTTTGATATAATGTTTAGTATTATTTTATATGCATTAAAGCACTTTTTATTAGTATTAAAAAAAACAGTTCGATGTACCTATAAAAAAATACAATAAATGAAAATATAAAACAGCAGACAAATGAAAAAAAGCTTTATTTAATTGGTGTGCATTGGGTATTTCGTTGAAACGTTGTTAATTGAATTAACCGCTGAACGAATTTTTATAAAAGCAGTGCGCTTTCAGGCATATTGGAAAATACATTAAATAAAATAATAGTCAAATCTGCAATGCAGAATTTCCCCCGAAGCGTTAAGTGAAAATAGTACGAAGCATCCGGTTTATTCTATTTGAAACATTTACTGGTTATTTTATTTAGAGAGTTGCGATAAATACGCTTAGGGGTCGAATGCAGTTGATGCAAAAAGAAAAACTGAAATTTGGCACGCAAATCCAAATCCTGAAAATAGGACTACTTAAACGTGCGAAAATCGTGGAGAGAGGAAAACTACTCAGTGATAAAATTCACTACATCCAAAAATTGACTTACAAACTTTTCGTAGCATTAGACTTTTAAATAATATCCAGGTTCTGGGTTAAGGTCTGAGTAGAGAAATAAGTTTAATTTTTTTTTGTTTTTAAGAAAAAGTACAACTTTGAGAACATCATTTACTCGTACAAATGCCAGAGACGCGATAGGCCCGATACATTGATCGCCTTGATTCTGGTTGCCTACTCTTGAAGGTCTATTGTACATTGAAATCGATTGCCTCTTCATTATTAAAAACTAGAAATGTAGCCCGTCACAGAATGTCGTATTCGATGAACGATGCAATAGTGTTTGAACATATGTTTGGCTGAATATTCGAATAGCTGGGTACTCGAGTTTTAAGAAGACGCTGCTTACGTTTTTCTTCCAATTCATTGCTTGACATTTGTGTCACAAACAACGCATCACTTTCACTGACTGTTCTTTATTTGATGCAGTCTTTATCACGTCCAATTGTGCAATTCTTTTTGAATTACGTTTGCTGTGCGTAGACGGTGTTATTTTTTTAGGAGGCATTTTGAGTTCATAAACATTTTTAACGCAATTTCGATAAAAAAATAAAATTGGTACTTATGTCAAGCTGACATACACTGGAAGCATCAAATTTTGTTTTTTTTTGTAAAAGTTCTAAATTTGAAATTCTCGCGGTGAACAACAGAATCCTATAATTCGTACATATTGAAACTCACTAAAGCATATTTTATAGTTTTATTCAATTAGTTAATGAATGAAAGTATTATCTTATCGACTTGAAATTCGGCACATAACTGCAGAAAAACTTACTGAACTTACATGCAAAAAATCAGCGTTGTATCTTTTAAGATATGGATATTATATATATAGACTTCTTTTCGTATAAAATATTAAAAAAAAAAATTCCTGGTAAGTAATTATTTTTCATTAAAAGATCCAATCATAAAGAAGACCGCCACAAAGTGACGTGAGTAATTAAAAAAAGCAACTCAAGTTATTTTAAATGTGAAATTTGTCAAAAGTCCGCGTCGGTGGGGGCGGGGACTTTGACATTCCCCGTCCCGAGCCGCCGGGCCCCCTGGACGGCGGTCTGACAGGAACTCTCTCCAAGCCTCCAAGAGAAGGCTGACCCGCTCTGCTGCCAGAGCGGAATTCCAAAGCCTCAAAAATTCTTAAGCCTCGGTTATGTCACGAAGTTATTAATATGCACACCTCGGATTCATTAGGAATTTGCGACGGAATTCTGTGATGTTTGTGACAAAGTACAGATTAAAAGATCTTACATTTTGGGAAAACTTTAATGCCTGTTTGTAGTGATTTGATAAATTGATAAAATTTTATAATACATCGTTTAATTTTTGTTTCAATAAACCCATAATATGTGGGTTTTGCCATGCCTACTATAGTAAATGAAACAAAACCTCCGCTCGTCGCAAGACAGCTATCCCCAATTTTTAAGATGGGCCTAATACTATCACGATAGGTAAACTTTTTGTCCCCACTCATTATTATTAAGTAATTATATTTAAAGGCTAAATTTCAGATCTACTGTACTTCTATTCACATAACAGAGAAAAATAGTTTACGCATACAGAAAAAGATAAATCAATTTTCGCCAAACGCAGTGTACATATAAACTAAGATAAACGTGACCAGTTTTTCTAATACCTCATACCAGAATCTTTGGACCAACTTGGAGATGTAAGATTTGAAGTTCGCGAAATCAAAACAAAACAAAAAGTTTGGGAGATTAAATGAAACGACTTTTTGTGAAACACAGGCAACATGATACAAAGACAAATTCTAAAAACGATAAGTGCTTTAGTTTCCATGAAATATTTTGTATAATCTGGTCCTATTGACTGAACATGCAATTAACATTTTCAAAGTAATGTTTAAAGTTGTTTTATTTCAATAATGTATTTTTAAGCTAAAATATATTTACTCATATATTCTAATGTAAAGTTAAGTATATAGTTTCCAGGTTTTCATAGATCATATCACTCTTATATATATCAATATTTATACAATGAAAACGTTTACTCATAAATAATAAATACAAAAGCATGTCACACTGTAACCTTGCATGTTGATTTATTGAAAAATGTATTGTATTTGCTGTCAAATATAAAATAAATATATGGTGATATTTGAATTATTTAAATGGTTTAAATTTAAAGCCACTACTAATTGATTTCAATATCGAAAACTCGATGGTATGGTTTGATTTTTCTGTTTTTAGTAAATGTGTAAATTTTCTATTTGAGTCGTGACTTTTATTAATGAATTTTCTTTTTGTTTTTGTCGAATTTTGAAACGCTCAAAAAACTTTTCTACTCAAAGCCATTCTCGGTTCTTACGCGTTAATTAAAACTAACAGATTTACTGAGGAAAAAACTTTTTTTCAGCTGACTGAATTAACGAAGTTTCCGAAGCCTCCTGATCTCTTAACCCCTTCGCCGGCTGTACCGGGACGAAGCCGACTGTTCCCAAATCGGGACATTCGGTTTCGCAAATATCAATAAACTTTTCCCAGCGCTAAATTGTTTTCTGGCCGTCGTTATAAATCTCCGGCGACCTTGAACGACCGCGTCCGATGTCCTGCGACGAATATATTGACAGGCAAAAGTATGTCCAAATAATTCAAAAAGCATTTTTATGGCCATCACGCGACATGCCCATTTGGCAAATGTCCCGGTCTTCCAAAAATAATTCATAATTTTATTTATTACAGTCGGAAACAAGGCAAGCGGAAGAGCTGGTGTAATCGCGTTCTAGATTATTCTGGAAAAACTTTCAAAGGGTTCAAAGGTTGTTTTTTTTTATGTATCCTTGAAAATTAAGATTGTATTAAGCGGCAGAGAGGAAAAGGCGAGAAATTAGTTGATATATTTATAAACATGATTTTCAAAAATTTGGCAGATGAATCTGTCCTGATGAATTCGAGAAATAATAATTTAAAGTTATATTGAATAAGAATGATTGATATTGTTTTTAACTTGTATAATACCTTGAATAGTTATATTCAATATTTTTGACAGAAAGTATACTCGGTTAAATCACATTATAGTATATTTATTAATATAAATATTGAGTGATATTCCCACTTCTTATTTTTTGTTGCGACTACTTTTTTTTTACTAATATGATTAGGCACATTATTTCGCATATTGAAAATGTAGGATCCTACACAAGTCACATTGATATTTTTCTGAGAGTTTCTTTGAATCATTTTCAATATGCAAATTAATGTGCCTAATAATCATATTAGTAAGTTATATAAGCCTGTAAAGTTAATATAAACGCACTTGATTGACGTTCAATCCACAAAATAGACGCGACTAGTTTTATCAACATGCTTGGTTAAGTGGGATCGTCACTCAATACTTATTTCCAATAAAAATATTACGAATAGATTACCTGAAAATATATGCTTCAGCTCAATACGACTAACACTGATTGTGAAAGAAAAGTATACTTCATGGTGGAAAATATCTAATAGGTTCTATACAGTATATTTTTTTCAGGAAGTAATTCTATCTCTACAAGATAGCTTTTGGATATTTATTCTAGTAATGTGAACTGAACCTTACCAGAAGACGAAGTAAATATACAACAAGTAAATTACCACAAATTTTCTTCGAATGTAATAAAAACAAACTAACTGTTTTTTTCCAAACATTATAGGACACCAAAATAATAACTCAAATAAATTACAACTGACATAACTGTTATTGTAATAACATAAATATAAATGAATACGAGTAATAAATACGCAAATGGAAGAAGTCTCACTATTTATATATAATCAATATTTTGATAATTAATTAATTATTTCAGTTCCGTTTTTGTTCGCATTCAAAACTAAACAATAAACTAACTAACTATTGAAAATACGAGCTTTGTGTATTTTTTGCCAGACCGCCTGCGCCTCGTTAAGGAATTTTCAAACTAAAATTTCCGCCTACAAACTAATGGTATGTTCGGCAAACTTTACCATGAAAATAAAAACACCATTAATTTTCGCGGGATGAGTAAAAGTAGTTAACCAGAAACCTGCTAAAATTTTAGTCTGTGAACCAGTTTGTAAGTTCCGATTCAACCGTGAAAATAATCAAAATTATATCGTTAAAAAACTGAGATGACTATTCAAATGGTGGTAAAAAATAAATGGTCGTTGCGGTGTACCCAAATATTTTAATTGTATATGAAATGAAAATTAGTTAAAGCTCTAGACAAGTGTTCTTTCTTCTATGTATACACAATCAAAAAATATTTTAATGAACCCCCAATAAAGTAGTAAAGTAGTTCCCTTTATCGGATAAACTCAAATTTTTATTTTTAGGGGTTGTGATTAAGAAATTTGGTTCAATTGTATGTGTTTTGATTTTAGATTTAGGTATTTAGTAAGTGGTGATGCCTGATACTCACAAAAGATGATGAGGACGAGCAGGACGCTGGTGGCACCAGCCAGGCCGTAGAACATGATTTGCAGATCCTTGCCCACTTGTTCCTGGTCAGTCTGCGGCTTCACGAGGATGGGGGGAAGGACGAAACCAGCGGCCACTCCAAGCTAAAACAAGAAAATAAATAAGATGCAGTTCACCATGGTAAATAATTGATATATGATAATAATCAATGACAAGGATATGACCAGAAAAATGCTCATTTATAAAAATCTGATAATAAAATAATTGAGTACTTCTTTGAAATTTTAACTTTTTTCCCCCCAAGTAATATTTAATAAGCTTCATCAAAACTGAGATGCGGTTTTTTTTTTGGTTATTCTTAGATTCCCATCTCAACTATCTCTTTTCAAATCGCCAAAACATCTCAAAACTTGCAGGCTCGGAATAATCTCCCGACTGAAAACATGTTTTAATTTAAAATCCGCCCCAAGAGTAGCGCGCCCCGCGGCCGGAAACGAGGGCGGAAGGGGGTCGGAACATTCCTGAAAGTATTTTGTAAAATATTTGCATAAAGTGACTATTCCCCGCTTCCATCTCCCCGGACAATAAAATCGAAGATAATCATTGCAATAAGGCCAAGTTTTTTTTTGGAATTATATTAAAAAGCGGACGAAGCTCCTAAAAGCAAAATCGTGTTGGATTGTTATCCAATGGGAAATTATTTACGAATAAAAAATATTTTTCAGAGTCAATTGTAGCAGAAAAGCCGAAGTAATGTGATTTCTTTATAATAAATCCAATTATTTCACAAATTGACGGCTTGTCACTGTCAATTTAGAATGACAGTTCAAGATCGAAGGAAGGCGCGTATGATTTAATATAATAACCTGTATTTTATATTTGTGTACATTTGTGAGTTCTCGTCAAGATTATAGAATAAAGCATGATGTGAAAAAATTGTCATATTGATACTTTTTTCCTGTAAAAGTAATTTGGGCAAATTAGATCACAAATGGCTCTTTTTAATATACAGGGTGTCCAAAAAGAGAATCGGGTGAATGTGAATAGTGACCGTTATTGCGATATGCTGCGAAAATTTTTGAGCCCAGAATTGCAGGAGTTTCTTCAAGGTTTCAACTCAAAATGTGGTTCCAACAACACTTGCCATACATCCAATCAATCAATTGAAGCTGTTAACGAATTATTCCCTAATAAGGTCATTTCACGTAGAGGTAACATCAACTGGCCTCCCAGAAGCCCCGACCTTAGTCTTCTTGACTATTTCGTATGGGGATACCTTAAAGATAGGGTTTATGAGAATAATACGAAGAACCTAACGGAATTGAAACAAAATATCAGGTCAGAAATGGCAGCAATATCGAAGGCTATGTGTCTCAGCGTGTTATCGGCAATCTTCGTTCCAGATTAGAAGAGTTCCAGCAGCGTAACAGTCAATATTTGGATAACATCATCTTTTTGAAATAATTTTCCATTTTGTATTATTATAATCAACGATAAAAATAAAAACTTGATTACTAGTAGTTTTTGTTTTACTGAACTAACAAATACCCGATACTCTCTTTGGACACCATGTACTTATTATTTATAACTTTGTTTGGTTCATAATGCGATCAATAATTGATCTCGAACAGGAAAGTTCTTACATAACGTACATGTGGTCTAAAGTAACATGAATTAAATATGAAAAAAATATTCAAGTGCTCATTTAATAATTATAATATCTGTTGCGCGTTTTCAAATTAATAATAAAGTTGAAATGCGAAAAAACATTTATAAGGGTCTCTAATTAAGATTGATTTATATGAAAACAAGTTGGTTGTTCGGGCTTTTTATCTGACACACGGGTCAGATATTTTGGGACTTCTCTGAAATAAAATTATGTATTATATTTTACTGAGCCCCGACGTTGAGCAAAACTATTTTTATCTACAAGTAATGGACAGGATCGTTGGTTCAGATATATTATTCAAAGACCCAAAGCATAATTTTCTTCTTTCGGGGAGTATTTTCTAATAAAACCAATGCTTCTTTGAGAACTATACACGAGCATATAATATAAAAACATGTCTTTTTTTTATTTACGGACACATTTTTTTAGATGACTCAAGGTTATCGAGAGTACTTTTAGTATCATTTTGATTTTATTGAAATATCAATGATCGACTATTTGCCGGTTTGCTAGATATTACTTTGCAGACTTCAGCCTCGTGTTGAACATGGCTTAAAATACGAAAAACTAAGTTATATGAAATTCAATATTCATCTGAACTCAAACTCTTACGGCGAATCACAAACAACATTTTGGATATAAATATAAATATATTTTTTCTAGTTTTTCTAGTTTTCTAGTAACATAAATATATTTTATGTAGTTTGTTTCTATTTGTTTAGGTAACTGGAGACATCTTAACTCAGATAATCACAATGGGAAGTTACGCCACTAATTTTATTTGTGTGCTTTGTGTATTTGAAGTACACGTTTATTATTGTTACATAATAGAAATGAAAACCATTAAATAACCGTTTTTCTATTCTGTACGTTTCCGATATTTTTGTGTAAAATCCAGTACTCAACGATGTATAATTATATTTTGATTTCTAAGATATAAATTGCTAAATATGTATTTAATCACCTAATCACCGGTAATTTTCCTCTTGGAATTTTATGTAATTTAAAACCAGTTTTCAGAGACAATACTTTCAATTAAATTCATCGAAGTCACAAACTATAAGTTTTTCCTGTTTATACGTACACTGCTAGCGTAAATGTTTTTTAAAAATAATTTTATCATTCACAAATACCATAATTTTTTCAAGATTTCTCAGTGAAATGTCACTTTTTGTTTTTTTATTATCTTAATTATTTTAACGTTTGCCAATTCCTATTATTAATTTTGAAAAAAAATCAAGATACTGCGATATCCCCTTTGTCCTCAATTTTGAGAAAAATGAAACCTAAATTCAGAATACTGAGTCAGACTAAAGAGCAAAACTTGACATTTAAGCAAATATGTCATGTTTATTTTTATGTAAAAATATTCTCTATGGATTTTCGGAACTCTGTAAAATTATTTATTTTAAGAATGAAATATTCAAACATATAAGCAACCTTTTTAATGACTTGTCAAAAATGAAGCTCTATAAAAGTCACACCAAGGAGTAAAACCACCCCGCTCTCCCCATTCTGTTGCTTGTGCATGGCTGTCATTCTGTGCCCTGAGGATTTGTAAAGGATCGGTAATGGAGTAGTGGTCTTTGATTGATTGTAGAGAGATGTGCTCTGGAAGTACGTGGGGGGGGGGGAATCCTGCTATTGTTTCTGTAGCCTACTGCAGAAGGAGTATCAGATCTATACGCCATTGAAAGGAAAGGATTATATAATAATGCTATTGTAATATTAAATACTACACTACACTACACTATTTTCCCTTGGAAAACCATGAACACTGGGTCAAGATGAGTATATGCTCAGTGAAATGGTCATCAACCTCATCAGGCACTTGATTAAGATGAAGAAAATACTTCTGTACAATTTCTGCAATGTATTTGATGGCTTCGTAATCATTGATTATCCTAAGCAGTCTTCTAAAAATGCGGGTTGTTTGACTTGCGTTGGACTGTTTATTCATATAAGATGGAGTCAGCTGGCAACTCAGATCAAGTTGTTGTTTTATTTTAACGCGTCTCACAGGCAGTACCAATGATTAATGCACATTCAAAGTTTTTCAACCTTGAAATGTTGAATCAACGTTGTGTATATTTATTTTTGATAGCTTCATTGTTTGATTCAAACCTTTGAGCGGCCTACATAAAGTATCTAGTTAAGTAGAAAACCATGAACACTGGCTTAGCATGAATATATGCTCTATGAAATGGTCGCCACACTATTCTGATGAGAGGCACTCGATGAAGAAGAAGAAGAAAAAAATTCCATTTTCTTATGCATGTTAAAACATTTTTAAACGATTTTGTAGAAAAAAATTCCTAGTGATGAAAATGAAGCCTATATTATGGGGTCCCGACAAGTCTGCTTGCCGCCCCGCGCGATCCCTGCTCTCCAGGGGTCGTTAGTCGGGCCGTAATTTACGGATAATGTTACGAGGGTTTATTATTTAATTGCGCGAGCTCGCTATAAAAAGATTATGAAATGGTTGGCGACGACGCTGCCGTTTCACTGTGCGGTCTGCCGGGAAATATCTCTCCCCAGAATCGGCGATTTTTCGCGAAATATTGCAGCGCGAGGGTTGCTGCTCGCCACACGGAATCTTCACGCGGTACATTTCCTCCATTTTCACCAATTTGTTCGGTTTCAGTCAAAAAATATATCATATTATATAAAAATAAAGCAAGAATTTAAAAATTTAGTTTTTCATCGCAAGTACAAGTATTTATATACATTTTTTGTATGTGTGTATTGAT
Organism: Atopsyche davidsoni; assembly: GCA_022113835.1. Taxonomy (NCBI): domain Eukaryota; kingdom Metazoa; phylum Arthropoda; class Insecta; order Trichoptera; family Hydrobiosidae; genus Atopsyche; species Atopsyche davidsoni. The sequence goes on along the minus strand of JAILWY010000009.1, from coordinate 16,878,720 downwards.
GAAAATATAAATTTTTTAATACATGGTGAAATTCGCGATAAGTGAATAAGTCGATACACCAATGCAATACAACCGTAAACTGGTACTTTTACCAATTGAACTATGATGCTGCGTTAAGCGAGAATTTGACTTCGTTAGTTGTATGTGTAAAAACAATGTGAGTGAATTATTTCATTGTAAATCAATGCCTTAAATATTGTTGTGCAGAGTTGATAAAAACAGCACCACAAGAAATATTATTACAGTATCCGCAATTATATTTGTTAAAATTGTAACCCAAAACTACTTACTGGCATTATTTAATATGAAAAGGCTCGCCAGCAATAAATGGGGATCTGCAAATGCGCTGTAATAAATTTAGAATTAAATATTAAAATCTTCGAAATACACACTAAATTTATTACTTGATAACGTGCATAAGTACACAAGAATTAAAAGGAAAGTGAAAAAATACCAAATTGTATTGTATCATTTGATTTAATTAAATAATACATATTTTGAATTCATAAAAAGATAAGGCTTTGACATTTGCGGAGTCAGAAATATCATGAAATTATAAATAATAAATTTGGAGTAAAGGTTAAAGCTTTCTTTTCTAATAAAATATTTTGTAGAAGATTTATTTTTGGAGACACTACGTCTAAAAATATGATTTGAATATGATATTAAAAAAAGATACTGGATTTCATTTTTTTATAAGGAGGGAGGGATAATATTATATAATAAAAATAAGCGAATAAAAAATCCGAAGCTATGGCAAAATGAAAAAAAATTTAGACAGTTTAAATTAAAAACGCATTTAAAGATGTATCTTTGGATTCCGAAAGAGTGAAGTGTTTTTTTAACTATTTTAATTATTATTTGGAATACACTGCAATAGTTTTAAATATAATTTTGTTCGAGAAAAAATATTTTTTTAATTCCTAATAAACTTTTGATGAACGTGGCTTTAAAATGATATTAAAAACTGTTAACTGATTCAAAAGTTTGAAAGGGAAATAATTTAACCTTTGTCCGAATTTTCAGACACAACACAAAACAACTTTATACACTGCGCCATTTTTTGTTTCTTTTTTGCGCCATTCATGCCCCAAACATATTTTAAAAATGTACAAAAAATTGCCTGTCCGAAAATTGGCCAGAAATAAAGTATCCATTCTTTTCAGTAATCCAGTGGAGCGCATCATTTTTTCCGTGGGTATAAAATTTGGATGTCAACCGCACATGACTACAAGTATCGGAAATAAATAAAATACTATACACAGTATTGGTACTTGTCAAAATAAATTGAAGATTTTCTATGAAGACTAAAATGTTAGATGTTTCTTATAACCTTCTATTTATTACTTCGCTTGTCAGGCGTTTGCTTATTAAATAATTGGGTAACGTTTTGTTGGTAATATATTTTTTGCCCGCTGATTTGTAACATCTTCAGAATAATCATTGCATACAAAATATCCGAAATCTTGAACATATACAGATTTCTTATCAATTTATAAAACTGGAGGAAATCAATAATTTTCCCTTAAAACTTTATACACCTAAAAACATTCAGCACATTCACTCTTAATAACAAATTTAAGCCATACTGTACATAGTATTGAAAAATTCTTTCTGAATGCTTTATAATATTAAATAAATGTCTGTAACGATTTTATATTGTGTGTAACGAAATAAAATAAATTTAGCTTCCCTAGGGTGCCATTGCTTCTAATTATCAACCCCCTCGTGTTTCGTATCACTTCAGTAATCGATCAAAGTTTAAACCGCTACTCTTTAAAGGAGATCCCGTTTAGCGAAAACGGGCGCCCCTTTCATCCCTAATGACCTGAGGTCCAGAAGGCTTTGACGGAATTACAGTCTACGAACGGCCTACGCCAAGGTAACAAATCCAAATTACAATTTGCAACTTTTGAGCTGAAATATTTACAAAATTTCATCCCGAAAAGGCCAAAGGTTCACATCGATCGCGTTTTTTTTTTAATTTTGAAAATTGATGATGCCATGAAAACTGTGAGGAATGCGGTGAGAAAACTCATTTTCACTTCGAAATCTCTTTTTCGTCATCTTGACAGCCGAAAAAGTTTTTCTCCCTCTAACTTGTCTGCTTTCGAGATGTTTTATTCAATATTCGAAATAACTTTCACGAGAACAGCATATTAGTCAGAATGTTATGAATAAACTACAAAGCCGAAAACCTAACTCCATGAATATATATATATATATATATATATATATATATATATATATATATATATGTATGTATAAATATATAAAAAAGAAATTATGAGTAATTACTTGAACGCCTTTTGCATAAATCTTTGCATTCTCGCCATGTTGGATATGTCTTCAGCTTATTGAATTTTCTACGGTTTAATAGCACCTCTTATAATTCAAACCACTTACCTTGAATAAACGAATATTGTTAATAATATCATGTACATTTACAAAAGAAGCGTTTTGTCACAAGTTCTTGGGTTCACTTTTTCCGATAAACTTACTTATATTTAATTTGGAAAAAGGCAATTTAAAAAAAATCTATCTATAATCACACGCTGGTATTTTTTATCAAAGTATTGAAAATGTTATCATTATATACTTTTTTTTTACACCGGCATTGACTAAGAGACAACGCCTCTATTTTCAGGTTAAAAAAGTAGTTATTTTAACTATATAAATAAGTGTATTAGTATTTCAGTCAACTTGATCTCATCATCTGGTTCCGTAACAAATCATTTCTTGCTACTATTATTTTTATTTCTGATTTGAATTTGCCTTTTTTTCTTTTTCGGTCTGTCAGATTTATTTTGAATATTATTAAATAAACGGTTTTTTCTTTAATTTTTAGTACTGCTGCTTAATTATACTTTAAACTATCAGCAAATATAAACACCCGGTGAAATTTTCGGCCAGCAGCAAAATATCCCAATTTTCTGAACACGAGAGAAGTATTAATCTTATCTCGGCGCTTTATGGCAAGACCTCATATGTCCACATATGTATGAACAATGGAAGAGAGACATCCTGTGTAGGATTCCTTTTTTTAAGGGCAAAATTATATTTCCGACCTTTTTCAGGTGAAAAATGATAAAATAAACAGAAAGCGAGAGACGTAAATGCTCCGAGACTATTAAAACGGATATTTCATATCAGCAACGCGGTTAAGACACGATTATTTTTTTGCATATTATTTTAACAAACAAAAAATACTTATTTGTTTAATATTTAACATTTTAACATATATATTTATATGATTTGATTTATCAATGTATTTAGAGTGGCAATGATTTGGAAATCAACACTTTTAATTAGTTTCGTAATATATCATTGCATGTAAAATACAAAACGTACTTCTCCGAGTGCGAGTCTCAATACTCATACATACAATTTTCCTCTATGAAAAAAGTCACTTGTTTTCAGCTCAAATTTATTAATGAATACCTGACTATTTTAAAATAACTTCCCATATAATTGCACGGAAGTGCAGTAGTAAGGCTTCAGTGCAGATGCGAGGTGAAAGGTATTCCACAAAACTTTGCGCCAAACTGAAAAGAGAATCCGATCAAAGGCAAGAGCTAAGCGCTATTTCCACATTTCCATTTCAGATTTCAGGAACTTTCCACTAACCATATATGGCTGAAATCCACAAAAAGGACTACGCTGGAAAGCTTCTGCGAAATGAAAGCTCTAACGTTATCAAATTTGGCACAATCAGAGTAAAACAACAATATAATCACATAAAAAAATATAAGAAATGGCAACGATCTTATATATATATATATATATTATATGATAATTATTCACATTTTTTTATTTTACGATAATTCACCACCATTAAACAGATAATTGTATTATTTTGTTCTAGTGCCGTAATCCATATACGTTTTTGATATATATTATATAAACATTAAAAAATGGAATACAAATTTTCCACATTTTCCAACATTGATATATTTATTTACCTTATCATTAATTAAAAATTTATATACATTTTTATAAATTTTCGTGTTTTTAGGAAAAAAAACAACAAAAACCAAGTTATGAAAATCACAAGTAATTTGTTAAATTTATTTAATAGATTGAATCAATTTCTAGTTTTGTTATAATATTGAAGAATATTATTAGCACGTTTTTATTGTTTGATATTTTTTGTGCTTTTTATCTTATGAAAATTATAATTTATATGAAGACTGGGAATTTTTTTACAGCATTGAAATACACGTTATTTCAAAACAAATGTATTCAGTAAAAAGTAATGAAATTTAAATAAAAAAATCAATAAAAAGCATACTTAAGATGTAAAAAAACTTTATATCAAATGTTGAAACATTCCGCGTAAAAGAATTTTTAATATGAATCAAACGTAAAACTGTACAACGTGAATTAATAACTTTTGTAATTGAATTCAATAAATGTGGAAAATGCGTGAAGTCGTTTTCTTATTTATGGTTTAATAAAAATATATCAAAGAATTGAAATGCTAAATTGAAAATATTTTTTTTATCTTACAAAATAACACATATTTTAACTATGTATAAATAACGGCATGTAATGTAAATGTATTATTGTATTGCATAACACACTTAACAAAATAATATTATGGTAATATGTTATAGCTAAAGTCATGCTTTAATGGGTTTCATTGAGTTTAGAATTCATGGAAAATTGCTTACTCCGTGGTCGTTATAACAAGTCTATGGAGTTCTCGAATTACATTCAATCGAAATTGGTTAGAGAATTAATAAGTTTAGTTATGTTAAATGTTGAGAGCAAAGATCTTCAAATTCAATACAACATTATTATTAACTTTAATCTGTAATAACCATATATAAACAATAAATATGAGTGATTAAATTGCTTGCCTTTCAAGGAGCTCTTCAAACTTATTAAGAAGAGATTTTCAACGACTAATAAAAATACAACGAAAAAGCAAATGGCACGATTGAAAAATAAAGCATTATATTTCAGTCAATAAAAGTTTATTGATACCATAAAAAAAAAATCAGAATGATATAAAACGCACAGTGCGAAAACTGTAAATGTCGCCTAATTACAAATATGTATTAACATTTAAAAATTTGAATTTAACAATTGATTTTTGTTATGTGGTTATAACCGCATTTGCATTTCCTCCCCTTTGTTATAACCAGAGCAACCACTGTCCAACATAAATTTCACCCGACATACTTTGACGTTGAATTGTATTAACCGCATCATTTATCATCATCAGAGCAAAATTCACAGTCTCTTTACACCCAATGACCTGCACAATTGAATCTACCATTTAAAAAACGATAACAAAATAAAATTTCTGTTAAAACGAGATATCTTGTTAATAGAATTTTTTTATATAATTGGGTATTCCTTACTAACAAAATCTGTGAGAAATAGTATTGGCATTAAAATAAAAAAAGGTTATTAATTATCGTTGGTGTTCTGAGATAATTGTAATTAATTAAGCATAAGAGTCTCATCAGCCACCATCTGTAGTCTCATTTGTCTGATTGCTTGAGACATGATGCCTAGAGGCTGTCGTAGGCAGACGAGATTGCTTTATACTTAGATTTATACTCCCTAAACGGTATTTTGATTAACTTACTAATGCCTTGCTATTGTAATTACATTTTTTATTTTAGTTTTTGATTAAATTATTGAAATTTGCATATTCAAATTGAAGTTTTAAGTTTCGGAATATTATTTTTTTAAATACTTTTTGCAGATAAAAAAGTTATAAACCATTAAACGCACAGCAGTTAGTATAAGAAAAATAAGAGATTTTGCCTGTATTATTTGGCTGTCATTTGATTGTGAGTATACTTTTTCAAATTAAATTAAATGCAAAAATAATTTTAAATACCAATCGAAAGATAATATCTTAATCCAACTACAAGAATCTATCAAAATGTAAAAAGTGTTTAAAATAAAAGTTAACACTAAAATCTTAACACAAAAACCATGATTATATTATTTTGATGTCCATAATCCCTTTAGTATTTTTATTTTTTAAAATCTATATTAAAAATGAATGAATCTCTTTTATAACCAAAAATCATTCATAAATCCTAGCTTAAATAAATAGCCATAAAATTAGAAGATGGCGATATCTTTAACTAGAGTGCGTTTTCGCTTTTTTAATCAGTCTAACGAAACAAACATTATTGTAATCTTCTCGCATTGATTACAATAAATTAAACCAGAATATTATGACAACGATTTGTTGATTTTTTAAAAAAATATTTTTTGCTTTGAAATAGTTCTGTTTATTAATTTACTTTCACGACCCAAAAATAATTACAAAATAACAACTACTGTGCTCTAATGGTCATTAATGACATTCAATTTATCCCGTCGATTAGGTTTCACGCACGATAGAGCCTCCCAGGCATTAGCGAGATCTAAGGGTAGGCTGCACTCTATAAACTATAAACCATTGAGTATGGGGCAGCGCAGAGTTTCTCAACCTTGTGATATCGGAAAACCCCCATAAAAAAAAACAACACGCTTTTTTAACAAACGATACATTCTTCACTAAGATTATTTGATTATATTATAATTACTCGATTTATATATATTATAGTTAGGGTTGTGGTAGATTAGAGACCATTGCGGCTGTGGCAGCTATTGTTATAAGATGATCTTGGAATAATTTAAGATAAATGTTTCGTACTAACATATCTATCAACGTTTCGGTCTCGATATTGAAATCATCTAAAATCTCATACTACTAAAGCATTACAAATTGATTTCACGTTTTCTTGTTTTCAATAAAAAAAAAGTTATTTTTTTATAAAAGTATGCTTTTAATTATAAACCAAACACATTATAATCAATGTGCTTGGTAAAAATACTTGGTGAAATTCTATAATAATATTTTTTTGACTAGATTCAACAACCTTTTACTATCAAACGATGTAAAAAAAAGTTACTTTAACAGCTTTAACTTTGACATGATATAACACTTGCTTTACAATAGTAGTTTGAGTTCTTTAATATAATTCAATCAAAATAATCGTGTTCTCCTTGCGGCCTACCGTTTGAGAAGGCCTGGTGTGTCCTTGGTGTGGGGCAGGGGGTGTACAGTGTATAGACAGGGCGTTCCACGACCCTGGAAGACGTTCATTATCACGTGCCGAGCTGCTGGAATCACCAGGCGACTGTCATATGTCTCCTTTATGCCTTCGTCTGACACTTGGGACTTCAGCAATTCCAGTCAGTCGGACTCTAAAGTTTTCTACCCTCTCTTGAAGGAATTATTATGCCTGGAGATTATATTATCTGAATGATATTTGCTTCTTCCGTGATCAAGGGTAGAATAAAATATTATTTATTAAAAAAAAAATGTTTGCTAGTCTAAAAACCCACAAAGCGGACAACATATATTTTATTTAATAGTGGTAGAAATAGTTATTTCAGTAAGTAGAAGCTAATAAATATAGTTGAAATCGCTTAAGCACCATATTGTTGCTCCACCACCTGAGCCACGCTGTATAATAATTTCAGCGGCGTTGGTGGCGACACCGCTAAGGGAATGTGGAAAGTTATTTGTTTTGGCTGAAAGTGACTGCAGAGAAGGCAGGTAGCGGCAATTAATAAGCCACCCTTAAATGAAAGGGTATGGGTTCCTAAAGAGAGGGGTAAGGGGTTTAATTCATTAATTTGGTTAAGGAATTTATGTTTTTGCTTCCACTGATAAGAACAATCGAGTTGTTAGAAACTATATAGAAATATATATTTTTTACAACATTCAAGTTTTCAATACGAAAAGAAAACCATTGAACGGAATATCTAAATATATTTTTTAAATTAAATTATGTGAGTGCGAATACGAGTATACTCACATTAAAAGATTAAATTTTAAGATAAAAAAGCGATATAAAAACTAACAATAATTTTCTACCAAGTCTGGGAAATGTTTTCTTTTATATTTATCTTGGTGATTTATTTCCTTTTTTCTGATATTCAGCTAAATGAAAACAGATGTTTAATCGATTCCAATTCCATTATGTAAAACGACAAGAGATTTCATCAAACTTCAATACGAGAAAAAAAAAAAAAAAAAAAAAAAAACAAATTTGCTTCTGTTGAATATCAACTAAACGATGACACACAAAACGGGGGCGGCAAAAAAATAGCTTATTCACAAATTTATTTGCATAACACCAGCGCGGGGGCAGTGCCAGGGGGTCGTATTTACGAGGGCATTTCCTCCCCTCGCAATCAGAATATCGAATCTCGATTTATTAAAGTGAAAAACGTTCGAGCGGAAAAAAATCCGCGGAAGAATTCGAGACTCGAGCCGAGGGGACGCTGGGGTCAGCCGGCCAAACGAGGGAATTAGAAAAATCGTAAAATTAAAATGGTGATCAATTGAATGTTAAAAAAGTCCAGGATCTATCAATTTGAATTTATAGTGGCACTCTGGGAATTTTCCTGTTATATAAACTCGTATATCAATATATGGCAGTTGAGTTGACTGTTTTAGGGGCAAAGGTCGCGAGGCTTAGGGGCTGGGGTTGAAAGGACTCCCCTGGCCGCAGATGGTGGAGATTAATTAGTCGCAGAGAAGTGAGGTTCCTGCTACCACCAGAGGTAGAATTGAGTTGTTTTTTTTTTAAGTCATTAAATAAAGGCGAAAGTACAAAATGTTTCATATATATTTTATTATAATCTTACAAAACTTTAACTCCCAGTTCTTTTGCGATAAACGTAAACTAAACATATATAATAGATAATCCTTTAAATTTTAAATGTAATAAATTATGAAGATTCAAAAAGTTTATTCACTAAGCCATATCATACAAATTTAAGACATGGTCAAAGAAAAAAAATTCTCGACACAAACAAAGTTAAATAAGCAAACGATTTTCAGAAGATAAAAAAAGATAATGTGATATCTAAAAACGTGGCCCAAAAAAAAAAAACAAATGATTGAATACTCTTTTATAAACAGCATTGTGTATAGTAATTGCACAGCTATAAAAAAATTTAAAAAACTTTAGTCCATACGTATAACTTTTGAAAACAAGTTAGTTTTAATATATTTTTTATTATATCATAGCGTAATTTTTTAGTCGACGTATGTTTTGATGCGTACAACAAGTATTCCTGATTCTATAAATTCCGGACAGTAACCGTATTCAAAGATAAAAAGACATTAATCTCTATCAATTGTAAGTGGAAGTGGTTACTCAGATTGATTTTCTCGGCCATTGATGAGACGTGCTGTGGATGTTTATTTTTATTTTTCTGACATTAATTGAAATTTAATTCACCACATTACGAATCACAGGGCACTGTCCCACATCGTGACATTGTCTGATTTATAAACGTGACCTGTTCGTGTCGACATAACCTATTATGTGATTTTCGAGCGTCATGGTCATGTCAAATTTTTGAGAAACGCGCGCTGTTAAATTATTAATTTTTTGTACGTAGATTTAAAAGCTAAAAAGTACGGAAATAAAAAATTGATTTTTTGTGTAAAACTTTGAAACTCGAGATCATGAGCTTACTAAATAAATAAATAATTTTGTGATTATTAACATGTTTAATATTATTTGTAACCAGTTTCGCCAATTTTTCACGCTGGTTTCTAGATATTTAATAGATTGTGCGAAAAGGCACAAAAATTGTCAGAATCTTTGAACACTTAACTCGGCACAAGTTTCTAGATTTTATTTATAGAAATTAGTAGAAATATGATAGTCTTACTTGTATACAATGACGTGTGTAATCAGTTTTGTACAATATCTTCTTGATCACAAGCTATTAAGAAATGGGGGGATTTGAATACCGCGTTTTAAAGATAACTCTTGCAGAGAGACAAATAAGGACGCGGCTTAAAATATGTTCTAGATATGTCAGCAATTAATCAAATATATTGTTTATACCAAATATAAATTATTCAAGTAAATAAAATATCATAAAATCTAATTAATTATAAGTGACACTTTATAAATTGCAGGGATTAGAGTGATTTAATTGCTGCGATAACGACGGCATTACTGAATAAGTGTATTATCATAAGTAAGTCTTTTTAAGTCATAGTTAGCCCAAATATTGAGATAACAGAAATCATATAAATATTTATAGTACTCTAGACATTGAAAGTGGAATCACGCATACATTTACTGATATTAATCGGGTAAGGCTATAACTGTTGAATATTCAAGAGATAAGTATATTCGATATTTATCACAAGTCTGGAGAATGTTTAACGATAGTGTTTATTTTAGGCCTGTGGCATCCGTTCAAAAATATTAAAGGCATATCAATAGATAATATATAAAAATATGAACAGTTTTTGAAATTAAAGTAAAAATAGTTTTTCCCAAACAAAAAAAATATCACATGTGATGACGTATCCATTATTAAACCTGAAGTAGCTCTTGGATAACGCGATTTTTTTTTTTAAATATTATTTTGCAAGTTAAAAGTCAATTAACACGGCATTGACACGGCTCAATATCTAAGAAGAAAAAATCTGCCTATTTTATATGACTTCTGTGAGGCCTTTTACTGTAGATGGCGTCGGAAATAAAATCTCGCTATGTCTTATAAACATATGACGTGACGAGTTCTACTGTTAAGCCTTTTACAGTAGATGGCACCGCAAATAAAAACTCGCTATGGCATATGACGTCACGAGTCCTACTGTTAGTTTTTTTATAATAAGTGACATCGGTAATAAAATCTAGTTGTGTCGTATAAACATATGACGTGACGTGTTTTGCTGTAAAGCCTTTTACAGTAGATGGAGTCGGAAATAAAATCTGGCTACGATGTATAATCATATAACTTCACGAGACGTTCTGTGAGGCATTTTACAGTAGATTTCGTCGGAAATAATATCTCGCTATTGCATATGACGTCACGAGTCCTACTGTTAGTTTTTTTTATAATAAGTGACATCGGAAATAAAATCTAGTTGTGTCGTATAAACATATGACGTGACGTGTTTTGCTGTAAAGACTTTTACAGTAGATGGTGTCGGAAATAAAAACTCGCTATTGCATATGACGTCACGAGTTCTACTGTAAAGCCTTTTACAGTAGATGTCGTCGAAAATAAAATCTGGCTACGTCGTATAAACATATGATTTCACGGGTCCTGCTGTGAGGCTTTTTACAGTAAATGGCGTCTGAAATAAAATCTCGCTATTGCATATGACGTCACGAGTTTTGCCATGGGGTTTTTTTGAGGAAGTACTTCTGGTGCGAGTCGTCCGGCCAATTGCGGGGCGGCCATGTCCCGAGTTATCGCATCGGCTGCGGTTGACGGCGGGTATTTCGCAGATGAATCTCCGACGATCGTTAATGGGGCTTCGGATGTATGGAAAGACGGGCCGGAGCTATCGGGAGCTCTTTGGGAGTCTGTGCCTCCAACCGCGTCCATTGAAAGGACCCCGGCGAGGCGGAGATAAATCGAGGCCGGGACACTCGTTTATTATTAACATGCGTGTTTTGATTTTGGTTTACCGCCCCGCAAGTACGTCATGAGATATTTTATTGATATTACATGCAATCAATAAATATACAGCCTCCTTGAAATGACAGATTTATCATTTTTTTGAGGTGGGGATGACTAATCGAATTTTTGGGTTAGGTAAGGTTAGATATTTAGAGATATTTTATTGATATTACATGCAATCAATAAATTCACAGCTTTCTTGAATTGACAGATTTATAATTTTTTTGAAGTGGGAATATCAATAAAATATCTCAATATGTAACCTAACCTAAAAAGGTTAGGTTAGGTTTGATATTTAGAGATATTTAATGATATTACATGCAATCAATAAATGTAAAGCTTCCTTAAATTGACAGATTTATCATTTTTTGAAGTGGGGATGGTTAATCGTATTTTTAAAGTATATAATGCTGCATTATATATAATATATATATCCATCATGGATATACTGATAAGTAATTTAAAAAACTCATGTCTACAGGCTTTAAAAATCAATTTTTTATTTATGTATTTAATCGAATATATCTTTATATGATTAACGTGTTAGTTCAGAGTACTTATCTATAAACCTATAATATTGATTTAACTTAGTTGTTTCACGGTGTAAAATTTACTACAAAGCTTAAACGATAAGCTTGTTGCTTTATTTATGGGATTATTTTATAAAACAAACATTTTATCTGATAAAAATGTGTCGTCACAGCGTTATTATGTGACCGTTCTTAGTTAGCAACAGAAGAAGCCCAGATTTTGTAGCATATTGGTATTGTCAGGTACCTTATGAAACCAGAAATGAAACCCAAGAAGAATGTTTAAGTTACCACAATGCCAAAATTATAAAGCAAAAATGGTTACAATATTTTCATGGACGTTACGGCAAAATAAATATGCATGTTCAGCACGTAGTAAAAGTGTTATTTGAAATTCAGGTAGCGCTCTATCACTGGGTTGAATTTTTTTGGTAATTATATGTACGCTGGATATTAAATCACGAATTTTATTGAAAAATACCCAAGTTTAAATTTTAAAATAGCGTCTGGTAAATAAAAAATACGCACGAAGAAAAAAAATTCATAAATTATTTTCAATTAGATACGGGCAAAGGCGTTTACCTTTATTTTGCTGAAACCTCTGCTTATATGACGCATTTGTATGAATTACACAAATTTATTTTCATAAGGTGTTTCATGTACGCAGTGGGAATATTAATTGAATGTGTTTTTTTCCTGAAACATATTAATCTAAAGATATAAATTGTTTTTTTAATGAATGTTCATAGATATACAAAAGAGTCAATTAAATCTGATAAACAAATCTGAAATGTTCTACAATAAAAAATAATAACATATATATCAATTTATCTGAAATCTCAATGACATGACTTAAGTATTTGCCAATAATTCAATTTATTACTGCCAATTAAATATCAGATAGGTGAATTTGTTTTGGTTATTTTATTGTTTGATTATTACTGATTATAATTTAATATTTAACAGATCCTCATCTTTTACGAATATGATGATTCGAATTCTCGTTTGGTTGCAGAGGCTGTAAGAGAGCTATACGACGATATTTAGAGGTGACACCATAATGCTGAGCTATGATAATTTGTACCAGGAAGTCGGCAAAATTTAATCAGTACAAAATGGCAGACTGCGCTAACTAGGTCATCTTCACTACACGGATGATCAAGTGCTGACAAAAAGGCTGTGCAGCATCCTTGGAGGACGATGAAGTATGGGTAGACCGAAGGTGAGATTGCTTCACAAAGTAACGAAGGACCGTGACTTGGGTGCCATGAAATGTATCCGTGATAGACTGATTTAATTTGTGATACCCCGAATACTTCTATCGTCTGAAAAACCACACGGTGGAAAAAAAATACTTGCAAACAAATTTTGACTTATAGTTGATAGAAATTAGGTTTTATTGAAAATGAAACATTCAACCAAATCTAATGCGTTTTTAAAATTATATTGCTAACATTTGTAAAAAAATGTCTTTGAGGTCTGACATGTGTAACAATTTTATTAACAGGACCTTAACGGCAGTTAGGGTCCTGTTAGGTTTGTTTTGTAGGCTAGTTACTTTTAGCTAAATTTAACTGTTGAAGTAAGAAATAGAGAACTAGGAAACTCAAGAACATTTCGGTTTTTTTTTATTATTTACTATTAGCGTGAGATGAATTGGTGCGGCTGTAAAGAATCCCTTTATGCGGTAAGATTTTTATTGTAAGAAATAAAGAAACACAAATAAAACGTTTTGCGAGTTGTTGCCTCAAATACACGCCTAATTTCCGTAAAAAAAGTACTAAAGGGTGCATTAAATGTTATGATATGTAGAGTCTTTTTTCACTTTAATCAAATTCGTAACAAAAAAATTAAATAATAAGAATATATAAAAACCTTCATGTTTTATGTATTAAAAAATTTGATTCATGAACTTTCTCTATATGGTAATTGAAAACAAAACCTTTAAACTTGCTTATTAATTTTCTTGTCTGAACCTGTGTTTATTAAATATATATATTTAAACTCTTAGCAAGAAAATAAGCGTACAACCAATACGTGTCTAATGACGAGGTTATTTTTTAAACATTTAAATAATCTAACTAACTTTCGTCTATTAGTCTAATATTCATCCCAGAATATTTTATAATAATATTTACGAAATATAAAATTTACCCCAGAGATTGCTGCTTGACTTTTTCTTTCTTCAAATTAGCACTTATAATATAAAATTGTCCAGGTTTAAAATAATGAATACCATAATATCTCGTGGGGGTCTAATCACCAGTGTAGAAATAGGTAGACTTGTATTATGGGTTACTGTTAGTAAAGAGAGCGGACGTTTTCTAGGTAGTATAAAAAAACTGGGAAGCTTTAGTTTTTGCATTGAGTTTTTTATCTTTGAAATTTGCAATTTGATGCAGCATTGATCATTGGCTTGAATACTAATCAAGCAAAAAATTTCCGATTTCCGTACCTGCCTGGTTGATTGGAAGAGCATTGAAGTTTCAGTGCCGATTATTTTATGGGTGAAGGTTATTCGTGCAGATCAAACGTGAGTGCAATCGGAAAAATATATATGTGTGTATACACATTTATAAATTTATTGAGATCTCTCTGATTCATGATTGAAGAATCGACGTTTCCTATCTTTGCACATTCACATATCTTGATTTATTACAATGGTCTTTTATCAAGCTAGATTTACAAAAGCATATTGCGATATTTGTCCTTTGTTTATAGCACCGGATGATATCCAATAGGAAATAGCATCGCTCGTTATGTCACATGGGTGAGCTGGTAGGGTCACCACAAGGCAATACTTTCAGGATGAAAGGGACCGTTATGAATAATGGGTGATTGCTCAAACGATATTGACTTTTTTTTATCAAGAAACGTACAATTTTATATTTTATGCAATGCTTGTAACTTTAGAGATCATCGATACAATGATATTTTATAAAGTCTTTATTCATGCAATTGATAAATGAGTTTATTGATAAAGAGATAAAAAAATGTAAATTAATCTATATATTTAAACAAAAGAACAATAAATTATTCCTAGTCCTCACGCTTCTCATGATTGATGTGTCTCTGTTGAACATGGTTAGATTTTAATGAAACCACACTTCAGAGATACGTTGTATGACATATTCCATTTCTCTCATTCTCACCGTAGATAAAAATATCTAATAACGTTTTCACAAACAAATAGTAACCCTATGTTCCGGTACAGTATGATACGCGTTATGAAAAAAAACATAAATCTTCATCAATTCCGTCGACACGCCAATAAACCTAATTGTCCATGGGTACCGTCCCATGGTCCATCAGTATTTTACTACACATATTTGTGACGATCGCTGCGAAATCAAAATATATACAAATTATTAATTATTGACTACATATTTTGATTGATAACTATGTGACATAACAACTTTACAACTTCATTTTCTAAAAAAGTTCGGTTTAGATTTAATGTTTAGTATTTATGGTTACTGAAAAAACCTTGTTACAAAATGTATTAAAAAATGAATCAAATAAAGTGTTATCGATATAATTTTTAAAAATCCTTTTTTATTTACAATTTCACATTATTTATAAAGATTTAATTTTGTGAAATATATACATAACAAAAAACAAGGTTTTCTTCAGTCTGCTTCTGCAACTCTCTTTTCCAAGCAAAAATTTTATCGTGTATATGCTGCTTTTATTATAAAGAACAGAAAGATTTTTTTTGTAGTCATGGCAACAAAATATTGTTTTTTATATATATATTCCATTTCAATTGCGTTTCAAACATACTGAAAACAGGTCTGCACTAAACAACTCCACGCTGAATTATTGATGGTTTCAATTTTGATAATGGCTTTGACAAAAATTGTACGAAAAGTTTTGTGGTGTCGAGCGGAATTTATCGAACCGGAATTCATGCCAGATATCTGAATAAAAGATCAAATAAAATAACCCAGAGTTTGATTTCCATTAATAATATTGGTAATATTTTATGCATGATTTCCGCGATCGTAACAAACATTATCAATATGCTAATCGAAACAGAAAATGATTCAAAAGTACTGAGATATATGATTTCATATGGAAAAGAAAAAAAAAACACCAAAGTTTATTTATATGAATATTAAATATAGGTAGTAAGCCAAAATATATTTTTTTATGCGTTTAAAAGCTGTACGACGCTTTATTTATATGTTTTATTCACAAATATACAAATGACTCATCATCAAATAACAAAAAGGGTTAAATACTTAACCTTAAATCAGGTCTCGGTTTGATTTTTATTTCAAAATAATACAACATGGATATGGCCAGGAAGTTGTATTTAATGCCTGTTATTTATTTACAGTTTTATTTTATACATTTCGCTATGTTTTACAAGTTTTAAGTGTAGTAAAATTGTGATATTTCAAAGCTTTGTATATACTTTGAAATAAATCGAAATATACCCCAATAGTTTTGGTACTATTCTAAAAAAATATTTAACAGACTTTAGAGTAATAGTTATCAAAAGCTGATTAAGTGAAATAAAGATTGCATGAAACATTTATATTCGTTATGGGGTGCTGAAACAACTGAATAGTATACAGTATTTATAGCTGTAATGCAAACTAGTCAACGTCACGTTTATAACAAACAAAGTTGCAGAGTTTTCAGAGCTCAAAATGGTAGACTACCAACTATGTTCACTAAAAGGCAATTACATAGCATTGAAATTTACACAGCCACTATAAATAACTCCGGTTTGTTTTCATTTACGTTATGTATTCAAACAGCGTCCCTGCCACGGTATTCACGTTGCATAGAAGCGACCGTGAATGCGATTGCAGGCGACGCGGCCGGATGAGGCTGTGCCAGAAATAACGCGAGAACTGAAACACCATGCCGCACTGAAACAATTTATAAAACATCCCTGGAGGCTTTTAATGTGTAAAATACTCTGGTGCTGGAGTTTAAAATATACGATACGTTTTATGATACTTTGTAATGCCATATTTCAATACAGTAATACCCCGCTTTACGCGAGAGGTACGTCCCGGAAAAATCGCGTTAAGTGAAATTCGCGTATATCGGGGTTTGCGATTAAACGTGCATACGTAGTCAAAACTTAATACAAAAAAATACGTATCATTTGAATCAATCACTTATGCAGTATTTCATGTTATCTATTGTCTTTTGGGTAGCGTTTCTTATATTATACATTCATCTAAAATACGTTCATAACACCCAACGCTGTTTTTAATTGCTAAAAGAAGTCAATTACTAAATTATGTTCATACACATTCTTAAATAAGAAATTCGCATAAAGCGGGGTATTACTGTACTTGTTTACTTGCTATTTTCATTCAATTTTTTTTTAAATTAATCACGTTGGAATATGTTTTTTAGTAAAGACATTTGCAAAATATTTTGGGTATGTTTCAGACACCCTCATTATGAACTTTGTGAAAAGTGATCCCCGGGTCCTTTTGGACCCAAAAGGACCGAGCGATCAAGAGACCCGTATCCGGTAAGGCAAGTTATCGAGGTGTTCGGATATTTCAATAATGTAAATAATGAAAATTGGGATCGCTTTAAATTGCGCCAATACTTACACCATGGATGAGCAAAATCGATATGTATTTCATATACTACCTCAACGAGCGTCTACGCGAAGCGAAATAGTATGCAAACGTATGCAGAGCTATGTGTCCAAGTAAAACAGGGCTGTATGACATTATTTAACAGCATTGTAAAAATATAATGCTTTCTTTCTTATAACAGCACGATCGTGCTGCTAAAGCCAATTTGAATCGATTAAAAATATATCTTCTTAGAAAAAAAGTTACTTAATGAAATAAAAATACATTCAAAATATTTAGATATGTCTCCTCTGCGAAATCGAAATTTTGTATTTTGATATTTTTTGGACAAATAACCTCAATTCAAACGGATGATTTTATTTTGTGAAAATATTTGTATGTACGATTTTCCTTTAGTAAATAATTTTCTCATTTGAAAAACATTTTTTCGATTAGCATGAAGTAAAAAAATATATTTATTTACGATTTTTTATGAGAGCCGTTTAAAGTCGATGTCGACATTGGCTTATAATTTCCAGTAGGCAAAGATCAGATGAATAAAAATCAAAAATTACAAGTTAGAACAATTGAAAAGTGTTTATTTACAAAAATCATTAAAAGGTATTGAATGGTTGAATAATAAACACGAAGAGCTCAGTCGTTTCACCAAGAGTCTTAAAACCCATTTTCACCATCAAGAAGACACTCAGCATTTCTACAGTAAATTCCGTGTGTTATTCGCACTAGTCAGGTGAGTAGCCAAATATTACTAAAAAGTAGCCATTGAAATCCTTTGTAATGAAATAAGAAAAGGAACACGAAAAACGCCCTCGCTTCAGCGAGAATCTTAAAGCCAACCTCTTGTAAATTGGCTTTTATTTAAAGTAACAAGAAGACACTCTCCCAGTTAATCTCGTTTGTTATTCGCACGAGAGAGAGTCCGACCCACTTCCCGATAAAGGCTACCTTCAGATAGTTGAGTACTATGCTCCAACCGAAAACAGATTTCCCAATTAATGATTAGCTGCAACTCTGCCCTGTGCCAGGGCCGTAATCTACCCCCAAGGGAAGCCTTTATAAAAGTAATTACATTAAAAAAAGGTTTTGACCACAATAAGTGATAATAAAATACTAAATTTACTATGAGTTATCTTGCTGGTATAATTAATATTTTTTGAAAATTTATAAAATTATTTTATACTATACGGTGTGTGCATTAATTTTTTCGTGAAATTTGAGCTTTATTGTAAAAAATTGGTACAGTATATTCTATTCAAAGTATTGTCCATCGCTAGCCACTACTTTTTCCCATCTTTCGGGCAAATTATGGATTCCATCCCAAAAGAACTGTTCGTCTTTTGAAGCCAAGAAAGAATCAAGCCAATTTTCGATACCCTGTTCAGAAGTGAAGCGTATTCCAGAAAGGGCATTCTGCATCGATTGAAACAAGTGGTAGTCGGAAGGGGCAAGGTCTGGGCTATAAGGCGGGTGAGGCAGAACTTCCCATCCACTGTTTTTCAAATAGGTTTTAACCGATTTATACACAGATAATAAATTCAAATTTAAAATATATTTTGAACAATGAATTCAGGTATTCAAAAAAAAAAACTCTCACCGTAACGCATATTCTCAGAAATAGATACGAAAAGCTTGATTTCTATTTTGATCGTGTAGTGTTTCGAGGCCTCGAACTTCCTAATCCGCCCCTGGCCGATACTAGATTTATGAACTCGGCAACTAGGAGCTGGCACTGCCTTGCTAACTAGAGATACGAAGTTGCCAATACCGGCTGGGATTTTATGTACCGACTCTTGTTTCAAAGTGGGATCCAATTTCGGTCCTTACGGCTAATTGCGTCGACTGCTCGCGGATACAGTCGCAGGATAATCGATACGATATCAAATTACGACCTAACAACATAGTTGGACAAATCCAACGAGTGACTTTAAAATACTTTGTGTATTGTATTAAAACTGATTATCTCTGGGTTTGCTGGATGGCGACAGTTTGGAATTTATTTGACGATAAAATTATCAGCCGAGATTGTATTTGATTTATTGTTCTATATCACATGTAAAGGCTATGCCGCCTTCTTAGTTGCTATATGAATTTTTATTTATCTACGACAATTATTTAATTTAAATTTGTAGATTAGATATTTATACAAGTTAATATATATTACACATGTGATGATATTCTGACAAACCTGAATAAAAACTTTTTGTTTTGTCATACTAATACGAGTTTCTAAGCTAAAATATTCCGTGTACAAATATGTATATTTGCATAAAATATGGTTTTAAAGTTTTGACCTGAAAGTCCTGAACTTTTCCTCACAAACTGGTAAATAATTTCGGTACGCTGTTAAAAAACACTTAGGATCAACTTTATAAAACTAGCAGTGGCTCTGCGAAAACAATTTTTTTGTGGAAGTTGTGATTTTTTTTAAATCAAGAAATTATTACATCTTAATTTTAAAAGGCAGAAAATTCTTTTGTTCATTGTGATTTACATGTGACCATTGAATTTTAGTATTTTTCTTATAATTTTATTAGTATTTTTTAAATATTCATATTGACACTGATTTTAAATACCTGGAATATTGAACCAGGCTTAGAGATGATACTGAAAGTGAGAAATACATATTGTGTATTTATAATTATTGATTAATTATTATGGTTTTTGAGATGTCACCATACTGCTGTTTTACGTATATAGTCATAGCCACATCAAATTATTAAGTTATTTGTGATCACATGGTTATCCCTGTAACCATATAGTTATAAATGCATTTTCGATACTTGCCTTATAAGTCTGTAGGTATATGATAAAAATGTTGGTAGAAAAATTTTGTGACTGCCTGTAAAGTTAATATTTTTAAATGTAATTAATTTAATAGCCAACAAGTGAATAATGTGTTTCAATAACACATGCTGTAGTTGATCAGCCAAGTCCTTGTATGCATCAATTACTGATTTAATCATTTATACACTGGATGTATATTAGATGTGTTCTGACACGTCCGGAGTTGTAGACTCTGTGGACCTATTCATACTGTAGAATCGATTGTTCTCAATAAATTACAGAGGTCTTTACCCCTGAAACACTCCCATAATGAAATCAAAACATACCGTTTCCAATTAATTAACCCTTCCGTTGTGGGTAAACAATGAATATTAAATTAGAATGTATTGAAACTTTCAGACTCCGTTGTGATATTAAATTAATTAAATACAACTTGTATTGATTCAATCAAGTAAAGATATTGATCTATACATTTCATTCAAAAATTTTAAAACAACAAATTTAATCGATATTGATAAAGCTGTTATCGAAATTCTCCAATATCACCTCAAACCAAGCAATTTTATTTTGAAGAATTTAATTCCAATAAATTTTCAGGGCATTTTAATGATAAACGGTTTTACAATTATTCGTCTAGCAAGTGTACTTTTCATAAATTTTATGAAAAAATAAGAAAATATTGAGAACTTATGGCAAATTTGTGTCTTAATTCCAAATTGAGAGTACCTATTTATTTATCTATGATTCCTATTTTTCTTCACTTTACTGAATGAAATTATTTGAAAAGCAAAACCTGAGTCATTTTAATTAGATAAAGAAAGATTGTACATTATTTTAACAAATTATTAATATTGTTTAATTAAAGTTAATGCCAAATTGTTCTATAATAATGTGTGATACTTTGAATTTTTTTAAATTAATTTAATTTATTTATACATTGAATTCTTTGAATATTTCAATAAATATTTTCGAAAATATATCATATAAAGGATAAATGCCATACTTTGATTCATAGGTTGAATATTTTACATGAAATGGCTTGAATATAGAAGGCAATAAGTTATAAAACGGTCGTAAAATGACCTAGTTTTAAGATTAAAATATTTCTGTAAGAATATTTTAATAATTTCCTCGCCATTAGAGCTCGGAGAAACATTAATCTACAGTCCTGCATACTGTACTCTGTGTTACAAGTACAGAATTAGTCGGTAAAAAACCATCCGGCTAGAAATTTAAAAGCACTATCGACCGACATTAAAAATGCATCAGCTTAATTAAAGCAAAATTTCACTAATGAAGCTCGTAAAGCGTAAAACACTCGATTTACATGCAAATGCTTTCAGTACGCTTTAACAACCAAAAAGCTCTAAGGCTCTGTAAGAAGAGTCGCAAAATTATCTGTTTTGTATCAAGAACTTTAGGATGTACGTGACTTGTGAAGACAAAGCTCGCTTTGTAAGAACTTTTAACGTTTTAGTGCAATACTTTAAATTTATTTGAAATGGAAATAATATTAGAGCTAGGCGATTTTGTTAAAAAATAATGTTATTTATTTGATCATAGTCAAATAATTATTTATAAAATACAATCAAAAAATATTTAGTGCAAGGATTAGAAATCTAAGTTTTGGTACACATCAACATGGTTTATCCGATTTTTTAACATAGTTTCAGGAAAAAGGCTAAGACTACTAAAACATGGTGGAAATGAGCAACCACATCAAGTATAATATAAGTATGTCTATTTTGTGGATTGAACGTCAATAAAGTGCGTTTTAATTACCTTTACAGGCTATACACAATCCTACACAAGTCACGATGATATTTTTCTGAGAGTTTCTTTGAAATCATTTTCAATGTGTGAAAAAATGTGCCTAATCATATTAGTATATAGTATCAATATAATTATTATATATAGTTAATTTAGTTGGTTATTCAATATGTTACTTGCAAAAATTTAAATCAAAGAATAAACAAGAGTATTGAAACCAAAACATGAAGCTGTGTAGAAAATCAGCAGTTGGTTTTACAGGTTCTTTTTTTCTGCACTACCAACATTATTTAAACTTATATAACACAGATTTTCTTCAACGAGCAGCAACAACTGAAAACCAACAAACGACACTCGTTTACTTAAGCTTGCGTCGATTGGTTGCTTGTGCGAGAAAATTTTAAGCAAAGCACAACAAACAAAGGACTTTGAATATTTTTTTTTTACAAAACAACCGACACTGATTTTACTTTGAACCAATTTTATATTTCTGCTCAGATAAAAAAGGCCTTTGTCCTTATCTCTGTATCGGGGAGTATTATGGTCGCCGAGCAAACATTCACTCCTTGTTGTTTCACGTTCTTGCTTGGGCCGACTCAAAACGGTAAACGGAAAACTCAAACACCCTTTTTCCGCCCCTTCCGGATCCCGCGAATAAAGAAGAGAATAAAAACCACAGAATAAATCAAGTCCGCGACTCGGGTTTCAATATTCCTTTCAGATTTATCTGAGGAGTTTTAAAATCTGCAAATCAATTATTCATTCTCTCGCAGTTGATTGACGTCCGTTTCTAAAGAAAAAGCTGACGTCGAAAAGTTTTAAATTCTGGCAAGCACTTATGCGGTTTTCCATATAAAATTTTCGCTTTGATGAGAATGATGTATATCTATCTGCTGTTTATAAATCTATCCAAAATGAAAACGAACAAAGCTTTCAGGATCGAAGAAAGGCTTCTATTACTAATTACTTTTCTTTGTTGTTTTTTTTTTGTTTGAATTTTATTCTTCAGCAACGTAAAAGAGAGAATATTACTTCTTGAGTAATAATTAGAAAATATTTTAAAAATCTAAAAATATTTACTACTTAATAATATTCGTACTTCACCATAAATGCAGCTCTTTTCTATTTGCAAGTCAAACAGAACAATTCCATAATGTTAGACAGTAATAATCAAAAAAATACTTAATACTAATTGCAAACTATATCAAATGAGTACTAAAAAATAAACTAGTTTTTAACCATACAGTTAGGTTATTTTGTTCTTTATTGACAAAACAAAAAATGACGCAATGACGTATTGCGTCATTTTTATAAAAATTGGTTAAAGTTAGTAATACATTGATATGAATAAGAAATTTAAGACATAAAGGGATCTGTGACAAATTTGGAGTCATCTTTATTTAGTTTTATACAAGGGTAAAAGGTTCACAAAAATAATTGGAATACAATTAATGATATACATTTTTTAGGAAAAACTCTTTAATTTTTTTTTAATGCATAAAAGAAACAATGAATTTACAAGAATCTCAATGCATCAATGTTAGGAAATTCGTTGATATATATAATATATTTCAACATTGCCTCGAGAAAGCTCGCTCAGAGTGCTTTTACTTCCACGTAATAGGCAACTTTTCACCCTATAGTTTCTTAATCTTTTACAAATTAGCTTTTTACTACTACTTCTGATGATCGCAACTTTCACACAAGGTCCGAAACCGTTAAATTGATTACTTGCTGTAAGATTAATCGTGTTCGTCGTAAGATATACGAAGAACTATTCAATGTAATGAATTTCTAAGAATGGTTAAGGCGATTCACGATTATGAGATTTTCTTTTCGTTATTGTGTCATTACGGAGGGCAATCACTTAAGGGTATAGCATAAAAGATTAGCTGAATGGATGTTTTGCGGACCCCTCTCCGAGGGCTTTTTAAGAGACTACACAATGATGACGCAGGGTTTTAAATCGGTTACGTTATTTTCTTTACAAAAACGAGATACTTATAATATTTTGATTATAAAATTTATTTATATAATGCGTAGTAGACTACCTCGTGCTCTTTTGGTCAGCGTAGTTGCTTACCTATTCCTAGGGTCCTATTTTTTGTGTTCATAATTTCAAATGAGACTCATGAAGAAGGAAACCTCTTAGAAGTTTCTTTATCTGTTCATTGTTTGAGTAGCATTAATTGAAATACCGCACTCCAAATAAAACTGGTATAGAAACCAATGCTTTAAGTTGCTTCTTACATATATTATGATTTTGTGGCTTCTTGGATGTTAAGTTGCTTGATACCAAAAAAATCATCGAATAACAAAGACTGACAAAACCTTTGAAAATACCTGCTTCTAACAATTTCATTGTTTATTGTTCACATTTTTAACGTCAAAGTACATAACGACTTTAAGTGTTTAAATTATTTCATTCATGTCATTAAAATAAAAAACAAAATCAATTATTTTAATTTTACTCTAACATGATAAATACCGGAAAAGTATATCTGCATTTAGCAACAACAATTTTATTTATAATTTCAAAAACGCATATAAAGCACTATGGTTACAAAAAAATCTATAAATACCAGTGTTGAGTGCTTAATATAAAAGAGACGGCTAAAATGACGTTCAATGCTTTAATAACGTATAAATATACATCATTAGTTTGCTGTGAATTTTATCAAATATTTTTTTTATGAGAAGTTAAATTATTATTTATACAATGAGTTCACGTGAGTCAATGTGTATTGTATATGAAAGCCTTAAACGTTGTTCGTATCGCGTATCAGGATTTTCCATAAGAACAGTAAGTTGTAAAATAAAATCATACGATGCATAAGGAGTATATGCGTGATATTCCAAATGCGACAAATCCTTTTTATATTTGGTGGAACGTATAACACATTTATGGAGGTATTAAACATTTATTCAATCCAGGAATCTTTTTACCCGGCGAGAGGAATCATCGCCACTCTAACAGGTCCCTTTTTCTCCGACCTAAGTGAATTTCCCAAGAGAGATGTTCTTGGTTCTAACGTAAAGTCGAGGCTTTAATGGAGAACAAAAAGGGATCCCGCTGCTTAGCATATAAATGCTCTTATCGGCCCATTAAATGTGGTTTTTCTTATTCGTATGCACGATGCGAGTTTATATTCGGCATAGTTAAACGTTTGAATGAGTAATTTGGGGCAGCTTAGACTTGCCTGCCAAAAGATAGCACGATAAATCTGCAGCAGGGAAATATCGACTTTAAATGTAAATTTCCAATTGTACAATATTACCATTTTTATATGCTGCATTACCGGAATATCTGCACACAGTAAAGCTTCGTAAATGGAATTTAAATTTTTTTCACGATTGGTTTAATTTGTGTTATTCTATCGTTTAACATAAAGTCTGTATGGCTTTGCTATGCAAGGCTTAAAGTCCTCAAAAAGTGAAAGCGCTCATATTTAAAATAGACGTTTAAATTAACGCGTGGAAAAATCACTCAAGTATTTAATTTGAAATATTAATAATTTTAAATTTAATAAAATTAATTAAAGTGTATTATGTACACAAAGTGTTATTTGATTAAACTTATATTGGTTGAAATTTTCTAGGCCATAGTCTCGTATTTGATTAATATTTTTTCATTGAAACATTTCTCATCGTGTCTTGTATTCACACTGTGCTTTGAGCTTATTGTGTTAGGTGATCAGTGTAACAAGTTAAAAAGCCAAACAACAAATAAATTAAACGGCTTAGAGATAACAAATATTTTTAACTTCCAGTTTTTCGTGTATTTCAAAACCACGAAAGATAGAAGCGCTCACTGTCGGCTGTTATGTTCCAACTTTTTTTCTTTCATATATTTTGTTTGAAATCGAAGTGATATAAATTAAACAAGTTTGTCATAGATCAGTCTGGAGTGGTTTCAGCTGGTATTGAAGAATAATATTCGACGGGGTGTGCAAGGTTTCTTACCTGGTTGCCAAAGACGCCGATGCTGCAGGCTGAGGAGACCTGGTTGGGGCCGAACCAGACGGCGGCGAGACGCGCTGGAAGGTTCAGCACGAACACCTGCGAGATGCCCACCACCGTCTGCCCCAGGAAGCCCATCCAGAACATGTCTCGCGGTATGCTGAACACCTTCAGCCAGGAGCCGAGGCATGTTCCGAATCCCCCCAGGAGCGCTGACACTCGGAGACCCTGCCATGAAGCAAAGAAAAAATAAATACACATACATTCTTAAAAAAAAAAAAACACGGAGTTTTGTAATTGTAGGCTTCGGCATATATTGTAGTGGTTCATGTCTTTATGTTTTCGACTCTTCGCTTGCTCGGAGAGGTACGCTCGCTTCTGAATACCAATATGGAGCATCTTAGATTGGTGCGTAGGAATGCAAGTGACTAACACGTCGAAGGAAAACACGAACCGCTACGAAACACATCAATTTTTTTTTTCATTGTGATTATATGTTTGAGCTCACTATAGTTTTTATTTCATTGATTCACACATGAAAATTCGAAACGCTTCCGAAAATCCATACTCGCACTTCCACGGCTATTACTGCCAGGTGTTGTATCCAATTTGAGCATAGTGACTCGGCAGCTGCTTAAAATTTTAAATCGTTATATGCAATTTGTGACTCGTATGTATATTTGACTTTTTGTTTTAAAAAATAAAAAGATGAAATAATCGCAAAAATAGCTTTCATATAAAAGTATACGATTGGAATGAATCAAGAAGCACTTTCTGTCAAAATTATTGAATATAAGAAAGTTTACAGCAATAAAATTTATCTTGTATTTATCTTCATAAAATAAGTATAAACATTTGAAGTAGACGGGAAAATTTATGAAAATCGACAGCTTAAGTTTCACGGTCAGCAAATATACAATATTGCTTCCATGTGTCTAAAGCTCTCAGTAAAAGGTCATTTGAATAAGTTACTGTCGGAAAAAGTAGTGCGTTTGATAATTTGAAAAATATACCTCGATTTATTGTGTATACCATAATTCACAATAAACCTGAATGGGTGAAAGAGGTATATTTTTAAAATTATCGTAACTGAAAACCAATAAATTTCGAGTAAGTACAATACAATTTTTTTTTAAATGAAAATTTAAATGGGTGAGTTTTAATTAAATTTATTTTACTGCTAATTCCAATAAAATACCTTTCTAAATTGCCTTTTTGTTTTCGATATGTACGGATCTCAGAGGTCTGTAGAGGCTATCGAGGGAAAACGGTGACGGTGAAATAAATCAAAGCCTCAGCAAAAAATATCACGACAAGGCGTAATCCACCCCGCTAAGCAGTAAACTTGGTTAACAGCCGTGAGGGCTCGAGAGAAGGCTCGGGGCTTAAGCCTGAGACTGAAGGAAATTCATTGGGGTCCTTGACGAGGTATTTTGTTGCGAAGGTCCTTACCTACGCAGATTTTTAGTTAAATATAAACAAAGTAAGTAAAATTTAGAAGCAAAGCGTAAGCAAGGGTTACGCAGTAAGAGAATAATATTATAATATAAAATTTCACTCTGTTTGATAATGCCAACGTTAAAGGTTGGCGTAACCGGTCACAAATAAACATGTGGAAAATCACTCAAGTATTTTACTCAAAAATATTAAAATGGAATTCCACCAAGTACTCTCTGTCAAAAATATTGAATTTCTTATAAAATATAAACTACTACACCCACTGTTAATAAATATCTAATCATCAAATTTTAATACTTATGTATATAAATTTTGAAATTTACACAGACCCGTCCAGTAGTAATTTTACAATTTTTTAAACAAATATTTTTGTTTTCCAGAAATTGCAATCACACCTGAAATTAGCTTTCATAAATAAATTTAATACACAAAGCGTACTATTGAAAAAAATGTATTTTCCTCAAGTCTCAAAATTGCTTTCATTAGATATTTTACCTGCAATTACAGTATTTGACTCATCTTTGGATCTAGATGCTATTCTATCTTAAAATTAAAGGTTTTAAGTTACTGAAGTAATTTCATAGATATTTTCAGTGGGACTTTACAAAGCCTTCTCTTTTACGCAGAGCTATATAATTTTGGGTTGCTGTATAAATAATATCGATTGAAGCAGATATTTGAATTTGAAAGCGCGGTTTGTATACGACAAATGGACTGGCGTTGTACAAACAGTTCGATTAAGTTAAATGTATAAGAAAATACAAAAAGAGACAAATCCAAAGAAAGTTTGGGTCCACGCGATGGTAATCGCATGTCTGGTTAGGTAAAGTGACAGATTAGTGACGTAGATACGATACAAGGGAAATAAGAGTAGAGTCTCTGATTTTTTGATAGTGATACTTGATTTTAAATGTAGGTGTACTAAAATATATTATTTTATTTACTGTACCGAGGCAAAATATTTATGATTGTTCGTTTATTTTGACATATTTACTAGTTTACATTCATCCGCATATAAACAGTATATTTACGTGTACATGCACACAGAAAAATGCATACAAAGTAAAGACAGATAAAATATTGTGATTGATTGATTTGATATGATTATTATAAAATATATAAAATCATAGAAGTAAAGAATCTTTTTTTTGATGTCATTTGTTATACATAATATCAATGAGAATTTATACATGAGACTTCTAGTGAGTAAGTGATTTGTAAGTTTTAATAAATAACTGATAGATTATAATTGACATCGCTTTTTAACAATAGCATAAAAATATCACACATGGTGATTATAAAAAGTGTAAATACTCATTGTTTTTAATCTTGTTATCATTTATAATAATGGTTATCTTTTATTTAAATATCAAGTTATTTATGGTTGAATGTGTTTATTTATATTAAATTATTTTCTATATTATCCAATTTATTAAATAGAAGATACTCGATTTTTTAAAATTTATCCTGTCTTATATTATAAAATTAAATCTACTACATTTTGAGTGTATTCGTAATCAAAGATTATTGTTTTACTGTAAGTCCATATAGCTGTGTTACAACTTTCCTTAACAAAAACTAAAATAAATGAAATTGAAGAGAGTATAATACTTAATTATGCGCTCGATTAAAATAGAAATGACTTTTAAACTTGGAAAGTGATCTCTCCTGAACTCTGGGAAGTCTCGCAATGCCACAGTTGTTCGGATTAATTTGTTTGGGTTCAATTAAGTGAGGATCTTATAAATACATTTTCTGAAATCCGACCTGAGGCAACCTAATCTCTTTGTATCCTTTTAGCCCACCCTGTATAAGTAATGAATGGATTGACGAGTTGATTAAGTAAACTGAACGCAGAAAAGGAGAGGTACAAAAAATCCATGCCCTGTCTTGGCATAGGATAAGATTGTAAAATTTAAAATTCAAACTTATATTATATTATTAAACGTAGTTTTATTATTTCCCATGGCTTGTTAAGATCTTTGATTCAAAATTATTTTTAAATAAAAGACATCTTAGCCCTTGGAGGTAAACCTTTAAGATAACTTCCGAATTGAATGTTTTTTTAGACATAATTATAAATTATTTATTTCATAATCATAAAACAAATTTAATAAATAAGAAAACAATTGTAATGGGTAGAATTATTTCATTGTTAAATACACAAACATATGATAATAAAAAGATAACTTTTATTGCCAAATGACAAGTTACAGATAAAATGAACTTTTATAGCATTTAAGGACGTATTTCTATCAACTATTTTATTATCTATCATTTATATCTTTATTTATTGCGTTATCTAATTTATTGAACTCTTACTTGTTTATTTTATCTGTATTCTAGTCAACTTATGTCGTAATTTCCTTATTAAAGAAATAAAATAAAAATACGCACTACCTTTATTACAGAACAAAGGACAAAGACTTTTTTCACGACAGACTTATTTATATATATATTTTAAAAAAATATGAATACAATTATTTTTATTTATAAGAATTTTTTTTACATTACTATAAATGGATGTGATTTGAAATTTATACGAATTTCTTTTTTGGTGTGGGGATAAAAATATTTCTTATTGTCTTCAAGATTGTTTTTTGTCTTTTGGATATATTTTATTTTTTTGGTTTCAGAATTCACATAAGTTATTAAATAAGGGTCAGGATAAAAATTGATTTATTGCAAGAGGTTGTCAAACGTATTTGAATAAGATATATTACATTTAAAAAAAACGAATTCTATGGCCAAATTTTGATTTTTATTGATCCTATTATTCGACTCCGTTACTGGACTCATTTTCAAGGCAAAAAAAGGTAAGCGTTTTCGTATTTAGTATTCTGAGTAGTCTCAGTTGAGACCAACTTTTGTATTTTATTTGCATTAAAAGTTGGATCGCTATATAGCTTTATATAGCTTACCACATGGAAATAAATCAATTTATATCGTCGACTAAAATCTTTAAATACGTGTGACTCTACTTAAAATATTTTCTTGTTCAATACTAAACGAAATAAAAAAAAGTTTTGCAAATGTATGTCTAAGTGATAAATAAGATAAACTACCAAGATAAAAACAAAGAATCAGTCTCAAAGAGTTTTTCTATTTGAGTATGAGACTCGAGTTGGCAGTGTGGTATTGGAGACGTTTCATAATCGTTACTGTCCATCAATTCATACCCAGCATCTTAGGTATAAGGTCTCACACTATGACCGCCGAGAATTAAGGGATGAGTAAGATATTAACTCCAGAAGGGTAGTTACTCGGCACTTAAAAGCCTCCTCAGACCGCTCAATAAGACGCTGTATTGCTGGTGGTGTTATTCATGCTCGGGCTTCCAGACTTGTAAAAAGCCTTAGAAGTTGGAACTTTGCGTCAATTTACCAAAAAAAAAAAATAGATAATAGTGACTGTGCGTCTATTGGGAAACAATAACAATGTTATATTTTATATTAATCATCTACTTAACCTAGCATTGTCTTACTGCGTAACTAATAGGATTTTTCATTATAGACTTTTGACTAAAGAAGAACAAATAAAAAAAGCGCTTTTGTTAAATACTAAAAGAAAATAAATAAACAAAAATGGTTCAGAGAATTGCAATCTAGACAATGACAGCTATTTTTTTTACTGTTTCAGTGTTCAAAAACAAAACCACATACCAACCCTTTTTGATACAACTAGTTTATAATCATTACAGCTACTCAGTAGTAACTCCCAGCACGTATCGGTGTATCCACAAATAATGGGGTAGGTTTGGTTGGATTTATTTACCTAAATAATAGCACCCCCGCATCCCCGACGTTGATGTATGTTCCGGGGTGCGCTCAAAGCATGCCGTTTATTTTTTATAGGGGTTCCTAGAAATTTATTGGAACAGGTCTGCTGAGAAAAAAACTGTACGAAGGGAATCCTTTTACTTGTTAATACTTAATTCGGGTGAAATCGCAGGCTTTCAGAGATGGAAAATAATAAAATGGAATGAATAAAAAAAAAATCAGTGCCTATAAATTATTTTACAGCTAGTGAGCACTAAAGTAAAAAAAAAATGGATCAAATCAGCTTTATTCGTCGCCGCTTACTTAGACTGCTAAAAATATCGAAGTGTAGTTCCTAGCAAGTATTTAGGACTCGGGGCGGTAACTACTGCTATGCTTTTTTTTAATACTGTTAATTGTTTATAAAAAATATTTATTTTACAATGAAGTATAATAATTTTACTTACAAAGCAGCTGCTGAGGTCGAAAAAGTTACTTTGTCAGGCCATGATAGTCAAAAGATGAAGGTTCGAACCCCACTTATTTTTTAAGAACTTTGTAAATATACTCAAACAAGTTTTTTTGTGATGTAATATTATATGTATAAGAACGGAATTCTGTTTAATAATAAGAAAAAAAATGCATTATTTTCGACACTCCTCGAATCAAAACGCTTTTGCATAAAAAAATTCTTCATTATATTTGTCGCCCCTGCAGTCGTAAAAATGCGTATTTTTCATTTCACTTAGGTACACAGAATCTGACTTGATGTGAAACTTTTTGATTTCAATTTATCACATGCAATTTTTTTTCAATCACAGAGTTCTTTATAATTCTTCGCGGCCACTCGTCATCGGGGGAATATTTTAGAAAGTTAGTTATATCGGTGAATAAAATAAAATGTCTAAAAAAGCACGAGTTTCAAAGAAGACCTTCGAATCCGAACATAAATAAAGCAAATCACGTCGCAGCCTTTACAGAATAAGCCACTCTCGAATAGTGACAAAACAATATAAAAACTTCCCTGCTTTGTATCTTGTCTGAATTTTTTTACTATCCAAACTTGCAAAATAAGTGCCCATTTAAAAAAAGATACACATTTACGCATTTTTTCGTACGCTAAAATAACATAAATAATGTCAGTTTTCGTATGAAAGTCCTTCGAATTGTCATTACTATTACGGAAAACATTTAATGTTACCATATAACTTGGTATAAATACAAAAACGGTCGATGTTATAACTTTTTCTTATTCTTGTTACCTTCTAGAGAAAAGTTATACAATGTACTTGTATGTACACTATTTTATTATTATTGAATGCTGAAGCATGAAATAATTTGGGTTAACCAGGTTCATATAGGGAATTACTGTCTTGTGTTTAAATTTAACTTGCAGTAAAAATAATATAACACTTAATAAACAGTTTATAACGTAATTATATAAGAGCAAAGAGCCAAATAAAAAGTAGGTTTATAAGCAATAATGGCTGTGTCTGAGTAGGAAACTTTTTTGGTTTGCATTACAGCCATGAACATGCTTTTATAATAATTCTCAAACAAATACAAAAAGTACAAAATAAAATTAAATAAATACAAATGAATGGAAGTCAACATTAATTATTATTTGTTTCAATTTCAATTT
Organism: Atopsyche davidsoni; assembly: GCA_022113835.1. Classification (NCBI taxonomy): domain Eukaryota; kingdom Metazoa; phylum Arthropoda; class Insecta; order Trichoptera; family Hydrobiosidae; genus Atopsyche; species Atopsyche davidsoni. The sequence continues at coordinate 16,845,773 of JAILWY010000009.1, read as the reverse complement.
TTAATGTTAAATTAACGGTTATTTAAAAAAAAGACTTAATTCGATTTATGCTCAAGAAATAATATTGATAAATCTTAAGGGATTTTTCTCACATAGAAGTAAAACATGGAATACGTTATCTGAAAAAAAATGCTCAATAAATATAACCGTTTACTACGTTTGCTTGAACTACCCTTTCGAATTCGAGAGTAAAATGAAGTCAGCTTGTACTTTAAATAGCCGCAGGTACGACAAAGGGCTGTACTTCCTTTTTATTCGTGTGCGATAATAATGGAAAAAGACCGGATTTGCAAAAACGTATACCGTATTTTGATTTACAGCATGACCAAACACGTATTTCTATTTATTTCAGAAACAGGAAACCGTAGAATATACTCTGTAACCGATTTCAGTACCTGAATTCATACTTACACGAATACTTTTTGTGCCATAAATGAATGAATATATATGTGATATTAGAATATACGGCAGGGGTGGCCAACCCGCGGCCCGCCTCGAACATTTTTCAGTCCCGCGAGATTCATCACACTTTTACAAAGTATATTTATTTTATAATGGTCAAAGTAGTGAAAACCAATGTATTAAAAAAATACATTATTTGTGCATCCATATATTTGAAAATTAAATATCGAAATTATGCTTGGTAAATATATTATCTATACAAAATTTTTAAATATTTGAAAAATTTCTACTGTAGGGGTAACCAACTCGAGGCCTGCGGGCCGCGATACACAATAATTATAACTCAATATGTTTCAATTTTTTACTTCAAAAAAAAGTCTATTTAGTAACTTAATATAATATGGGGATATATCACTTGGGTAGGCCACCCCTGTATTTTAATAAGTTTATATTGTATGTCTGTCATATTTTTAAAAATTAAATAAAATCATTGCATTTTTGGTTTCAATAGTGTACAAGTTTGATTTAAATAGTAAAAATTTATTTTATGCTTTTGTATACAATTGAAATTCTTTATGCTGTATTTGAATACATTCTGCAAACACATTTGAGTACTCAATCTTTATTGATTTGAAATATACTCATTATAACTTTTGCAAAGTTTCAGGAGCTTTCTGGCAGCGCGCACGCTGCGTGATTAATTCACGAACATAAATCAAACAAAAAATCTGCTTCCTTTGTATGTGTAAAGCAAGACGTGGAAGCCTGTGCAGTGCGATGACGTCACTCTGGTTCATTAATTTTCACGGACTCGGATGTGACACCCACGCCTTTTCCCTCGCAAGCCTACCTTTGTTGTTTGAGCAAAAACACAGCCTACGAAGGCGTAAGCTGAATTACATTTTAACTTGAAATAAACAACAATCAAAAATATAGCATAGCATGTTGCGATCATGTTGATTGTATCTGAGATGTGTTGCTGAAATTTGACGTCAAGTAAAAAATAACTGTGATAATTTTTTTAATGCGAAGAAAGTCTTGTAATTGTCAACACAACTGCTTTTTTATTCACCTGCAATTATCTAGCAAAATAATTGGTTACGCTTAAGAATAAGTGATGATTAATGTAATTTTTGGCACGCGATTATCATTTCTCTCTTCTTCTTTGTAAACAAATCTACTGGAATGCGGACTGTTATCATAATAAAATCCTCGTTATGTTTTCACAATTAACATTCAGCCTGTAGGCAGGGCATTTCGTTTCAAATGAACATCATTCCCCACGCAACCAACAAAGGAGGCAGTAAAGAGAATAACAGATCTCTACGGGGTGCATCAGTTCATGAAAAATACCGAATAATCTGACGAAATTTTTTTTATTTATTTTTTATGTGTACTTTATATTATATATAAATACAATTTTTTAATAGAAACAGGTACAAAGCTCACAGTTTCGAATACGTGTAAGTTTGACTAAGCAATTTCCTGCAGGAACAAAATTAAACTTTATTTAACTTCGTCGAGAAGAGCGTCACCTCTGTAGCTGAAAGTTTCAAAGCGAAAAACCTGCATGCGAAGCCACAAAACAAAAACTTGTTCCAGCAAAGGATCGAGTCTTTCGTTGAAATTATTACTATGGAAAATACTGAAAGTGGTTTTGCAGTTTGCAGAGCTATTTTTAAGTAATCGTTTCTATGGTTTTCAGCTACCTTAATAAACACGAAGTCTATAAATTAATGAATACATGTAATAGCATAACTATAACAAAACCAGAATGTGTAACCAAGGTGTGGTTTTTTATATTTTTATTTAACATTAAAAAAATGATAATTTATAATAAAGTTAATGCCTCTAGTCTCATTAAAGAAGACTTAAAAAATCAAACCCCAAAGAATGCATATTATTATTTATAAGAAATTTTATTAGATTTGATTCTTCACGTGTTTATTTTTTTGTAACATATTTTTCGTTGTTAATATTTTTCTTTGCCGTTTAAATATTTATTTTTGCACTCCCAAATTCTGCTAATAGATTTTTCGTAAATGGTTGTAGTGATGATATTGATATTCAAAGAAAAAATTTGAAGATATTTTTTTCTTATGACAATGTAAGTAATTGGCTTTATTTTGCTGCAACAAAATATTAGACGCCGTGACGCACGTTTCACATTTTGTGTTTTCAAATACTATTATTTTGTTTGAATTATTGTATCTTCTTATTTATTATTAAACATCGAGTGTAGTTTGTTGATAAACATGCACTGGAATGGCATATGAATAGTGAAATAAAGCCTACAGTGGTTGTATCAGATGGTAATTCTCGTCTACTAACTCTTGCAATTTCCATCAATTCACACAGAACAATTCCACCAGCTACAGTCAACAGATTCGCTACATTGTACGAAAACACAAGCCATTGCAGGTGTTTGCTTTCGTAATGGGTCTGCTGTTAATCGGGACGTGAACAAATACCGCATTTTCCACACTGCCTTATAGCTTATCAAAGTTAAACAATTACAAATACAAATTTATACTTGAAAATCTATTAAATTGTTTTATGTTACGACAAATATGAAAATACAAATAACTAGTGAGATTTTGATTTTTTAAGTAGTTGCCTTTGTAATGCTCAAGTGCTTCCAATAAAAAAATATTGTAACTCCTAATCTGTTGGATACAAGTTAAAACAGTCTAGCGCAAAACCATATTGTTTATTTAAATGTAATTATTTTTATTTTGAAATCTACTACATAATACACATACTCCATAACAAGTTAAATTTAATGCTTCTGTCGTTTTAAATATTTTCAAAACTGAATACAGATCAATTTGATTTGATCTTGTTTAGTAATTTTGCTATTGTTTTCAAATCTAACTGATACATTTAACCACAAAAATAACAACAAAGAGAAAATTTAAAATCAATATTTTCAAAATAAAATGAAGTTAAGTATCTTTAAAAATAAACACGACTTTTCAAGTAATTGACGTATTTTTTATATATTTTTTGGCATGATTCGATGCCAGAAGAGAATTTCGAAAATACAAAAAAGAGTTGAAGGATATGTCTCGAGAAAAATTATCGATATATCCAAAAAAACTTGTTCTTGGAATGCGTTAGAGTGCATTGAAGCGTGAAGGCGGTGGAATATTATTTTGGCAATGGAATTAATATAATATATCTGCTGACCACAGCACCAAAATATCGAAAGAATAATGTAAACGTACTGTTAAATTGGCTGTTAAAAACAATGATGACCTTAATCTTATTTGGTGTGTAAAACAATTAAGAACAAAGATTTTATTAAAAATAACACACTTTTAACACGGCTATTTTGAATATGTTATATTTATTTGTATTGAATTCTTGAAATAGATATTAAAATAAAAACATACTTAATCAAATTTTTTTTTTCTCCAATGAAGTCAAAAATGTAGTGAAATCATCAAATATTCGGCACAAACACATTGTTTGCAAACGTGTGTATTTTTTAAATAGTTATGTTTTAGAGCTGCGGCGTCTCAGCTTTGGGTTTGTATACATCAAAAAAAATTAAAATATTTTCTACTTTTTCTCTATTTGTCAAAAAAAGTCATGTTTGGGTGATTTTTATTATAATATAAATTTTAAAAGTTAAACCTAAAATTTTTAAACCTGATTAAATATATAGTAGCCATCTGTAGAAAGCTGGAAAGAAGATTAAGCAATCTCATATATATTATTTAAAAATAAATTACTTTAATTTATAATTGGATTTTTTATAACCTAGAACCTAGAGAAATCGAAAAATGCAACAACGATTCTTAGATTTTTTGAACATTTTTAATGTGGCGTAACAATGGGATAACTCCTGATTATTTTAATATATACGATTTTTTTCCTATGGTATTTCTGCTTGACTCTTCCCTATTTCAAATAACCACTAATAATATAAAATAATGAACACTCCTACGTTATGTTTATTGTTGAAACATACTTTTACTGTCACCAGTCAAAATTTTATATACTTTTTAGCTATTTTTTGTTTTAAAAAAGTCTACGAATTTATTCGACTATTCATATTTAATATTTACCGCTCACCACTGGTAATTACATAATATTTATGCGACATTTTTTTCCTTTTATTCTCATAAATTGAGAAAAAAAACTATTTTTTTCATAATAAAAAAATCCTCGGAGGTTTAATTTAATCTCTATGGATCCCTTTCTTCAGCCATTTTGATCTATGGTCCGACCTACTCCCGGAGTCCAGAGACAATGGGGTGCGCCTGCCGCTCTCTCCGCTGAAGTGATTTGGAACTTGGGGAGAATTTTAATGGCATGAGGTTCTCCATGGTCGTCGCGGTTGTAGCGCATTATCAAATTTTGAATTTACAAGCAGAGACGGTCCAAATTGATAATAAACCGATCCTGCTATACCCAAATGGGACCTCGAAAAGTTACATCAAAACTTTACCGCTTTTTTATTCAATAATTTTAAAATATATATATATACAGAAAATACCCCATTGAATCGTGACCTAAATAGAAAATTTATAAACCCAAAAAGTATGGTAAATATTTTTACAGTTGTGAAAAAACCAAAACATTACCCTGTATTAATCACATAATTTATATAAGTAAGTAATTTATAAAATAATTAAGAAATGCGGTACTTTTAACTGAAAATCGGAGAGTAGGATAATATATGGGATTTATAGAACTATTGTTGCATTTTTATTACATATGATAATTACAAAAAGCTTCGCCAGGTGTAATAAATAATTTGATCAAACATATCTCAGACTGCTAGAAAATTGACTCGTCGCTGAATAAAATTATTGATCTAAAAATATGGACACATAAGCTTATGTTATCAAAGTTGAAATGTTTACGTAAATCATTTATATAGTATAATATAAATAAGTATTTATGCGGATACTTCAGATAAGGTTTTATTTATCTTTATTTGACTGATGTGATCTTAACTGGCCGAAAATCTTACAGCACTTGATATTATAGAATTTTTAAAGTACTTAAAAAACAGTTAATTTGCTTAAAAAAATACGGTTAGTTGAATGTAAAAGCTCTTGACCCAAATTACAATCTTGAAAACAGCGCTGCGTGTAAAATAATTTATATTGTGAAGTACCCTTGTCTCGTGAAAAAAATGTTAATAATACTTCTAGCAGTAAACTTATTAATGCAAAAACTAATGGGTAAATGCGAAAACGTGTTCTTGTCTACTTAACTTTTATTAAGTATTGTTACTGTAAAAAATAATTGAAAGAGGTCTGCTGTTGCCAAGAAATCGTTGACCGTATAAAATCGAATCATCTTATCGTCTGCTTAAAATGATTTATTATTTTTTCGATCATGTATGTTAAAAAAATAGTATTTAATTTACTGTTAAATGACGATAAAGCTTTAAGCATCATTAAGTCTATTTTCATTTAATATTTTATATATATATATATATATTCGAAAAAAATTGCAGTCTTTAAATCTAGTTAACAGGTAGTTATTATACAATGAAAAGCCAAATGGCTATGAGATCTCGAGAATATTTTTTTTGTGAGTGATATAGCCTTTCAAGGGTTTACTAGAGTAATATAGTAATTTCCTAGCTTTCTGGTTAAATGTATTTTTTTGTTATAAATTAAAACAGCTTGTCACGGATAAATAGTTATAACGATATATCAATTTGGCAAATGTGAATCCCAAACTCTATTTAGTTCATTTCTTGGATCTGAAGATTTAGAGCAGGGAAGCTTACATTTTAGCTATTAAAAATAATCATATTGATAATTTGAATACATTTATTAATGTTGATTAGAAAAAAACATTATAATACGTACTATCAACATACAAAAAAAAAATAGTTCAAAAAGCGTTTTTTTAGAATTTTTTTATGAGCTTATGATGGCTTGACGTATTTTCATAGATTTACTTTGTAATATTCCATATTCAGGAGAAAAAAATTATATGTACGTAAAAGCTTCAATATCCTGTTCCGCGCAGCCTTTTTTGTTTGGTCTCTAGCTAGAAGCTACGAGGTTATTAATATTATCTTGGAAAGAACACCACTTTGTCAAGGAACGTGATAAATACGCGAAACTTGACCGAGAATTTTTATGATATACTGTCGGCTGGACTCGCAGCGGCGCCGCGAATTTCCGTGAATTTATTTTATCTGAAAGAATTGGTAAAACCTTTTTTATAGCCAAAACCGTGTATTTAGTTTATTGATATTCTCCATAGAAAGTTTATTTGAGAAGTAATCTGTCTTTGGTAAATGACAATATATCTTACAACTTCTTTGTTAAGATTCATCTCAGATATTTATCATCCTAAAATAAAAGGCAATATTGTGTATCGAATTTTTTTATATAAAAATCATTTAAATACACGATAGCATATATAGCGGAATACATTCATGCTGAGCTAATTTTTACGAGGAACCCATAATGTACCGAGGTTTGTTGCTTATTGTACGAAAAAAAGGGAATCGTAGAAATCAGAAAGGTTTTTTTCATGACCGAAAACAACTAAAGTAATAATTTAGTATCTTTAAGTCAGTAACAAAGCATGTGTCAATAAAATATATTTGAAGGTTAGGTTCAAGGAAAATTTCCGTTATGAACTCAACCATAATCGCTTTTAATTGCTTTAAACCGCTTGATTACGAGTTCACCTTATATTTCCAGTTTTATAGTAGTTAAATAAGTAGAGTGGTCAATTTGGATTTGAATAACTGCTTCCCGTGGAGTTTACTCATAAAAATAAAATTTATGAGAACTATAGATTTTTAATATCTATATCTTATATGCACAATAAGTTTACAAAATAATGACTCCATACAATAGTTAGATTTATGACTTATGATCAAATAAAGTTTTTATCGATAAATTTATTACTTGTCATTATTTACTATTGTGAATATTTTTCAATATCGCTTCTCGTCACGTGTAAAATGTTTTTACAAGTATGAAGAATATTTTTAAAAACTACATATTTCCACTTAAACATCTATATAATGAATTCAATTGGAATGCTTGTTCGTTTTTTTAATAGGATTTCTTATATCGAGAATAATCGAGAGATCTACGGTTTGTCAAAAATATTTATATTTACATTGTATATGCAAATACAAAAGTTGTTTCTTGATGAATTATACATAGTAATTAATAGAAATTGTTTATTTAAAAAAAAAGTTTATCTTGAATGCTTCATATAATAATTTTCATTTGAATTATTATTGTCTTACATTAAAATTTTTTTTACATATGAATTTAAATTTGTCTTTATCGTTATTTAAAAAAATCTATAATGATAAATGTGTCAACCAATAAGAGTTTCCCAGACCAGATCCTAACTATTGTCTAAGAAAATAGTAAAAGATTATGACGACGATACCATCTCGACCCATTTATCTATCTAAAACAATGAAAATGGAACTTTGCTCCGCTTCCGGTTTTCTTGAGAAAAGAAAGGGGAACCGGAAAGTAATTCTCGCTCAAATTCAAACACGTAGTGAATTAGAGGTCCTCTCAGAGAGGGCAAATTATTTCCCCCTTTTTCTGTGAGATGTTTTTTATCCCCAGGAAAAAGAATATATTTACAGAGGCTTGGTTTTATTATTGGATATTATTGACTGAGCTTCTTTTAAATAGAGACTTCAAAAAGAATGAAAAAAAAATCAACATGAATTATTTCATTTTTTTTAAAAGTATATCTGCAAATAATATCTTAAAATTTAAAAACTCATTATAATAAGTAAATACTAAATGGTTTTAATGAATTAATAGAAAAAAGTTTCTTAACAATTTTTAAAAATAATAATAATAAATTTGTTACTAAAACTAATTATTCGTATTGCCAGTAAAAATAACAAACATGTTCACATTTTTACACCTTTTATGTTTTATTTATATGGCATGACCTTTTTATCACTTTGTGTACTATATTTCGAATTTATACAAAAATAAATGCTTGAAGAAACAAAACCAAGAACTATCACAAAAAAAGATTAAAAAGTTTTTACTTAGTTGTACTAAGTAAATTAATGGGTTCTAGAGTGAATAAATTTACTGTTTTCTCTGTAAGTGAACTAAATCTTCCCAAAACAAGTATGTATTGTTAAAATATTCAGTTTTCTTATAAATGGGTTTTCATGTTTATTTATCTTTTAAGTCATTATTGAAACATAGTAAATGTTTTTTATTTTATAGAATTAAACTGAATATGGAATCCACAATCTTATAAGAAACATATTTTAGGCATAAATATTTCTATTTTCTAACTTTTATGAAGAATATTTTTTATTTTTTCGTCTTAAAGACTGCTTAAAAAATGAATGTATTCATTATTTATAGATCAGACGTTTACCCAATAGAAATCTAGGTTAATCCTACTTAGCCTAGTACTTTTAATAAGAAATATATTTTTGAAATAAAATATTATAAAAATAGATGTATATTTTCAAGCATTTTTTTTATTTTTATACTGTCACACAAAAGCTGTAGATGTTTTCAATTTGCAAATGATACTAGTGGAGATTTGAAAAAAATTAATTACTTTTTAAACATCAAATAAAATGACAATGTCGAACTCAAAGCGTTAGAACAAACAAGATAAGCCGCCGTATTGTTGTGATATAAACAAGAATTATTTTTAATAATATTTAGTGTTTTATTAATTAACCTTATCACGTTTTTGTATAAACAATGAAGTTAATCTTTAAACTAGTTACTCATTTATAAAAGCAAAATATTATTATTAAAAAAAAAACTTGCTTTCAAAACACATCTTATCAATATGAAATGACTTCAAATAATTTCTAAGGATCTTTGTGAATAAATTATAGATTGTATTATTTTAATTTGGTGTAATGTATTTTTGTAGTATTTTTGTATCTGATAAATTTAAAATTGATAACGTTAATGAATACACCGCTCATATTTTTCATTAAATTATTCGATTAACTGGGGTCTTTAATTAAAACAACAATTACTCATCTGCTATAAAAAGATTTCCGGAATCTCGAGTTTCGGTAACTTCGCCACTGAAGTGCTACTGAAGGAAATTACTTAGGTGAGATTGTATCACCACACCAGGAACTCACACTTGGATGACATGTCAGGGACAGTTTGTGGAAGGAAACTGTTGCACGATGGTGTAACAGTTTTCTTGGTTTATAATATCACAACTTTATAATATCATAAACCTTAATTTAAAAAAAGTTAATGTTTGTGGGAGTAAAATGTTGCACCGACTAAGCTTGATAGCTTTGAGCCAAACTCGTGTCTGGTTGTTTTATAATATTACCGTTAACGTTATACAATTATTTTATTTGAATATATGATTTGATATAAATAGACATAAGCCCTGAGTCAAAATTACCAAAATTGGGTTTAAGGAATGCGCAGGATTTTATATATAATATGTTTTTGTTAGTTTTTTTTTACTCTAGTATGATTTGTTGTATAAAGGAAATCTAACTAGCGTCTTGAAGTATGTAAAATACACTTTGGTATTAAACATCGCTATTAAGTAATTGACAATCATCTTCATAAAGATAAGAGTAATTTCTAGGTGTGTTATTGTTAGATAAAAACGTGAACGTGATAATTTTAAAAACGTGAAAAAGTTTTTAAAATTATAATCGACAAACATCAAAATTAAGGTAACTACTTTCTTATCAACAAAATACACATATGATAATTAAAAAAAAAATATTTTTTATATAAATTTAAATTTCACTTACAGTTAAAGGTTTTTTTTTCTTCACTACTTCATCAGACTATTTAATGATGTCTTTAAAGTGCTTAAAATTTGTCATTGTTTGCAGTAAAATGATAAGCGATATCTTTCACGATTTGCTGCTTTAAATATCCATTCAAGAGAAATCAATGGAAAAAGATTAAAACTTTACCATATATTTTTAATTTAAAAATAAAAACATACTATAATTTAAAATAAAAAGTCACATAAGGTATTTATAATTATTTCAGCGGTAAATTAAAAATACATTTTTCGTGTATTGGAAAAAAATCATTTTGGAATCGACATTGTATTCGTTCTGTCGTGTAAATCAAATCGATTATTTTTACAATTGCTAAGCAAATATAGACTGCATTGTAATAACAAAGCCACAGTTTCTTGCCCCCAAGAAGCCCGCAGGTGTTTTATTTCATCTCAAATCGAAAATATAATTTACGTTGACGGTTTCAAATGAGGGTACAATGGCCGCCATGAATACTTCTCATTATTTGAATCTCCGTCGGCGGCCTAAATGAATAATGTCAGCCTCATTTTGGGAAAAGTACGGACCCTGATTTATCCTACACAGCCTTCTGCACAGGGTGTTTTATTTAAAACAACCCTGTAATACACATCTATTATAATTTTCTGGTACTTACTGCTTAAACGTATCATGCTAAAGACTATAACCAAATATTTCATTATTCAGCATTTAACACCCCCACACGTAATTGATAGCTATTTCTTTAAAATGCTGACATTCATTTTCCACAAAAGATTTTTTTTAAAATTTAAATATATGTTTGTCAAAAATTAAGTGAAAGACTATCTTTTAACGCGTACAGTTTATTTTATAAAAATGTAAATAATGTTTCAAAAGCTGTCTGTTTTACGTTAACGTAACAAAAAAAAATTAATAATTTAAATGAAACAGTTTTTAACAAAGCAACCTGTATTAAGGGGTTTAGGACCTTAAATATTATGATCCATGTAATAAGTTTGTTTACAAGATAAAACGGGCTGAAAATAGGCATATTTTCATGAATATATTTTTAAAAATCAGGTCGCATTTCTTTAAGAATTTTATTTTATGAAATAAGAACCATACATTTTCAAAACCAAGTGCAAATATCTGATTTATTTATATTTCTACATCAATTCTGACAGCGACGAATGTATTTTTGAGTGAGAGGTATTTTTATTTATATGTCTCAGTATTCTTGGATATCTGCAATATAAGTCAAATATAATATTTTTAGATTAATATTTTTACGACACATTAGCATTGTTGTGTTATGCTGAAATGAAAAGATTTTGCGTAGAATAACATGGGGTAGTTATTCATGGCTACGATGTATGGTTTTTTGAGAAGGAGCTTCAGCATAGGGTTTTCCAGATAAGCAGGAGTTCTTTGTTGTAATCGCTCAGTATCCATTAGCGTTTAATTGAATAATAATGATAAATTAGTTATCCCTGTTGCGAGGGCGTGAGCCGCAGGTGGCGAGAAGAAAAACAATTATCATTTGGCCATTTTCGTAACACAGAACATTTTTGCAACGACATTTCATTACATTCACGTCTTTGTTTTTACCGTTAGAAGTACTTTCAGCATGAAAAAGTCGTATTAAAATTTACTCTGGAATCAATTATATGTTTTTTGCTACCTCAATTATCAAATCTATTTTATAATTAATGCACAAATTTGAGTAATAATGGTTTTAAGATATTAGGTTTTTTAATTATAAATGCTCATTTTTTTAAGTAGTTTATTTACTAAAAGGATATTTTTTATTTTATATAGTATTCTGGTATTTAAATGTGGTGTTAAACACAAATACAAAAAAACCTTTTACTTGTTTTACTCATGATTCAAATAATAAAAAAATTCATCAATATTATTATGAGTCGTTAATTTTTTGGCTTTTTTCCTTGGCTGTCATTAGAATTTTTATAAACTCGTACGTATTTAAAATTTAAAACAGTAAATTTATGGCTTAGATTGTAAATTAAAATACTGTTGAATTTGATAGAAGAATAACTGTTACTGATCAAAAATTGCGAGTATAAAACTGATGCACCTTCGTTGGATTTAAAGCATATTTGTAATCACAAAGAAGACTTATGTGGGATGAAAAAACTTAAATATATATTGTTTAGCGAATACATTACATATAAATAATAATAATCAGTAAGCATGTATATGTAAACGTACATGAGGAATTTATACACCATACCTTGTTTGTTGGATTCACATTTGTTTCCAGAATGTTTTACATAATATGAGAATAAATAATATAAGCTATAACCAGATTATAGTTATATGTTATTGTAACACAGCACTGCCTTAAATAATGCTGAAATTTTTTTTTTTAATGACTCCCTTTACACAAAAAATGAAAAATACCTTATTAGATATATAACGCTTTCACTCTTTTCACATAAGAAAATTGAAATTAACATTATTTAAAGATCATATAAACTAATTTGATTTTTATTTTTGCTTCATCTTCAACACACATGAGGTCGACTAGATGCTTTGTTAAATTATATCTCATATATATCTTGCAAAATATTACAATGTGTCCAAAAATTAGGATTTATAGGAGGATTATTAGTTCACGTCAGTGATATATAACATTCCTAATGTATATAGATTCACAATATCCTGCATATAAAGCAGATATTTATGACAAAAGTCATCTACGTCTCTTTGGTTTATCATATATATATTTAGGCCGTTAAAAGGAAAGTATTAGTATCAAAGCATTTACTAGTATGTAAAAAACATATTCATTTAGTGGATATCGAATATTTAAAATATATTTTTTAAATTTTTGTATACATGTACTTAAAGGATATATAAAGATTTCTGTTAATATTTATTTGTAATTTAAAAAGCACGTTCTATATAAATTAACAGACATTTGTAAACATTGCGGTAATTTCTCTTGGAGGCATTAAAAATTCCGGTTAATTAAAACAACAGAATTTTTTTATTGTCCGCAAACTTTTTAATCTACCCAGCACCACGATACAAATTACAAAGTTTTAATAAGTTAATATCTTTTCGTGCTTTGTTTGTCTGGATTAGAAACAAAAGGCTTATCAGCATTGCCATGGACAGACCGGTGACGTCACAATGTCAACTATCGTTACAGACTCACGTTACTTGACGTCGATTGTAGAGTTGATTGTTATGTTTAACAATCAACACAATCAAATCTGTATTTACCTACTTATATAAATCCATTGTAATACAACCGCAAAGTAATATAAACTTAAAAACAACGACAGCATGAGTAATGCTAAAACATTTTTTTTAAATGCGTCCATGTTTGATATTATTTATTAACTATACAAAACTACTGCTGAAATATAATTCAAATGTACGAATGAGAAAATTTAATAACCGCCGATACGCAAAGCGTCAATTTTTAATATATGATAAGCAATATTGCAAAACCTTTTTTTTTTATAACTTTCGTGCTATCACATCTATCATAATTTTTCGTTGATGTTGATAAGATTCCAAATTTTCTCTTATACTTATCATTAATAATATAACAGTACACGTAGTGAATATTAATTGATATGAAAAAATCGTGAACTATGAAGATTAACAGACTTTGTACTGATATTAAGATATCAATATCTTAGAAAAAGAAAAACACTTGCATTCATAAAAAAATATTCAAATGTATATTTTTTTACAAGAGTTTTTCAAGTTATATAAGAAAAGTTTCACAGTTTTCGATTTGTACTATAACTATTAAACGTATCTTTAACCTTCCTTCTATAAAAAAACAAGTTATTCAACCATCAAATTGATTGAAAACACTCTGAAAAACACCACCAGCGTAAATTTCTACAAAAATAAAATGGCCATGATAATTTTAAAACGCATTTTACACGATATTAAAGGTTTTATTATGGTTTTGTTTTCGTTAGATTATATGGGTACGATGCATCAATCTATTCACGCTCAATTATGTATATTCAGCTGTCCCTACGACAAAGAAATACGCTAAATCATCGTTTCTTATTTTATATGATTTGTGGCTGAGAAAATATTCAGTTGGATAACTTCTCAGTGTAAATATTTATAAGAAACGGTTTCTAACAAATTATGCTGACCTGAATCAGGAACTGTAGCAAATGCAGAATTTTCGAAAAATATTATCATTCCAATATTATGCAAGCACTTGTAAAGTCATATTAAATGTAAATATAATATATTCTCGGAAAAAATAACTATAAACAAGAAATAATCTAAAGAAAAATAATTTTATTTGAAAATGAATCAACTTTGTTTTGTACGTGTTTTTATCATTTTATATATACGAACTGCAATTGAAGCTGAAGCACTATAATATTCTCTACTAATTCTATTTTTGCAACCCCTTATCTGAACTGCATATTATTTTAACGAAACCTACATTTTTTAAATCACTTGAAAGATTTTTAAATAAGAGGTTACTTGCTAGTGAATGTAAACAAATTTTACGAGCCAAATAACAAGTTATTTGAATGAAAATCTTACTTGAATCTGAAGAATCATTCAATCTGTGAAAGTGTTTACTATCAAATCGCTTTTCATGTCAACTCTATGGCATGTTGAAATTTTTTTTTCTCTAGTGCAATCATGGTAGTGGCTTCAAAGCTTTTTTCTGATGGCTTAAAAGTATGTCAATCTCTTGAAATATATCTCAATACATTAAACTATTCAAACATAAACAATATATCATAACTATATGTCATATTCGCTTAGCAATGTAAACTCATATTTCGACTACATTTAGACGTCTTCTTGCAACGCGGTTTTTTTTCCAATAAATTGTGTTATTATTTGGAAAACAAATATGCCTTAAGATACGTTAAGATAATACGGATTTAAAGTCGAGAAGAGAAAAGTTGGAGAGCTTGAAAGTTGAAATGGAGTAAATTTAAATCGTTTAAGTTAACAAGTATGCCGACACTCCAACTTGATGCTCGCTTCAAATCGAATTTGTAAACATCATAATTTATACGACTCACTTATTCATAACATAATACCTGTAATTATAACATGACGAATATTTATGATGACTTTTTGAAAACATTATATTATTGTTTGATTTTCTATCCCGTAAGTTTTTTTATTATTAAAAATTCTATCCACCATATTTTAACATAAAGAATCATCAATTTTACTAGTGGAAATATTTCATACAATCTTAGCTAACTGTTACTATAAAAAGGTTTGTGACATATTTGACACAAAATAGCGCGATTGTACCGAAATACGCAGACACGTACTTTGGAAAGGGTTTGCGTGTTTTTATGCAATAGTGTTAATGTGTATAGACAATTAAACTGGACGCAAGTGCTCGCTAATGTAATTGCGCAAAGTGATCGATCCGGCTGCATTATGCAGTTTGATAATGAAATTCCAATTCATTTATAATTTTTGTAATTCATTGAAAAATACAAAATAAAGCTACTGTATTTTTATGTGAATCTACTAGGCTGTCAGTTTAAGAAATACCATAATTATTTATATGAATCAGTCAATGTAGTTATTATGTACAATTTGACAGAAAGAAATCACTTGGGAGAGTGCTTATTATCACATTCAACCGGTTCATCTATCAAAATATAACACATTATCAATTTAATTTAATAATAAACTACTAGGATAGTAAAAACAATGTTTATAAAACAGATAAATTAAGATCACTTAAATAATATTTATTTCTAAAACTATAACAACTGGAAAAAGATAAAACTTTGTGTGCTATTTAGGAGCGTTTCTTTGTTATATGAGAGAATAATTAAATATATATTTTATTGTAAATTATATAAAAAAACGTTTAATACAATTTTTAGAATTTAATTATTATATGCATCGGTAAGTTTATAAACAATTTCTAATTATTTAATGTAACATAAATATGTTTTTGGTATGAAGAGCGTTAAGTTTAACTGCATAGCCCATATAAGTGCAGGTTATATTTATTTTTTTATATAGAAATATAAAACATTTATAATAAAACAATGGTATGATTATTTTATAAGCAATTATTCCTTGTACCACTCTAGGGATTTGAAAATATCAAGTTACTCAATATTTTACCTCGTTTCAGATGTACAAATACACTTGCGTTAAAAAAATACATTTCACCTTTATTAAATAAATAAATACTCAGTTAACGGTTTTCCCAACCTTGATAAAATATTAAATTCTAATAAAACAGCCATTTATTTATTCATCATAGAAAATATATATGATTATATTGTGTTTACAAAGTATTATAAATGCTTCGTTTAATAAATAAAAATAATTTATTTCACGAGGTTATAAAAAAAACCCAATAAGTTAACTTTCACAATCAAGAGCAAAATAACAAATACTAATAATAAATACCTAATAAACTCTATTTAATAAAAAGAAATTGTTAAAGTATACCCAAAGCTATAGTTGGAAATCTCTTTTTATTTTATTTGGGAAACCGCCGGTTACTTCTGCTCGTTAGTTTCATAGCGAAAAAGATTTTTCGGCGAGAAAGGTTTTCTTTGCCTCTTTTCCAATTTCGGTAATAAAATTTCTCACAAGACTATCCAGTATCAATAATCGAAATACTTATTTGAACAAAATAAAACCTTACATTCAGTTTTTTGTGCGTTTACATTCTGTCAGTCAGGATATAATTCAGGTACATAAAAAGAAGCGTGAAGGTTTTCCTATAAACGAATTCGTATAAAAAAGTATAGTTAAAAAAATGTTCTTAAAAAGGCTTTTTGATATTGAACTTATTCTTCAAACCCAGGATACTACGAGAAATGTTTGTTTCATTATATTATTAATTAAAAATAAAAATAAATAATAAAAGAAAAGGGTAACATTTGAGACATGCTTAAAATTTTAAATATCTTACGTGCGAGGGAATGAGTTTTTAATGTAATTGTTACAAAAATTGGTCGCTAACGACTTTTTGAATCTAATTATCATGTATTTGCTTCCGGTTAAATAAGCAGTCATTATGTTTTAATTAGTTTTAACTAAAAGAGTTGCTTTTCAAGCATTCTCTTTATTTCCCAAAATTAACATTTTTACTAAAATTAAAATACTCAATCATTTCACATAGTTTTAATATTATTTAAGATAAGCATGCTGATAATAACATTGCAGACTAAGTTTGACAAATATTTAAATACTAATAAAAGACTACAATCTATAATTTAATCTACATTTTATTTATTACTTGGATTTATTAAGATTAGAATTTTATTAAAAAGAAAAGGGGAAATGTAAAGTAAAAAAATATGATTAAATAAGTATTTTAAGTATGATTGATTAAGTTTTTTTTTTATCTGTACCTACAATTTTTCTTATCGTATATGTTATTTTGTATATCTAAGTGATGAAATTTTTTAAAAAATTTTTATTTATTTATTATACCAATCAATTTTTTATTTAAAAAACATCATGATAGTTTCTTAAATATGTCTTAAGAGTTTGCTTTTATTATCTATATATAAAACAGGCATTAGTTTCTTATTTAATAGAGAAAATACGCCCTACATAAAAAAACTATTTTGTATATACTAATATGTCAAGTTTAGCGTTAAATAACAAAACATCTTAAACAAAATTTTGGATTTCATATACCATGTAACCTAATCAATGATTATTTTAGAATATTTATTAAATCCACATTTTTACCTGTTTGAAAATGTTTTAATTTATTTGACTTATACACAAACAAATGAGAAAAATCTCTAATATTTTTTTTTTAGATACTGCAATAACCGTGGAAATGTATGTTCTATTCCCACCTATGCCCCAAAAAAAAAATTATTTTATTGTAATTTCATATATAAATCGTTTAACTTTATTTTTTATACGTTGCGTTAGTAACATTCTGCATATCAGTTGTAGTTCAACATTTATTATTTTTTTTCTAATCATTTAGGTCAAAGATTAACGACATTTTCAGCAACGACTAACTACTTTTAGATAAAATGTTTCAAAAATGCACTCACGTATTTGTCCAGCATCCAGCTAGCCGGGAAGATGAGAGGAATGTACATGACCATGAAGATCATGGATGTCCAGTTGACCCAGATCTCGGTGGTATTGTAATAGTCCACGATGACGTTCGTGATGATAGAGTACTGGATCCACTGCATGGCGTTGGAAGCCGAATACAGCACGAAGATCCCGAGGACCAGCCATCGTCTCTTGTACAGCTTGTATTCTGTCGGAGGTTTTCCAATGCTCTTCACTGCATCAGGGGTTGTCGGTTTATCTCCCGGCGTCGTTGCGTCGAAGTCATTTTTCATGGCATACGTTGAATTCGACGTCGTCATCTTGGCGTTATTCAATCACCGATTTTTAAAATACAGATTATTACAGATGACCTTGACTTTGCTGTTGCGAAGTCAAGATCGCGACCTTGACTGAATTATTGCAAGTCTGCGCGCGGGTTTTTTTTTACAATTTATTTTGTTTTTGTTGTCGATCCGTGGAATACAATGTGCATCTATTGAATGGTTATTTACGACCACGGGTAATTCATATCACATAATATACTCACAGCTACGTTTTAATACTGAAACGGCGATGTTTTTTTTTTTTTTTTTTAATATAACATTTACAAAACTATTCTTTTCGTTGCAATTCACATAAATTTTTAAAATGCTCTTAATTTTATTATTTGTCAGCCACACTATCCACTAGTTGTTTTTCTCAGACGCAGGTTCGGTGCTTCTTCTCGCCTGTGGATACAAAACAAGAAACGGGATTAATAACAAACTAATTGCTTTGAGTGGTTTTATATTTAAATGTGCAAATAAGCAATGTTGATCAGCCAATGTGCATGTTTTGAAAAATCGTTCGCAACCTGCTAGCCATGCGGCTGAGTGCGTTCGGGGCGGTGAATTTTTAACTGGACGAACCGGCGGCTGATTGACAGCTCACGTGACAGCCACTGATCGAATTATGGCAGCAATTGAGACGATCGTTCCGTGATCGATGTCTATCACGGACGTCTCGATGGCGCGGGACTCCCCGGCGTACTGACGGCCGCGAGACCCGCGCCGGCTATTTATCACCTCTCCTGTCTACGGGCAGGGCGCGGAACCAAAAAAAATATTTAAATATCAAAATACTTTATAATTAAATATTGATAATGATTAAGTAAATTTTTTCAAATATTAAAAATTGATTAAAGAAAGTCTCAGAAGAATATCATCGTGATTTGTGTGGGATTTGAACCCACATCCCCAAGCTTACATGCCCGGTGCATTACCATAATCGTACTTCCTGTAAGACGGTCTTCACAAAAATCAATAATATATTTAACAAGTGTATGTTTAAACTTAATTAAATAGACTTTAAAAATAATAATATTCAGCTTCACATAGTACTATGGGTTAAAAGTATACTATTGCAAGTCACATAATATGATTGTTAAAAATTCTTGCTTAGTACAAGTGATTTGTTGGTATAATTGGTAATGCACTGGCCATGTAAGCTTGGGGATGTGGGTTTCAAATCCCACACAAATCACGATGATATTCTTCTAAGAGTTTCATTAATCAATTTTCAATATTTAAAAAAATGTACTTAATCATTATTATCAATCAATAAAACCTGTATAGGCAAAATCGTACTTCCTGTGAGACGGTCTTCACAAAAATTAATAATAAATTAAATATGATGAGTTATAGTTATAGAATACGGTATATTTTGCCCCAGCTTACAGCTTGGTGTCTTAGGTGGTAGCGTACATGAGTTTCTTATGAGTGAGGTTTGTTGTAGGTGTAAGGGAAAATATGTGTTAAAAACCATTTTATAGCTTGAGTTGAAATAAATAAGATAAATATTAGAGACACGGCGGGCCCTAATCTGACGGCCCGCGGTGACAACCGCCGAAGCCCAGGATTGATTGATTGTTTATGCAAATATGAAAGCAGCGGAGAGATTGCACGGATTAATTGGAAATTATCCCAAAATGCCTGCCGAAACTTCAAGAGGTCACAAACTTTATCCACCCTCCTCAGTATGTTTCCCGTGTATATACCCTTGCGGATAATTCAAACGCTTAGTTGCCTCTCTTCATATGACCATTTCCTTAGCCATTCCTCAACACCCTTCTTCCAATGCTTCTTTTACCTTCGATTTTTCCATGGATCAGCTGGAGGATGCCATACTTATTGTTACGAAAAATGTGGCCAAAATTGGAGACCTTTCGTTTCTTTCTTTGTGCACTCTGTGCAAGACTATTTCATTTGTGACATGTTATCTTAAGGATTCTTCTATTATTTGTAAGATGTTAAAAAAAAAAATTCTTATTCTTATCTTCATATTTTAAATAAAACGCTTGGGTGATTTTTCCATATGTTAATTTTTGATAGTGCTAACGTGAAAGGTTGGCGAAACCGGTCACCAGTAAAAATTAACATGTGGAAAAATCACTCAAGCATTTTATTCTATTTAAAATATTAATTATATATAAAATGAAGAAATTTGTTTGATAATGATAACATTTCATCAAAAATCATATATTTATAGACTAATTAGTTTATAATTTAATATTTTAACCTTCAAGTAACACTTAATTTGTCATTTGTGATTAAAAAATATATTCTTTTTCATTTTTCAATGGCGGAAGAGCAAGAGTTTTAATTAAATCTATAAATATCAATATAATTTCACGTTTCAATAGTTTATACAAATTGAAAAAATCTTAATGTCATTTATTTTAAAATACCCGTATGGCGAGTATCAAGGCATGCAAATCAATATATTTACTCAAAATATCACACTTTATTTTAGTATTTTAATTTAAAATTGTATTTTTCTTCAATATACACATCTTTTGAGTCTACTAGAGAAGATATTTCATTTTGAAGTTCATGGTAAATCGTAGGTTCGAGGGAGTACACACCCTTCAGTAACAGAAGGTATATGAAAACAGTGATCTCCAAGATGCGAGGATTCCCCGAAGAATAATATATCCTATCATCTCGCATGGCATGTGTGTTAGATTACATTCCATGTGGAGAAGATGGGAACACTTTATCTTACATTGGATCGACGACTCTTGAAGATAATGATTTCAAGCAAAAGCGACATTGCTGAACAAAAAAAGATCTACTGTCGATAAATTTTGCATTTAACCAAGCTGACTTTTTTCATTCTCTTTCTATTTGGTATGTAAATAAACCAATAATTAAGAGCGCTCTTGGATATATAATTTTTACTGATCTGACTAGTAATGGGAAGATAATTATTTTGGATTGTATATAGATTAAATAATGATACAATCGCCAGTCATTTTTGTTATGAAGGCGCCAGGGTTATAAATGATTCATCTCAACAGCCTAAAACTGTGCACGTATTATTTCACGGCTTACAGAGTACAGATGGGTATAGTCAAATATTCTTAACCGAATAATCGATTATTTGATGAAATTTACTAAACATAATTTAATGAATTTTTAAACAGTCGAATAAATTATTTTCTCAATATTTCAAATACTGAAATAATTTTTTTATTGATCTGAAATGGTTATGTTAACTTTTAAGTATTCATTAAAACGGTATTAAAAAAATAAGTAATCAAAATGGAGTGAGATGTGTAGAAACTCTTACAGAACGGATATACCCCAAGTCAAAAAGCTCAATTAGGATCAATACTGTTTATCTTATTTTAAGTAAACCATTTAAAACTAAAAGGTTTGAACTTTACAACTGTAAAAAAATATATTTTTTTTGCCACATCTGTGTGAAAATAAATAAGGAATAACTAAAATTAAAAGATGATAAAATAATATCAAGAAAGATGATATAGATAAAACTAAAAACCATGATTACATTCTAATACTAAAAAAAGTTGTGAGGTTGTAAAATATTAATAAAAACCAATTTTTATATATTATTCAAAATATTTTATATTTTATGCAAAAATATTGAAAAAAAAAGTCGTTAGAGATGGTTACTTACTCGAATATTTAATATTTCATTATTAAATTATCGTAACGAAAAAGTGGATTTTATTAGTCGATTATTTTAATGACTTATTCAGATTCAGTCGATTATCAGAATGTTTCGGTTGCGCCCATCACAAATTAGGGGTAACAATGCTGAGGAAGAAATAATATAAGAGTTAAGAGTCACGTTAGGGAAAGACTACAGGGTGGGACAGAAAGTGTTACAATCAGTAAAGCCTGTAATTTTAAAACTGCCGATGCATTAATATAATATAATATATGTATATTCTTATACTTATATATTCAGCATTGGTAAAAACAAGAAAAAAAAATTGATATATATATATACTTTGTGCTATGAAAAATAATGGCTTAGTCAAGGTTTATTATCTAAAAATATTACAACATTATTAGTAGTAAAATTACTGACAAAGAGCAGACGGTAATATCAAGATCAAAATTTAGGCAACACAAGAAATCAAACTGTTGTAATCAAAATAGTTTAGTTACTGATTTTGCCCCACTCTGTAGATAGCTCCACAAACTTGATGGATAACCCCAAAGAGCGTAGTCATCTCGAGGGTTGAAAAACTAATTTTGCAAGCTAGGTCATAAATTAGCAGCCTGTTTCGAGAAATGGATTAAAAAAACAACATTTCAGGATCTCCTCGTTCCGACTGTAAAAACAAGACATAAAGCAGATCTTGCGGCTTAAAATTTAAAGAAAACAAATAAACATAAAGTATTGAGAATATGGAAAATGTGAAAAACTTATATATAAGTAGATATTAGACTGATGTGAGGAGGACTGAAAACGTGGTTTCTATGTAGAATCAAAGATATTTTGTGAATTTTATTTGCTGTCTGTGCTCAAAGTAAAGCCTTCAAATGATAACTTGTTTATAGTATCCTCATTTGCGTTGATTGTTTAGTCATACGTGTAACTATAAAAAACTAAAAATAAATGGGGACTATAGGCTAAGTTGTGCCGTTGAGTGTGTAGCCTGTTTTTTTGTCGTTATGTTAGTTTTTTATATTTTCTTATCCCATGTTTTTATTCTGTCTATAATTTTTTTGATGCACAGTATAAACGCCTTAAAAAAGAGAGCTATGTTTCAATAAATAATAAAGCTAAAAAGCTTGCAATTCGAGACCTCAATTATACATCGGCGCAAACAAATACATTAAGCGAATTCAGATTTTCCATCATCTAAACTACGCCCAGGTTATGCGAATATTATTTTTTTTCTATGACGTAACAGCAGGTACGTTTCCGTGCAATCAGCAGGTAATCCGATGTCAGTCAATCTGTCGCCAAGGCTGTGGTTGAAATTCCGCTATCGGGATAAACCGTCGCTAAATCGCAGCTATCATGGCGATTACAACAATGTAACCATAGCGGCTCATGGCGTGACGGAATGCGATTCAACTCCTGAGATGCCTGTCACGTGTTTATGATAAGCTTATTTCAGGGGCGGAGTAAACTATTATTTGCAGTTACGGTAAAATATTATGCAAAAAATATTTTTTTAGGTATTTAAGCTAAACATATGCAGTTATAGCAATAGAACTCCTGACGGTGGTAAAAAAGCGTAAGATATCCTATTTAGGCCATATTTTTAGAAATACAAAATAAAGCCTACTGCAGCTGTTTTTTAGAGAAAAATTTTAATGAGGCTTTGAAGAGAATAAAATATCGTGTTTTATAGCTGAATTAGTAAGACTGGTTTAGTATAAAGATAGAATAGGAAATGTCAATATTTTGACATTTTAAGACAAAATCGCTAATAAACAAAAATGATTATGCTCTTTTTATTGATTATAAATTTTGAAAACTACAAAATAATAAATAAAATTTTGCACTGCTATGCGTCGATCATGTTGCTTTGGTGAAAGGGAGAAGCTCTAATCTGTTACGTGTATTTGCTATTAATATCATTTATTTTTAAACTGCTAAGCACAGTATTTTTAATGTAAATTTGAAATTTAATATCTTAAAACTTGCCACACGCCCTCGGTATATAAACATATTACCCTGCATAAGAGATTTAATAAGCCTTTGGAATTTTCGATCTGTGAATGTAATATGGTACAATTGGTAACAGATCTGAATACTACTGTATTCAGATCTGCTAAAATCATCAATGCAGATAGTAATCCGCATTGATGGTTTTCACACGTTGCTTTAAGAGATGTCAATATCAACTTTTGTTGAGTAGTAAATTTAATATTATTATAAATGCACATGAAAAATATATTATTAAACTCGAATAATGTGAGGTATTTTAATAAAGTACTTCTAAATTTTTTTAATATTAATTTTTACGTCTGTTTTTAACATTTACTATGTCATATTAAATTATCGCGAAACAAAATGACTTACTTGGTAATTACATTAATTATATTGTAGTTATAAATAAGTTTGTAAGACTTACGTCAGTTAGCAGAATATTCTTTACTTCTATATAGTTCGACTTGTTTTTTTTTTAGCTTCAGTCCAAATATTATTTTTCATTTTGAAATTTTATATTTTGGCTGGTAGTACCAACAATGCGCATTGTATTCAAGAATAAACTATTGAGTTTTGATGCGGAATCGAAAACATCCGGTCATTTTATATCATCTACTATTATATACAATCGTTAAAATCTCTTCGTAAGATATCAAATTGCTCTTTTTCTTTAAATAAATAATATTTTAAAATAAGCATTATTGCAAATTTCAAATATTATCCCACTTTGCAATAATTTTCATAAAACACTTCCAATGCATTCTAAAGATTACTCAGTACTGGAAATATATGCTTTATATAAAATATTGTTGGCGTACGGATTCAAAATATATTTTATTATTTCTTAATTTAATTAATAATAATTTATTTACTGAATAAATTGAATTATGTCAATTAATGATTAAATTAACTTAAATTCTGTGTTATAAAGTCATTTATAATTTTTTTTTAAATATGATAACTTTTCGATTTTCTTACGATCTCAACTTCGCTACATTTGTTTGAATATTTCTAGAGTAAGAGCGATAAGCCAGTAAATAAATTCATGGTTCATTGTTTAAAGATAGTATATTGCTGATATTGTATTTCTGTACAAATCAATACAGTCTCTTTTAGCATTAATGGCTGTATTTATGCCGGGAAGTGGAATAATAAAGTCAGCGTATCTATCGATAATTTACATCGGCACAATGACCAAACAGAACCCAGAACTCTCCATTACGAGGAAGTTTTATGTAACGGTGAGGAGCCGAAGAACCTATATGTCCCCTTCACAGGAACAAAGGGGAAGTACCGGAAATGGAGCGCCAATGCTACCAACTTCACCAACTTCTAGAGGGCTGTAAATGATCTTCGGAATAACGGATTAACTTTTGAAACAATGTTGGCTGCGGAACTTCAAATTGAGTTTTTCAGGAAAATAAAATCCGAAATTGATGATATAGCCCGTTCGTGTGAATATAATCTCCATTATCGTACTATTTAATTCACTTTGGTATGTTGTGTTATTCTTAATGCGATAAGTTGAGAAATTCTCTGTGTCTTTAAAACTTTAAATATAAACAAACTTCTTAATAGTTTTATTTAATCGACATTAACCAGTTAATACATATTATAATATCAAACTTGTAATTTAATTTACGTTATATTAACTTGTTAACTTTTTTCCAAATACATATTTATTAATTTAAGAATATCGGCGACTTTTATCGGCCCTTTATGTAGTTTAAATATAAATTGAAATTCATATAAAAAAATTTGTCAAATATTTGGGACTTTTCTGAACAGGAATTTACTAAATTAAGTATTTGACACATTATATTTTTACACGTTGTTGGTTGTGTTAATAAAATAATAAATAGAAACAAATAACTGCAAAAGTCATTGAGTTTCTAGAATTGTTTTCTTTCATAAATTACACAAGGAAAAGTCATCCGTCCAAATCAGACCCTTCACCATTATTGTACACAACTTATGTAGACAAGTATATAAAGTCCAGTTTTCTTGACATAATAAAACTTGCTAACGAGATGGAAACTTTTGAACAGACTGGGAGATGCAGCAATCATTTGTGGTTGGTACAACTTTCGGCTTTTCATCCAAACCTGGAGCCAGGGAAACTTAAAAAGACAAAAGCAATAATGTTTTCAGGCTTTACCCACTCTTCCGTTTAACGAGAAATTAAACCTTATACTTGATTTATTAAAAAAATTGCAGTAATTATCCATTTGCTTATAATTGTTAATGATAGTTAAATATGTAGTTATTAAAATTGCTACAATATGATTTGAATTTTTTTTTAAATTAGTAAATTCTGATGAAAGTTTAACGTAAACGAAAATATTATCAAGATAAATAAGACGAAATATATGCAGTTATTTTAAAATTAATTTTAAGCCTTATGAACAAGTACTAATGGCTTTGTGATAACGATACTTTTTTTTTGATGATATTGTCTTTCAAAAAGACTAAGAGTATAAAATATTATACCAATCCATTGTGGATTAAACGCAATACATTTTTTAACTAAAGTAAAAATACAATAAAATAATCTATCCAAAAAGTTGAACTTACTGTGCATTATACTGAAATTATAAAGACAATGTAGTCATTGAAATATATTATATAATTGAATATAAAATTATTGTCATTATTCCAAAATGGATGTCATGAATACTTAATTTGATAACAAACAATAGTCATTTCATTCAATTGCTCACTTCCGCTGAAATATTGAATAAATTTGGTTTACCCCTTTTATGAATAGCTCGTTTTATATTTTCCCAATCGACGTCAAACATTTTTCATGGCGTAAAATAGGTTCAGCATGCGTCATTAAGACACCTGATCAATACTTATGTTTTTTTAAACGAAAATCGACTAAAACGAGGCTACATAAACATTACGAGGATAAAAAAAAAATACAACCATTGAAGAACTATGTAAGTAATGTAACTATTTCCAAACTATTCAAGTATTCTCTTAATGACATTTTGATGAAAACTTATCTGCCCAATGAATTTCGGACTTCAATGAAATGTGGCGCGCTTGTCTTCACTTTATAATAACGAGTTGTGTTTCACCCTGAACAACTTCTTTCGCAATGCGAATGACCTTGTACATATTTTTGCGAAGTTAGCACATCCAAATAGTTAATACATTGAAAGGTTTGAAAAATCGAAGTGAAAAATAAATATTTTTCTACTTTTTCCCGTTGTTACTAACATTGAGTTATCAAAAACATGTATATTTTAAAGATTATATATATGTATAAAAACATATTGGTGATAAAGATAGACTTATATGCAATATCCAAGTACAACAAGAATTAAAAAACTTCACTGGGGCAAAACTCTGTGATGCCTTAAAAAGATAATTCTTTGAATCAATCACGCTTTTTATTGGCAATCTTTTTATTCCGATCAAGTTCTTGTAATGCTTTTTATCAGATTGGTTTGTTTTTATCAAATATGAAAAAAAACTCTTGAAAACCAAAGTTATCAACGAACAAATATTGATAAACTTGCTCAATAAAGGCTTCTGTGTTAAGGTTTCAGATAATACGAAAAATAAAAAAAATCACTGAGGCAAAATACCAGTGGGTTGCCTTAGAAAAGTTAATCCCTTTATTAAATGAAATTACTTACTCTCTTTATCTCTGATCTTTTTTCTCCCGCCAAGTGCTAATAATGCTTGTTATCTCTGGGAATTGCACTCAAAAGTCATTCTCTCAAGTTGCTCGTGCAATCTAGAATCCTTCTAACGGCTAAAAGTTTTTCCGGCGGCAATAATTTTAAAAGTACCGGAACACGTAGAAGTTCAACTATAAACTAATTTTTCAATTTGGACATGCATGCAAAGGAACAGATTTTTGTACCAACGAGTAATAAAGTTATGACATACTAGTGAATTTCGTTAAAAAAAACACTATTTTTGTTTAAATAGATCCCATTTTAACATGAAACCCCAAAATCATCAAAAAAGTGAGCAATCGAGGATACAGTAAATTTAAAAACTAAACCTTTAAAAAATATAGTGACCGTTCAATTTTTCAGGTGATAGAAATATTGTATTGTCTAGCAAAAATATAAGTTTATACACAAATGGAAACGTCAATAAAATAAACACACAAAGCTTTTTTTGAATAAGCATGGTATACACCATAATGTAATACTACTGAACACTTTAGTTTTTAAACTTATTATAATAATAATAATAATTTTTCTAAACAATATAATATCAACTTATTTATTATTTATTAAAGTGCAATAATATATCTCATGTTATTGTATTTCATGATAAATTCTCTCTCAAATGTACCTAAATCTGTGGTTAGTTATGTGATGGTCATATCAGTATATTCTGTTTGATACATGGTTCATAAACTTCCGATTTGGTGTGGTGTTCAGTCAGTGGACACGACAGTTTCCGTCTACTGAAAACAGCATTGTTCGCCCCCAATAACAGGCAGTTACAGGTTTCTTTTTGCTGAAAATATAGCAATTGTGAAAGAAATGACGCAAAAAATCTTTAATCCCGAAATCTAGTATGACCAATCTAAAGAGAGCATATTTTATTAAAAATAATTGATATTATTTTAAATATTTAATGTTTGGATGGTCCATTGAAAATAAATCCATATTTATAAAATTATTGTAATTTTTAATATAATATTCAATGTAATAATTTTTGAGATTAAAAAAAAAATATTTGGTAGTAAGCGTTTGGTTTTTTGCCTGTCTTTTATAATGATTTTTTTTTTTTAACAAGATGCTGTCAATATTTGGAGTAAAAAATAAATATATATAATATTTATCGATTTAAAAACAAATTTATGATGACAATAACTATTGTAACAGTGTCAGTTGGTATTTTTTTAGTTAATCAAAAAATCATTTGTTTTTAAAATCGCTTATTACCTTTTTTGTTATAAAAATTGTCTAAGCACTTTGAAGTAGCTTTTCATTTCAATGGTGATACTAAATAGCACTTTTTGTTATTTTTCGTCTAAAAAAACCAAAGTTCCATTAGTACGCGTTTCATGACCAAAAAAATGTATGACACGATTATCCACCCATAAATGAGTCTATTTTTGTACAAAAAAACTTCATATCATTTGGTCAAGACAGTACCGTTATATTTTAGTATAACGACTCCTTCCAAGCGATTTATTTTTAAGCTTATTCATTCTAGTGGAAAAATTATCACAAAGCAAATAAAAACAGGGGATTAACTTTACAAGAGCTGGCAAAATGGTGATATTTCAATAAGAACCGAGTAGAGTGTGTTTGCTCACGCACGACCCTCACAACAGATGTTTTTAACGCTAATTATACACGGTAATTCAATGTAATGAGAAGTTTTAGGGTGCAATATGTAACTTAACATGGCCAATTAACTTTACACAACCCCCAAAGAAATTGTTTTTAATCTGGCAGGAATTTACAATGCATGTTCTTAATGTTATTAGGTAAAACAAATTGTGTAATTATAATCAACTGAAATTTTTTTTTTTAGTAAAGAATATTTTATATTCCTATAATTTTTCAGTTTATTGGGGATAACTAAAAATCCAAAAAAAAATCTTACGACAGGTGAAGACCCATATTGTTGGAATCATTACCTAAGATATTGTGTACTGGAGCTTATACGTGTTATTTATTTCAACAATTCAAGTATATTATTAACTGACAACTCGGCCTGGTAGTCAACAAACTGATGACTGACAAGAAAACGAATCAGGAAGTTCCTACGATATTAAATCTTTTTTGCACGATGAGCATGATTATCTCAATGCACAGTTAAACTGACTTTTGTCAAAAAACAAAGGTCGACCGATCAAAAATCCGATACTAGAGATCGACTAACTTATTTCATCAAAATTTAATGTTATTATTGATAGATTTACAAATTGCTAAAAGAAATTTGCCATAAAACACTATTCAATTAATGTTTTTATTTTTTATTTGTAGCAATAAAAAAAAACAAAAAAAATAATGACCTGTGGATTCAGACTTTGTAAAAATTGGGTACGAGATCGCAGTTTAATATTAATAATTCTGTTTACAATGCTTACCTTAAAAATTACTTTTTTTAAACAGATAAAAAGACACGAGTTAATATGTTTCAAGGGTTTATATCTAGCATAGTACATTTGAAATATTTAAAATTTGATTTTGCTTCAAACAACTGCTGCGATTGTACTAAATAAAATTAATATTTTCTTCGCGTGTATTTTTATGGTAATAAAAAGTTTTTGGAAATTTTGTGAAATGAAAACACTTTGATGGAGTACGTAGTTTTTTTTATTTGCGTAAGTGTCAACGTTTAAACATCAAGTGATCTGTCACGCTTTTGTCAAAGCTATTGGGTTACTTAAATGATAAAAGTACAAAATAACCTAAGAGCCTGCATCTTGCCAACCAAAATAAAGACTTATTACGGTGTGTATTAAAAAAAATATCTCATAAACTTTGCAGACTTTGCCAAGTTTTTATTCACTTTGATGAATCAAAACAGAATCTTATATGAATTTTTACATTATTTATAAATACATGTTTTTTTTATTGTAAGTTAAAAGACTTTGTTTTCTTTAAATCTAATTAACAACCTAAAAAAATATTCTTTGAAAATGGTTTAGAAGTCAGAGAGAAAACGTTGGACGAATAAGTATTAAAAAAATTACACAGCTTTATACTCGGGCAGATAAAAAGTTTATTTTTTCAGTGTATTCTAGATGTTGTTATATCATAAAATAAAATCAAACATTATCGCTTACAGATACTTTTATAATGTTAACATCGTTTTGATTATTTTATTTTAAATATTTAATAAAGATAACTATCAACTTTTTTCAATTGAGTCGGATTAAAAAAATATGTGTAATTTTATGAAATAGGCAAACATAAATATTCTGCTAAAAACGTTTTCCGCCGCTCTGAATTTGATGTTATGAACAAACTTTTTTTACTTTTTGTCAGAAGACGTTATTCGTTCCAAGCATTAATTTTTACTGTAACCGCAGACCCCCGGAGATAAGGCTGCATATAAAACCCCCGGAGGGCATCCTGGCGTCAGATTCGCCGACATTTAAGGGACAGCTTCAAATCCCGGACAAATCCTCTGAGCCCATCTGTTTATCACCACCATTAAACCAATCCTTACTTAAAAACAGGATATTATACTAAACTTTATTCGCCTCGTGATCTAGTGATTATTTAAGTTGATTGCCGATTAAAGGTTTTATTTTTTTATTAAATTTTATAAAAATTTTAAATTGTTTCAAAAAAAGTATATAACTTTATAAGATAGTTTCTAAACAAAAAAAAAAATCGTTTCTTTCAAACTGCTTGTGTATCTGCCTGTGATTTAAAAATAACACGTTTATGTCACGTTGGTGTTCTTCAAATGTATCAAAGTTCCTGATCACGAGTAGATAACGGAATATAATATACGGTGTTTCGTTGCATATTTGTATAACAATAACAACACAGTTGTATAATTTATAACACAATGCACATAACACAATTATGTACACAAACTTCAAAACAAAAAGAAAGCTAGAAGATTTCAAGCAAACATAATAGTAAGTTCTTTTACTTGAAATAATACAAAGCCTTTAAAGGGCTCTTGTGTCAATCAAAAAATATGATCATATTTTATATATTCGGCTATTTTAATAATTTCTGAAGTATACAGTTAAAAGGATTCTAATCTAATGGTTTATCCCTCAAAACCATCGTGCCCCCAAAATTCAGCAAGGAATTCAATCGTTTTAGCTGGTGAGCTACCTATGTATAAAAAAATTATTTTCGATGGTCAGGAGTTTAAAACAATTGTTATTTTTAATAAACCTGACACTCTTAAAACAAGATATTTAAAACCACAAATGTAAATACCCAAATGGCTAGTATGAAGAAGTCCCTGAAACACAAAATTACTCACATACAAAAATTATCATTAACATCTAGAAATTTGGATTTTCAAATCCATTTTTTTAAGTGGAGTAATATAAATTAAATAAGTAGATCGTGGGCAGATTTTTTTTACTTAATACAAGCAACAGCATAATATTAAAGTCCGTCTTTAAGCTGTTTTGTCAACCAACATCGATTTTTGACCCGCGCAGTACGGGCGCTCTGCTGCGGCAGGGGTTGATCTTTGAATTAATTTTCTTTGTAACTTTTGGCTTGATTGTTTTGGAAGCCACTTGATCCCCCGATAAAAGTAAATTCTTTAATCTAGGTATTTTAAAAGAGTGGCCGAAAGTTCCAACAATTAAGTCCTCACGCAACAACCGCCGTAAATCAAAACTCCCAACACCAATTTATCAAAAAGTTTCGGACTTTGAGATATATTCCTTCGTCCTGGTTGTAGAAGTTAGGGATAGCACAATGTAGTATTCCACACAAATACATAATAATGTGACCATTATTTGGATTGTACATAAGGTTGATATAGAGAAGAGTAGTATATTGAGATGGTTTTTTTATACATCGGTAGTATTCATTAAAGTGGCAAATACCGTGGTGGCTTGGAGTCGAATCCCATTATAAGTATTTTTTACACAATATAATTATCATTATCAACACATTGACTTCCGTTTTTGCTAACAAGTATTAAGTGAAAACTGCATTTTTGCACATTCAATTTTGCTTACAAAATTAATCTGTTTGGGTGTAAAATTTGTTACCATTTTCGATAAATGTCTATGCCAATGCTACCAATTAAAGTAAACGTAGAGCCCCGGAAGCTTGTTCGAAGTAGGCGGCGGATGCCGAGGCCTTCTGTCGTCATTTGAAATAGCACCATTTTGTGGGACAAGGAGAGATCGGCTTCCTGCTTTCCCTGGAGAGGGGCTGACTTCCTGTTGGTTACCATGGAAACCTTGTGGCTGCTCTCAAAACTAAAGTGGTTGCACACAGACACGCAACACCCAACTCCTCAGTTTATCGTTAAACTTTTAAATGTAATGTATTTTTTGAATTATAATTATTTTACTGGTGTGTCATTTATTAATTATTCTCGAATCATATTTTTATGGAATTTTAGTTACTTGACAACGTGATAAAGGCTATACAATATTTCCAAAATAAGATATTTAGGTGGACATGTCACAGCTTTTACCAATAACAATCCAACACATCTCATGATTTTTGGGATTAAATTTTAAAATATACATATGGTTTAGAATAATGGATATATTTAACTGAAAATTTTAAATATATAGGGTTGTTGATGCATTATGAAAATAATCGATTCTTCCTTGAACATTTCAAATTTGTAATATTGCTTTTCGACGCGGCGATTTACTTTGGTGGTTTGTTCTAAAGTGTTGAACCCAGAGCTAAAATTTGCTTCACTTGGTTTGTCACCAGATGTTGTGCACAAAGTTCGGCGGAGAGCTCCTCGCTTATAAATTTCTTCGTTCGTTTAAATTGTTTTTTTATGGCAGCACGATGTGACTTTGCGTAAAAATGCCATTTTGGTGATAATTTTAAAATGTATGTTAGAAACAATGGGCAAAGCACGTGCCCTTTAGACTTGACTACCCCTGCTCTTACCATTGAGTTATCAACGAGGCACTGACTTTAAAAAAACGACTGACTGATTCAAATTTGATACAAACAATGAGAAGCTAAATTATAAATAGATTACTTGAGCGCTTTTTGCCTTTCAAGACCATTGCAAAACACAAGAGAGACATTTGTCTGTATTTCAAGTATTGCAAAAAAAGCGTACAAAGGCTTTTTTAACAACTATAGTCTTATGAAGCCATCATTTATATATATCCATAATAACTTACTTTGCATAATTTTTGAATATTTAACAACACCGCTAATTTAAAAAATACCTAAGTTTTATAATTATATGAATTTAGACCGTAAGAAAAATTAAATCATAAATAAAATGGAATAAAACTTTAAAGAAAGACACAGACAAATTGCAATATTTTTATTATAAATAACCTTTATGCAAATCAACATCCCACGTATACTATAAGATTACTTCAGAATTTTTATGATTTTATTATTTTATGACTTGTCATTTTTTTCGCTTTCTGTCAAACCCTCGTCCTAATATTCTCCTTGCGAAAATATTAGACATTTTGGTCTATGACGCTGGAAAAGAGGGAACCCTGAGTACACCCCGACCTGGAGATAAAAAAGAGATTTCTGAGGGTTCTTTATATGTAGCGACACAATTGACCACCGACGAACAAATTGCACTAACAAATTGCAATCGGAAATTTGTATATAAATTGCGAAAAAAATATACAGAACACACAATACCTATGTATAATTTGTTTCGACTTAAGTTCTTAGTATCATTATTTTATTAAAAATCAACTATATATATTGTCACTAGCAGATAGCGCTTCAATATAGTGACAGCTATTAAATTTATTTTAAGTAAGGTTTTCAGTTTTATAGTGTCAAAATATTTTTGATATTAATTTTTATTATTTTTTCTTGTTTTCCTTTTTACTCGTTCAATGTTGAAATCTAAGCGTACTGTCATTAATATTTCACCAATTCATTTAAATATATTTTTGTTATTTTAATAATGAAATAGACTCAACACACTAGTTATATAAGTAAGGAATTATATTGTCAATATGATGATTAAACCATCAAATTCATGGTCAAAAGACTTTCTATTTAATTCATTATATATCCAATCAATACATTATGTTGATTCACGCACAGCAATTTGAGACTGTTTATTCGATTTCTTTATTTAATTAAGGCCTCTAAGAACCACATTTGTTTCCATATTACGTATTCAAAACGTGTTTGTTATATATATTTCCCAACATCACATACGAAAAATAAATATACTCGCACATTGTACAACGCAAATAATCTGCAATTTATACAAGACGAAAAATAAACAGCGCTGTCAAACATAATAACGTTATATTGAAAAAATAATAATTGAAACAGTATTTGAATCACATAAAAAAATTATGTTTTGAAATATAAAGTCTAATGAACCTGGATTTTCAAAAACAATTTCACGATATATTATACAAAAGCCTACAAAATTAAATACGGTTGAGTCGGGGTGTTTATGGAGTGTCGTTGAGTTGTTTGTTTCTTCAGAAATTAGATTTCACGAATAAGTCTCCCGACCTTCTGAAATAATTGAGTAATCACTTTTCCCTGAATAATTGTTCTTTATTTTCGGAATTGGATTCTTGCGTGACCTTTTACAATTTTTAGGATTGTGGTTGATAAATAGTTGTTAATAAAACATCCTTTGGCTCAAATTTCATACTGACGTTACGTTGATATCCACGCCTTGCGGCCAGTGCTGACAGTTGTATACACTACTTGCCATTTGTATGACCCTTGACATCTTTTGCTACTCGATTTAACATAATAAACATGAAGCATGGACTATAAAAAAACCCCATGAATTATAATTCCATACGAATTCAATTCCCAAAAAACAAAGAAGATTTATTTATAAAATACGCCCAGAATACATTTTTCACGTCGATTGACTATACTTTCATTTGTATTGAAATTTAAAAAATATTTTTAATTTAATTTGTTTAAAAACCCAAATTAAACTTTGACTAAAATTATGCATACTAACAATTATACTTTTTTCTATTAAAACTATTATATATTATGCTATTATAAATTTGAGCGTAGCGCTTCCTTTGTATTTAAAATTGTAAAAAGTACTTAGATTTTTAATTTAATAAAATGCCGTTATCAAAACGTATATAACCACTTAACATCGTCAAAATTTTTAATAAAAAGTGGATATTGGGGAGATTTTTCACGAATATAAACCGGCTCAATTTAATTAAATTTAATCTACAAAAGTAGACCCCAAAGTTCGCGGAATGTGGAATCTTGTGAAAGCTCTCGGAACACTCGAATTTCCAAGAAAATCTAGGAGATAAATCAAATTAAACGCTCTCAGATTATTGAGAAATGTTGGAAGCTTCTATGAATATCTCTTATATCAGGGAATATAATAAAACTTCACACATAATATACGAGTTGGTCCATTTGATCAAATGGGATATTTAACAAAGGATCACCTTCAAGGAGGCCTTGAACTTTTAACAGTATTTTTTAATATATTTTACTATTCTCTCTTTTATTATTATTATTTATTTGATATTAGACGTAATAAATTAACTGTAAACATTTTTTGTTTCATTAAATAATAAGAATTCTGTCTGTATCTTGATCAAAAGGAAATTTTACAAAGGGTCGTCTTCAAGTGATCGAACACTTTTAACAAATAACAGATAAGATGAAAGCCTAATGGCTAAAGTATTGCAATCATTTTTGTTAATAAGAACATTTTCCTTTCAAGGATTTCTTTAAACGCATTAAATAAAGCATTTTATTATTTTGAAAACTATTAATTTGTTTACTAATCGTTTGAAATGTTTACCATTTTCAAAAACATTTAATAAATGTGCTTTTGGTTTTAATGTAAAAAAAATATGAAATATGATAAAGAAAATTAAAGGTAGCGTGAATACTTACAACTGTAGTAATACGCACTCATAAAACAAAACTTATATATTATTACTTTATTAAACATAACTAGTTTATATTTTTGATCAATTTTATCTTCCTTTTTTTTAGAGATATTCTTTAAATAACAACCAATAAAAATATACTTATACGTGAACTGAAATTAGCTTTTAACTTACTGTATCAGTTTGAAATTCGCTTGCCAAGACGGGGCTAGGAATAAACAATTGTATTTAAGAATTAATATTTAAACGGTATTTTATTACGGTTAAACAAAAAACTAAATATGATTTTGGTGATATGATCAAAGATCAACTAATCTGGATCCGATCAAAGATCTGGCAAGTGCGGCGAATAAAAATCAATAACTAATTTATAAAAAAAAATAGGCTGCAGTTAACAAACAATGGGTTTTTATGTATAGCAAACCTCTTTTATGATGGCTTCTGTAACATCGCCATATAAAATAGATTTATCAAGGGGATGATTCTTCCTATGTGCCTCCACGATACTATATACCTAAAGGGTCGTAAATCTAAAGCGTTCGGTCTCTCAACAGTGTGGGCTGTCGCTACGATTTTATGAGAGTACAACCCCTCGATATTTCTATCGGGTTTTTTTTTTGTTTATAACCCGTAAAGTGTATAAAACCAAGCCCACAATGAGAAGACCGGGAGATAACACTCAGATAAAAATACCAGCCATAATTTTATTTTATTTTACTTTATAATAACCATGCCTTTATTTTTTTTGGGCTTAAGTTTACAAGACGATAGATAGTAAGGAGGGGTGGAGGTTTCTTTGACGATGCATGTGTGAATTGTTAACTTAGAACATTTCATTAAGAGTCAGTTGTGTTAGTTAATTTGATACATAATTAACTTTGATACAAAACTGATATATAAAAAATATTCTTCTTCATTGAAACCTTCCTTAAATAAACAGCGCATCGATACTCGTGCTGTGTGAACTACAAAAAAAAAAGTGACGAGAATAATGAAACTGATCCGTTATGCACATCACGCCGAATTCAATGCGGATGTGGCCGAGACAAATGGGTGGCTTCTGATAAAATACAAAAAGAAAAAATATATATATTCCCATCAGCAATATGCAAATGAAACGGTCGAGATGCCCATTCCGTCGTCGAGAACACTACTTTTATTTCGGTGGACGGGCGCGCTGGAGAGAGCGCCTCGCAATTAGCGGCAAGTCCTCTCCGAACCCTTCCCGGCTCACGGCCAAGGCGTAATTTTTTTCTGCACCCCCGTCAAAGAACCTTGATAACAATAAAAGTGCTCTAAAGACAAAATGGCGGCTTTGTGGACGACAATAGAAATATTTCGAATTGTGTACACTCCAATGTTTTTTTTTTTTTCTTTCAAATTTCAACTAGAGACTACTGTAAAACACAGTTACACCAGAGGCATGTTTTTTTTTTTTTTTTTTTTTTAATAGATTTGTTTGTTATGTACAAGGATTGCCATCACAATTTGGGGAAATTTTCCAAACTAGTCAAGCGAAATTGTGCTATACATGGGAGTGACTGAAGCTACACTCCCTGGTTTATCCTCTTTGTGGTTCTGATGACACGCTTCAAGAAGCCATCCAGTAACTTCATCATCTGTGGGTGTCTCGCCACTGACATCAGGTCATCCAGGCACAGGCCCTCCTGTCGTATTGGCTCTCCAGTTGGGCATGAACTTACAAGGTGGACCACTGTTTGTGGAGTAATATCATCACAAGGGCATGTGTCGTCACTCGTCAAGTGGAACCTGCGGAGAAAACTTCTCATCACTCCATGACCCGTTAGGAGCTGGGTTGATTCAAAGCTAATGCCGCAGGTATTCCTGTATACAACGACGTCCGTAACAGAATTAAAGAAAATCTTTGTTACGTTCCCTTGCGGAGAGCTTGTGTACCATTCATTCCATTGTAATTTTCCTCTGGAGATTTTTTGCGAAACTCAGAAGAAAGTCGGAAAATACGTAATTACTTTTCTTTTTGGTGGCTTCTTTAGCCTTTTCGCCAGCTTTATCGTTGCCAACAAGACCAACGTGAGCTCTCACCCAGCCTATCTCGATGTTAACATCACTTGCTTGTAGGCTTGTTAGGCATGTTAAGTAAAATACCAGCAATTTTTTTAAAAATTATATGAGATATATGAGATTGCTTCCCGTTCTCCCCATTATTTTTCTTGTGCATGACTGCCATTCTGTACCCTGAGCGTGTGTAAAAGATCAGCAATGGAAAAATGGACTTGGAATGATTGTAGGAGGATGTGCTCTGGAAGTATCTTGTTGAGTAGCTTGGTGCAGAAGGTGTATCAGATCTAAACGCCAGAGCTTTATAAAGAAAGGATTATATAATAATGCTATTGGGCAGCACAATTCGCAGACAAAACTGCGGTGTAGAAGGACCCGGAGACCTACTACACTATTTTCTCCTTAGAAAACACAAGCTCACTATGAGTATATGCTCGATGAAATGGTCGCCAACCTCCTCTGAGGATAGGCACTTGATGAAGAAATTAATGATGAAGACAATTTTTGTTTCGTACAATTTTGTACCTCAGTACAATTCTAATATTTACTCTTATTTATATTTTTTTTATCCAAATGAAGTCAGTAAAAATATCAAAAACTATAATATTTCAAGCCGCCGAAATATAACAAAAATAATATATTTTTACGAAAATGAGTTTATGCACATGTCAGATAAGAACGCTGGGAGTCAAACCATAAACAATAACCCATAAGATAAATTAAAAATGCTTTCAAAGCTTAATAAAACATGGCAACATCGTCAACATGATAATAGCCTTGATATACTGCGGAATAACACGGGGAAACCCCTGACGCTGCGTTCCATTTATTACTTGGAATCCTGCGTACGTTTCAAGGTTCCCTGGAATTCGGGGTCCATAGTGAGACATTACTCAGGCCACGGCCTCTGCGATCTCATCTCCTCGTGCCCAGAGTTGCTGAGGGAAAAAACTACCTGAGGTAGGCTGTCCTGTTAAAAAACCTTTGTCACGCGCTTTTGATACATGATACACTTTTGAAACGCTGAGAAAAATCCCAAAAACTTGAAGTGATTAAAATATATAAAATACAAATATATAAAATCACTACAGGTAAAACATGTTCTGCTAAAATATCTTTGCAGTACGCTTTTGCTACATATTAAACTTTTAAACCGCTAAATAAAATATTGAATTAAAAATATATTATATTGCAACTACTCGTGTTAGACTTGTGCTCTCGATGCACGGTAAACTTTTAAAACGATGAAAAAAACTCGTTTAAATAAATAAAATTATCCACAACAATTTTATGGTAAAAGTAAATGTCTATTATTTGGCAGCGTGTGGTCATCCTACTAGAGATCAGATCAGCTCCTCCCACACCCTCAAAGGGCGACCACAAATTATATCGCATATCTCACTCGCGGGAGTCTTGCTTGATTCTTATAACAAATTGCCAATAAAACTCATTTTAGGGCGCGATAAATCAAAAGAAAGGTGCTCTTTATTAGGTGCTAACGT
The DNA here is from genome assembly GCA_022113835.1 of Atopsyche davidsoni. NCBI lineage: Eukaryota > Metazoa > Arthropoda > Insecta > Trichoptera > Hydrobiosidae > Atopsyche > Atopsyche davidsoni. The sequence continues at coordinate 16,805,587 of JAILWY010000009.1, read as the reverse complement.
TGTTTTCGGCTTATTAATTTTGGAAAATATCGACCTCGGAGCTGATCAGAAAGCAATAAAAATATTAGAAGTTTTATCTCTTCAGAATGCGATTTTTCATCTCAATTTTATTAACTGGCCCGCTATGCTGCTCAAATTTACTGGTGGGCTTTGAAAATTATATTACTTTTAAATATGTGCCAAATTGAATGTGAAAAAATCATTTATACGATTTATACTCGTATATTTAAAGTACTAGCTTTGTAAATATAAATATATATATATATATATATATTTATATAAATTTTCAACTATATAAGTATGCACATACTAATAGCACTTTTGCCACAAGAAAGAACCCATAAACACTAATGAAATAAAAATTTCACCAAGGGAAAAAGCCGATAGTTTCGTTTTTCAGGTCAAATGTATCTTTCATGAACTCCCCGGCAAGTACATGGCTGGAAAAGATCTCCTTTCTGATTCATAATACAGATACCAAGCTTTGCTACGAGAAACTCAATTACTGGAGAACAACCCTTTAGAATCACGAGGCTGTCGTGGCATTTCAGTGGAACTTTCAAGGCTGTGATCTATCTAAAATTTAGTCAGTGCGATAAAAAATTACTGCCGGTTATTTTATTAAATGGCATAAGGAAAGAAAAAAAATAGGATCGTTAAAGATAGCATTAACCATAAAACTAGATACTTTACTTTTTATGAATACGGCCATGCTTTATAGACGGGGATTCCGTAAATTTATTAACAAATATTTTTGCGTAAGGAAGTAGCCTGGTAAAATGTGATTCAAGAAACGTTTTTGGTTTGCTATATGGGCTTTTTGTACGGACAGGTGATGGAGTTCGGTTTCTTAGTAAATAAAATGAGGTTACTTGGCATGCACGAAACGTAACTTGAAGGCATTTTTACAAATGGTGTATTTTTTATTGGCAAAAGGTATGTTACTAACCAAAGATATTAACAAAAGTAAGACGAAATTAAAGTTTTAATTCACTTCCTTTTAACTTTGATAACTTACTCTAAATACATAATTCAATGATAATAATCGATTGACATTTATTCCGAGAAATATTATTCCGAATGAATTTTAAGCAGGTTATCAGTTTTTTTTGTTAATATAGATAATAATAGATAATGATCGATTGATATTTATTCCGAGTAATATTATTCCGAATGAATTTTAAGCAGGTTATCAGTTTTTTTTGCTATTTCACGTATAACTAATGCCTAATTTAGAAAAAAAAATCTACAGAAGTACCCCTCTGCAAATAACTAGGAGACTTTTTATAATGTTTACAGAATAATAAAAAGACGATATAATGTATTTTTTGTAAGAATTTAGTAATCTTGGTAACCATTGCACGACTTTTAAGTTTATAGTAGAGATAACAATACAATATATAAATATGTATTATTGAAATAAAAAAAAGATTTTGTTTGGATACAGATGTCTGAAAGAGAAGAAGTCTTTTGTTCAATTAAATAAAAAAAAGGCGTTAAGAAAGCGAATATTTATTCTATTTCAAGTTTAAAATCAAATTTAGTTTCTATGGTAGCAATGATATGTATTAATTTTCATCTAAATCACTTGTTTTTCTTTGCAATAAAACTTTGTTTTATAATTTCAAGCAAATAGAAGCAACTTTGCAAATGATTAAAATGAAGTAAATCATTATGAATGTGTAGTAGGGTGTCCCTTATATGACCAAAAAATTTTTTTTTCAAATTTCGAAATGGGTACCCTCTACTTTTTTTAGTAATGCTATAAGAGTCTTAAATATAAAATTTCATCTTTCTAGCATAATTGCAACCAGTGCCGACCGAGCTTCAAAGTTTAGTAAAAAACGTGTTTTGTCTTGATATTTCGGTCTGGTATAAAATCATTATAAATGCAATAAATTAAGTAAATAATAGTAAAAATTCAATTAGATGAACATTAATCTTTAATCAAAAACATAAAGTAATAACAATCAGCCAGGGTAACTTTTTTATAGAGTTGTTTTTTTACAGTCCGGATACAATTTTCTATGTTTCTGGACACAGCGCAGCAAGAACTGTTTTTGTTCTTCTTCAGCCGCGATAAGTCCGTTAAAATCTTGCATCATTTTAACAGCCCTTTCAGCAGTATCATTCACAACCCTCAAATAACTTATTTTTCTTTTAGCTTCCACAAAAGCACTATTATTATTCCAAGAAGATACATCTTCCTTTAGAAAACTGTCGTCGATCTGCAGTCGTGATAAAAATTGTTTGCTCTTTTCCGATACGAAATCATCCAGTGTTTTACAAACATAAGCAAACATCTTGTAGAGTCTTTTTGTCCTTCGCAGTTATTCTGCATTGTGACTGAAGTAAACACATTTTTAAAGAATAGATCGCTCTCGCCATCCAGCGTGCCTGATGCATGGCTTTGGGGGGGCTTAGTTTTAATTTTTCCTCTGAGTCTCCTCCCAAAAATATTACGCACAGTTCGACCAATTTGCGGTAGTCATCTCTTACATAACCTTTGTCTAATTCTGCCTTATAAAATATTAACAAAGCTTGAATGTCTGTCTCGGCAACACGTTGTTTTACGAAATTAAGAGATGGTTCAATGTTACTAGCGTCGATGTTTTTCCAATTTTCTCTAAACTTTTTAAACATTGGAGTATCTGGGCTACTAGTAATTTACTTAATTTTGCTTTCAAAGACAGCTTTTAGGACCAATTCATAAACATGATGACGACAGACGAGCAGCAATTCTCTTCCTAAAGTTTCTCCAAAATAGCACAAGCTCCATTGAAACGGCCAGTATTGAAAGCTGTTGTGTCGCAGCACATTATTTGTACTTTATCGTGAAGGTTCCAGTCAAAGAGAGCTGTTGAGACAGCCTTAGCTTGATGTTTTTCAGAAGAATGTTCTAGTTTTGGCACTGCAAGAAGCTGTTCCTTATCGTCAAACGAAGCAATAACTGGCAAGCGTTCTTCTTTAGAACTTCGTACATCTAACCCGGGTAATAGTTTTCCATCCCAATGGACTGTGACTACGTCGGGTACATTACTTCCAAAGAAGTCAGATTTTATTGCTTCTGCCCTTGATTTTCTAGTTTCAGCAGCTAGTGGTTATCTTTGTCTTACAACCCTTTCCTCTTCTTCCAATCGTCGTTGTTTAGATCTATCTTCTTTTTCCGACAATTTTTTATCAACACCACCTAAGCATCCTGGTCGATCTGGCTCTCTCTGTTTCATTAAAAATAATTTATCTTACTCTATTTTCATTCTCTCAAAAGCATCAGCATGTGCAATATCAAACAAATTATCAAGATCAATTTTGAAATTGTTCTCACGGCTCTTGAACGTAACCTGAGTTTTCTTACAATTTTTTTTGCAACTCTCTCCAAACATGATATAAATCAACAAGTTTCTTCACGCAGTTAGGATATGCCCTTGATGGAATTCTTGTTTTTTCCCAATATATGATGCACTCCCTAATCACAAGATTTGCACTTTCACTAACAATCAGTTTAACCTCACGAATATTGTAAAATAGGACCGAGGGAATTTGTCGATTAGATGGTAATTTTGCACCATTTATTTGATATCTAGGCAAACCGATAAGGAAATTATTTTGTTTATCACTCCGTAATTCCACCGACATGTTAACGCACTAAACAATGGAGCACTACTAATCTCAAAAATCACGTATGAAATGACAAATAAAACATGCAGTTACAAGTCACAGCGCAGTACTTACGCAACTTGTATGGACAAGTTAAAATCGCAAGTCGGCACGGGTTACCGTTTATAAGTCGAACTAATATTTTTTTCTAGACAATATAGGGTTATTACTAAACTTTTAAGAAGGTACGCGTAAAAAAATATTGAACTTGAATTTTAAGGGACACCCTAATGTGTAGCCTTCAAAGATAACAAAGGACGACCATTGATTGATCGATAATATCAGTTACAACAATGGGCAGATTAAGAAGGTGGAAGAGGAGAGACTGAGAAATAGAAAGGCGAGAAATAAAGAGAATGATAAACAAAGAGAATAATGTATTGAAAGAAACAAATGATTAATTGATTAATTAACGGAGCATTGTTCTTGTACATTTACGCCTCATGAACTCCTCACTCATTTATACTTGAAAACTACTTGAGAAATATTCCATAAAGATTTTTTTTATTTTATACTTGTTTAATGTCGATTTGACTTGCTAATCAAAAGGAAGGAAAAAATCATTTCTTTAATGCAAACTCTGGTATGTTTTTATTATTTTTAAACAAAAATTAACTGAAATGGTCACGTCACGTGAATTATAAATATTTAATTTATATTATAATATTTTAATACTTAATATGTAAAATTATGTCATGTCAATTATGAAGAATGATGAAGCGTAATGTATACTCGTCCATCAAATATATCTATGTTTCAAAGTTAATTTTTATATCTCTGATTATGATTTATAAATTTATTTCAATATTTACAAGTAAGAAGAAGAACGACAGTATTATATTTATAAATGAATTATAAATAATCGGCAGTTTGTAGCTTCTACTTATGCGATACTACTGGTAATTTTAATATTTATTTAGCTTCTGTTATTATAAAACACCAAACCTATTAATATTTTATTTAATAAACTAATAAAATATTAGTAGTAACGACAGCTACGTACAGAAGGCTGCAAACATAGTCATGCTGCTATTTTAGTAAAAATAATTAAAGTACTGATCTTTAGGAAAATCAAACAAGTTTTATGCTTCTTCAAAGATAAGCAAAAATTTTTTATGACAGTCATTCCGTAATTTTTACGACTTCAATCTTTATACCAAACTATCGTCATACATTTTTCTATTATGCGCAATACCCAAAACACCAAAAAAAATAAATTGAAAATTCCCACCCATGTAAATTTTTATACATTTGAATTTTTAACGTGCCATGACTTTTTTCTAGTTTTTTAAAAAGTCTAGTTTTAATGAACGCATTCTAAGACTGCTGAAACCTTTATTTAAATTCAAAGAGCTCAAAATGCCGGTCGCACCCTGACAATGACTCTGATATCCCATCATTTAAATGCCGGACCTGAAACCTGCAGCGCTTCTCGGCACTACCCTCGGAGGCTGTACGGACCGAATGTGTGACAAGTTGAGCCCTAACCGGGGCCGAATCCCCGAGAATGCCTCTTCAGCCCTCTCCACGACAGCTGAACAAGATTGCCTTTTTCACTTTATCTCCACACGCCGCCATTTATTTTTTCCGGCTCCTACAAAAATTTATTCAACAATCACGTACGGGGCTAGTTTGAAACACTTGCAAACTTTCACAAATACTACACCCATGTTTTTTACAGTGCCGATCAACAAATATGAAAAAACCACTTGCATTAGCGATTAAAAAAAAATTCATAAAGGAAAACACCATTTAATTATATTTTTTTGAAAAATTCGCTTTAATTGTTTTTTTAATAAAATAGTGAAAATAAACACTTATTAATTTTCAATATTGAATTTTATTAAGGTCCACTCGATTCGCACAGTTTTGTATCATAGAATTCTCATCAGTGGCCTGGAATTATAACAGTTATTAACTAAATACACTATATAAACTTCTGTGTATTTTCTTTAATAAAAAAATAAGGCTCTCCGAAGATGAAATATCTTCTCTCCACGACATCGGGCAAGTGGCGATATTTTTTTTCATATTGATATTTATATGCTTGTTTTCGTCCTTCTGTAATAATTAATATTTACGACTCTACGCTGAAAAGCTGTCACATGTTTATTTGTTATATTCTCGTGTGAATGTCAAGGGTACAGTAATTTGATAATTTCTTATATAATTAGAAATAAGGGTGTTCCTATTTGTTGCATGCGAAAGCTCTTTTTTTTAGTATAATGTAAATAAAATTCTATTCTATTGGTTTCGTATTCGTTAAAATTTGATACTTTATTATGGAGAAACTGTTTTTAATTTATTTTAAAATAGTAATGACTGAAAACGGTTTCAAACCACAAACAAATAACAGGTGTTTTGGCCCGATTCTTTGACGAAAGAATAATTTAAACTATTATATAATACTTACTAATATGATTAGGCATATTTTTTCACATATTGAAAATGATTCAAAGAAACTCTCAAAAAAATATCATCGTGACTTGTGTAAGATTTGAACCTACATCTCCAAGCTTACATGGCCGGTGTACTGACCCGTGTACTAACGAGTCACCTCTGTTAATCGAGAATTTTTAACAATCATAATCTACACATGAACCGATTGTGCCCAGGCCAATCAATATTTAGTGATTTGCAAGCACTGGACTTTTAAACCAAAGTAACAAGTGAAGCGATTTTAATCCCATCTGGATAATATTTTTAAAATCTATTAAGAGCGGTGATAGCAAATTCGAGTTTTTTGACCATTTGCTTGTACCTGAAAATGGACATTAATTAAATAATAAAAAATAGATTAATATAATTTATAGTTTTTTTAATACTCTGTAAAAAAATCAACTTTCGACATAGCAAAATAAAGTGACAATTAAATTAACTAAATTACACGATTTCGCCAGGTAATGTCAATTATACGAAATAAAAAAAAATGCATGTAGAAGAAAGGATGTATCTAACTTTCTGCATTTAAATTTGTTTGATTGGTGCAGTCGATTTTTCGCAATAGGTACAAGCAAATGGTCAAAAAACTCGAATTTGCTATCACCGCTCTTAATTAAGCCAAGCGCTTAAAGTGATTAAAACGCACTTGATCCACAAAATAGACATACATCAACTTTGCATTCGGGACATGAAAAAATCTTTTTATTTATCTATCCAAATGCAAATATAACCAATCTTTACATTTTGTTACGTACATTCTGTATCAATATAGATAAAATGGAGGGGTGTGTCCGCGCTATCGCTGCATCTCATTCGCACTTCCGGAAGAGATGCGCATGCGAGCGAGAAGGATCATCGGTCAGAGTTTGCGGCTCCGCTCCCTGATTAGACTCCAGCGGCGCGCGGAACCATAAATAATAGCAATAAATGGGCTACATAATTAATTTTAGTGAGTACAGTAAAACCTCGATGTAACGGACCAATTGGGGGAGGGGGCGTTTGTTATATAAAAATAGGTTGTAAAATAAACTTAAAAAAATATTTTTTGAAAATACACTGGGTGTATTTAGATATAAATAACAAATACAAAACACAAACAAAATTGTATTTAATTGTCTTCGAACACTCGTCGTTGCAGTTTGATATCGACGCGCTTGCTTTCGGTAATCCTACTAAAGTTTTGATTCCTTTTTTTACAATTGACTGGATTTTTGTCCGTGTAATAGAGGTCCGCTATATCGAGGTTTTACTGTACACATAAATTTACATAATAAATGAAGTACGAGAAACTTTACTTATGATTTCAGTAAAATGGAAAAACACTTATTATATGCATACCTTATTTTTTTTTTTCGTTGTTTCATGTATGTAAACAATATTTTTAGTTGTTTTTTTAAAAACATATTGCAGCACAATCGCTTCGAAATGAAAACGCTTATCAATATTTGTAATTTACTCACATTATAATAATATAAAATTATATTTTTTTTCAAGTCATAAATTTTTGCATTAGAATATTTGCTATGCGTTATCATAAATGTATCGGTATTTTATTTACGATTACTCGAGAATATATAAAATAGTTTACAAATAAATCAAAGCAGTACTGCTCTGTTAAAATTTATTTAAGTACATGTGTACCGGAATATGAATTAAACATTTGATCGTACTTAAACAAGCGCACACAGATTCAATCAGATACTCTCTACGCCTAACATAATTCGTGCATGTACTTTAATTTCGATCAAACGTATGATGAAGTATTTACAAATACATATTTTATGCTTTCAATAAAATGTTATTTTTAATATTAAAATATAATGTTCTTTAATATTAAAAAAATATGTAGGATTCTAACACATCGATTGTGAGACGATTGAGATATACCATTTGGATAATAAGACTTCTTCGCATAATAGAAACGCTTTACCGGTGTAAAAGAATTTAAAATAAAATAAACAAATCTATACTCTATGTATAAAATATTAATGTTTGATTGATTTCATGTAACCCTAAAAATAGTTTTTTTGTTGCTTGTTACTATTCAACGAATATTGTTAAGGTTATTGGTTTATATTATAAAGTTCTCTGATTCTGATTTACAAAAAAAATCACCGACAGCGTGTTAATATAATAAATACGGTATTTATTTATAATCATTTTAAAAGAATCAATAATATGTAATCATAAACCAAATGCAGGTGACAATATCTGATCACTAAGCAGATTTTTTTGTTGCTATGTGAAGAAGCATATAACATATTTCTAAGCATTATAATCAATTGACATTTTTTTTAATATTCTTATCACAACAAATTTCAACACGTTTAAGATAACAGATTAGTATAATAGAAATGTGTTGTCTTGTTGATTGTTCGTTTGACACAGTTTTTACAGTGGAAAAATACTGAAGTGAATCATAGTCACTCCGTTCCACATATTTTATAAACTGTTGTGATCACTTTGTGTTTATGTATTTTTTTATGGTTATTTTTGCATTGATTTAATAATACACCGTTTGTTTTTCTAACCCACAAAGAATCTTTTATGAGATAAATAGTAATTAATCCAAAGATAGTAAAACATAAAAATGCTTATTACTTCAAGCTGAAATTGTAAAAGAAACAATGCACATCTGTCGTGTCTCACACAAATATTACAGACTTTTTTTCTGATACTTGACGTAATTTATTAATAACACAATTTATAATACAAAATACCACTGTAAAAATATACGGAAAGTGTTACATTGCCATTTATCTTTAACATAACTCTAAAAAACACTTTGTTTTAGGTGTTTCAGTACTATATGATTTTTTTAAATCTATTTAGTATATATCTGTGTCATTAATTGCTGTTTTTAATTTAGAAACTAGTTTTTAAGACTTCCAACGATTTACAACAAATTTGAAGAGAGAAGTTGTAAATTACGTTTTATAATTATTGAAATATCTCGAGTCTGCAATACATCCCCGTTCATCACTTCTTACAAACTTTGCCAGAAATCCACTCAGCAGATGAACTTCTTTAACTGTGTTAACATCGAAGTTACTTCCCCCGTGATGTTTAAACTCAACGAAATTAACAGGGTCGTATCATGTAACTGAGATATCCTTTTAAAGAAAGTGCCGGCGGCGATTGTGTATTCAAGTACCCACGGGTTATACTAATCGTGTCTAATACACGTTTAAAGAAAAGCGATTTACAATTGAAAATATACATAATGAGTAGTGATTTCATTTTTTTTTTTTATTAAAAACCAATCTGATTTTATTTTCAAAAATAATGATGAACAATGAAGGACATCTTCTTGAAAATGGGATTAGAATACCTATGAATACACAAACATATTCAATTACTTTTATATTTAACGATATCATAAATTTTGCTTCTTGTTATTTGCATCTTTTTAGGCAATGATCCCAAAACTATAAAATAAAAAATTAACTTTGAGTATTAAGTAAGTAAGAGAACCCTCAAAAAATTCAATTTCGTAAAATAGTTATTAACTTTAAATATTAAGCCGTTAAGTGAGTATTGAAAGAAATAATATAAAAATGCAATGCAGAATTATGATGCAATGTTTTTTTAGATAAAAAATTATTCCCAGAAAAGATATCATAACTATATATTTACAATTGACATAACATCTTATTATCTAAACTTAGTCATCATGATATTAAGAATCATACTGCTCCGGCGGTCGCAGATAAAACGTATTAAAAATTTTAAGTAAATATAGAAAGTTCTCAGGAGTCTCAGTGATATTTTTGATAAGAAAATGTGCCATGCTTTAAAACTTACTTGTGACCCGTTCAATCGCCTGGGTTTTATTATATGTTTTATTTATAAGATTTTTTAAGCATTTAAATCGAATTTGATTACGACGTAGCTATTCTGTCATTAAACCGTGAATTATCGAGGTCTGCTTTAGTGAAAAACCTTGCCTAACAAATTAATGTGCACCTCATTGAATATACGCAAATGTTACTTACGTATGCTGAAGTTTTAAATAGAGTTTTCAATGCGGTTACAAGGAATCTTAATTGGTTTAAAGTGAGCCTCCTAAGCTGTAAAGCCGGAGCAAAAGGGGCAAAACCTTCTTCTTGCAAGTCTGTTTTAAAATAAAGGTTGGTTTATATGATTTAAAAATAATTAACGAATTTTATCCTAAGGCTGTAATTCGTTATGGCTGTTTGCTTTACAGTAAAAAATATTTTATTTAATAAAAAGCCTATTAAATAATACTAACGAAACTAATGTATAAACATAAATATATTCTCATTGAAAAAATAATCTATCTAGGTCATTTATTTTTTGTCACTCCGGCCTCTATATGGGTGGCCTTGGTTGATGTTGCTGTCGAGGTAGATTATTTGGTGCACTCTGCCGCGAATTTTCAATGACTACTTCTGTATTTACTTTACGATAAGTTTTGACTATACGAAAAATACTATAAAAACATAATAGTGATCGTATGGAAAAAAAAAACATAATTGTCGAGTTTACATTAAAAATATGAAACGCAAAAAAATGTCTGCTATTTTTTGAAATGTGTGCATTCGTGTACACAATACACAATTTATGTTTTGTATATTTTGATCTTTGGACATTTATTTTGAATAAATATTATGCAACAATACTTATAAATATGCACGCTTGCTAGATTATCGGTTTGGGTGTCAATTGTTAGAAAGAGTTTGCATACTACTCAATTGTTCAAAATAAATTAAATTTGTTTTGAAGTGTACATATTTAATATCACAAGTTTAGAATTGTTCATATGTTATAATATTTACGTTAGTGTTAGCTTTAAAAACCGTCAAAACTTTGTTTGATAAGAAGAGGACAGAACTTAACAATCACATTAATTAGTAAATTGCAAATATATAACCAAAACGTTCACTTGATCAGATTGATGTTTAAAATAATAAAATATATATTATTTCGGTTCGGATATAACAGTTCTCATGTTTGAAATATTATTCAATAAAGTTTATCATTCTTTGATTCGCTGCCGACGGAGTTCACCGCAAAGCGCCAAAATGATAAAAACAAAAAGTAAAAATATTACTTTTATCACAAACACTGACGACGAAAACGCAGACTGAACAAATACGCAAAAAAAACCGACATTTCTTCAATAACAGAATGTTGGCAATATTCACGAGAGAGAGGAGAATTAAAAATAAACAAAGTGAACACGTGCGTAAATATAACAAACGCATATAGCTCGGATTAAAAGTAAAGAAGTCGTATTAAAAGCATATTTAAATTCTGATAAAAGTTGATAGTAACTTCGTTATCTCGCAGTCTTATCGAATCGGATTGGCAGTCAACAATAGAACGCAGTGTTTATAACAAAGCGGAACACAGCACAAGTTTAAAAAGTCAAACAATATTCACTTAGTATCAAAAACGGTGTGATATGGCTTACCTGAATACGCGTGCATTTATCGAAAGTACTGCAAAAACTTCAAAATTGCATACCGAATTCACTTCCGAAACTTGCTTACAATATTGACATTGACAGTCTGCATTGAAACCGCGCGGATGTGAGTAATTTTATACGAAAATATATAGTTTTTATTTCCGCAGCGATCGGTGCAAGTTTCGTGTAACGTTTCATTTATAATAGACGCGAGGAGGCTTTTATTTACAGGAGACGCCTCGAAGACACGCCGCCCCGCTCGAGAAGCATTTGACGTGTCGCGGCTAGTGTCGCCTCTCCCGGCGCGCGGCGCTGGCGGCCGGCGTGGCGCGCGTGGCGTGGCGGGCGTGGCGCGCGTGCGTGGCGGCCCCGGCCACGCGCGTGCGTCGCGACGCCCCAAGGCACTCTTATGTCATCGCTGCCAGAGCCGCATGCCTAAACCCTGCTCCCTCTGCAAAAACCCAATGTCCTGGATGATCGATACCCCCGCGATGCTGCATCCACTATTTGCTCACTGCCCTCGAACAACGCGGAGTTTTTAGGTTATGTCGGTATTCGCTATCGCACCGTTTCCGAAACTGCGTAATCAGGTTTTTGTTCTCTCCCCAAAAAGACTACTGGATAATCAATATTCTTGCGATACTGCATCTACTCCCTGTTGTTTTGTTCGCTTATTATATTGTTAACCTTGACACGGCGTGTAGTTTTAGGTTATGTCAGAATTCGCCATCGCATTGTTTCCGAAACTGCGTAATCGGGTTTTTTTTCTAGACTGCTTGATAATCAATATTCCTGCGATACTGCATCTACTCCCTGTTGTTTTGTTCGCTTATTATATTGTTAACCTTGACACAGCGTGTAGTTTTAGGTTATGTCAGAGTTCGCCATCGCATTGTTTCCGAAACTGCGTAACTGGGTTTTTTTTCTACACTGCTTGATAATCGATATTCCTGCGATACTGCATCTACTCCCTGTTGTTTTGTTCGCTTATTATATTGTTAACCTTGACACAGCGTGTAGTTTTAGGTTATGTCAGAGTTCGCCATCGCATTGTTTCCGAAACTGCGTAACTGGGTTTTTTTTCTACACTGCTTGATAATCGATATTCCTGCGATACTGCATCTACTCCCTGTTGTTTTGTTCGCTTATTATATTGTTAACCTTGACACAGCGTGTAGTTTTAGGTTATGTCAGAGTTCGCCATCGCATTGTTTCCGAAACTGCGTAACTGGGTTTTTTTTCTACACTGCTTGATAATCGATATTCCTGCGATACTGCATCTACTCCCTGTTGTTTTGTTCGCTTATTATATTGTTAACCTTGACACAGCGTGTAGTTTTAGGTTATGTCAGAGTTCGCCATCGCATTGTTTCCGAAACTGCGTAACTGGGTTTTTTTTCTACACTGCTTGATAATCGATATTCCTGCGATACTGCATCTACTCCCTGTTGTTTTGTTCGTTTATTATCTTGTTAACCTTGACACGGCTCGGAGTTTTAGGTTATGTCGGGATTCGCCATCGCACCGTTTTCGAAACTGCGTAATCGGGTTTTTGTTCTCCCTACAAAAGACTGCTGGATAATCAATATTCCTGCAATATTGCATCTACTCTCTGTTATTTTTTTCGCTTATTATATTGTTAACCTTGACACAACGCGAAGTTTTAGGTTATGTTAAAATTTGCTAACACATTGTTTCCCAACCTGCGAATTACGAATATTTTTTTCTGAAAAAGTGCAATAACGCTGTGTAATCAATATAAATCTTGTATAAAATACTTTTTATTTTATTTCAAACACACACACACACACACATATATTTATATATTTGAATAACACAAACTCATTTTCAACAAATAGTCTTATGTAAATAACATTTTTATTATATTTATATATATTTAGTTTCTTAAAAAACTTTTAATGTACAGTAAGAAAATCAAATTATCCTTATTATAAACCATTATTTTATAGGTGAAAGACATCACAACTTATAAAGTCTTTAGCTACGCTTCTTTGCTAAGAAACACAGCAGACTTAAGACAATGGGGCTTGTGTTAGATTTGCATCTTTTTATATAGATAAAATGTAATCACAAAATATAGGCAACTCCAAAAATTAATTTAAAACTCTAGCTGCTTTTCTCGAATTAAAAATTCACACCGCAATGTCGATAAGCTATCGTGCTAACCGCTGGACCACAAAACTTTTCTGTCTCTTTCGCTCTGTTATTTTCTTTCATTAGTTTATCACTGACCTTGAATTGCTCCCCCTCGCGCTATACCAGGATTCGTTATGTCACCATTTCCCAAACTGCGTAATGGGGTTATTTTTCTCTCCATAAAGGTCATCGTCCTCAGAATGGGAGAACAAGTCGATGTTCTTCTGATGCTGCAGTTGCTTTGTTTTTTTGTTCAGATAAATCATTTTTTGAAACAAAGGATTTGTGACGCTGCGAAACATGAAAGAAACTTCTGCGGGTATCGATTTATTCAACATTTTAGAAAAAAATTCGGGAACAACTCGCAAAAATAAATTTCAAAGTTACCCAAAATCATCATATTTCAAATAACAAATTACTAGAATTTTACAATTATTTATGGTTGAGAGCGCTTTTACATTTCAAGGGATTCTTCATTCGCTTACAATGTTTACAATCTCAAAGCTGTTAAAATATAAATTAATACAAATCAAATTAATCTGACGCAGCAATATATTTTTCTTTTGTAAAAATATATACTTTATACTTGATATCGTTTGATTTCAAATCTTTTTATAATTATTAAATATATATTTTTTTTAAATATTTATAGTGTTTATGCTGTTTTATAATAAAATTGCATAATTTATTTGAAAAAGGTTTAATAACGATGCTTTAATGTAGATCATTTTTAATGAACCATAATGTACTTAACACCAATTGTATTTTTTAAAAATATATTCAATATTAATGCAATGTGTGTATGAAGCTATCATCGTTTTTTAAAGGTACATAATAAAGGTTTTAAGAGAATATATCGAGCACGCTGAAATATTTATTCGTGAATAATGATAATAGAAAATTCGATACATCCACAATGTGGTAAGTGGTTGTACAGCATACTTTTGTACTGCCAAACACAACACACTTTCCAACCCGACATAAGGCCCTCGCATCCTTCACATCCTCTTGAAAGTATTTCCAAGGATAATCCACTCACAGCAGGTAAATATTTTCCCACAGAGCCCATAAAAATATCATACCACTTCACAGAAAATTTTACCCGCAAAATGGGCGCCAAGTTCCCCACTTAGCCACTAATTCAAAGCAGGCGCCTTTTTGTCGGTATTAATAAAACATAAATACCGAGGAAATGGCGACCGGCATAGTTCGGGGCACAAGCGGCGGACCTGATTCGCCATTTTGCGGCCGGGACTACGGCATGGGAGCCATGTTTTTATTTTACTTGAATTGAATATGGTCTATAAAATATCTATAAATTCCATTGAAGAGAAAATTATTTACCGTTGATTGTTTTTTTTTTTTTTGGGTATGACACGTGCATAAATGATACATATTTTATTATATAATTAATTATATTTTCAGTTACAGGAAAATGCTACAGTAACCTTGAGTTGTGCATTAAACAAAGCTTAAAAAACGTTTCAGAAATTTACAAAATATATATTTGATAAAAGTTTATAAACGATACGTTGAATTAAATGTAGTTAAACGATTTTTTTTTCTTTATTTGTATAAATACAACACATTTTTAAATAAGTACAAATCATTGATTATGAAAAAATTGAAATGGGTAGTTTAGTATGTACAAGTCTAATGACCAGAAGGTTGATTAATGTTCCAAGTTAAACGTAACACTTTTTCGTTATTCCACACAACCGAGACATTAGTGAGATAGGCAATGAACAGAAGGTGATTGCCCTGACATGAAAGCCGTATCGATTACGGTATAAAACTTTTCCCACCTGCAAGAATTACCTGAAGCGTGTCACACGTCAGTACAACACGGCACTGAAATAGAATCAAAGTTATTTTATTTCACTTAGAAGTATTGTGAAAAAAAAAAAAAATAATTTATGCAATTATACAGTTGGAGTGCTACAATAGCACAACTACAAATTCAGCACCCTAGCAATTAAATAGCCCTGTTACCCCATAAACTGCTCAGTAATAAAACATAATGCGCCTTGTTGACAATAATACATATTATATAGTGGTTTCATTACTTCATAAACAAACATTAATTTAAACAATTTGTGAGCATAAAATATGATTTTTGTGGATATTAATGAATTATGCAATGTGAATATTTTCAAGAATTTATGATGCAGATTTATATTTACATACATATTATAAATTCAACGTCCCTAAACAAATAAATATTGCAGAGTAAGCTAGTGTGATTTTTTTCTCTTTGTACGTTTAAACGTCTTCAACAACTCAAATGTACTAAGTTTTTTTGAAAAATAGCAGTTTTAACTATGTACAGTAATACGAGTTGACAAATATTATCAATAGGCATGACGAAAGATTTTCAAATCCTCTTCCATAATGGGGGTACACGTTTACTATTTACGAAAAAAACTTTATTTCGTTAAAAAACTTGAGTTTAACGAAGTTTAAAGCCATTTTTATAATATTTTTTCAAAAGTGCGCGAAAACGCTCGCTAGTGTCATCGCGTCCGCTCTGACGTCACACCACCTGTCGACTATCATTGTTAACTGACATGTCATTGTGTTTGCATTGAAGACAGTAAACGAAATTCGTATAAATGAATTCCAAATTCTATAAGTGGTGTGCAGTACCTCAGTGTACGAACACTTCGATAGTAACACCCAACAAGCTGTTTATATATGTTCCAAATAAGAAAATTATAAGATATAAGTGGTTTAAGCTCGCACGGCGAAACACGAAAAACGTAGTCACGAATTCATCAATTTATTTCTGTGAAGACCACAAAATGTTAAAATCACATGACTGTCTTAACTTAAGTTTGGTTAAAGTTATTGATGATGTGATAACTATAGCTTGTGGTTTGGTTAATATACAAGATTCTCTTATTAAATAAAACACATGAAATTTTTGCCTTTTTAATTTCTATTTTATACTTTTATATAATAACGGGTAAACATGGGATTTCCAAAACATTATTACACTTTCAAGAAAGCCTGACATATATTGATCATTATAAGATATAAATAAAATTTCAACATCTTGACTAGTGGAAAAATTTGGGTCTGCAACGCAAAAGTAACAATTTTTAAGACCACTAAGATACATTTGCATTTGTATCTGGGCAAAGCATTTCTTGGTGGGTTTTCCATCTTTTATATACTGGAGATATGTTTTGTCGCTCATGGGACATTTTATCTCCACAATACTATCTCCACATATTCCATCAGGGGAACCTGCTAACATTGGATGTTTTTGCGATATGAAAAGTCCAGCACTCGTGATTTTTTTCCCTAGTTTCTTGCTAATTACTTGTTTTACTTTATTTTCTAAAAATCTTCCTCGTTTCATTGCTGGTGTGTCTGGTATCTTCCCCCCCATGATAGTAGAAATCAGAGTCCCATCAGCGGTCTGGCACCGACTCACTTCGTAAGCTCTAGAAGCTGTTACCCTGCCGTACCTCAGTTCATACCAAAGGTTATTGTTGAACTGGTCCCTGGTTAAATTTTCAATATTTTTGATAAGTCCTACTGTCAAACTCACTTTACTTAAAAATAAGTCACAGCACTCTTCTTTATATGTAAGCACAAGTTGGTGCATTGAGACACTACGTAGTTTATCACTATTACAATCATGATGATACACTAATAGCTCGCAGTTGTTTAAATTCCTTGTTTTTACTTCTTCTAAAAAAATTTCAAGACCTGCAGAGTTAGAAGGCAGTATAGGGCTACCATTAGATACATCTTTTGCAGATTTGAATTTCAAGGTAGTGCCAACTCTTGATAACTTCGATTTCTGCCAGTAACATAAAACTTCAGTGCAAGAAGGTTCTTCGCTTCGTCTATGGACCCACGTAAGCAGCGCTGCGGCATGCTTACATCCGCCCTGGGCAGCAACACAATCATGGCATTGGATTGATATTACCCTTTCTTCATATTCATCAACCATCAATGTTACAGCATATAATTTTGCATGGACTTTATGCTCTGGGCAAATCTTGCATTTTACTACACAGATGTTTCCTTCCCGTTTTAGTTCTACGTAACTGATTGCATCATCCCCATATGATGGTCTTGAAGACCTGAAAGAAATGAAATTAATTATAATAAATACATACACACTGCCTTGGTGATTATCAGATATTAGGTGTCTACCAAATAAGTGAAGTGCTTCGTAAAGGCTAGTTCGGACTAGACTAATAATTTAGTTGAGTAGAGAGTAATTTAATTAAAATAAACTCCTATGAGTTCAAACGAGTTTAATTTTTACTAAGTTGATTGTATCTAGTGCTAAAGATAAATATAAACAAAATGTACTTACAAGGAAATTTTGACGTTTCGGAACTCGGGTGAGCAAAATTCTTTATCAGTTATAAAGAAATCTCTCACCATCGATGAATCAATCCTGGGCAAATTTGAGCTGTTTGCTTTAACAAAGCCTGATTCCATTGTTAGAGAGTAAATAATACGGTCACAATAAAACAGCGAAGTTTGTTTGCAAGATTAACACACTTTAGACTTTTAAAAAAGCAATCCAAATGCGTATACGGTCACAACAAAACACAGCGAAGTTTGTTTGCAAGATTAGCACACTTGAGATTATTAAAAAATCAATCCAAATTCGCAAGCAATACGGAGGTCACAACAAAACACAGTGAAGTTTGAATACCATAGAGTTGCTTACGGTGGTATGACGTCATGCGCTGTGATTGGTGTTTCAGTCAAAATGGCCGATTGCAGTATTTTAACCTTTTAATTTGTTGAAAATCTTATTAATCTTAGATTTTTAAATAAAACTAAATCAGTTTTTTGAATCCTTTTAATATGTATTTTCCCTTAAAATAATTATTTCTTTGATTCTTTGATACTGTCGTCATGCCTATTATATCCAGTTTTTGTACAGTGCGAATAGTCTACAAGCTTTAAACGCTATTGTTACTTGCTATACGTTGGATATCCGTAGTATGATTTGTAGACTAAAAGCTCAAGTATAACATGTGACAGAGATAAAGCCAAAATCATAACATCGTTGTGATTAAAAAACATTCTTTTAATTTACAATCTTTGAGATAAAGTAGTGTTCAAGTATAAAAAACATTCTTAAATCCTAATAATAATAATCAATCTAAGTTTGTAATGGCGGATCCGAATTTTTATGTAATAGTCTCTATATATTGCCATCTTACCCTTCATTCCTGGTAATATTTCCATAAATCCCACCATTATCCTGACCCGGTCAAATAATCTGTTTGAAATCCCACATAAGCCATAGAATTACGGTCCAAACTTATAACTTTCCTTATCAAATTTTCAAATTCAATATATTAAATTGATATAAATCATCGAAATATAATTTTTTTTCTTAAAAAAATATCATTTTAACTGCCATGCGACCACGTTATAGTAAAAAAGTCTATTATTCCAATTATGAATTATTTATATTTTTTCTTATATATATAAAAGTATTCGCTTTGTGTTTTTTTCAGGATTTCTGTGGCCTGCTAAATAATTATGTACGTTCCCTTGCCAAAAAATTATACCCTGGCAATATTAAAAAATGAGCTCCG
This sequence comes from Atopsyche davidsoni, assembly GCA_022113835.1. Taxonomy (NCBI): domain Eukaryota; kingdom Metazoa; phylum Arthropoda; class Insecta; order Trichoptera; family Hydrobiosidae; genus Atopsyche; species Atopsyche davidsoni. The sequence goes on along the minus strand of JAILWY010000009.1, from coordinate 16,786,318 downwards.
ATGGTATATCTGTAAAATTAGGTAATATATTACAATGTTTGTTCGTATATTTTTTTACTTCCTGAATAATTTTTACATCTACCATTACTTGCGTATTCACGAAATACCAAATATTCTTCCCCACTAAAGAAAAGCTAACAAACGCGACTATCAAAAGTTACCCACAACTATATAATCTATATCAAATATCGTTATCCTGTATACACTCTGTCCGCACATACATATTTTACAAATAATTAAATAAATAATTTCATAAACAATAATAGAATTGCCGAATGAATAAAATTAGAAATTTCAAACAGTTTTGTTTGTGAACATTTTCACTTTTAAAAGCGCTAAAGCATAATAAAACTAATAGTCTGTCATAGATAGATAGGATTATATCTATATATAAAAGTTAAAAAATTCAGCGACCTCCCTCTTTTGGGAGCTTCATCAGAGCCTATGGGGGTGCTGCCATTCCTCTCGGAATCCATGGGAATTGAGCGATAAATTTCAGCAGGGCCATCAAGTTTGTACAATTAGTGCGGCTTTTATAGAATATCGCATAAAATAATGTTAAAAAGACAATAAAGTTGCCAGCGGCAGTCGTTATTGTTCTGCTGGTATTATTTACAACCCTTAGTGAAAGCGTTTTTGCTATTAACCCTTTGTGTGCGGATGTTATTATGGAAGCGTGATTCGCTTGATAATTATTTTATACTTCGCAACGACAAACATTTAGATTATTGTATTCATCCGGAATCTCCCTTAAAACTTGCTAAGAATATGCCAGTAAAGTAACCCGTGGTATTAAGTTGCTTCATAAATTTTGCCGCCTGTTAAAGAAGTGTTTAAAATATCATATAATATTTAAAAGTAAATAATTTTTTAATTCTTTCTTATTTATTTAAAGTGTACAATTATTATTCAATATAATAAAAAAGTAATCATGGCTCTTTTTAGAGGAAAAAAATTACTACACCATTCATAGAAAAAAAAAATCCCATGCAATTATACGGCTGTGAATTCAAATTAGTTAATTATTGTTTACAAAATATATAGAATATACTACATTGAAAAGATATATATATCACATACATATTGCGTTTAATGTTAAATTGTAATAATTATGCTTAAGGATACACAAGCAAGCTAGAATTATGTTTATCTCAAAAATATATATTTAAACCTTTTTATAGTATAACGCGTGATTTTATCTTTTTCTTAAAAAAAAAATCTGTTATAGTAATATTAGAATAATAAATAAACTTATATGTTAAAATCTTTTGCAAATATTTTTTCTTTAAAACTCATTAATAAAACCCTTCGGTTTGTTTTTCACGTGATTGTTCTTGTAAACTTTTCTTCTGACATTTTCTATCTTGGAAAAAGTTTAGATATTTATTTTTCTGCCATAATGTTTGACAATGACAGTGACACATCTAAGTGTCTTCATTCATCATCTTTGACATCCACTCTCCTATGAGGGACAGCTACTTCTCGATATGCAGGGATCCCAAACACCACCGACACAACGACCTCACAACTTTGATCTCACAAAGAAAATATATTGACAGCATTTGAAACTGATTTGAGATGAAAATATTATTTTTGGTTTACATATGCAAATATGGTTGAAAAAAGTCGCGATTCACATTCGTTATAGATAATCGATCAAATATAGTTACTAACAAAACGATTGGCCTTAATTTATAGGAACTCATGAAGAATCGATTCAAAATATTTAGGAGTGCGATGCAAAGATGACTGAAACAGAATAAAATCAATTAAAATGCAAGGGAGTAACTAATTTACCTAACATTTATTTTTCAGCGACATTGGCATGTATAAAGTAAACTGTGAATACAAAATAATTTAATAATTGATGAACGAAATGTGATCGAATAATAAAATATGCAGTCCTAATATAAGCTCAGTGTTCTTACTTTGTATCTTTATAAAAAAATATCCTGTATTTCTTTTGAACATAAAATATTAATGTGAGCAAGATATTTCACCGTTGAACCTTAAGCAGAAGTAATATACAACATTTCTCAAAAAAAGTATATTTTGAAATACATCTGTATGAACCTAAGTATATCGTTTTTAATAAAAAAACAAACATTTTTTTATGTCCTGCAATAAATCTAAGTCATATAATCACACCGTGTACGCTTACACGTCACGCCGTCATATTTTTCTCAGCCATAATTCACGCCAACGGAAAGAACACAAAGCATTAAAAGCGTCAAAGGGTTAAGCCATAGGAAAACGCCAACAGACTCGAAATAAAATCACGGAGGTAGGTTTCAGGGAGGGCACAGCGGAGGGCATGTTTTTGTGGCAATAAATTTGAGTGTCCCGAGGCTTATAGTTGACCTACATATATATATATATATATACCCAGTGCAGGCTTCGTTCGCGATGCTGCTGGGGTAGGAACGCCAGATGGTGCGAAAATGAAAGAATATCTCCTCGATTTCAATTTCTATGTTTCTAAATCGTTTGTCGCATTGTATGCACATATTCACTTGTTGTTATCTTTTTATTTATTTTGCGTATTTTGAATTTTGAGTTTCGTTTTGGTCGCACTTATTATGAATCTATTTTACGTGGATTATTTCAATATATAAATGTATATGTATATATGTATATTCACTCTTCAAACAAACATATTATTCAAGGAAGGAAAAATGATTTCTCTCAAGATAATATTTATTTTATGCTTTATAAAACTTTGGCTCTAAGCTAATTGTTTATTATTGTTTCCCAAGACAATGGTCAAGGTCATTTGCATTATATATAAATAGAAGACCTAACATCAATACAATTTATTACAAGCGATTATGAGGGTTGTGCATATTTTTGCTTTATTTAAAGCTAATTTCAATATACCAAATTTACTTTACAACTATAGCTTTAACAGAAAACAGTATTTTTTACAGTAAGTTCAAGAAATTTAGGCAATTTTACTGAATAAACACAGTCCACGTGTCAAGTAACTCGCCTGTAGAGATTCGCCTGAAATCTCCACGAGGGTAGACATTTACTGCGGACAAACAAGCTCGAAAAGGCACGCCTCCTTCAAAAGTGAACAGTCTCGCTTATGACTGCTGGCAAGACAATGGTTATGACTACTGGCAAGAGCACTCGCATTCATGGTTCAACAATCCCAATGGCATATTGTAGTAAATTATGATTTTCTGTGAACTTCACACATAGGTTCAACTTGACATATAATAACCAAAAACTCAAAACAATAAAAATATTTATATATTATTCGTTTATATCAGGTTTTATGTGAAGGATATAGCAGCATATTAAAATTAAAAAATAAACTATACACAGATCTAGACCCGTTTCAAAACTTTTATAAGCATAATTGGCTTGTTGTTGAGGGACAAGGCATTTGCATGGTGAAGATCCATTAATATAATGAAATAAGTAAACTTTTTATTTATATCTTCACATTGAGTTTATTTTATTATTTGCATTACTAGTTTCGACCTTATAACCAGGTCATCATCAGATGCACGATGTTAGCGTTGTTGCATTCAAGTTATAAGGAATCGGTTTTCGAAATATTATTGTTATTTCTTTGTCCATAGAAAATAAAATTAATTGATTATTTTATATCACAAGTTTTTTTGTGATTTGCATCAAGCCAGAAAATTTCAATTTTGTTTAGTCGTTTGCTTATCTATATATATACGCATGCATCCTGTTTATAAACAAGGTTTAAAGACCCTTTTATCTGAGCGTAGATGTCTCCCGCATACAAAGTTTGTATAAAAAAGAAATAAAGGCCAAAACAGATTTTGAAGTCTCGTGCTACGAGAGCAAACAATAATAAACAGTAACGTCATTAAAATATTCAATATGTTTGGCAGAAAGTGTTTGTTGGAATTTTTTTTATAATAAAATAAAATAAAAAATATACATATTAAACAAAGCATCTGCGTGTTTTTTGCGTATTTTTTATCTGTCATACGCAGTTTCCTTAATATGTAGTCGCCCTGTGCGAGTTTCGGTCCCGGGGGATGGTACTGCAGTAATAAAATAAATATCTTTCACCGACTTCTCGAATTAGGGAAGTTTTTGCCGTTTCTCTTCCTGCACGTTCTTTACTCTAAGCGATCTATAATTTCTAAGAAGTTTTAACAGAAAAAAACTACACGGAGGTCACGAGTAGAGTGCTTGGCTCATTTGACTTGGGAAATGAAAATCTGGCTCTCTTGTGTTTCTGTCTTAGGCTTAGGGGATGTTCCTTCTTATTTATATATTGTTGCGGAGTAATATCAATAATGCTTTGGCTCTGACTTTTATTTATTGTTTTAGTAAATTCTAAGTCAAATATCATTTATTGGACTTTTCTACAGTATTACAAAGTATCTGAAAATTAGACCTGAAGTGATTTTAGAGTGAATTCTTATTTCATATAACTGTATATATGCTGTGTAAATAATTTTACTGCTTTTAGAATAAATAGCATGTCTTAATTTATTTTCAATGTTATTAAATACTAACATTAAAATTACAATAATACTCAGCGTACATTTTTAAAACTCTTAGAATCTCGCTGTGAAAATCTTTAAGGTATAATTTTAATATGCGTATGTTTTGTTTTGAAGCACATACAATATAGTATCAGTAACACTAAATTTTTAAACTTTTTTGCTGTATCTACAAATGGTTTTTATCACCAAAGAATGATCTTGATATTAATGTAAACATTCATTTTGAACATTGCATACAGGTTACTGGGTTTGGTTGTTTACTTAATTATTTTGAAAGAAGTTTTGAAACACCATTTTACCAATATATTAGCTTTAAAATAAAAGTTACGAGGTACACATTTTTCAGTTTTGAAATATTTGTTATTTTGAAATGTACGGAGTTTTGTTCATTCATAACGTGTATGAATAAATTAATTTTGCAAAGGAAAATGTTTAATCACTTCTATCCTTTCAAGTCAGTAATAATTAAGCACGTTACATGATTCATTATATTGAAATTCACAAACTGTGCATAGAATTAAAACAAGCGCACAGATAATTCTCCGTTAATCCTCAGCCCAAAAATAACCCTGACAATAACATTTGGCGACAGGGGATCCGCGGGGGCTGTTTTCATTAGGGGTGTAACTGTTATGTTTGTGTAGAAACCACGCTGAATACAGATTGCGCGACCTTTATGAATATTAGATATCCATTAAGGACTAATGGTTTGGCGGAGGACCACTCGCTGATGGGGACTTCCATGGAACAAAAAACCAAATGACCATCTGTCGAGAGAACTTCTGGCGCGATTACCGACACTGAGACAAAATGTATACAACAATGTTTTATGGGTGATAATATTTAATTGCATGCAGATAATCTACATATATATTTTTCATTTTTATGTAGAACTTCAAAATACAAGTTTTTTAAATCTAACAACATCCTTGCTGGACTAAAATTATCATAAAGTAATTTTTTTTACGCTTTAAAAAAATGCTGCTGTGAAAGTAAACACTGCTTACTTTTGAGGGGATATATGTATACAAAAAAATATATAATGCAAGAAAAAGCAAATCTTTTGCAGATTTTCATTTAAAATTTTCTCAACCAATGTTTTTTTTTGTATAAATAAAAGAAAACACCGGTTGTTTTCCGGCAGAAAAATCTTGATTTACATATGCCGGGGTCTAGAAATCTCGCAGTGTTGTAAATAAAATTGGGAATATAAAATTGAAGTTGGTTTTTTATTTCATTTGCGGCACCAGCGTCGAAACCTGCCAAAGCTCTGTCCCAAGAGATCAATGTAAAAAATACTTTATGTGGCCGTTTATTTCGGGTGAAGGGTTTTGTTGTCTCGCAGCTTACAGCGTCTCCTCTCCCCCGCGGGGCTTCCGGCCTACTGAAAGGTGCTCCTGAAAAAATGTTACACCATAAAAGCAAATAATAGTTTTTCAAATAAGTAGTTTCAAAGAAAAATACTAAAATACGCATTTTTATATGAATTAGCATCAGCATAAACTTACATTTTTTTTTTTTTTTGTCGTAAAACTGACGTTAAAATATTGACATGTAAAAACAATGCTTAAAACTTTTGGCATATTTTTTTTAGTATTATTTTTGTGATATTAAAATTTTTATTGAATTAAAAAAGTAAGTTAAATCAGACTATTTACAAGGAAATTTGTGAATTTCATAAAGTTTCGTAAGTTCCAAATATATAATATTTTTATTTAAATTATACAAAATTATTACATTACAATATTTGTTTAAATGACTATAAAATGTTAATCATGTCTTTCACCATAAACTGTTTTCATCAAGTAGTGAAAAGTATATACATAGCATGCTTACATAAATTCCCTTTCACTTAAAACCTCAACAGCCCTGAAATAATATAGAACCTTTAACTTTAATATTCAATAATATTATAACGTCTTTCAAATGAAGCAAGCTTCCTTAGACGCTATCGCGCCACCATAAAAATAGACATATAATGTTATATCATATTTGATGCCTACATAAAAAAAATAAATAAGCATCGTTAATGTTTCAGAATGATTCAATTTCATAGAGCCGTGCTTTCAAAAGTTTTATGTTAACGTCCAATTCACTGAAATCTCATTCATTAATACTTAAACACCGTAAAGTCGTAAAACCTTATTTAAACTCTTGGTTTTCAGAATATCAAGTAATATCTTACCTGACATTAAATAGAATGAATAGTCAAAATGTCTTTCACAGACAGATGAAAATTTTACCAGCACTGTTTAATTCGTGTGTAGTAAAATTTTAAACGTAAAATGTGAAAATTAACAAGATTTAAGCCTTGTTGCATGTTTAATGTTTTCCATAAACATTTTTATTTGTTTATAAGTGCTTTAACATTACAACAGATCAAAAAATTCAATAAAAAATTATATCAATGTTTTTTTTTAACCATTCTCAATTCATAGAAGTATAATTATTCTATAGGTTGACTTGTAGCTACTTTTATTTGTATATACAAATAAATTACTTGTGCAAACTTCACGAGAAGAGAACGCGTAAACTAAGAATTCAGATTATCTGAATAAGCAATCCATTTTTATAATAAATAAGGTAGATAAGCAGTAAAACAAGCTATTCTTCCAGTAATTAGACGCAGCCGTGGCTTAAGCCTGCTGTTTCCATCTTGAGTATTTACCTTGTACACTCCTACCCAAAAAGGTTTTATTTTTAATAGGATTATTCCTTCGCGTTGTACCTGGAAACGATTTACAATTTATATGAAATTTAAAAAGCCTTGTTTTGTTCAGATTAAATACAAGACTTTATTCAAGATATTCAACTGTGAATTTCAACAGTAATCTCTAATGCTATTCTATACAAGAATCAATCAGGTAATACTGCAATGTCAACATTATTTTATGCGAAAAATCCCAGTGAACCATTTTTTTAGAATGGGATATTCTTAATGAGATATTTTATTCTTCCCTTTGAGCCTGGAGAAAGATTTTATTTTCATTAAAAAAAATTTAGGTGTTGTTTATATGGTTTCGGCGTTAAAATGAAAATGTCACTTGTGCGTGCTGAGCACTGTGCTCATAGGAAGCTGGCGACGTGCGCCTGCGACAGACGAGCTGTGCATGGTTTCCATGACCTGATGCTGCATCACGAGCCAGGAACTGCCGGTGAGGGGCCCGGTAGGCATTAGCCACTTGCTGACAGAGGAAGAGGGGCATTACAGCCGACCTTGGCGTGACACCGCCGCCGGAAGATCAGCACCGAGCTGGTGCAATTAGAGCAGCACAGAGTCGACAGCGTTGCCCAGCGGCATAGCTCGGCTTGTGTATAGACCATAGGCTCCCAAAATATTTTGTCCTGTAGACCCCTTGTCGAGTTTTCCTGTTTTTCGTAGACGATTTCTAATATTGATTTTTTACAAATTCATCAACTTTAACATATTTTTGACATCTTATATAGAACAACTCACTTTCATAGGGTTTACTGTACAGTAGATTTATTACACGTATAGTTAATTATACCTGTATCAATTAAAAGCACAAGAAAATCTATATTTATGACAGAGAGTACTCGGTGGAATTCCATTTTAATATCTTAAATAGAATAAAATACTTGAAATGCCAACGTGAAAGGTTGACATTATAACGAATTCAATTCTTCACAAAGTACGTAGGTACAATCTGTGTTAGGTGCATTATGACATTTACGGAATGCCTAAATTTTGGTGATGACCTGCTTAAATGGGTTCTACTCTCGTAGACCCCATTTGCAGTTCATGGACCCCCAATTTAATTTTTCGCTGTCATCGACCCCTTGCAGGGCGGAATCGACTCCTGGGGGGTCGATATTGACCACTTTGGGAACCAGTGGAGTAGACGAATGCATAAATGCATTTTAAACGCAAAACTCAAGGATACGTTATACTGCACCTGCAAACATTTTTGGATAAAGGGAATCAACCATTAATTTGGGAGCGGTGTAGCACAATTAGGCAATGATTTAATAAATACTTATTTTTTTACCTAAATCGCAATTTTTATTTAAAAATAAAAAATCCAACCGGGATCATTCATCAATGTTGATTATATAAACATAGACGTACTAAAATAAACATTTTTTAAATTATAGATTATTTTTATATTTGGTCGCTTTTTGGTTATTTTTTGGTTCAGTTAAAACTGGTTTTTAACAAGATCTCGACATACTTAAAATCACATTTTTCAAACACCTTAAATATTTATACTATGTCAATTACTTAATAGAGTATTTACTTATTCAAATTTTTCACGCAAGATTAGTCTGTGACATATTTTAAATATAAAATATTATCTTGTCATTCGAAGAAAGTATTTTCTAAACCAAGTAGCAATATTAATTTTATGTATTATAAATTTAAAAAAATCTAAGTAAAATTTCACACTTAAAATTTCCCGCATACTTTAGCTAAAATGAATGTAATTATAGTACTAGCCGAGCAAGTTTGCCAAACTTATTTGCTTTCATCTATAATGAAATATTATTATAACAGTATGTGCATTGCGAAATTGTTTACAGTATAAACAAATTTCGTGGTCTCATTATCATTAGCATCTTCCATACAGAATATAATCAACCTTTAGCAAATTAACACGCCTTTGTTTATATTTTCTAATAAATAATACAGCATGATTCAATAAATATTTAAGTAACATTGATTAAATGAAAAAAATAAAAGCATGTCTTGTATATTTGTTTATTCTTAATCAAAACAGTTTTTATAATAAATTATATTCCATCTACAAATAAGTTTCAATGAATTTTTATTACTAATTTTTATTAAAATTAGTTTGAAAAGGCATGGTTGATATAAAAATTCAGTTTATTTTAACTATCTGCTTCTTCAAAATAGATCTAATAAATAAAAAAAATGACTGTTTTTAAAAGTACATTTAGTAAAATGATAGAATATCGTGAATATAATAATTCTTTTTAAATTGTATATACATATTGGGAGGATTTTTATGTAGAAATTTTATTTGTACAACAGTAAAATAAATTCTTTTTTTTTTTTTAAATATCGTCAAATAAAAACACATTGATATCTTTGTATATCAATATAAACTACATTAATATCAAGTACATTGGTAAAATGTCGGATAGTTATTTGAAACTGAATAATTCAAAGAAAGCTTATTGTGTGCTTTCTATTATACTTTAATGATATGGAACAGCCTGTATATGAAGCAGTGTTTACATAACATCTCGTACTAAATTTTCTAGAGACATTTTCCGCAAGACCTCACGAGAGATAAGGCCACGATGACCCAAATTTATACCCAAAATAATATAAGCATACCATTCTTCATCACTATGAGATAATATTCAACAAAACTGATTTCAGTGAAGTTCATTTAAACAGATGGTTCCCAATAATTTCACTAAGCTTTAAAACATACAAATTATTTCACATGTGAAAACAATTCAAACAATATTATCACTAACATTTATTTCTTTATTGTTGATATCTTTGCGAATTGAGACCAATGCTAAAAATCTTGTGATGTATTTATTTGATTTTAAATATTGTGTCTCATACAAAAATCTAATAGTGCTTGGTTTTTACGAAACGACCATAAAGTAAATTGTTCATTCGTTTCCCTAACAAAAGATATTTATTGTATTTTTAAATTCAATTCAAAGTCACCAAATAAAACAAAAATATCACAGTGCTTACACAATAGGAAAAATACTTTCTCCAACAAGCCGCGTTAAAAATATTATTACTCCGGAAGGACGTCTCAGAAACGTACCTTACGCCTGGTTGTACGCAACCTTTGTTACGTCTCGGTGCTCGGCTCTGTTGGAAATAAATGCGGCGCACGGTGAGCGTCGATAAAACAGAAATCTTCTCCCGGGAAGAGATTTATTGGTTCGGTGCCGCGCTGCGTGCCATTGAAATACTCCTTTTGTAATGGAAATACATTTGTGAAGGTCCCCGAGAAGATTTTTACGGAATATCAAGTGTGTAATAATGTATTGAATGTTAATATATTACCCCTTGCTCTCGAGCTATCCCGTGAAGCGACGTCTGATATATTGTTATGTGCGAGAAGTTTGCGAATTGCTGTCAGAAAAAAATGTTTGTAGATTTGTATTGTATGTTAAGTAATAGATATTGAATAAAAATGCTTAGGTGTATTTTGAATATATTATTGTAAAAAGATATCAACATTTTTTAAATTGTCTTTTTTTAGTTTAACTGAATCAATGAGTGTGACAGATGTGATGTGACATTAATCTTGGCAGATTTGATCATCTCCGTTATTCAATTTGACATTCTCCCTCGCGTGTAACTTTATAAAATAAATATGTCAATCAATTTATTAATACCTAAATCCTTTGACCATTTATTTATGGCATTTCATACTCAATCGCCCTCACTTTTTATTCAATTCAACAAAAACTTTTTTTGAATTAAAATAATTTTTACATATTATCAGATCGTAAGCTACGAATAAAAAAGAATCAGACTTTTTTGGTTCGTTTTCTGCTATCCTTGTAAAATTATAACATATGACCCCATAAAGATGCTACGTGTTGAAAGAAATGCAAGCATTTTTTTTAGACCAATTCTTTTTGCTGATATTAATAAAAATAATATTTAATAATTTCACTTATTTATCCACACGAGAAACGAAAGGAGAGACGAGAAAAATATTTGTAAATTTAAACATAATTTTTCACATTAATATGCTATTGCATAACAGAATGTTATATTTCGATCTATATATATATTTCTTAAGCATAGGTAAAATTTTTATAGCGATGCTCGGGATGGGTTGGTTCGTAAGTTTTTTTTGTTCTTTCACAGGTAAAACTTTGTGGTAAACTTTGTTAACTTTATCGATTTATACACATATTTATAAAGTTTTATTGAACTATATGTAGTTTATATTGATTGAAAATAATTTTGGCAAATACGTTAAGTCACTTGATTAAACGCATTCAATTCAGTGCTATCATTAAAGTTTCCATGTCAATTGCAGAGTATGACCCAAATAGACTTGGTGGGTACTCCAGGCGTGACCTTTCCAACCCTTTGGGTCCGAAACCAATTAGTTATAACAGTCGACCCCCCATTAATCTGCTGGAGCAAGCAAGCTCTGATTAGGGGAGGTACACAATCAACAAAACGGATAATGACCTGACACGCGCGGATTATGATAATCAGCTACATTAACGTAATTTAAGAACATTAATATGAACTAATTATTAGATAAAAAGAATTTTAAAAACACTATAAATGCATCATTTTGTATTTATATACATTTAAGAGTATTTGAAAACATCAAATATTTTTCAAGCACAGGTAAGACGTTCATAAATTTGTCGATTAAAAGTCTCACTCAGTAATAAAATACAGTGTTTAAAAGGACTAAGACATCAGGCCTTAATAGCATGATAAGAATTAGAATCTGGCTTGATTTGGTCTGAAATACAAGTTGTATTTATAAATAATGATTTGGGGTCATTAAATTTGAACGACACGTTTTATTCTTTATTAACTCTAAATACTTGTGAAAAATAAATACAAGATTTTTCACACTGTTTTACTTTGGAATATATTACTTTTAAGCAAATTGGGTACAAAATGGTTCATTTTGTACCCAATTTGCTTATATTGCATTTAGGAAAAAATGCAATATAAAACTAAAATAAGCTATCAATTTTTATTGTTGTATATCACATTTTCGCTGTTGATAGTATAATTGATTGAAAAATGATTTATTAACAATGAAAACCTATTTAATTTTTTTTATTCCATATTATACCGTTATACAGAGATAACTTGTGGTTTTTTTTTTATTGCTATGGGTGCTTGCACAATGTTAAGAAATGTTACATTAAGATGGAATTTGTAATATTTCTATGTAATTTTCTAGACGCTTATGAAGATAAGATAACAAATGAGTGACTTCTTCACACACTCCAAAACACATTCTTTCCACTTTTTTATTAAATAAAATTGATTTAAGGATTGTTCAGTTGAAAAAAAACATAAGAATTTAAAAAAAAAAAACATCTTATACACTAATTGCTATTAGGTAAACGATTTACACATAAAACGACAAGGAATTGAACCCAAAACCACACAGCTATCGCATTCCGGCATTCTGTTGAACATATAAATTATTTACACTACAGACCCAACTGAATAATAAATGCGGATTTCATTGAATATTTCCGGGATGTCAATTTTATATTATTGACAGCTTTGATCTTAGAAATAGTCACACGTATTAAAATATAATTTATAATGAAATATATTTAAGCTTTTTCACCGTATCCAAAAATTACTGTATAAAACGTTTTTCAACCAAGATTTTAGGGGTAGACTCCTAAAATTTTAATACATAATTGATGAAATTATTCAATGAATTTCTATAGACCCGGCTTTGGAACTGGCTTGGTCCTGTCATGCTGTATACCGCTGGAGTCTGGATTACTTCCGCCGTCTAGACCCAGAGCCACAGAGTTTTAGACGACCAGAAAGACCACCGCGAACAAACACAAGGGTGAACACTGCCAGGCTTAGGGGTTTCAGCATGACATGATAAATTCCTGAAATAAAACTTTCTCTAGCGAAATATACATTGAAAGATTACGCCATTTTTCCATCGCTAAAGGCGCTCGTATATATATCTTCTCGTATCTGTTCTCTTGGGGGTAGAAATATATTAAGTTTTTGTATCAACATCAATGCGATGCTTATTGACACTTTACGATTAACATTTGTTATGTCGATGCATAGCTTATATGTGTATTTTTTGTAGTCATATACGTGTTGCTGGGAATAATTAATCCACATCGCAGAGAAATCGCAAAAAAATTCGATCGCATTTTAACAAAAACTGGCATATGAATGAATCTTTATAAAACAAATTTGAACTGAGTAAGAATTGTTGATATTAAGAAAAATGGTTTATTAAAAAACACGAGTTATTCCTTTAAAAACCCATTAATACCTAATAATTTCAAAACATGCATTTCATTATTATTACATTACCATTAGACATTCTCATGATTTTACGTAAGTTTTGCTCTCAATTAGAAAGATGCCTCTGGCTTGTTCCTAATTCCAAGTTGCTTTGTATGAAGTAATCCACAAGGAGATACTCATCTTCTCATCTAAGTATTTCAGTTTACCGCATTACGTTATCAATGTTTTTACCATTATCTAAAAACTAAGAAGTAACCAATCATAAATATTCATCATTAATGAAACTCGCGGAAGAATTTCATTATTATTATTTTATTACCAATACCGGCAATATTAAAAAAAATATTCATGTATTTTTTACTAGCTCGCATCACTCATTTAGTGGATATGTATGTATATATAATAAATGTATAGAATATGCAATACAATAAATTCTAATATATATGATTTTTTGATCAAAATAATGATAAAATGTATAGTAAAATACATGTGTTAATGTATTTTATTAAAGCCTATTTCAATGCCATGCACGTAGAAGGCGTTGAACGGTGTGTTTGTTAGGTGTTACTGTGACATGAATCTTGGGAACAAAAAATCCAATCTGAAATCAGAGCAAAAAATCCTGGCTTGATGCCAATGAAGCCGATCTATCTATGATATTTTTCATGTAATATAGATTTTTTTATCTGGATTAGTGGCAAGCTTCGAGTATAAACACAAAGACTTGATTCTTACACTAAAAACAAAGAGACGATCTCTCCTTAGGTCCAACTACTAATTTACGAATGTACAACATTCGTAAATAGTTTTTTTTTAATGATTGATTAAAAATCGGTTATGCTCATAGAATTATTTAACACAAATACAAAGTTAATATTTTTTAACCACACTTACGTGTGATATTTTCAACGTGTGTTCAACCATTCTTGTATTTACGATTGAAAAACATGAAGCAAGAAATATCACAATCTCACTCGGTTTAAGTACTAACATCGGCGGACTGCCGTTTAAGTGATGCCTACAAAAAATTTCAAAAATGTTTGGGAACCTAAAATATTAAAAGACCTCAGATCGCCCTAGTGGACTAGAAATCCACGGATGCAGAAGGGTAGAGGTCTTTATTCAGCAGTGGAGAGGCAAATTTGAATACGATTAATAAAAAAAAACATTTCTCGTTCATAATTCTACATTGCTGTTCGTAGATGATTATTTTTTTCAAAGAATTTATTTCCTCAATCTATAAATATATAAAAAATTAAACGCTGTTTTATAATTTTAAAAGCGTTTGCAGTAGTTTCAGATCATATAATTATGATTTGTGTCTATAATTCATTATATTTCGCAAATTAAGAGTTCTAGTCGAAAAATTACTATCAGAGTTTGGCTTATAAAATTAATTCAGCAGGCAATCAGAATTAACAGTCGCTTCTTTGCGAACAAAATCAAACGGTAAATCAGATTTTTGACATTTCTTTGCGAACCGTCTCGTCTGTAAATCACGCCAATTATCTCTAAATATTCGAGAATGCTCGAACGAAAATGAAATTATCTCTTGCGCCATTACTGCGATTAAAAGTGTTCTAACGAAAATTTAGTTATTACGTGTTTTGTACCAGGGATGTCCCAAATATTGACCGCATCCGGTCCAAAAGATTACATACAAAAAATCCATGTTACTAAGCTCATGTTTGTTATTATTCATAGAAAGCAATTGAAACACATTTGACAGTATAAAAATTATCTTATAGCTCTGTACTCTACCCGGATGGAGTTACTAAGCTAAGCTTCTTCTTGAGGGTAGTCTACCGAAACACGTTGTATTATAGACCGGGTCAAGGTTGTTTTTAATCGAAGAAAAAAAATGAAACTATACATAGCACAACAATAGAAACACTCTCGTATGATATTGTATTCGACCCGTGTCGTAAAGAGTTTAATTACGCGAATCCTTGGAGAGTCCAAAAAAATTCTACTTTGCTAGAAGCCGACTACCTATAAAAAGCTTTAGGTCCGTATTTTTAGCATGAGAGGATACCAGCTATATGTAATCGGAGATTAAACCTTCTGTCTTAAATACATTTATTCTACTTTGAATCGATGAGAAATATTGTGAGTGATTAAAATTATACCCTCAAACACACTCACATAAAATAATTTTCTCTAACCCTTCCTATTCGTATTATCAAAATGTTATTTGTTTTTTGTGTTGTAGAGCATATGAGAAATAAATTAGAGCGCCTTTAGACAGTAAATAAAAGAGCCTTAATAGTTTTGCCAACCCTGTTTCTTACGTACAAAAAAAAACATAATAAACACATTAAAATATATTAACAATCATATTGCTTAGTACTTGAGTATAAAATATTTTTTTAAAATCAAAATAACGTTTGTGCTTGAATAAAAACGCGTGTATCTATTATCACGTACGTTTTTTTCAGGTTAACAGTTAATTTATTCCTCGCGTATAAAAAAAGCATACATCTCTGGTGTTTTCACTTTCTTCGCAAACTGGTCCGCCAATCGAATATACGCATAACAGGACTTTTAGTTCCGCGGGTTTCATATCCACTTTCATTTTCGATCGACTTTTTTGATAAAAAACTTTTTTAAACTCGCCTCGAGTGCAAAAAAACTTGGAATAATTTATCTTCAGATAATACCTTCCTAAAAATCGAGCCAATCAAAAGATGTACGATACCATCAGTATTAATCTCATAAGATGAAGTAAAAAAACAAAGTTCTGGAGCGGAACAAGGGAGTTTTTACTCGAAAGCTGTAGTCGGAACTTAAACTAGAAAGTTTTTCATTCAAGTGTGAAAGCTTTGAGATTTATTTTAAAAGTATTAAAAGTTAGGTCTTCGGAACACCCAAACTGCTGTTCTGTACAAATGAACTCAAAGTATTACCAACGTTTAACATTTAAATAAACATTTTTTTATACTGAAATTTTTTGTATAAATGTGTAAGTTAATTGTATTCTAAAAGTATGATTCAGTTTTAACTGATAATTATAAATTTGATTTAACAATTATAAGTTACATCGTAAGCTTTAACATAGAAAGATCGGACAGTATTAAATAATAAAAGATTATAAATACTTGATTATTTATAAAACTAATTTCATATTTTTATTTTATTTGCTAAAACTCAGTACGTACTTTCAATTGTAATAATCTAAATTCCTCTTCTCTACCCGTTTCCTATAATTCTGCTAATTATCAAATTAATTTTCGGAACGTAGATAAGATTTCAACTCACGACCACTTTGCTTTGAAAATTGCGGATCTATAAAATATGAATTGATATACAATTGTGTATGAAGTGATGTACACGTATTTTATAGAAAAAATCATTTTTTGTGGTTTCAGGTGGCTTGACGCGTACTTATGTAATGTATCCTAAAAAAATATATTATCAATATGATAATTTTTCCTAGTTATCGGATATGAAATATTAATAAGAAAACATTGTCGATTTTTATACTTTAATTAATATCGTAAAGTTATGAGTATATATGCTATCCTTTCGCCGAAGCCTCTTCCTGCTTAATAGAGATGAATACGGAGATAAGGCAGCGGCGCCGCACATCCGGGGGAGATTAAGAAAACGACCTTGGGAGAAGAGAACTGGCTCGGGTGATATAATGAGCGTGTAAGATGATTTGTAGGAAAGGCTGGAGTTGTGCTTTATCCGGTCATCCCGGATCTTTATTTGCTACAATATATAGTATTGCTACTTTTAGGAATGATGTGAAATAGAACTACTATATCGTTACGTCTTATTTTGATCAAATTGTTTTTGATTGGGTTTGACCCATCCAAAGTTTTTTTTTTTTTTGTTATTGCGTTCTTATTGCTACTGTAATGAAAAATTTCGCTGTTTTTCCATCTACCGTCATGCTTTCTGTAACGAAGCGCAAACGGAGAGCCTTAAAATTGTTGAATCAGCGAAATGATTCGTGCTGGAGGGGTAATTGGTGTAATGTAACCGAGAACAGTGGGGAGAAGAAACACCAGGAAAGGTTTACTCCTGAAACTGAAACTGCTCTATATACAATACATGTTTTTTTAAATTAAAATTTACCGATTAATCAAAAGTAATTTTAGAATGAAAAATATGATAAAAATGCTTTTGTTCTTAATATTTTATTTATGTACTTAATGTGTGTTAATAAACAACAATAATTTTACAGATATTGTATGCTTCATTAATATACCAATGGATAATCATTACACTTTAAATAACATGGATTCTTTTGAATTTTAAAGTTGCGTGAACTTCTTGAATTCGTTATTCAGTGTCAGAGATATCAGAGGTGAAAGATAATTCTGTATAAAGACAGATCGTCATTCTCTGTTTCCAGTTGATGTATTCATAATAATAATTTATGGTTCACATGAATGGCAGGCATGGGACTCGGCGGATCTGCTGCCAGAATTTAACTTCTCTTATGAACGAAATTAATAGTCTTTCTGCTAATGGATGCGATCGTCTGGAAGATTCTTTTGTGAAGCATTACCAGAGACTTAATGGTGCCAGTCAACAAAAAATACTACCCAAGCCTTGAGGTTTTTGGCTAGAAAATGAAGCTTTACAGATTTTTCATATTGTGAAACTTCTAACAATTAGGTAGACGAACATTCGGCTGTGTAAAATATGTCTAGGCATAATTAATTCAACTACGTGAACAATATTATGATGTATTTTTTGAGTTTATAAAAGCAAAGTTTGGATCATTCAAATATGGCATTACTCTAAAAATTAAAAAAAAAAGCTTTTAATGAAATTTAAGCCAAAGTCAATTCGTCAAGCATTTAACCTCTGTTTACTTCTTTGAATAAATATAAAACAATAATAACACATCATTTTTATTAAAGAAACGCATATTTTTACAATTTCTGTTTGAAATATATTAGGGTAAAATAATTCAAACATAAAACGATATAAATTTTCGAGACACATATAGTATAAGAATAAAAACCACCCTCGTGGCTATCGAGACCTCTTCAAACACTGTGAGAATTTGATCGTTACATACCTGTACGAGAATTTTAATCGTTATACCCAGGTGCAAAGCTGGTGTAACAACGTTAGATAAATATGTTAATAACCCAGAGAATAAAAATAAACAATAAATACAAAATGTAACACGACAAAAAACTAGTAAGCTGTTAGCGATCACATGAACCACAGCAATATTTTTTTTTGTTAATTAAAAATATATTTCGGTAAACGTTCGTAGATTTTTGATAAGATATTTAAATTCTTCAAATTTTCGCACAAAATCAACTAAATAATACGTGATTACATTCATTATCTTATGTTATGCATAGCAATAAATTTAAAGAATATAATGCAAATGAGTCCATAAATTAAATTTATTTCACGCTTATCTGCATTAGTCTCATAAAGAATTTTGTATGCTCGCAAAATGGTTGCGGTGTTATATGGTAATCAAATGAGAGAAATAGGCATTATTTATGAATACAATTCTTTTCGGCTGTCAAAAATTAAATTAGAAATTTTCAATCCCTATTTATGTGCATTTTTTTTTTAAACAACTTGTGTGTAAACTTATTCTTGTTACAACCTTAAATATAGTTTACTAGAGTTTTCTCAGAAGATTTCACTAAAACAAATCTAAAAGCAAACAATAGAATTAGTTATTGACCCGTTATGAATCAAATAAAATAAAAATAACTAGGAAAACTTTTATTTTAATTGAAATAACATCGCATGAATACAGAATATCGCATATCACGGAATTCGATTTCCAGAATCTCTCTTGACCCATAACACTCCTGGAGGAATAAAAAAAAACACATCAAGCAAATATGAAACTCCACAAAGGAACTGGTAATAATATATGTTTATTTAGCCCTTTGCTTTCTCGCTAAAAACGATATTGTGATACGAAAATCCCCCAAGTGGAAATGTTATTTAAGGAATCGTGAACACGGAAATGTCCCTGCTGGGCGTTTATATTTCCCTCGGAATGTTCCAAATTTAGCCTCTGCCGCATTACCACACTAGGAGATAGCAGAACTGAACACACAGCACTGCGCATCTCATGCTTATGTAATAAATTATGTTGAATAATTTATGCATAAATTTAGATTTTTATCTTCCCCCACTTACCGAAGACAGTGAGATATATTTTTTTAAATATATACAAAAACTAAACCTTCGTTTTCGAAAAAACAACACACCGGCTTACACATGTGCAATTAACCTTTAAAAGTACGTATATCATTTAAAATAGAGCATTACTCTAATATCATGAAAGTTTTGTTATGCAATTAATATAAATTTTTAAAATAGTTATGAAAAGTATCGGGACCAATACGTCGGAAATATCCAGAAAAAAACACAACATAATACCCTAAATAAATCTATTAAGCTCAATTGGTTTAAATGTTCACAAATGAAAATAATTTTACAAGCTTGTATCTAAAAAATCTGTGGTGAAATCGTAATTGACATGTATGTTACGCTATTATCCTCCTAACGAAATGTTGAGCCACAGTTACAGTGAGTTACTTAAGGTAATTAAGTAATGAAAAGAATCGTTCAGAAAGGCATTTGATCTCAAACCAAATAGATCAGCTGACAGAGACAATGGTGGGAAGAAAGCGACACCGTCTATTGTCCACACACAGTGGCGTCAAGTGCACAATGGACCATACACTACCTGTCCTAAAACTGTACTGCAACTGCAAATTTAGTATCATTAGAAGCATTCACTGCTTAATTTTTACTTGTAAAGGTTGTTCTTTTCAGATATGATTACACTGACAACCTTACAAGTGAAGCAAAACTAAGGAAACGCAATTGCATGTAATGGTTTATATTATCGCTCAATTACAAAAATGCGATAGCTCCATTGACAAGCGTGAAAATGAAAAGTCTACATACAAAAAACATTGTCAAAATATATTATACTCTGGGAAAGAATCAATAGAAGATTTTTTTTCGCAAAGTAAGAAACAGTTTACAAAAATAAAATATATTCATGATATTATATTATATTTAGTAAATTCAATACTTGGTTATAATAAAAGACAGTCCCTTCTCTAGCAGGGGAAACTTCATTGTGCCTCTACTGGACAAAGCATGAACTCTGTGTTCCCAGCTCTCCAGTAAAGAGACTGGCGATAGCTTATGGGTCACTTGACTAAAGAGAGGCTTCTGTTCCTCCACACAGAGCCTCCTTTACTTGGCAACAAAAAACATACAACGCAAACTACTCTGGGGGTGAAAATATTTGCCAGCCGACAGTATTTTATATAAAGTAAAACAGTATTTTGTGTAAAATACGATAGATACTTCGTAGAAAATACAACATTCCACCAGATTTTTTTTGTTGAGATTGCCGTGTCATATTTATGAGTTCCTTTTGTTATATTTATGAGTCCTTTTGCCTTTGAAAAAAGCATTGAATAACAGCCTTTGTTATTTTAAGTTTTGACTCTTAAATAGATATAAAAGGAAGGTTTTTTAATGTGTTGTTGAATAGACTTCCCTGTTTTTGTGTTTTTACCACGAGTTTTCATATCTGTCGCGAATCTGACACTCTCACCTCTGGCTGTGAGCCGAGTAATTAAATAATAGTAACTTCAAACTGCTATTGAACAAAGTATTATGAAACATACTGAAAACAATTTCGCAAGTACCAACAAGGTAGGCACTCGAGAAGAAAAGACATCTGCCACGATTCCGAAACTAGACCATTTCCTAAGGTTGAGATCTTCCGATGAGTAATTTTAGATAATAGGTCATTCTACGTGAGAATTCTGTTGGTAAGATATTCACCCACAAAGACGGTTAAGTGTGATTTAATTACAAATTTACTATAAATATCATAAAAATAAAGTTATATCACCACATATTTTTATTGTTCAATACAAAATTGTTTACAAAGTTTAGCTTAATAACCACGTTTTAAATTAAAGGATCAATAAGTTTGAATATACCACCCCTGAATTTCCACCCATAGAAATCCTTTCAAGAAAACACAAACTATTTTCCATTCTAATCGT
This sequence comes from Atopsyche davidsoni, assembly GCA_022113835.1. Lineage (NCBI taxonomy): Eukaryota > Metazoa > Arthropoda > Insecta > Trichoptera > Hydrobiosidae > Atopsyche > Atopsyche davidsoni. Next base: position 16,764,812 of record JAILWY010000009.1, on the reverse strand, counting down.
TCCAGAAAAGAGAATTATCCGAAACCTAATAGATTGAAGCAGCTAATCCTTAAAGCTTTCCTTTTGCTTTCATGCATAGAGCCTTTTTTATATATTTTATATAAAATTAAACATTTTTACAATAATTATTTTTTTAAATAAAAATAAATATATTTATATTTAAAAGTAGCGTCCTGTTGTAACTTAAACAGTGTTAATTTTATCTCAAAGCCTTATGTAAAAAACCATTAAAAAAATATTCAAATTCAAATTTTCAAAAATTCAAAACAAACGATTTTTTTTTTGAGAAAATTAATTGTAAAAACGCGCTATTGGATTTATGTATTAAAATTTTTTTAATTTTTCAAAAAGACTAACGATTATCAGTCAAGTAAGTATATTGACTGTTTATGTCTCTGCGCTTTATATTATCTATCTTCTGTGAACTTTAGAATGGACATGTGGAATTCTCGGTTTCCGTTGTATGCCAAATGACACATCTTGTGCTTTTCTTTTCAAAGAAATCACGCCTTCTTGGTTTACGGAAGTTATTCCAACTCATGCACCACATGTAACCTACTCCGCCGCAGTAGTGGGACAAAGAAGCAGAAGCCGTTAAAAAAGCTGCTACTGTTCTTTTTTCCATTTTTGCGAAAAACTAACCAATGAGATATGAGTTCAGATAAAATGTTATTAGCTCGTATTTCAAAAATCATAGTATTATAGAAAATCAAATATTTTTGTATTCTGAAAGAACTCATCGAAATTTAAGTTTGAATGGTTAAATATTTGATGTGAATGTTTTTATTAAATAATACTTTAAGACACCAAAGAAGTCAGTACAAAAGTTCATTGCCCGATAATTTCACTTTAAAGATAAGAATTTTTTCTTTAACCTTCGTGATTGCCAACGACAAATAAAATTAATTTGTCAATTAACTTTTGTACCGATTTAGTGTGATAAAAAATAACTTCATATTTTAACTGTTACCTGTACAAGTATCTTTTGATAAAATTAAAAACATATATCTTTAAACTACCGTTATTTTAAAGCAGTCATTAGAAGCTGCAGCAACATAAACAAATATAGCTACATTTTTTTTAAAGCATCCAATGCTATTTTTGTGATAAATCAGATTGTTAAATACTAGTTTCTTTTAAGCTCTGTTTTATGAAGCAGTTAAAAAACCGGTATTTTGATGAAGCAGAAATTTAAAAAAAAACACGTCCATCACTATTCCTGTGACATGTGCGATAAAGCCTTAATAATCTATCGTATCCTCTTCATTCTCTGCCGCCAATCACTTGCTTCACGTGATAAATCTTACGCGGTACCTTCTTTCTCGGTCAGGGCTGCCAATTCTCGAGTAAATCCTCATTAACTACCAACAAACTGTGCCAAATCCTCGTTCTGAAGTTAACAGTCTATAATTAAAGTTTCAATACTTTCTAACGCTTTATTAAAAATGATAAATGAACTGATAAATAAGCCTACTTTCCTAGAATGGTAAAACAATTGATGTCAGATGCTAGCACATATTTAAATTGCCATAAACCAACAAATTAAACATTATTTGATATTAGTGACAATACTCCCATCGCAGTTCAATTAGACATCATATACATATTAATTAAAATTAAGTTAACAATTTTAATATGATTTTTTTTGCATTGTATGTTTATATCCGTTACAATAATGATGCGAATTATAAGATAAACACGATTTTAAGGTATATAAATAAGCTAGTAAGTATTTTAGGTATACGAAATAAGTTATTCACATGCTGCGTATCAAATGTATTTTATTTTTACACATTCAATACCGAACACATTCATTGAATAAAATCAGCATTTAGGGCTACTATACCAAGATTATAGCAATCAACCCAACTTGCTTAGTGCTTGATTGTATATATTATAGAGTGTCCCAAAATTAACGCAAGATTTGAATTTGTCGCCATTTTTGCAGTAATGTTTTGGGAACACTTTAAAATAAAACAATTTGACAGCTGACAGCTTAAGGTTAGTAAAAATGGAGCGTTACATGATAGAACAACGTTTCTTTAATATTGAACAATATTTCAAAAATAATGAAAGCTTGGCAGCCGCAGTTCGAAAATTTCATACAAAATATGGTCGGAATAGTTTTTTTTAACTTCGTCTCTCTTCGCTGTGCATGGTGTTAATTGAATTTTGTAAGCATGGAGACACAGATCTTTAGTTAGTATACGCTGAAGAGAGCTTCTTGAAATTTGCAATTCTTGTCCACGACGCCGAATTGAGGTTCCTGGATTGTCACCGACACTCTTACGCACTGCTTCGATATTGACATATGAACGGCTTGTTTTTGGACGACCAGTGTGTTAAGCGTCTCCAACAAATCCAGTTTCTCTAAATTTTTCTATTAATCTCTTCACAGTTGACGAAGTTAATTCCGAAAGTTTATTCCGACCATATTTTGTGTGAAATTTTCTAAGTGCCGCTGCCAAGCTTTCATTATTTTTGAAATATTTTTCAATAATGAAGACACGTTGATATATCGTGTAACGCTCCATTTTTACTAACCTTTAACAGTCAGCTGTTAAATTGTTTTTTTAAGTGTTCCCAAAACTCTACTGCAAAAATGGCGCCAAATTCAAATCTTGCGTTAGTTTTGGGACATCCTTTACAGATCCCTGCAATTGGCACCAGCAGGTCAGTCGCCCGGTGTCATCGTCCCTTACTTTCCTCAGGTGTTCCCACAGCCAGGCGTTCATTCACTGCCGACCACCTGCAGCAGCGGCCGCGCAACCTTCGCGACCGGTCGGGTGACTTTCGCGAGGGGCGAGCGGCGTCGGCAACCAGTGGACGCGGAGCGGCGGGCCCTCCAAATCAGGAATAATCATTGATAATGATTAAGTACATTTTTTCAAATATTGAAAAATTATTAAAGAAACTCTCAGATAAATATCATCGTGATTTGTGTGGGATTCGAACCCACATCCTCTCGCTTTCATGGCAGGTGCAAAATCGTACTTCCTGTGAGACGGTCTTCACAATAAAAATCAATAATAGAAATTATCATACCTGTCAAATAAAACAACATATCATCTACTAAATTTCAATTTGTTAATAAACATTCAATATATATATATGTCTATTTTGTGGATTGAACGTCAATATATTACTTACTAATATGATTAGGCATGCTTTATCACACATTGAAAATGATTTAAAGAAACTCTTGGAAAAATTTAATCGTGACTTGTGTAGTATTCGAGCCGGTGGTCAGTACACCGGCCATGTAAGCTTGGAGATGTAGGTTCGAATCCTACACAAGTCACGGTGATACTTTTCTGAGAGTTTCTGAGCAATATGTTAAAATAAAACCACTAGAAGAATTTTTTCAGCACCTGAAAAATAGTCGATAATTTTATCAAAAACTACTTACAAAAATTGTATTGTTTTTTATTTAATAAATCTTTATGCTACGCAAAAGCTACGCTTGCTCAAAAATAAAAAATTATGTCTGATAAATTATATAATATGCAATAGTAAAGGTCAGCTGTTTGTATAAATTTCTTACTACTGCACCGTGCATGCGACACACTCACCGCCACATAGTAAGTAGTTGGTTACCTGTAGCTGACTGACACCAGGTAACCTTCCCCTCATTAGTCGTATCGACTGGGTAATCATAATACAACATAACAGATATTTGCCATTATTTTTTGTCACATCATTATAGTCATTAAAATTTGAGTGTAAAATATGAAAAACTTTTAAAAAATTAAGCCAATGAAAATATACTCAGAACACTATAAATAAAATTCACTCACATAAACTTTTTTTATCCTGTAAATATCATAACGGAAAGTGATCTTTAGAGACTTTTGGTGCTTCAATCATGCCTATTGAATAAATATTATTATCTTTTGGATTCCAGTCAAACGCAGTATAGAAATTCCTGCCGGTATGGAAATCGCATTCAGATTTGCAATGTTACATTACTTTCCCTTTCTATTGAAGAGTACGTAGCATGATTTCAAATTATGTATATCTACATCACATAAATAATTGCTAGTGGTCGTAACTTCGGATTCAATCCAGTTTGCAATCAGTGTAGAAATCTCTTAATATGTATTCTATGGATATACGTAATCACATAAAAAATCTTCATCGATGAAAGTAAGAACAGGAAAATTGGCTAAGTCAATAGAAGCTGCCGAAGTTGTACTTGTTTTGCACATTGAAGTATTCGATATCTTAGTAATAGTGTTTTTAATATATTTAAAAGAAAAAATTGTGGTATCAACAATTTTTCTTTGAAACAGTTTATGGAGTTATATTTTTTAATGCAAAAAAAGTATGAATTATATTTTGTCATTATAAAATGATAGTGATTTAGCTCGTATTTCATTTTTTTATGTATAAGATTATAAAAAAGGGTAATTAAAAGAAAACAATAGATTTAATATACAAAAGGTACTATATTAATGAGTTTTGTATGAAACTCAATAGTTATTATTAATAATAAAAATTAACCATTCAGGTTTTGCATAGTAAAATAACGATTCATCTAAAGGTTACACCAAAGTAAAGGCGTAGTAAAAATGATACCTAGTTTTCTGTATGAAATCTTTTCAGTTATATAAGACGCGGGATGTGACGTGTCAACCGTAAAATGGATTACTGCAATCCAATAGGCTCTGTGCAGGTAGTAAAATCAACGCGCCATCTTTGTACTGTCACACCTCAAGCAGGTAAAATAACCCGACGAGAAGCCATTTCATTTACAATGCTCACTTCTATGGCAATGCGTATTTTGAAAACATGTTATAAAAGATTGACACTGAAACACTGCTATAGAGTCACATTGTTGATCTTTTACAGCAACTGCGGTCACCGGTGGAGCTAGTAGACGAAAATATAAAATGCGTAAAAAAAAACGAATAAAACATGGTCTGCTTGTACCTAATACTAAAGAAAAGGATTTTTTTATATAAAGTCATAACGCATCTACATCTACATCTACTTTATATAAATATATATTTAAAAATGTACGTTGTTAAATATAAATATTTACAAAAATATTGTGAATTATTATTTTTTGATTGTTTCGTTTTTCAAGTGGTAGGGAAACAAAATGTTTGAAATTATCATGAAATAATTAAGTCGAAAGTAAAAAAATATTTCTACAGAATAAATGCTTGAATTATGAAGTATATGAAATTATTATGTATAAAAATAGATTGACATTAAACAATTACATTTATAAAGTAAAATTATTATTTTTTAGTAAGTTGTCACAATACTAAACTAGGACAGCGAATTATCTCTCCTCACGTAACTCGGATGAAACATCGGAGAAAAATAGTACAAGGGTAAGGATTTACAGGTAAAAAATGAAGGAAGAAGGAATTTCGTAAAAGCAGGCTTTATAATGATGGCATTTCTCTTTTGTCTCATTATTTTTACTAGATGAGACTCAAAATCTTCTAGCGTGGAAATTCAGAAATATTTTCATGTCAAATATGAAATTACTTTTGTAAAAAAGGTTTAATTTAAAAGGATATACATATGAATTTTAAATAAGGTATATCCAAATGTCTTATGGTATAAAAAATGAAAATAACAATATTATCCACATCGAATAGGAAAGTTGGATAAAATTAATTGCAGTTATAAGTCAACGTGAATTTTCATATATGACCTAAAGATTTCAGAGATGCTTGTATTTTAAATTAATTGGGAAAGGTAGGAGCATAGTAGTATTGTCAAACAAAATATCTCACAACTGAGAATTTCGCGTTGTTTTCTCTGAGATCGGAATATATTACAAAAGATGTCCATTGATCACAGGTTCAGGTGTGTTTTGAAACAATAGACTATGGCAGCGTTATAAGAACTCATGACCCAAATACACGTTTACAATCTACCAGGATTACTTTATATGGCGGTGCTAAATTTTCAGACTGTGGTCGTTTCATTTGCCTAGGATTTTTTTTGCAATTCATTGAAATATACACACTGCCTCAGTGTATGTATTTCTTCTTCACGTACCCCTCCTCAAATCCTATTTTTCTCCTATATCCACAAGAGCCTTATTTAATTTTTAATACTTCCTATATACTATATAATTATACCAAATACGACATGCTCAAATCTTTACGACGACTGAAATTTCATATATATATATATATATTGAATTTTTTAAGAAGGCCCCCAATACTGGAATAAAAACGTTTTATCAATATAAAAAAACATTTATTTTAGACAGTTCTTCTTCAGTAAATTTTTAATGATCTTATATCCAGATTCTTTTCTTTATGGACTTTAGATAATTACCAAACCATGAAACAATAAGGATGTGGTTGAACCTTTATACCAATCGCCTTCTACATTTACAATGTGGTGTGGTTTGGTATTCATATTCTAATCTAAGGTGTCTCTCGTTTCAGGAGTAAAAAATATTTTTATATGTATTTAAATCATTTATAAAATTACCGCATATGCTCTTCTTTGTATTTTGATCCAATTTTTATAAATTATTGTCTACAAACTTATAAAACTATTGACGCGATCGAAAAAATCCCAACGCTCCGACAGTATACGGTAGTTTTATTTATCCGAAATTAATACGGTTTAATCTTTGTTTACTTCCAGTGGATAACAATTACTAATAGTTTTCAATGTTATTTAAACTAGATTATAGTGTATTAAGTCTTCAACTCACCACTTATGCTCAGGTAAAACATGTTCTTCTAAACGCAAACAAGGTACGCAATCATGTCAATCACATGTCAGGTAATTCCGCAACTATAATAATAATGACAGAACGTCATGCATTATAACTGGACACTACCTGCAGCATCGTCATTGCACTTATGCGGAGAAAATCGTGCGAACTGCTAGAATATGAAGAGCCAGCTGGCTAGGAGAATCGGTATTTATGTATTTCTGATTTTCAATGGTTTTTAAGACATTAAGAAGCTTAAAATTATACGATTTTTTCACTGCGTTTCGTTATTCATATTTATGGTTTTATTTTCGTATGTAACGTCGCTAACGCAGCAGGTATAATATAGTAATATGGACATATATGAAAGCACAGCGAGACCACCATCAAGCATTGTATAGAAACAACATGTTTTATTCTTTAAGTAGTCTTATTCAATTAACTGTGATTTCTCTCCATTCCTAAATTCCAGGCTAAAGGTTGTGAGTCGTATTCATAATTTTCGCCTTGCGTACGCGCAATTTCCAAGGCGCAATCCTTAGGTCTTACCGCTCCATACATTTTCCAGCTATTTACGGAAAGACTAACAAAACCAGAACAACAATCCTCTTATGCTAATTCCCCAAGAACTTATTACCTCAGCTCCCTGAAAACGCTTGATTATAGAACCTCTTACCTGTTCATTCTCTTACCCTCGCATTATGTCTTATTATTCACCTTGCAAAACTTCGCTATTTAAACAATTTACCTCCAAACACGCAGACAATAAATTAAAGTATAAAGCATTATAAGTTAATTTAAATAACGGTTAGTTAGATGCTGATTAAGGAATAATGGTAATTAACTAAAGTCTCAACTAAGCAAAAAATATGTTCAATACAAATTATTATTTAGAATCTATATACTTCTAGAGTATTATTCATTCTAAAGTTATCTGAGTGCAGAGACTATTAGTTAACTTTTTAAATAAAAATAAGAGATCGTAGGTTGACATATTTTTCAACACAATCACGACTCAAGTTGTGTTTTCATACTGGTAGGTTACAAAAAAAAATTGAACCTGGGAAAACGATAGCAACAATCATATTTTTCTATTCACATTATTAAAATGGATAAGTTAGCTTACGCATTTTTTGGTTTGATAATTGATAACAAAAATACTTAACATAAAATCGTTTCACTTTTCAACTGAAATCGTATAGACTTTCTCCAAAAATATGATAGCAAAATAGAAATGCAATTCTCACTAAGATGCAAGAGAAAATTTAAGTTTACGCTACGCCGTGACTTTGTATTATATTTACAGTGTCTTGTACTATATTTAACAACTTTAGTCTTCACAAATGCATACATATAGTTATAAGTAGGACGCCTAACCTTCACTAGCAAAGCAAGCCTATTTACATTAATTACATAAAGTTAAACTTTAACTTTTTAGATAAAGATATATTTTTTCACTTAAATTATGTTCATGCATAATTAAGATTCTGCTTACTTTAATTTACTCCATAAATATTGATAAAACATAAATTAATATTTCTGCCATAAAGTGTTGTCTTATACAGCTCGGGGAGTCAATTAACAAAAATTATCTGTAAAATATGTAATAAAATAGGGTCGTGAGAATTTATAATCGAAATAACGACTATTTTCAAATTTATTTATACACGTTGTTACGGAGCAGCGTAATAAAGAGAATTCCACAATAATATTTAATGATCCGTTGAGATGGTGATAAATTTAAAGAAAGCTGCAAAATCGCAGCGTAAGGAAAAGTGTAGGTCGGCTAGAAAGATGCCTTCTTTACCGATAATATATGTCTACTGCGACTATAAAACTGTTTCAAAAGATAATCACCTCTTAATGCTGTTTTAATTGGCAATATAGCACTTGATTTCGGAGCAATAACTTCATTGAGTTAACGTCTAATAAATAAAATTTAAAAAAACATCCTAATAATGTACTATTGATACTGAAACGTTTTGGTGGCAGTTGTAATAAAAAAAATATTATTCTTAGGTATTATGTCGCGTTTTTTATTTAATATGCCCCAAGGCAAAAAAGGCGGCGTAACACTCAATAACGTAAAACATATGATACTGGAAAGAAACAACTACATTATGACAATTTATTTATAAAATTTAATTTATTTCTATAAGCTGTCATTTTTTTTGTAAGAAAATCCGTACTTCTAATGTTTAAGTCTTATAAATAGTTTCAAACTATTTTAACCGCACGCGTACATTCTCACCTTGCGGCCCTGAGCACAAAAAAGTGGTTATATACTTATTGATACAATAACTTTTGTTGGTTTTGGTTTTTTTTCAAAATTAATTAAATAAATATATTCGTACAGTACAAATCAAAATACTACGATGAGTTTTGGGTGTTTGTTACTATTTGAAGTCAAGAAATTTTTATAGTGATAAAGGAAACCAAAAAATTAATGATATACTACATGGATTATAAAAATTATGAATGCGATTATTTATCATACGGTGTGAATATTACACTTTTAATTAATTTTAATGGGATTAATGTGCAAATATACTAATTTTAATTGCATAAACTAAAACACTTTCCAACGGCTGTTTTAGGATCAGAATAACCGCGCCTCTCTATCGCCAATTATAATTTATTTTCGATTATATTGTGGTTGAATTGAATGGAACCACAAAGCTGTGGGTTTGACTCCCACGTGTCCTGTATTTAAAAAAAAATTCGTCGTTTTATTTGTGAATCTATTAAAAAAATTGAAAAATAATCCTGTATGATTAAACGCAAATAAATTGTTGAAATACTTGTTTTGATGGCCGTAGTTATTAATAGTATAACGTTTTTTAACAAAGCCTGCTTAACAATGCCATTACGACGTTTCCGTTCCAGTACTGAGGGCATCTTTGAGATTAAAAAAAAAAAATTATGTTTCTAATGATAAGTCACAGTACTGGCTCTGAAAAATCGGAAATTGAGAGAAAAAACGTAGTGCTACTTAAATTATATTTCTTATTATAAAAAAATCAATCGTTCCACTCATTGAATTTTGAATGAAGTGAGTCTAAAGAAGTTCTTGAAAAGTGTTCACGAATAAAAACGATCGTAATTTCCTAGCCTGTTCGTTTTTGTTGTCTTATTAATCAAATCTAAAGTAAATAAGTAAAAGGGATGATATTCATACATGAAACGTACTCGGTTCATTCCTATTCTACCAGCTCACCTGCGATAGTAAGACACGCTGGTTGCACTACTCCGACTACTGTCAGACCAGTAAAACAAGTCAATGCATCCGTTTTATATTAAAATCAGTCAAACCTGAGGTAAATAAGTTGAAGCGATGATGCTTATGCGTAAATTTGGTTAGTTTGTTTCTACTCTACCGGCCCAGCTGCCATAGCAAGACTCGCTGATTGCAGTACCCCGAATAGCACCAGGCCAGTAATACAAGTCAATGCGTTCGCTTCATTATTAAAAGCAGTCAAAGTTAAGGTAAACAAATTAATGCGATGATGCTTATGCGTAAACTTGCTCAGTTTGTTTCTACTTCACTTCTCTAGCTGCGATAGCAAGACGCGCTGATTGCAATACCTCGAACAGCGCCAGCCCTGTAATACAAGTCAATGCATCCGTTTTTATATTAAATTCAGTCATAACTAAGGTAAATAAGTTGAAGCGATGATGCTTATGCAATAATATCCTCAGTTTGTTCCTACTCCACCGGCACAGGTGCGATAGCAAGACACGTTGGTTGCACTACCCCGACTACTGTCAGACCAGTAATACAAGTCAATGCATCCGTTTTTTATATAATAATTGAAGCGATGAAGCTTATGCGTAAATTTGCTCAGTTTGTTTTTACTAAACCTGTCTAGCTGCGATAGCAAGACGCGCTAGTTGCACTACCCCGACTACTGTCAGACCAGTAATGCAAGTCAATGCATTCGTTTATTATTAATATCAGTCAAACCTGAGGTAAATAAGTTGAAGCAATGATGCTTAAGCGTAAACTTGCTCAGTTTGTTTCTACTTCACTTGCCTAGCTGCGATAGCAAGACGCGCTGATTGCAGTACCTCGAAAAGCGCCAGGCCTGTAATACAAGTCAATGCATCCGTTTTTTTTATTGAAATCAGTCGAAACTAAGGTAAATTAGTTGATGCTATGAAGCTTATGCGTAAGCTTGCTCAGTTTGTTTCCCCTCCACCAGTCCAGCTGCCATTCGTTTTTATAATAGAATCAGTCAAACTTGATGTAAATAAGTAGAAGCGACGAAGCTTATGCGTAAGTTTGCTCAGCTTGTTTCTACTCCACCGGCCCAGGTGCGATAGCAAGACGCTGATTGCAGTACCTCTTACAGCGCCAGGCCAGTGATACAAGTCAATGCTAGAGTGTCACGTGGTGCTGGTGGTGGCCGCGGAATCAGCTGGCTCGGAGCGAGTCAGTCAAACCTGGCCAGCCGGCGCGGCCGCCGATATCACCTTCGCCTTAATTCAACACCTGACGAAAAAAGCCGACAGGTAAACAGAACGCGCGTAAATGGAACAGCTGAGTTAAAGTGTTCAAGTGTCAAGTGAGGAACAGTGAAAACGTGCCCATCTATCTAATATATATATGAATTTGCATTGACGTGTTTCCAATGTCATCTTCAGTGACACTTATATCGCTTCTTTGAAATGTGAATCGGATTTTTCTAGTTTTTTCTGTGTAGTTATTAAATTAAACTTTTATTTAATAAAGTGGTATATTTCAAATGAAGTGAATACAAAAATATTATTATATGAATTGTGGAAAGATATAGTTTCATTATATACGTTTGATGGTGCTTCTCTGCTGAAAACAAATTAATAAAACAATGCTCATAACATGGTCCAAGTAACCTCCGTCGTCTCGTGATGGTTATGTAATTTTAACATCATTGTATGGTTCTTATCTAGGCAATAATACCTTGTGAGTGTTCTTCAAATTACAAGTACATTAACGTACCTGTGGTAATTGAATACTAAATACCTTGTAACATCTTTGAAATTAGGTGCACATCAGAGTGCAAAGTATTAAGTAAGAATGTTAAACTTTGCTTGCGATGTGTCAATTTAAATAAATATACGTCAAATAAAGTTTAAAAGATAGTATCTTTTTTTTTGTTCATGAATGAAAATAGTCCATCGATGGTTTATTGAAACGGTATGCGTTTATAACACTCATGTTTATATTTTATGTTACTGAAGTCTTGCATACAATAGAAAAAAATTAACGACACTCAAACCTTAAACTTTACAGCTATCAGGGCTCTGAGCTCTTTGCTAATTGAGATAAAATTCCACCATAACTAAGCTACAGTTTAAATCGTTTTATGCAAGTATAGAACCGATGTACCCATCAGTTATCAATAAAAAAAATATGTGAATAGCCCTGTATGGATAAAAAAATGCACATTTATAAAATATTAAATATTAAACATTGGTGCAATAATGCTATATAGTTAAATTTTTGTGTATAATTATGATATGATTATATTATTGTGCAATTAACATACTTCGTAATACTAAAATTAGTTGAAAATGAATATCTTTAATAACAATTATTAATAAACGGGAGTTAGTATTAATTAAAAATGTTGATTAAATATTTTTAACCACAAATAATTACATGCAAATCGATTTGATTTGCTGCTTATGATGGCTAATTATTTTTTTACATACATTTTGATAATTTCCTACTACGTATTATTTGGCACATACGTCAATATTGATTGAATACTTTATTACCTGCAAGATTCTAGAAGGTTCTCGTATTTTATTGAAAATATCTATTTCACTTGATCAGATAAATTTAAAATATATTAATTAATAATTTGTAAATGAAATAAATCTAAATAAAACAAAGGTTTTTTTTAACCCGAAAGTTTTGAATAAATGCAAGAATAAAATTTTGAATAAAACTTGAAATTTTTATACGATTTTAATTAATTCTTTTCTCTGCTGCATTTAAGACTTCACTTATCCATAACTCTGGACTTTGATGCAATTCTAATCCACATACGTTTAGTAATTGAAATGTATCCTTCTATTACCAATACACTGCATTTATAGACTTCATCATACTGACTGTAGAAATACGAAATGTTAGTAAAGTGGAACAATATTTGACAATGATTTGCAATATTTTTGAACACATTTATGAGTTTGTTAACACATAATAATTTATCTTGAATTTAGCAAGTGTGAATCTATGTCGAAATGTAAAGAAAAATGAAGTTGGTCTAAATATTTTGTGTTTAAAATAGTCTCCATTAAGCATCAAATTTTTTTACAAACATTGAGAAACTTCTGATTATCTTTTAAGATCAATTATGCTTTGAAAGAATTTCAAAAATCAATTACACTAATATATATATGTTTATATATATGTATGTGTGTGTATATACATATATTTATAAAACCGGATTAAAGTTACCGAATTTTTTTTTTAGTGGCATGTTTAAAAACTGAGTACAGCTTTTTTTTTTTTATCATAACGTAACTTATAAACGGATGTGATTTATATGAATATATTTTTTTTATTTGTTATCAACACTTCTGTTTTCATCTAAACAAAAATAATAACTCAATACTTTTATTGGATGGAATATTCACAACAGCCTCATAAAATTTTATATTTGCAATTATAAACCAATCATTTGCATAATATGAGCAGCGGCGATTGCTATCGGAGGGAAAGAGAAATTGCACGGTTTTGGCCATGCGAATCTCTTGTACGCAGTGTAAGTGGAAAACGAATTCCACATCAGCATTAACCTCCTGCCAAACTAATAAAACTGCGAATATTTTATGAAAACCGATTTATATTATTCATGACTTTCATATTAAAATATTCAAAACTACGAATTTGAGTTAACACGTTGAGATTCATCATATTTTCAGGTATTTAAATATATATAATGAAGGAATCAAAAAAAAAATGTTCTCCGATAAAGTAAAATATATTACTAAAGTTTTACGATATTAACATATTGTATACATGTGATAACAACCGTGAACTTATATTAACGTTAAAAATTAATATCATTGGTTTCCAAAGCAATCTTCAATTGAACTTTTTTACTTTATATATATATAAGTGATAGAAAGAAGTTTATTTATTTATTATATGATATAAATGAAATCATTTTATATTAACTGTTGTTCAAAACATACATTGAAATATTTGTTTCTAATATTTTAATGATATACTTTTTTATTTAAATATTATATAACTGAGTTTCAGTTTGATAATGCCAACGGAAAAGGTTGACGAAACCGGTCATCTATATTTTTATAATATAAAAATTACATCACTCAAGAATTTTATTTAAAATATTAAAATGGAATTCCACAAAGTAGTCTTTGTCAAAAATATTGATATTTGTTTCTTACAAATAAACTTATTCTTCTTTCTTACAAATAAACTTAGAGTAGGTTGTCGAACATTTCACTGAGCATATACTCATGCTGAACCAGTGTTCATTGTTTTCTAAGGGGAAAATAGTGTAGTGGGTCCTTTCTTTATACAACTCTAGCGTTTAGATCTGATACTCAAGAGCTTCCCTACTTTGAAAAGGTCATTCCAAGTCTATTACTATATTACCGATCCTGTACACACGCTCAGGGTACAGAATGGCAGCCATGCACAAGCAACAGAATGAATAAATTTCTCGCTAAAAATAATATGATTACAATAATGTGGCTGAGTAAGTTTTGATGAAGCATTGCCGATACAAACAGAAAAACAAATAAAAGCCTCGGCGCGTGTAAAGTCGATCAGTCATACGAAATGACTTTTCAGATTTCAGCCGACGCCTGAAACGGAAATGGCGTCCCTGCCGCATTAACTAACTGCTTTAGCTAACGACCGGCCTTTTCTGTTTTTACTGTCGATACTTGCAGCCTGTTAAATATTTATTATCAGTACTTTCAGCATTCCTATCCGTACTTTACGACATTCCGATTGCCAATTTCCTTCCTGACTACGACTATCTTTATTTTTTGTTGCAGGAAATAAATATAGATTAACTTTGTTTGAATACAATTTTCACAGCGTTTTTTTATTTTTTTATTTAATTTATATATTCAATCATAAATCAGTCTCGACTCCCAATTTCTGTCTCCGATGTTTTTACGTCGGAACTGGAATCGTTTGATAACAATAACATGTGATTTATTTGTTGGTCAAGTCTAAACCTTGAAGGTTTTTTATATATGTTTTAATGAAAATCAAATAAAAATAAGTAGTTTTATTAAAAACAATTATTAACAATGATCGACAGAGCATTTTAAAGCAGCCAAAACTGTACTATTTGTATAAATTTCATGTCAACTCTGTAGCTATTGAATTTTTTTTAATTTTGATAATAACTATAAATAAATTCCAATCATAAAATAATAAGTTTATAATATTTAACGTGTAAATTCACGACTTTTTTTATCATGGTTAGATAAACACAATTTTGAGAAGTTACTTTTAAAGATGATAAATTTGCTTTTAAACGTACAAATCATTTTATTTTAATCTACCATTTGGAAAAATGCATGAAATCACCGGATATTATCAATTTCCTTCGATTTGTATTTTATTAAATACTTAACCTTCTAGACTTCAGGATCAAAAATGTCAAAATATTTACAAATTAAAACTTTCTTACTTACAAATTAATTTGGTAGTATAATCTATATTCAGGCAAAAAAACATTTTTGTAGGTCTTTTCTCAAATACCAAGGCCATTTAATTCGTAGGTCAATAATCAAAAGTAACTTTAACTAGTTCATATCCAGCACAACAGATTTAGTTTTAATTTATAAAACTCATAACGTCCGGTTCATTTCAGATTATTCTAGCCTCTGAATTTCAGGAGGCGTTATTTAATATTCTCGTGTTAATAAATCAATAAGAGATGTAGTTATTAAACTCCTTCAACATCCGTGCCACTAACAGCGTAGGACATCATGTATCATGTTGAATATCTTTATTATATTGATCACTGTCGCTATAGTTCAGCACTCAGTTACTAGCTCAAAAACATTAATAACGAAAAATAGGGATGGGAATAGTCGATTTATTTTAAAAATTGCTCAAATTACAATATCCACTCAAAAAAATGTTATTATTGAACACTAAAATATTTATAAATATTCTTCGAACCTTAATAATATGAAAATATTTATGAAATGTTGAATAGTTAAAATATCTGATAATAATAAAAAATATAAAATTTACTCTCAAAATACAAACGACTTACTCTTTTAAATGCAAAATGAAATTCAAATATTTATTTAAACATTTCATGAAAAGTGACAATAAATTGAATAGGAGATAGCGAGAGGCGTGTTTACTTTTACAGAAAAAGGCAATCCACTGAAATCTTAATGACCTGAATACTTCGCTACAGAATGTAGCGAAATCTTCGGTGTGATCTGACATGGCCATTGTGCAGGGTTCTCAGTGCCATACTCTCGGCTCCCAGCTGTTGCAGTTCCACATTAGGGTGACCACGAGGCCTTCTTGTAACCCTAAATATTTGTGATCATTCATCACATATCACAAGATAGATAAATAAATATTTTAAGTGAATTCCCACATTTTTATTTGGCAAAAATAATTGCTTAGTACTAGTATAAATATTTTTTTTTAAATACGAAATTTTATTATGAAGCACTTTCTATAAAAAATATAAAAATTTTACAATATGATTCACAAATTCAACCCTATTTTCAGTTTATTTTATTTTAACTTATCGATGCAACTACGAGTCATATTCAAAGAAAACTAAATTAATGTTTGACTGAATTTCATTTACTGTATTTTTTTATAATTTTCAATAGTGTTGTATGATTTTGGTTGTTGGTGTTAAGGACTTAAAGTTTTCAGTCCCTCAACATTTGGACTATTTTTGTGGATCTTGGACTATCATCGAATAACGACTGCCAAAGCCTACAAACGTCCCTAAGTGTTTTTATTTTTTAAATATGTAAGCATTTTTTCTTACTAAGGTGTGGTCACCCTGGCCTCGGTTGCGATCCCTCTGATCGATTGACAATGCAAGTCTCTGCAACCACTTAATGCAATATAAGCCAAGTTTCACGTGAGAAAAACTCACCTGAGCTCACCTGTACTCGCTCCACAAGAGCGACGGAGCTATAAAAAGTGACATTTCAAACAGACGGATTGATTCGCATAGTTTATTTGCTATTTTCTACGTGATTCTTCACCACTTACAATGGAAAATTTATTGGCTATTAATTTATCGTTTTCACTATTATCTCTACTAGCAAAAAACAAATTAACGTGGAAACGCTGACATTTTTTTTTATTTAATTGGCGTGACGCATTACATGGTACATGAACAGTTTTAAAAAAAATATTCATTACTCTGTAACTGATTTAGAATTTTTTCGACACGGCTATTACACTAAAAAAATATATTCATAAACACCATTCGCTTTAATCTCAGAACACCTATTCAATGGTTATGATTTTTAATTATATAACTTCGCATCTTGTATTATCTCTGATCATCAGGCATAGTTTAAAAAAATAATCGTAATCAACAATTGGTTTAAGTGCTTGTCATTACTGAAATTGAAAATTGAAAAAGTTAAAAAAAAAAATTCAGAATCTTAGGGCGACAATTAATCACACTGTTTAAATTGTAAGATATACTTACTAAGCATTTTTTATCTTTTTAAGCAAACAGCAGTCATGCGGAAGAGATACGAACTCAATTTTTTTTTTATTCTTCTTTTTAAGGTTAAATCTTTAGCCGAGCAAATTTTTCTGAACGCAAGTACAATCATAATAGATATCAATTATTTTAAGGTCACTAGTTACTCAAAACATGAACATTACGCAATAATAATTAAAATCAACTCTCAATCAAAGATTTATCAAAGTGCATAATAATCAGCTTACAAGTAATATTACTATTGAAACATAGTAAATTTTAAATATTATATTAAAAATAATAAATTCAAAACATCACTAAGAATAATTAATAATGCATAAATTTATTGAATGTGAAATTATATTAAATAAATTATAATATTCAGTCTTTCTGCAAGAGTGGATACTAGAATTGTTTAATCAAATCCACATGAACATTTTTGTAATAAAATGTTAGTAAGTATATATTTTATATTTGATTTTAATAAATATTTTCTGTTGTACGTATATACCACCCGTAGTTTTAAGTTTTTTCAGCTGATTTTATATTAAATATTTTAATTAAAATTTAAAAAAGATGCTTATATAATACATAATATGACTGGCAAATAAGATAAAACTATTGTTACATTTAGGTTTTTATTATAATCTCAATTGTTTGCATCAATTTGTGTTAATCTTCTTGTAGTATATAAAGCCACAAACTAACATATTTTTATTCATAAATTGAAAATCAGTTCAATACAGCAAACAAAATGTAGGGCAAATAACGACCAATTGCAGCTTAAGACCTAAGAAAACAATTTCACTGACTGCCAACACATCGCATGAAAAAACGATAAGTCCACGTCAGTTTTTAGATAAATCAACGGTGATTGTCATTCCTTGTGTATTTGTTTGTAGAGATTTTTTTTCTACGCATAACAACAATCCGCAAGGTTGTCGCGTGTTACTTTTGTATGTATCGCCGAAGGCTTTTTAGTTTTTTTTTTAAGTATGTACATTATACATTCCTAAAAATATAATATCACTGACGAATTAAATTACAATCTCGTTATTTTTATTTATTAAAATATTTTTGTGTAGACTGCTGTAGCAACTATTGTAGGCTTTTCTCAAAGTCGTTTCATGCAGCCCTTATTTAATATATTAATTTTTCTATCTCTGTTGTTAAGTTTTTTTATTAAATGACGGTTACTGTAATTTTTGACCTTCTCTCAATGATAAAATATGAATTTCTTGAACACCTTAAGGACGTACCTTGGGTGTAATATAAACTGGAATTATCTACGGGAAACGATTATTCTTATACGTATTTCAGTGTTATGACTGCTAAGGTGCAATAAAAAAGCTGTGTCATATCAAATATACTTATCATTCTTGAGTATATATTGAATTTCTATTTTAAAAAACATGTATAAGTGACAAATAACGTAACATTTATTATATTTCAATGCAAAAATTTTAACATGAAGAGTGAAGAATTGATATTCTAGATATTTTCAAGATCATGTTTCTGAATCTTTGATCATGAACCAAATAACTATAAATACAACAGTTCACCCGCATAAAAGTATTGATTTATAATTATATATTGTGTTTTATTTATCAACGAGATGAAAGGCAGTTTATTTTTTTACTTCTGATAGTATATAGATTTATTTTCAAAATAATGACTGGAAACGAATTTCACTCTGAAAATGTACAATCCATATTTTTAAAGAAAGGTGGAGCATGCATTGCCGTTGGCGGCATTTATGTATAGTAGATACACAGTAACAAGCAGCCTACACACATAGCAACATTACAGACAACACAACGACGATAAGCTTCTTTATAGTTTTGCCTAAATAAACAGCGCAAAAGAGTTACAGTTCAATTTTCGATAATGTTTCAATGCGTGTAAGAATTTGCGATTTTTTTTAGGTTTTTATTGCTGTTTTAGTGCCGGATGATCTAGATACCTACGGATGTTGTAATTTGACGGTCGGTTGTGTTGTTCCGTGTGTAGACAGCTTTACCGGGTTGTTGGCAGTGTATGGGGCATTTTCGTCTCGCATACTTATCGCGCATTAGAAAGGAACCTCCCCAGTTTCAGTATGGCCTGAGGGGAGTTGGGCCTACATTGGTTTTTATGGAAACGTGTAATAAGTGGATTATGGTGCGTTTACATTTGATAAATAATTCATGAAGCGAGTTACCCTGGTTTAACTAGTTTTAAAGAAAATCAACTAATTTTTGTTTATTTATTAATAAAATATTAATGTGACTACACGCAAGTCACGATGATATTTTTCTGAGAGTTTCTTTAATCGTTTCAATGTTTGAAAAAATGTACTAAATCATATTAATATTGATAAACACTTATAGGTAATAAATATATTGACGTTCAATCCACAAAATAAACATATATAATAAAATATCAAAAATGCAAGATGATATTCAAATGTAAATACTGAAAAGGTATAATTTAATCTTGTTGAGAGACAAGGCATTTGATTCGTGAAGATCCATTATTATAATGATAAAAGTACCTTTGTATTTTGTCTTCACTTTGAGTTTATTAAAATTATTTGCATTACTAGTTTCGACCCAATACACTGGGTCATCATCAGATGCTTAACAAAACTGTTTAGTTAAGCATCTGATGATGACCCAGTGTATTGGGTCGAAACTAGTAATGCAAATAATTTTAATAAACTCAAAGTGAAGACAAAATACAAAGGTACTTTTATCATTATATATTAATATAGGTATAATTTAACTTGAAGCCTTAATTATAATCATTTTATTTATCTATATTGCTTACATGTATTACAAAGAATAGTATTTGATAATTTTAACAATCATCCTTTTGGCTATAAACCTAACATAAAATACAATGATACACCTATAACTTATGTGCAATACTCTTAGTTAAAATTTACCGACTGTTTTAAACCAGAAAAATAAATCAGATTGTGATAAAAACTAGAAGAAAAAATGTACTTTTATTAACAGTTATGAGCATCATTTAGGTTTACTATCGCGACATATCTCTCAGGTGTATGCTCAGAAATAAATACTTTATGATATAATTGCACAGGTACCTCAGTTTGCTCTCAATCTGACAGAACCAGGTCTGCATCAGATCTTACCTGGTTAATTATCCATGTAATCGATAAACGTAATGCTTAGATTGACCATGCAACGAAGTGTCTCCTGAACGTATTGCTGTGTTGAATATAATATGTTGTTTTCACGCTTTCCCATCTTTTTAGGTTTATGAATAATATACCTACAAATAACTATTCCTCGATTAGTGTATGCTTGTTATTTTATAGAAGACGGTTTTATTTAATTACGTGTGAAAAATTTGCGAAGCGGAAACTAATTATAGAGGAATCTCCTTCCTAGGCGAAGGCTGCGACCGTTTCTGCAAGAACTTCACGTCGGATTATACACGATAGCACCATTTAATCTCTCAGCTTATACACGGTGTCTCAAAATTCATGGATTTATTTGAAAATAGGGAGAACGGAGCTAATCTATTTTCTCTATGAGATCATGTAGCATCGCTTTATGTTTTTGAAATATATTTTTTGAACATCAATTGTAGAGTGTTTTATATAATATATCCGTATCTTGAATATCTTTTGCTCGTAAAGCAAATACCAAAAACACTTCAGAAGTTATTTTAAAACTAAAAAAAATATCAACTGTACCTAAATACAAGCGCAACCAGTTTTTTTAAGAAATATTTGAAGTACATACTAAAAACGACATAGATTTATCCCAACATTTTACTACGAAACCATGTCGGTTATTTCACATCTTAGATATTCATATGTGTTACAAAACTTCAAGTTGTTAAACTTGTCTTAAATATACCACTGGATTCCAGACCAGAGTGCAGTTAAAAATACAATTTTAAAATAAAAATGGTTCTGCTTTTTTACATATTTACTGAAAATTCATCTGCATTTTTTAAAAGTAGTTAAAAATATATACGATGTGATAACTTTCGATTAACCTGTAAAGCATTTTTTTTTACAGTTAAATTCAGTTCTCACTCAAATTAATAAAATTATTCAATAGTATGACATATATTGTGAAATAAGAATTTTGAATACTAAGTAACATCAAAGTAATTATTTCAGGTTCAGGCGTTTTTAATCTGATACAGGTGATATTATTTTAGACCCTTAATAATTTACAACACACGACGAATATAATTATAATTGAATGTTGAGTATGACAAGTGTATTTTCTTTTCTAACAATAATACAAACGTATGGCTTTTGTCCACAAAGTGCTCAGTAAGAATTGGATCCACCTTTCTATGTTGATATTCTTTTAAAACGTTGAATCTACAAAGCAGTTATTTAATGTGTTTAATATGATAATTTGTGTTGATTTTAATTACAAGTAGTAATCGATCGATATATTTATTAAAATATTTCATTACTCTTTCACTAAAACGAATTGTCTTTTGATTATGACACTTGATTCTCGGTAATACATTTTCCGAGCCGCGGGCATATTATCTCAAAAAGACGTAAGAACTTATCTCTTGGCGTCGGTTCAAATTTACTCGAGGATTATTTTTCACTTTTGACGAAAATAAATCAAATATTTGAGCGCGATAAACGAAAAACGTTGCAAAACACCACCAAAAAAGATGCGGATAGATTGGAAGTTTATCTAGAAGGTTTCCCAGGCCGCACAAAGTATAGTGATATGTGAAAAAAATACGTTTATTTAACCCAAATACCAGATTCAAAAGTCAACATTAGTATTTTTTACAAATAATAAAACAAGTTTTTAATAAAATTAGACACTATCGGAGATGAAGATTTATGATAATGACCAATTTTTCATCGACTCGTCTTTAAGCTCGTGTTTTTCAAGCGAAAAATATATGAACTCACCATTTGGTTTCAAATAAAAATCTACTCATTTAGTTTTTATTTAAAATTATATTATTAGTGTACAAACATACATTTGACATCCCACGCATCTCAAGCAAACGCTGTCTCACAATTATGTCCATTAAATTTTCTAAATCCAGCACAGTACATGATGTCCTCAAATTGCTGGAGACATAGATTTCCCTTTAATTAATGGGCACTAACAGGGTGACCCAGAAGTAGCTCCCCTGTGATCTTCGTCGGAAATTGCTGCAATTAATCACAAGCACCAGCTACAGGGAGCCCGCAAACTGTCGTTACAGTCCACTCATACGAGAGTATAATTATTCTTTACACTTTACATTCCCAACATGTACACAATTAATAACATTCTAAAATGACCTGTAAACATCCATACAGGCAAGATAATTTTTTAATTATATTTTTATATCTATTGTAAGAACACTGCCTTATTTGGCCAAGTTAAATTACAAATAGCAATCATATGTCCTTATTAAACATGAACGGTCAGAATTGTATGTAGATATTGATCAGAGGTTCTCAAACAGTTTTGTCTCGTGCCTCCTGCTATCTTTGAATTTATTTTAATATTTCAATGTACGTATATAAACACAGTGGTTTAAATAAAAATTATCAAAGTAGATAGACAGACATAAATAAAAGAATTATAAAAAAATATATCTACCAACTTTTCTATAATTTGTAAACACATTAATGTGGTAATATCTAATGGTGAATATTTCATGTATGACAATTGTGCTATGTTTTTAATAAAAGTTTATATTTTTTAATATAATATATTAAAAGTTGGTCAATTTTAAAATCTTATCTCTTTTGTATTCAAATTTCAATCATTTGTATTCTTTAGAGTGTCTTATTAAAACGGCGCAACTTTCAATTTCGCCCAATGAAATTAAAGCTCTTGCGAATTCGAATGGGTATTATTTTAGGATCTCGAAGCTTTCAAGCCAGTCAGTGTCTCTCAGGAACTTTGTATTCAAATGCAAGAGCTTTACGCCGGAAATCGCTGGAGGCTATGTCAAGAATCCCGGAACCTCCCCCTTCAGCTAGATCTCTGTAGCTGTAGCTTTCAGAAGGTTCAACACCTTAGATTTATACCTTCCTTTGTCCTTATGGGTTCCAATATCTTATCGAAACTTATCAACGGCTGAAAACTGTACTGTTCAATTTATTTTAAACTGTTTTTAATGCGGTAAAAGTATGGCTGTGAAGTTTTATATTTCAAATACATTTAATTATTTATAACAGAGTTATAATCATTATAAGAAAAACGCAAATTAGGCCTAATAAGCTAATATATATTTTGTATTTTTTCTGACGTACAAATATGAATTATAAAAATTACAGTATAAGAATACGTACAGACAGAAAATAAATAAATTACTCATCAGTGTCTGTTTTTATTATTAAATTATATAAGAAAACGTTTAGATATCAATTATATTCACAAATTATTAGATTTTTTTAGGCGCTCCAATTATAATGAATGATTTATATCTACGGGTATTCATTTGCTTAACTGCCTTACAGCCCTTTAAACCGGCTTACCGGTGAAGTAACAGCCAAAATTAACATTGTCGAATGTTTAAGTACAAATGACTGAGTAGAATTTTAGATTACTTAACCTCTGTAAGCGGCTTACGTTTATAAAGGAACTGCTAAGTCCGTGAATACTAATTACTCCAAGAACTGCTATGACTCGGTTTAAAAACATTATGAGTTTTTCTTATGCTTTCGATTATGTGGAAACAAGAAAATTGCGGTGTAATTATGTATATTTGTTTATTCTAACCGTTTTGTAGTTCTAAATTTTAAAAACTGAGTGCAGTAATAAGTTTTTTTTATAGAGTTAAAGTAGTAAAATTTCTCCTGGTTTTTAAACGGCTTTCAATCATGTAAAAAAAGGTAATGGATTCTGTATGGGCTTTGTTTAATTATGGTTTAAATACGTTTATATCTTTAAAGTCTATCCTTATCATGGTTCGGTAGCTTACTTGATTGTCAAACAAACTGTTACAAACTAAAAGCTGAGTGAAGCATTTATTTTTATTTTGTTTAAATTATTATATTCAAGCTTGTTGAGGGACAAGGCATTGGATTCGTGAAGATCCATTATTATAATGATAAAAGTACCTTTGTATTTTATCTTCACTTTGAGTTAATTAAAATCATTTGCATTACTATTTTCGACCCAAAACACTGGGTCATCATGTCATCATCAGTTTAGTTATGCATATCATGATGACCCAGTGTTTTGGGTCGAAACTAGTAATGCAATTAATTTTAATAAACTCAAAGTGAAGACAAAATAAAAAGGAACTTTTATCATTATATATTATATTCAAGTTGCATTTGAAATTTCCTTGGTCACTTATGTTTCATTATTGTTACAAAATTTATTCTAGATGACGTAATATTTTTTGAGGTGTCAATGTCAAGTCTGACAAAGCCCTAATTAGGCTTACACCTGTTTTTAGCTTGGTCGAAGACGATTTAAATTTATGTGAGTCGATACAAATAGGTAGTTCTTTTATTGTTATTTATTTTTGATAGTAATGAATTGATTTTTTATTTATAGATACACCATAACGAGAAGATTTCAAACATGAACTCAAAATAAACAAATATAACGACACATAGTGTAAAAACAATCTAATCAAGAATTAAAAAAAAACAATAAGTGAATTTTATTAAATGTGATTAATATGAACAAGCACAGTGTATTTGAGGACTGTGAACTTTTTCAGTTATTATAATGTTCAAGTGAGTGACATTCTTTAAAAAGTGACCTGAAGCATTAGCTGAAAGATGGCCGGAGAGGCTCTTCCTTTACTTGTGACCGCAGGGGTTGGAGTCGGGATGCTGGCGGGGGTGGTGTCAGGAGTCTGCTACCTGCTGGTGCATGGCTTGGGCTGGTCAAGGTAAGAAGACATCCTAATCTCTGTGTACTATTATATATATATATATAGCTGCTACGAGAAATGATACAAAACTCTATACTCAAATATGTACCGCATTGTATGTTATTTCGATCAATCATATGATGTAGTTACTTGTTTGATTATTATTTTGTACTGAACAGTCATAAAATAATACATCAAATATAAAAAAAATGAATAGTTCAATAGAAAAGAGCCCGCAAATCGAGAGTGGTTGTATGTAATTTATTTATAAATTTGAAGTCACCATCTGTTCTGAATATGCATAACTATATATGAATTAGAATTGGGTTTTTTAAAAAGCTGCCTTCACATAAACGGTGCTTAGTCATTAGTGTCCTCATATTTTCGGGGACAACGCAAAAGTGGACGTTATTGACTAATCATCGCTCGGTTGTCGGTTATGTCGAAGCGGGTGTAAGTAATTTTTCAGTTACCTTAGATGTTTCGAACATTTCATAAATTAGCTATTGTCAACCATATATGGTATGCGATACGAATTCGCATTATTGAATGTGACTAAAATGGTTTGGACTCGGAGCAAAGCGTCCATTATGGAAATATTGGGTAAGAATAAATCTTTTATGGCCGAAGAAAAATACAAAAATTCTATCTCTTAAAATTGATTTATTGTCACTAAATATAGAAGTAAGATATTCTGATGAAATTTTGTCATAAAAATGGTACATATCTGAGAAATTTGTAAAAGCTTTATGTGACCGTTTCACTTATTCATCCTTATAAAAATATAGAGTAGATATATTTTCTACTTCTAATAAAAATACTTCTTTGATTCATTCTGGTAATATATTTCAATATTGCTTCGTGAAACATATTTCAATATAGGATTCTATCAATATTCATATATAATTTCTCCGTGGATTCAACTTCCTGATTGATATTTAGTAATAAGAGTGAAAATATATATGAAAAAAGCTTGTGTGTTTTAATTTTTTCGAATAATTATTCATAAATGCACAAAACACATAAATATTTTATTATTACCCAAACACATTTGCCCTTACAGATTACATATTTAAATTTAAGGGTAAAAAGAGGGTTTTTGAAATTTTTTAAAAAAATATGTTTTTTAATTTAGAAAAATTGAGTGAGAAAAAAAATGAATGTCTTAAAAAAATATGGCTACTATTGCCATCTATGGTATAAAGAAATTCATATAATGTTGAAAACTCGGTCATCTATTGACGAATAGTGAAACTTGTCAGTCGCTGTAATATTGTTTTTACTAGCTATTAATAGATGGCAGTAGTAACGATGAAAATAATTTCTTTAATTTTTTACATTAATTTGATCGACATTTTTCATAAAAAAACATACATTGATTGTTTTAATGTATCAGTGCAAAACTTCTACGGGAATACCAAGACTGAAAACTAAAAATATTTTAAGGAATTAAATCAATAAACAATAAATAAATAAATGTCAAATCTACACGTTAAAAACATCAATTTTGGATTTATGCTACAAAACATTAAAAAACAAATTTTACTTTTAATTTATTTAGTATTCAAAGTTTTACCTTAGGCAAAAAATGACAATTACTCATACATTGATCCTACAAAAAGTCAAAGAGCTTTCATAGCTAATAGCAATACAAATCATTTCATAAAGTTATTTTTATTTTGCTAAGCTTCTATGATTGATGTCAGGCTTTGAATTTGTAAGACCCAAACAAATATCTGTTATTATTTTAACGAGAGATTCTTGAGTAGAAATCTGCTATATGTTGTAAAAATAAATAGCATAAATATTTAATTTTGGCCGACTCTGCCTAAAGTGGTGATTGAACACAGTGATCCGTGATATCGACACGCGAGGAGTCCATGCACAAATCGGCGCTTCCGTTATGTGCTTATATCCGGTGCGCGTTGCGAGGCGCGCAGAACCAATCCGAAACGAGAGCAACGAATCGGAAACAACATCGCCACATAATCAAATCCAACTTGTCATTTCTTAAACCGACCCGAACGAAAAGTGTTATGTACTAACAATGACAGGAATTTGATCGTGTTGTTCAATGGCGTTGTTTTATTATTTATATTTATCTTCAGCACATCAATTTTTTCGTAAGGTTCTAGGTCCCATAATCGAGTTTTTTGATAATTTTCATCACCAATCAAAAAAACTTAAATGCGAAAAGTTAGATACATCTCTTCTTCCAAAACGAAGATTTTTTATTTCTTATAAATTTACTTTTAATATGATTAAAATGTGTTGAAAAAAAAAATCTTTAACAAACTTTGGCATAGAAAAATAAAATGACAATTAAATTAATTAAATGACACGATTTCGCCAGGTAATGGACTGCCTCTAGTGTCCGGTTGCAATTTAAAGATGTTTCACCTGAGAATGCACTCAGTATTAAAACATATATATAGAAAGCATACATAAAACCTATGACAGTTGCTGTGCGAGCAAAATATAAATGCAATACATTTAAAATATAGTTATAAGTGATTGGTTTGCAACTTCCGATTTCAACTGATTTTAAAAATAATTCATAATAATACAAGGTGCTATTTCAAAACAATGGATTATTTTAATGGGTCAATAAATCGACTACAAGAGAAAGTCGCTTGTCATTACTTAAACTACTGAAAACGAGTGTTATGATCCCATTACACAAGATTAATGTTTGTGCATAGTTCTAGTTTATCAAAATATTATTTTAATGTTGAAATTTCAATGAATAATTAAAAAAAAAAAAAAACAATTTACTGTATTATATAACATTTTATTAAATAAAATACTTCTGTAAGAATGATATGGCTTTTTATAAATTTTAATAAAAAAACTACTACCGATACACAGATTATTTATTATTACACGAAAACAAAATATTTATATATTTTAAATAAAATTTTCAGTGTAGTGTATTTATATTTTTTCGCTACAAATAAAAAAGTAAACGTCCTTTAAAAATAGTAATAGATAATTGATAATTAAAGATTGAAAGCTTTATATTATTCTTTCATGGGAAAGGTGTCCGTGTCCGTAACACATCTTAAAACGTTTGGTTAAAAATATTTCTATGGTATATTATAATGAACACAGCTCTACATATTGACTTCCGGCGTTATAATATTTTTAAATACAGGTTTTTTTAAACACAAGCCTTGTCATGCAATGAATAAATTTATTTGCTTTGTTATATATTTTTTTACATTTACGGTCAGCTGTTGATGCCAATGCTATTTATTGTAAATGAAGACCTTCGCTTGCTTTCTGCAGCCAGAATATAATACACCCATTTAGATAAGTTTTTATTTTAAATATATTAAAAATGTAGTATGACATTGATTTGCTGTTAAGCAGCTTCAATATTTGTTGTATTCGATAGTACTGAAGCTACCTTCAGGGAATAACATGGATGAGAACTCATTAGAAGAAATTCAAAAAATCTAATTTGCAAGGCATCACAGGTAGACGAAAATATAATTTTACAAACTAAAATGGAACTCCACGAAGTCAAAAATATTGAATACTTACATAATTTTAGATTAGATGGATGATAAAAACTAATATCCTCGTAAATAGACGGTAGCCAATTTTTTTTTACTCGTGTGAAGAATTGAATAGAAAAACTTGTAGAAATAATCAAGCTTCATCTTCATCAGGTGCCTTTCCCCAGAGGAGGTTGGTGACCATTTTGAGCATATATGCTGAGCCAGTGTTCATAATTTTCAATATATTTTATATTAAAATTTTACATATAAATTCAGTCAATGTTCGTTACAATATCCAAGACATTACAGAGTTTACAGGATTGTGTAAGCGTTGGCTGTGGACCTGGCAGTAGAAGTCACAATTGTTTAGTGGAGTGTTGTCCACAAGCCAGGCAAAAAACATAAATGGAAATATAAAAAAAAAATAGGTATTTTTACAACTACTTTCAAACACACAGATGGGCAGCTGCTTCCTTGAAGAAATGAATAAAAAAAACTTGTAGAAATAAACAAAGTGACGAGAAGAGGTTGGCGAACATTTTGAGCAAATACTCATGCTGAGCCAGTGTTCATGGTTTTCAATATATTTTATATTCGTTCTAGAGTAGAAACCCCAAGACACTACATAGTTTACAGGATTTTGCAAGCATTGGCAGTGGGCCTGGTAGTAGTAGCTGTGTAATTTCCAGAAGCCAGGTATTTCTACAATCACCCTCAAACGCACAAATTGGCTGCAGCTTGTAGAAAAACTTGTAGAAATAAACAAAGTGACTCTCTTCAGAAGAAGTTGGCAACCATTTTGAGCACATACTCATGCTGAACCAGTATTCATGGTTTTCAATATATTTTATATTCGTTCTCGAGTAGAAATGCCAAGACACTACATAGTTTACAAGATGTTGCAAGCATTGGCAGTGGACCTGGTAGTAGTAGCTGTGTTATGTCCAGAAGCCAGGTATTTTTACAACCACCCTCAAAAATTGGCTGCTGTTTTATTGAAGAACTGAATAGAAAAACTTGTAGAAATAAACAAAGTGACTCTCCTCAGAAGAATTTGGCAACCATTTTGAGCATATACTCATGCTGAACCAGTATTCATGATTTTCAATATATTTTATATTCGTTCTATAGTAGAAACCCCAAGACACTACATCGTTTACAGGATGTTGCAAACATTGGCAGTGGACCTGGTAGTAGTAGCTGTGTAATGTCCAGAAGCCAGGTATTTTTACAACCACTCTCAAACGCACAAATTGGCTGCTACTTGTTGAAAAACTTGTAGAAAAAACAAAGTGACTCTCAGAATAAGTTGACAACCATTTTGAGCATATACTCATGCTGAACCAGTATTCATGGTTTTCAATACACTTTATATTCAAGACACTACATAGTTTACAGGATTTTGCAAACGTTGGCTACTGAGCTGCCAGTAGTGGCTGAGTGCTGTTCACACGTAAAAAAAACAAACATGATAATAGTACATATATTTAAACAACAGTTACATAAATTTTAAACCCAAATTTCTCCGCCCGTCATTTACGGTCCACCGTGCCAACTGCGGGAATCACGTAAAACCTCTGTTTTCACCGCAACCGCGAATAACAATGGCCGTCGCGGAGTCCATTATTTGCTTCAGCCGCGCCGCTCGCGCCAGAGTGGCACTCTTCCTCTTTATTTAGTTTGGGATGGCAGCTCGGCGAGGGTGCAGGAAGCCCCGGCGTCGCTTGTCTGTCGCCAAGTGCCGGCACCATCGCACCTTCCGAAACCTTTGAAACGGCCGGTCGGGTGTTTACGATTTACGCGAAAAGTTCATAACAAACCTTCACGGGTGCGGTGGCTGAAATCAATGTGACATCTCGTTAATTTGTTGTTAATTATCGGTGCTGTGTTTTTTGTGGTATATCTGCTCGGATTCTGTGCCAGAAGCTGTGAATCATCGCGACGTACTAGCGGTGAGTCTGATAATTTATCGTATGGTTTTTTTTGCCTCATAGACGTGTCATTGTGTCCGCGATGATGAATCGGCTACAGTAAAATATCAAATGCTCTTGCACGCTAGTTTTTATTAAAATTGATTTATAAAAATATAAGCTCAAACACTGTTTGCGGTAAGGTGTAACAATAATGTTGACTTCGTGCTAAATACAACACTATGACTAAAACGAATATAGTTTAGTTACATAATAGAAAAACTTCTGTTTTGATATTTTAATTATTTTTAATACCATTTTTTATACCATTAAATAAATATGATGAATTTATATATATATTTTTTTTTAATCTTACTAAATTTGTGAAACCATATAAAATATATTAATCAACGTAACAAAAAGGCTTCCGAATTGCAGAAACGCTCAGAGCAAAGGTCAGCGTGTCATGATGGAAAACATTTTATTCCCACAATTTATCGAATAGACAATAAAAAAAATTAAGATGTTTCAAAAACCCATTTTGAACATTTAAGCATCATTAAATATTGGCTCGGCTTAGCGATGAGAATCAATCAAATCAGCGTATTTGAAAATTTTCTCTTTCGTAGTTGTAAACGTTTTCGTGCTATGGATTTTTTTATATACATAATTATATCTTCTTTCAAAATACTTTTTACGTAATAGTATACATTAAGCTACTTAGATAAATTATAATTTTTTTATGGTGATATTAAAATACAAAAAGGTTAAATATATAATCCAAAAACATTACTAGATTTGTTTATTTTAGGAATCTATCATAATTAATATTTAAAATCTATCGAATACTCGATGATCATAAGTAATCTTTGATATTTTATACAGAGGCTTTTTTTATCGATTTTACTTAACATTTTAACATATATTACTTTTTAGCGATATATCATTTTAAGATTTCCAGGGAACCTGCACAGCTCAAAAAAATTCCTATCTTTAGAATATTCGGTTTTTGATGTTGAATTATTTTTATTGCGCCATGCTTATATCATTTAAATATAAAAATTTAGGCTTTGATCAATACGAGTGAATTCACAAACAAGGCTTTCGCGTATCACTGACGACTTCGTTTTTCAGTGTTGTGCCAGTCACGACCCATGCCAACCACAATGCAATGCATTCCTAGTCACACAGTGGATATTTAACTGTTACTTCTAACGGAATTCCGTTGCTTCGATATGAAATTAACGCGGAAATTTCCAGTTCATTAGACATCTAGGGTGACGACCGTATCAGTCGAATGCCACTGACCATAAAACATTCAACATGTATGCACATGGGGGTAGGTTGTTCGCACGCCAGTTATACCTACGATCTTCTTCCATTGTAGTATCTTTTCTCACACATTCTTCCATCGACTGCAGGCTGTAATTGCTAGCACCGTGTTCTTTTGTGCAAAACATGGACAAAACGCGAACCTGTTAATAAAATTAGCTAATACTAACACAACCACCATGCATGACGGAAATGCCCTTGAAGCAAATATGGGAAACAAAAGCATTCAAGCTTTTGTTTCTAATGTGCACACATCTCATGTATCTCATTTATGTTGATAATTGAACCTTAATTATCAAAACATCAATAAAAATATCAGTAATAGCAAATTTGTTTCCGAAAGTATATTTATTAAGTGTAGAATATTTTTTGTTCTTTTACTGAAACAGACAAATTAAAAATAATTAAGAAATGTATCACATTTGCTTTTAAAAACAATTTCGACATGAAGGAACAGACGAGAGATATTAGGATTGTTATGGGGGTGTGTCTAGAGAGGTGTTTCAGTAACGAGATGGCTTGAGAGGCAAGAGTGTGTCGACAAGAATAGCCCATTATTTAGAGTACAATACACTGCCAGTTTCTATTAAATAATAAAAATGATTGCGCTTTAATTTCACACCACCATAACGTACTTACATCATTATTCTTTTGTACATTCGCTAATTCGGCTAAATTAATGACTGCTTTATAAATAAAATACTCATAGTTCAAAAAATACCTGTGAGAATATTATTCCACCGTTTCAAAAGAACAACTAAATTAAAATTATCTAATAGCTAATTGATTAAATTGAGTTTTTTTGTGTTTTAATCTATATCGATTGCGACCAGCAAAGAGGTTAATGTTAGCAAAAAAACGTTAGGGAACCATTAGATTTATAATAAATAGTTTGGAGACTTCTGCTGTATTGGTTTTTAAAGTCCATACAGAGGGTAGCTTTGTCTCTAACATCCAGGAACGAAGGCTAAGATTAATATCTAAAACAAGTTTTCCTTGTCCACCTCTTGATTTTGAACTAGTTACTAAGTGCAAGAGTTTACATTATCATATATATTTTGAATAGATAATTACGATGTAAAACATTATGGGAAGCAGAGGCTAGTCATCCTATAAATCTGTTTTAAATTGATGATCTCGTGAGTAGCAGCATTGAAGGTCTGCTAAGCACAGGCGCAGGTGTTTTTTTCCGAATAGATAACCCGTTTGAGGCATATTGATTGAATAGTACCTTTTATAAAAAATGACAGTATCTAGAGTTTAACTCACGTATAAAATATTGAGGTGAAGCAAGTCAGGTTCAGGCAATTATAATGACAAAGTAAATGTTGCTTTGAAACACATGTTTTTTTGAACAAGATGCATTACATTTCTGTATAATATATTTTTATCCTCCCTGAAATTTTTGGCTAATTGTATTGTATAATATATAATTTTATAAAATTGATCAACTTGAAAAAGAAAAAAAATAATTTTAATTTATTTTATGATTAAAATAAATGTTACCTTCCTGTTTCCGGCCTCCACCCTCTGATATACACTTGATATAAAGCACATTATATTCTACCTTATCCTTAGGGGAATAGTTAACTCACCTGTTGGATAACATATGGCATTCTTTAACTAGGGGGAGTAAACTACAAATACTTGGATCTTGATAAATATCCCCTTGTTAAAAATATTTATAACTTTACTTTGAAATAGAAATATGAAATCACACTTATCCTTATCCTATACTTAAATTATTAATATTTATTTACCTGAATTCGAATCCTGCTCAGTTTGTGTAATTAATCAAACAATATTTTCGTAATGATTTTTAAAGTGGCAAAAAACGCCGGTTTTTTTTAAAACATCCATGTTTGATTTATTCTACTCTCTTTTACGCCGTAACACTCGGTAATTTTTAGTCTAGTTTTTAAACAAGGCTGTTTGCTGAAATGATCTGGCCTTACTCCAATAACCCACAGTCAAGAGTCTAAGGTCGGCTTACATTAAACGGTCTGCCATATTCAAGGACATCTCTTTAGTCTTGCAGACCTTTGTCAGGTAACTAATTTCTATATAAGCATTATAATGTTTTATACGTAAAACCTTTACATTTGATAGTGTTAAACCAAAAGTTAGAAACCGAGTAAACTTTTACAATAATGACAAAAAAATTGTATCTATTTGTGTAGGTAATATCATCGTGTATTACACAAATAAGTGGAGGTACAAAAAATATTACAAGTACAGTTTTAATAAAAAAATACACGTTTAATGTAGAAACGTAAAATTTTAAAACTTTATACAAATAATTTTAAAATTTCTCTTCGCCGAAACATAGAAAATGGCTTTGGGGCGATCTCACAAGACAAGAAATTACATTTAAAAAATTATTTGATAAATGAATATGCATTCATAACATTTTTATCACATTAAAAAAGACTACAGACTGCGTACCTGCATTTTTTTGAGCAATGATAATTTATCTCTGTAGTAAATTTCGACAAAATTTTTATATATTCTTAAATTTATTACTTTTTAAAAATCTGAATTATTATAATCACGTCATTAAAATGATTTTTGAGGTAAAAAAATCAATGTGCAAACATAATTTTAAGTGTATGCAGCAGTAATTAACATTTTGAATAAAATTCATATTTTATGAGAGCTCAATAACCTAAAGATAGGATTTTATGAGAAAATTCCTGAATACATTCCGAAAATACAATTAAAAATCTGAAATTTAATGCTCTTTAATAAAAACTTATTATCAAGATTAATGATTTATTTTTTATTTACACATAATATACTTTAATCATCGACCAACTTAAACCGCGTTTGAAAAAGGTTCAAACATGTTTGGTTTGTTAAATTATTCTACTGCTTGTCATCTTATAACGAGCAAGATCATTTTTTAAATTAATTTGTACACTAGAGTCGCTTTTTCACTCACCTGTATGGATGTTTGGTCTTCGTTATTTTAAAACTATGGGAGTCGAGACGTAAAGCTCTATTGTTCCTTCCCCTAACTCTATTGAAGCACGAAGAATGTCACGTAGGGTGACTAAAATGCTTTGAATATCCCTGATAGATATCACAGCTCTTGGGTGGCGTTAGTTAGTTAGGTAAGGTTAGAATTTATATATAGTGAAATATTTGATTTATTACTCTCCCCGGTATAATTAAAACACAAATAGTAACACGTATAATAACTTGTACCATTCGAAAAATATCAGCATCGTGTTCAGGTTTGATTAAATTTAAG
Source organism: Atopsyche davidsoni (assembly GCA_022113835.1). Classification (NCBI taxonomy): domain Eukaryota; kingdom Metazoa; phylum Arthropoda; class Insecta; order Trichoptera; family Hydrobiosidae; genus Atopsyche; species Atopsyche davidsoni. The sequence goes on along the minus strand of JAILWY010000009.1, from coordinate 16,729,596 downwards.
ATAGAGAGTTACATAAGCACATATGATGAGTAAAGCTTTAAATACCTCGACAAGTATTAGAATCTTAGCATCTTAATATATACGCTAGCTTAGAAATTTAATATAGGTATGACTTTATAAAAATTTACACGATTAAAACGCATTGAATACCACCAACAAGTAGGCGTACTTGACTAGTATAAAAGTTTTTACGTGGTATTGGTCTGTGTAAAGACTGAATAAAGTGTAAATAAGAATCTTATGGCTTTAATAAAACCTAAAGTTGGCACAAAGCATGAAAAAAATGCATTGGATACAATAGTTAGGATAGTTTTAAGGTTGGCTTTTGGGTTTTGAAGAACTGAATATGGCATTTAGCATGACCAAAGCGCATTGGACATCTCGACAGGTATACAAATTCTGGCGTGAGAATAGTTAGGATAGTTTTAAGGTTGGCTTTTGGGTTTTGAAGAACTGAATATGGCATTTAGCATGACCAAAGCGCATTGGACACCTCGACAGGTATACAAATTCTGGCGTGAGAATAGTTAGGATAGTTTTTAGGTTGTCTTTTGGGTTTTGAAGAACTGAATATGGCATTTAGCATGACCAAAGCGCATTGGACACCTCGACAGGTATACAAATTCTGGCGTGACAATAGTTATGATAGTTTAAAGGTTGGCTTTTGGGTTTTGAAGAACTGAATATGGCATTTAGCATGACCAAAGCGCATTGGACACCTCGACAGGTATACAAATTCTGGTGTGAGAATAGTTAGGATAGTTTTAAGGTTGGCTTTTGGGTTTTTGATAAATCAATCAATCGTCTTTGGCTTTGGCAGCGGTACAAAAAAATATGTTTCTTTTCTTCAAACGCTTTCATACTGGCTAGGTGGCGTGTGTCACCATGTAGTTGTATTAGAACTGAATATGGCATTTAGCATGACCAAAGCGCATTGGACACCTCGGCAGGTACCAGATCCTGGTGGGGCGTCAGCCAATCAGGTCCTTGTGTCAGATTTCCCGCAGATACGGCGCGGGGACGGAGTGGCATTGAACCGCGGCTGACAATAACGGCCGCCGGAAGTCCCGACGGGCCGGACCTGACTTCCGCGCCGCCGCCGTGAATACCAACGGCCCGGCGCAGCGCACACCCTGGTCGCAATGTCACTGCCTCATGTAACAAATTATTAAAATATTTTTTAACATCAAAAAATTTTAAAACACTGTACAAGTACCTACATCATAAAACGTGTACACGGGTTGAGTAATAAAATCCACTGGAATGTGCTATACAAGAGGCTCCCAAACTTTTTGTCCCGTCGATCCCTTGTCGAGTTATCCTGTTAATCGTATACCCCCTTACTAATATTGAATTTTTATATTTTACCGGATTTTTTGTCCGTTTTATCCGAATCCGTTAAACAGGGGTCCGATTATAAATAACACACAAAAAATGCAAATATAGTAACATTCACTGAAAAAAGTCAATTCTTTTAATGGGAGGGATGGGTCTTATGCTTTAATAGGAAATTTTCAATATTTGGCTTCAAATAAATTAGATTTAATTTGAAATCTCCTCGCCCAGTGAATTCCAATCTATTTCTTTTTTTTTTGTAAGAAGAATGGCAACCGCACTGAAACCTTTTTCCACAAAAAATGAAGATGGAAATGCTATCAAAAACCTTCTTGCGATAGTCCATAATGCAGGATAAATAGCAGGTATGTCTCTCTGAAGCCAAAATTGCTGATATCCCTTTCTAAACTGGACCTTCAGTTCTTCGTTAGTGCTTATTCCAATCAGTTCTTCTTGTAGTATGACTTCCGATTCTTCAATGTAAACGTATGGATTTATAATCTACTGTGGTATTTTGGTGATGACCTACTTAAATGGGATCCACTCTCGTAGATCCCCATTTACAGTTCGTGGACCCCAAATTTAATTTTTCGCTGTTATCGACCCCTTGCAGGGCGTAATCGACCCCTGGGGTTCGATATTTACCACTTTGGGGACCAGTGTGCTATACGTTCCATTGATCAGTGACACCTGTTAATATTTTGTGTGGAATTTATCCCAGCGACGCCCTTTTGTTTATGTTATTCCAGAATAGCGTCGGGACGCTATATAAAGAGCCTCACACGCTCCTCTGGTCAGAGAGACTAGTTAGAGAGCCAGTGTAGTTATTATAAATAAACCACGAATACGTATAATATTTCGCCAGCCTTCTGATTTCCAATCATACTTCAATCCTGCAACCACAACATCACATCAACGACATTGGAGAATAAAACGCTTCTAATCTTTTACGGCAAAATTGGTGACCGAAAATTATATGATTCTCTTTGTTCTTGAGTGTTGTACTCAGTTATAATTATTTTTTTGGCGTTTCGGTCCCGATTCTGGGGGCGTTTTTAAAATTCATATTATAACTACGAACAAAAACCTGATTTGTTAAAAGATGTGATATGGGAAAATGTGTGATAGTGTTTTTTTATTTATCTAGGTTAAATGCAGTAATTCGATATTTCTTATAGAAGCTTGAATATTACACATAACTAATGTGAAATTTTACCTTCTATTGAATTAAGCTTTCATTACTGACACATTTTTTTTGTATAAAATTAAATAAACTGACCATAAATTAAGTTAAGGTTGTTTGCAGCCAGTCTGTAGTTGAAAGACAGGCCCGGTGTGGTAATATTACCCCAGACGTGCGTGCGTCAGAATTGGTCATTTGTATGGAAAGTACACAGTTGGTCTGCGGCTCTGACTAGCAAAACAACAATATTTCATAATAATAATAAATTATTAATTTAAAACAATTGCTCATTATTAAAAGTATGTTTAAAATTGTATTTTCAACACATGTAATAGTAAAAAAAATAACATCAAACAGAGAAATTCATTAAACTCAAATAATTTAATTAATGAAACCAAATAACGAGTTATCCCTGTTCTGATTAATAATTAAAACACAATAATTATTGAATAACGCATGTTAAGTCGATAATTTCATTTACTATACTTTTCACTGTCACAATTATTATTAATATTAACAATATAATCTATTCAAATCAATATAAAACTTTCTACTGTGTTTACTGTACAATGAACGCCGAATTAATTAAAACACACATGTCTTTTAGGATTTATCAAATTCAATTACGTAGTCTTTTTATCTACGCACTTTTATTTATTTTTTATTTTTTTATATACCAAAACCAAAAAAAAATAAACTAAGTAGTCCACGCACCACGCACATGATCTCTATTATTATAAATTTCAATTGTACAAGTTGATCAATGTACAGTATTTCAAAACTCATTGTACCTACCATTAAGAGGAACTTATGAGTATGTTCCACACGAGTGAATAAAAAATATAAAAAATCACCAAAATATTTTTCTACAAAGATTTAACAAACTAACACATAATTATCTGGAAATATCAAATAAATTATATATATATATATATATATATATATATATATATATATATTTAATTTTTCAATTATTGTCTTTTTTCTAATGAGTTCATTGCGCCCTTAAAGGGATCGGTTGAACAAAAAAAAATGGACTTTGTTATAATTCTATTATATATATTTGTAATATCGGTTTTACCACAAAAAAGATATAAAATAACACATTTAAATTACAATTAAAAAAAAACTATATGTTTATTATTGTTATACCGAGACTCGAAGCAGATAACTTGTGGCTATACTTATTTCATATTATCATCAATCGAGCGATAAATTTAAACCCGTGTAGCGCTGTTTGATTATTTGTTTCTTTTTGACGACATTGCTATATGCAGTAAAATTTATCGGTCGGTTGTGCTGTGACGTGTGTAGGGATATTTATCGCACAATCTATCACTGTGCATACTATACAACTCACCTTTAGCACACATCAGTGTAGTGTTACAACTACATACAAATAAATGATCAAAGAAATCATAACAACAATAAAACCTTGTAGACAGTTTAATTTATTTTTTAATGCAATTCATATACAACTGTTACAATCAAGTCGCATGCGTGTCAATCATTGTACAAGTATCATCAACAAACGTATGTGGAATGATTGGGACTATTGAAAAAAAAGTGCGTACGGCTTCCTTAGCTTACACACATGAGAATTCATACAATCAAAATACAACAGCAGCTGTTAAACTCACCACTAATGGCAGCTGGTAATACAAAATATTAATTAAACGTCGGATTATAGTTGAATCGAAATGTATCTTTATTTTTTTATGGTACGGTCAAACATAATTTCACGGCCTGCCTTCGTCTCTGTGCATTGTTTCTAGAACTTTAAAAATATTTTTTCTATTAGAAAATAATATTTTTGTTCGCACTTTTTCTAGTTATACATACCATCAGTGATTAAATTATTTAGATACTAGCCAATCGCTTGCTATAAAATGAAGTTTTAAGTATTTTTTTTATATGTACGTGCCACTGTTATTAGCTTCAAGAACCGTTAAATATGTTTCACATGTTAAAACAATTTATTATACAATTCATTGGGAAGATTTTTGGAATGATTTTATGGTACAAACTAAATTTAAGAGATAATTTTTAAAACATATATATAATCAATCAAATAAGTTCAAATTCCATAGAACTAAATATACTACGTAACTTATCATTTTATCATTGTATTATCTGAATAAACAAAATGTATACATATTCATAACATTCAATTTGTACTTGAAGATTAATTTATTTCACTTTAAACTAATACATAATATATTTAGTTACATACAGACCTAGAAACACAAACACCTTTCACACAATAATAAATTACGGGATAAAAATTATCGAATTTTGAAACATGACAAGCTGTCATGCTGCCAAGTCGTGGAAGTTTATAATTCAGTTTAAATAATGAAGGCAGTATTAACAGGTTGCAACGGAGATGGTTCAGTGGAGTGATCGATGGTAGATTTATGAAGCGGTACACTGGTCCGGTAATAAATTATACACGAGCAGAACTAACAATGCGGTGCGTCATGTCCGATCCCGATCAAAGCCCTATTCACAATGCCTAGTGATTGGCGTGTGCATGGCAGGAGTGGATATTGCTGGGCCATATGTAAATATACTGCCTTTTAAAAAGTGTTTGATATATGAGTTTTACAATTCTTGAACCAGCTCCGCACGCAGTGACATAATTTTAGAGCGATTGGGTAATAATGTTTGTTTAGTGTTTTTGTATGGTTTTGCTTAAATAAACAACACAAATGAGAACTTTATTGGTTGGATACCGTTTGGTTGTCAATTTGGTCACAACGTGTGTTGAAGGCTTTAAGCAAAACTAGTAAAAAACAGTCAATACTATAAACCAGTGGTCCCCAACCCTATGCTCGCGCGCAATATGGCGCCCGCCGACCGTTTTACGTGTGCCCGCCGCTATGCGACCACGATAATAAATTATTTAAGTCTTCAATAAAATCTTATAAAAAAAAATTATATTAAGTAATTAAACAAATAAATATAAGCGAAAATAATTATATCATTATAATTTTCAAAATAATTATTCTATGTACATTCAAAGTTGCTATTAAAAATAATTATTCGTTGCATATTTGCCCCAATTACCAGAATTTTTATATTATTATTTACTATAAAATATTTTTTGTGCATTACATGTATTAATGACTATGTCCAACTATAAATGCCCGCCAACCGACCGGCATTCCAGAATCTGCTCTTGGGTGCAAAAAGGATGGGGACCCCTGCTATAAACAATCGTAAAAGTTAAAAAGTATTAATAATGATCTCTGGCCTCAAAGAGATCTGGAAGTAGATCATTAAAACATACGTAAATATTCTAGCAATATTTTGAGAGAAAGCTATGTTTGCGGATATATCCCTCATTTAAATGCTGCGCTATATCATCATCATCGATGCAACCAGGTGCGGTCGAAACCATTAGACAAAATAAATTACCCATTCTATTACATCAAACATCCCACCGATTTATCAAATAGACACGTCAGATTTTTTAATGAAAATGCAATCGGATTCAAAACAAAACCAACTGTAAAAAAATTGAATATCTTTGGCTGGTCTTAAGGCGGTGTAGTGTATCGAGACAGATTAATCTTATATATAAAAAAAACGTAAAAAAACTCGGCCGGTGAGGAGGAAGTGAAGCGATGGTAGCGCGCTAGACTTCCATAATTAGTTTGAGTCGCCATTACATGGTGATTCAAGACCCATTCATCGCTCAAATTGCTCATTTCATTACATAACTACTAATTTTTATGTCAATATTAATATCCATGATAAAAAAATACATTATAATCTTATATTGTATCTACAAAAACGTTTTGATTTATTTTTTTTATTTAAAGAAACTAGCAAAATGAAAAGCCTAGAAGGATGTCATTGCACATTTCCACATTGAGATGAAAAGATAAATTATTGAATTTTTATAGCAATATTTTGACAAAAACTAAGTCATTAATAACAATGACTTAACAAAACCAAAGTTCTCTTTAGTGTTATTATATTTTACCTTTATTTTAAATACCTTAAGTGAGCCTAAACATATCATAATAATAAAAAATAAAACCACTGAGCTTCAAATCTGATTTATTTTTCAAGTATGTTCAAAGTTATCATACTTGATCATTTTTAAAGTTCATGATTCTTTCTTCTGAAATAAACATGTATATTAGCCCAAGGGTCTTTTCTTTTCAGATAATACCATGAGTTTAGAGGTACCGTCTGCATATATCAATGTTAAATTTCTCTGTTTTTTGTGTGTGCCCGCCTGGTGAAAGCGTTTAAGGCGGAGTACCTGAGTTTGAAAATAAACCTCGGCTCAATCTGCCCACCGGGGAATCGATACAGTTTTAAACTCAAGCCGTTACACAACCGAGAAGGTTCTAGTTTTTTTTTTAATTGTGGCTCGTGTCGTTAATTGCTTATGTTTGACAGATAGCTGCAGTCATACTTCTGGATTATTGGATACTTTCGTTTTTTTTTTTTTTTCTTTTAAACAACTTCTGAGATTATAATCTATAAAAGCAGTTAATTAAACTTACGACTACTTAAGTGAGAACCTTTTCGGGTATACATTTACAGCAATTTTTAATATTTTAATCAAAATAAATAAATAGTTGTGTTCCCACTTTTTATTTATTGACGCGAATAGTTTTGGTAACCTATCAGTAACTACTGACAATGATAACAAAACCAGTCCCTTGGATAAATAAAATTTATATTTTATATAAATAAAAATATTGTAATGAAATTGCTTTGATTAATCTTTAATTTAAAACGTGAACATTTACTAAATATACTTGCTGCGCTTAAAGAATTCGATTTTTTTGTAGATATAAAAGTGCTTTAGATCCCATAACAAGTGTCAGCCTCAATAATTTTACAATGTTTAATATACAAAAGCGAGTTGTAACCCATTTGCTTAAAGCATTCACCTAAGTTTTAAAAATAATTAATAGATAGGTAACAAAGCGGTTAAATTCATTTAATAGTAATTGCAGCTCTAACATTGTTGTTTCGTGAAAAATCAAATCATACTAAAACAAGAAAGGTTTTTTTTTTTGCCTAAAAACCTTTGTTTACTACTATTTTAAGACGCTAAAATCACATGGTCAATCAAACTGTATAAACCATTAGACTATTTAATGATTATTGAATAAAAAATATAAATTTCGACAGCAAATATTTATCACAACAAATTAAAATAATTAATATTGGAAACATAAAATTTATTAATTGTATTCGGGTCTTGTCTTAAAACTCTGTTTTGAATTAATTAAGATTTTTTATCTGTATTGTAAATATTATAATATTTTTGACCCAAAGGTTTTAATGGAAATGTCATATATTTCAAACTTGTTTTTAAAACCATGAAATTTGGATATCTTGAATTACAAATTTTACTTCAAATTTGCTATAAATTTTAATCCTAAGTGATTTCGAAAATAATTTTTTTCGTACAGTTAAAAAATATACAGATCAAGCCGTTTTTTTATTGTTTACTTTTGGTTTGTTGGCTGTAACACATCGTGGCCCCATAAATCATGAGGAACATTACTATCTGGGAATCTCAACAAACATATATTACAAAAGTCAACTTTACTTCTAGGAAATTCGCAGTTTTTTTTACAAAGCTCACCGATATATCTGCGATCGCCGGCTAAAAAATAGTTCTTTAGAAATATTTCATTAATCTATGAATCATTTACTATAAGAATATAAAAAAATGTTAATATTAGAGAGATTTTTTAATGTTTGTATCGACAACGAATTTTTTTCCTGCGTGTATTCTCAAACATCCATTTGTAAATAAAACTAAACATTGTAAAAAAAAAAGTATGAAAAATCATGTTTACATAAGGTTTTTTTTGTTAATAAAAGTACATTGTTTAAATTTAAGTGTACCTATTATTTCTAAAAACTATTACATTTATCCATTATGATTTTTTACTGTATCTAATATTTCGTTTTTTGTATTTTTTTCAGGTGAGTACATGTTAAATAAGAAGGACACATCAAATATCTGCATAGTGACGAATAAAAGTATTGGTAAATATTTTGATCTTTTTTAAATTACTAAAAAATGCTATTATAAATAAAATTATAGAAAAAAATCATTCAATAATTTGGAATTACATATTGTTTACATTTATAATCTGCTTTGTTTTGTTATCAATTTTTTATATTTATAATATTTTTTGCCCTCTACTCATGCAACAAAAATGTATGTAAAGTCTTTTCTAACATTTTCATGATCACATTGTTGAGCTTTGACACCTTTTTAATCACAATGAATCTCATATATATTACCATGGAATTGCCTTGCAAAAAACCATTAAATATTTTCCGTTTAAAGTGATTTAATTATTCATCGTTATATTTATCGGGATAACAAATAACTTTCTTACGTAACTGTGAACCTTTGCAAAAAAGTGTATACGGATGTTTCGGATTTGTAGATACGGTAAAATAAAAAGCAACCGTCTATCTGGTGAAGATAAAGTTTTATCGTATCGTCCATCGACAATCCATTTATTTTAATTACAATTAATATCCTGCTATACCAAAGGCTGACTTTTTTAAATTATTCACAAAAAACACTGGTCTTTTCAAATACAATGCATATAGAGTTTAATTAAATACAGACAGACAATCGCGCCTACATTAGAACACAAAGAGGATGTGTAAGAGGTCATTTTTTTATATGCATTTAGATTTTAGACCTTTAATAATTTCTAGTACTTAACACATTAAACCGTTGAAAAATCATTATTTTTTTCTGACTGTTAAACCTAGTTTGAATTAAACATATTACTAGAAAATATGTTGCTAGACAGGTATCGTTTATTTTTATTTATATTTACTTATTACATTGGATCATATTTCGTTTTCAATTTACAAAAAGTATTTTAAAATGAGATGCGCCTTTATATATTAGGTTGAACATCTGAAATAATTAATTTTGATACATTTAAGAAGTAGGAAGTTTAAATTTATATATTTTTTCATTGATTCAATAATCTTATATACATTACATGGAAAATGAAATGAAAGAGCTGCAAAGTCAAACCTACACGTGTTTATTATTATTCGTGAGATGAATCATGAAACATTACTGACGCCACGAGGTATTCGACTTACAATTTTTCTTAATAAAAAATAACTGCTAATTGAATGCAAATGAATGCGTAATTATTTTTTTACGTAGGAGTAAATTACATAAGTAGACTATGTAAGAAGAACGTACTGTTATACCACGCGTATAACTTTCTTAGTTTTTTTGTGAAATGTAAATACAGTTTATAAAAACTATCACAAAAAAATTATCGAACAATTTAAAAGTAATTCATACGATTATTCACTTTCTTTTCACTACGTAACGGTATTTTTTTTCACTCTTATCACACATTATTTATATCGCCATTCAGCATAAATCAAATAAGAGAAGCTTATAATTGATGTATCGATAACATATTAGAAAAATATACACATGTATATACATATTTTTTGGTGAACGCGTTTTTTATCAATTTGCAACTTTTATGGAATATAAATTTGAAATGGGCTTTTCTTATCTTATCGTTTTTTTTATACTCATTCAAACAGTTTATCACCGTAATGACGCTTTTCTAAAACTTCACTTCAAATAAAAAAAGTTACCTGCCACATTATTATATTAAAGTAAGAAGCCACAAGGTCCGAGGCAGTAATAGTTCGAATCAATCAACGGCCAAATTTTACCTTGTCTCCGGCATTTGCAAAACCAAATAAATCTGCATTACACAAGCTCTACTTTCTTTCAATAATTTTATCAGAAGTGCAAATTTAAGCAGCTTGTCGTATATTATTTCCGTCAGTTATATTTCGATAACATCAAGACACATGACTTTTACAAAGCAATTTAGTTTGAAACTTTATCATGATTCTAATAAAAGTTGACTTGTATATTCTCCTGAGCATTTTTTGTGTAAATTTAAGCAGGCTTCAATTTTTCAATTTTTTTTCTCCACCACTGAGCGGAGAAAGTAAAAGTAACAAAAAAACCGCAGTAAGAAATGTTCTGATTTACATATTTGAATATTTTTCTACAGATATTTATAGATTTTCTAAACTTCACTTTTAAAAAAGTTGTAGATTTATAAGTCTTACAACTATCATACGTTATATATTTTTGAAAAATTTTTTGATCTGATTGTGAAATGATATGGTTTTGCGTTTTGATTGAACCTTGTGTTCAACATTTACTAAAATTCTTTAATTTTTTTTATTTTTATAAATGTTACAATAAATACTGATTTTTTAGATAAACATAAACTAATTCCCTCACTGTACATCAATTGTAATGTGAATTCGGTGTTCATACATCCTAAATTATACTACAGTTTATATATATATATCAATGAAAATATAGAAATCCATGTACTCTACCATCTAAGCCACACCTTATAAGCCCCACTCTTGCGCGCAGGTTCAAGTTAAATGTTTTAATTGTGTCATTGAATATTATAAAATTTCCTGAAAAATACTTTCACATGCGTGATAAAACTAGGTAGCTGAATAGCCTTCAAATATATATTCAGGCAGAATGTTCTTGCCAGGCGATAATAAGGATATTCTTTTCTCTCGGTAAAAACAGCTGGGCATGGATTATTCTCACCCCACAGATGAATTGCATAGACGTATTTAGTATTAATAAGTACATATCTCATTTTGGATGAATTAAAATACCATTTCCTCTTTTCCCAAGGTATTGGTGAAATAGTCTTCATGGAATGTAACTTAAATTCTGGAAAAAGAAAAAATATTTTCGTAGGAGTGAAATATAAACAAATATATACGAATTTTTATAAATGTTAAACATTTTTTCAATTACCTGTGCGCAATGTAGTATTTTCGATATTTCGACGTATTGGCTGCAGTATTTTAGTTATTTAACCTGGTCCTTTGTGAATATCATCATTAGCATTGAAATGTTTCGTGTGTTTCAATTCATACAAAAAAAAATATATTTAGTATTTCGATAAAATCAGTTTGAGTTCAAAAAAGGCATCTTGAGTATTCCATGTATATCTTTGAAAGCACTGCGTCTAGAGTATTTTGCATATTTGCTTTTAAACAGAAATAAACTCAAAACAATACTTTCTATTAATATAACTATAACCAAAAGAACTTGCCCTAATATTTGAATGTAAATATACATTGAAATACCCTCTTGTTTCCAAATACATTTTCATTCAAAATATGTTAAATGTTTTCAAAATCGATATTTATTTTGTGTCTATACATTTTGGTTAAAATATTTTAAATGAATGCCTACAGTAAACACAATCTAAGTATTTGGTGTCCTATACCTTCACCATCAAAACTAAGAACAGTATTTCCAAGTGTCGTTGAGTTATCGAATACACCATAGTTTTAGCCAAGGTCTTGCTTCAGATTCAACAGTACAGGCTTGTCGAGACTCAATTCTTATAGAACCGCCAAAAGACGATTTGCAAGAACTGTCGATAATTTTTTTTTTTTTTTTCAGTCGACAAAACTCTGTTGTCTTCATTGAACTTCATCATGTAATTTTTGATGGTAGCAAAACAGTTCGTCGTTATAACTTGAACCTGTAACCACTTCTGATAGCACTAAAATGACTGATGATACTAAACAGTATTTTGCTATATAACAAGTTTTTTGTCTTTCTTTGATTTCAATAAAACCTGTCATTTATTATTTTATTTGTTCACTCATTAAAACGTTTTAAATTTCAGTTGTTTCTACTTAAAGCTCTTTTTCTTTAATAACTTTTAGTGTGACCACTCCTGTAATAGATTTCAATAAAACACACAAAAATGATTTAAATTTTTTGATTGATTAATAATAAAAAAATTCTTTTAAAATTTTCTAACTGAAAATATTTATTTCAAGAGATTTCTGGTAATTTCATAGTACCAAGTTGCACTTAGCTAAAATTCCCTTTGATTATTTCCAGCTATTTGCATATCTGCTCTGTGTAGGGTGATTCTGACCTCTTTTTACAGAAAATCTATATATGCATGTCTCCCCCTCGTGGAGTATTGATAAAAAACCAACGAAGTCTCTACAACACCATAACCATTTATTGTATATAATGCAGATCTTTATGAAATAAATTTATTATATAATTTCTTACCGGAATGCCAAAGTGATATCTTCTAGTATTTTTTATTATAAAACACCTTTTAATTGTATTGTACAATATCCAATCCTTTTTAATATTTAATTTTACTAAACAAGCATCACACGATCTTGCAACCGTCAACTGAAAAATGCGCTTTGTAGTATTAATCTTGGATCTAATATCATAAAATAAATATATATAATAAATATAAGTCATGTTTATTTGATTATTATATAAATAATGTAAATATTATATTTATTCATCAATAATGTTTTGGCAATGAATATATTTCAAGATATATAATTATTAAACATTAGCTTATGGGTGCATTTGTTATGTTTATCATGATTCAAGATCAAATAATCTGAACTAGAATGTTTAGAGCAGAAGATCGCAAGAGAAGGAGCTAAGCAGCTCAAGCAAGCGATTTGAAGCTATCAGATGTAGTTACAGTTTATAAATTTCCATACATTATTATTTTTTAAAGTAATGTTCAACAAATTGAATGCCTCCATCGTCATATCACTTTATTTTGTACTTTTCATTTTTGATCAAAAACGCTTTGGAACCTTTTTATGAATTGTTGGAAAGACATGAGGTTATAAATAGCTTTAATTCAAAAACCATGCGCACAAACGCTACTGTGGCTAATATGAACGATTTTTTTCAATAATTTAATTCAAATTTATATAAATTCGCTGAAGACTCAGTTCTTATTTAGTTAAATAGTTTAGACTTGGACTATGAAGTCAGCAAGAAGTAATATTCAAGAAGCACAGAATGTGCAAAGAATGATTACTTCTGACGGTGGTAATTATCTTAAGGTATTTATTTTGGCCATATTTTTCAAAATATTAAATAAAACTTACTCCAACTGATTGTCGAGGGATAAATTCGAAGGATAAATTGACGTGGATACTGAATTTGTGTCCTTGGCTGGATCTCAGGAGTACAGCAGAATTAGTGCGACTGTCCTAAGATAAATAAAATATATGCAGTAAGACGGTCACCAACCTCTTCTGAGAGGAGACACTTGGAAAAAAGAGAGACTTTAATATTAAAATAATAATTAATTTTTAGTATATTTAAGATGGACTATAGAATTAATAATATTTTATATAAAAAAAAATAATACCTTACCCAGAGATGAAAACAGACTTAGTCGTTTTATTAGAAATATCGACCCCAAGAAAATTTGTAATACTCAGTTACCTGCAATGTTTCTTATGACTTTTATAATGATCACAATATGAAAAATCATATTTATATACACACATACATTTATATGATATATATATATATATATATATATATGCTGTTGATGATACAAACTAAAAGTAAAGTCGTGCACATGTTTCCCATAGTATTTAAATAAAAAAACATTGATGTATAAAAGGTTTAAGTCTATATATTTTGATTCAGTCTATTGTTCATTTGATTTGAATAATAAATTAACTTTAATGGTATACTAAGAAGTCAGATACCAATTTAAATTAATTTGATATATTATACGTAAGAAATTTTTGGCATATTCATATTGATTACAAACATAACATTAAAAATAGAATTGATTGAAACCTAAAATTAATATTTTGATATTGTCTTTTTTACAATTTTCAAATATGTTAATATCTGTGATACATTAATAAATTACAGTACATATAGCATCAAATCTAATGTTGTCATCGATATCATTTGAAATATAAATTCATTGTATAAATGATGACTAATTATAATTATCTCAACCTCAATGTGAGATTTTTTTTAAATTCAAAACGAACTCCAGATAAAGCTAATAAATTTAATAAACACTAAATTTTAAATACCTGCAATGTTTCTTATGACTTTTATAATGATCTCAATATCAACTCCAAATATAACTAATAAATTTAATAAACACTAAATTTTAAATATCTTTCATGCGATATTTGCGAAGGATTAAAATATCGATAGTAAAAATAGGTTTTTTGGGTTTCATTGTGTTGATATTTGTAATTTATTTTATTACGTTACGTATTATTTATTAATTTATTATTTACTTAAAACACACTTCCACTTTGCTCGTAAACATTTGGGCAGAATTTTTTAGCAAAATACCCATAAGCCACCGTCAATTGATTTCTTCGAATAATTCGTTTTTTACTTAAATTGTTCCAAAAGTGGGTAATGTAAGAGTTCTTTACAATATTAATCACCATCGGCAACTGAGAACTTTCAAAGTACTGCGTCCAATTATCTCCAGGAACTGGATAAAAGTATGGCTGTGGATACACCATGAAACCTGAAAAACAAATAATCATCATGATGATGGAGATTACCAAATCGAATAAATGGTTTATTTTATTGATCTATTATTTGAGCTGTTAAATTATCAGTACATTGTGAACAAAGCTTTTACCTGTACAATTCCCTTGTGTGGTTTTGATGTCGCATAATTTAGAAATTACTTCAGTTAAGAGAATAGGCCCATTACTTCCGTAT
Organism: Atopsyche davidsoni; assembly: GCA_022113835.1. Lineage (NCBI taxonomy): Eukaryota > Metazoa > Arthropoda > Insecta > Trichoptera > Hydrobiosidae > Atopsyche > Atopsyche davidsoni. The sequence continues at coordinate 16,714,468 of JAILWY010000009.1, read as the reverse complement.
TCTTTGCCATTAAATTTCGATTTGATTTCTCTGAAATTAATAAAAACTATAAATGCACTATTAGTTTTGTGACGTTAAATACGGATTTGTAAAAATTTGCCACTCCCTATTTGTGTTACAATAACCATGATTTTCAAATGAATGCAACATTCATATATTCAATGGTATATTTTCGTATTTTGATATCAAATAAAAAAGTGATTGAATAAATTCAACACCAATTTTTCGATTGCCGACACTAAGAAAAATAACAGCACTCTACTTACTTCAAGTACGCATTCACTATCTGATGACCAACGATAAGATCAAATTTTAAGACAGCATTTCCCATAATGTCGTTATTTTGAAGGGCAACAAAATTGTTTGCTAGACCCTCCAAACTCTTCATCACGATCACGTCCAGGTCCAGGTAGATCCCTCCATACCGCCACAAGAGCAGCAGTCTCAACACGTCACTTGTGTGTTCAACTGGATGTTCAGAGTTCACTAGATCTTCCATCTTGTCCCATTTCTTCAGCGGAGATTCTTCAATGAAGCTTAGCATGTCTATCGAGCGTATCCTGACATTTTTGTACTTCAGCAGCTCTTGGATTAAACTGCCATCGCAGCTTTCATTTTGAGCTGATGTATTTGAATTTGGTACCGGGGCAGTGTACACGAGGTAGACTGTAAAGTTTGGATTCATTCTGGCTGCTGATTCGACCGCACAAGCCTGCCGGGAATTTATTTTAATCGGTGCATCAGCAGACGCACAAGAAGTCTCGATAAAAAATATAGACTTTTCATGGAAAGGTTCTGGAAATTCATTTCTGATATCTGGAATAACTCCATTTTCGTTCCAGAAATAACACGTTTCTATATTTAAACTCCCAAATGAACTTTTTTCGAGCAGAACCAGCAAAAGAGTGAAGTATTTCAACCAAATCCTTGTATACTTTCCGCCTCCGTTATCATTCCCACGAGACATTATTATGGGGTTGATTGAAACACTCAGTTTTTTTATTAAAGGAATAACTTAATTCATTCAATAAAACGTGGTTGTTAATATACAGAAAAAAAAACGAATTTTTTAATATTTTTATCGCACACCTGGAAATGTAAAAACTTGCCACCTGGCTGTAACAATTTTTATCTTTTTTTGTGTGTGCTACCTGCCACTTCCTTACAAGAATCTCGAAATATTTGGTTCACTTTGAGTACGCTAATAAAAAAAAAAATATTTGTTATTATAAAATATCTTCTCGGTTAGGTCTAGTTGGATGGCACCGGTAGCCAACCTGAACTTTGAATGCTCATTGCCAAGTAATATGTCCATTAAATACATTGACAAAGATAAACAAATCACACCTGCAGTTTTGTTTAGTTATTATTTCACTAAATATTTTTACAACATGCTGTCATAAAACAAAAAGGTGGATAAACAATTTATTTAAATTATTATAATATTTAGGAACATGTTCATAATACAAACGTAAGTCAGTGTTTTTATAAAGTTGTCTACTATTCACTTTGTTCTTCAGATACATATTTATGTATCTGGAGTATCATTTAATATTTAAAATAACACTTTTGTAGAAGACGAGTATTATAGATTATTTAGTAAATTTTCTTTAATTGATTGATGTTGATTGACATGATTTTTTATTTTTCCGTGAAAAAAATCGTAGAGTTAGGAAATGATGTGTTATTTCAGGGAAAAATAATTATAAAAATATTTTGTATATTTTTCATATGTTTTATAAGAAAAAAACAGAGTGCTACATATCGATCACATTATGTAGTGGTAGATACATTCCTTTTATAAACACAACGTAGCAATTGACTAACGAATGACTTTTAATTATTGAAATAAAAGAGTGGTAGGTCTTAAATAGATATTTATTGTACCAGTGGCAAAAATTACATACAAATTCACAAAAATAATTTATTAATTTGAATACCTTCCAAAAAACAGATAAATTCCTCTCGATAAAAACAGAAAAAAAATGAAAATTAAATTTAGGTTTTAATAAATTTCGATTATAGGTCTAATTTTGTGTAATTTGTCGTATTTATCATGATCTTTATCAACAATAGCGAAATTATCATTGAAATGGATAGTTGATTTTATTGATACAAATTTGTTAATAGACATGGCCGAGGTTATGTTTTCTACACCGATATCAGGCCGCTAGTATGATCTCGTATTAAGCAATGGTACCATCGCCATGTATTGCAAAATTCCCAGGTATCTTCTGATATAAGAATTCGTTTTGTTTGTTAATGTTCCATATCAAATTTTATATTCTTTTTTGCCCATAAAATCCTGTTACTTATCTCTTTAGAATGAAATTTCAATGCTGGTTCAGGTTTTGGTTCAGGTTCTGGTTAAGCTTTAGAGCTTTGAATGACAGAACCCTCTTCATCATCAAAACTGTAGTCACTATCATCCCAATTTTCCATGATTTCCAATATTTCCTTCTTGGACAATCGTTGATTTTTTTTATTCATTTTAAAAATATACGATAAAAATGTAAAACAATTTCAATGGAACGTATAAATTGTCAAAAGTAGTAATTCAGTCACGCTATGTAAATAATATATTAGGTACTACACAAACATAACGTGACCAATTTGTTGCATAAAGAAAAATAACCATATCTCATAAAATTAAAAAAAAAAAAAAAAAGTAAATAGTAATAATGGATTATGAAAATAACTTACTTTGAAATGTTAAAATATTTTTTTGAAGTAGAAAAAAGATCTCCAATAATGTGTTTCACTAGTTTATAAATCGCGTTTTCACTCAACCGCTAAAAATTGGCAAATGGCTTCTTCTAATATGGATTGTGTCTATTCTAGTGCTGTTAGTGGTAAAAAGTTGAACTAAATTACTTCGACAGGTACAAATTAACGGTTTCAAAACAAAATGGTTGATACCATGAGTTTTTATGGGGCTTTAAAAAATGTTTTATGGTTTGTCACCGTTCTGTTACGCGATGCAGTTAAGGGTTTTAACTATGAAATTATTTACTTAAATTACATGAGTCATGATAATGTGGTTAGTAAATATACATTATACATTTGTTTTCACCAGTGACGTTCAGTGCAAAGAGTTCAAAAATTATGCTTGTAATAAAAACATATATTTTTCATGTTTGATTTCTCATAAAATATATATCATCAGGATTCACTCATTAATTGTGATAATAATCAGTATAACAATAATATTTTTTAAATGTTTATTTATGTAATCATTAACAGGTGTGACATCAAATTTTATTCATCATCGATTTAATTTTAATATCAACTTATTGTATAAAAGACAAAAATTTATAAATGTCTCAGCTTTGATGAAAGTTTTTTTTTCAAATTCAATATATTTTATATTTAAAAAAAAAAGTATAATCATGCCAATTTGGCATCTCCAAAAGAAGTTGAAGGTGCAAACCTGGCGTGTTAGCGAAACTAGTCGCGTAAAAAACGTAAAGAAAATATTCATAATAATACATTTAAGTATTTAAAATGTCATTGAATTAAGATATAAGAATAAGTCGGTAATAAAACCATGTTTCTTAGATTTCGTTGTATCCATATTGGTAATATATTTTATTGTTTTACTTAAAAGTCTAACCCGCTTTCTGTGTAAACATTTGGGCAGAATCTCTCGGCAAAATACCCATAAGCCACTGTCAATTCGTCTGTTCGAACAGACTGAAATTTGCTGAATTTATTCCAGACATGAATAATATAAGAGTTCTTGGTCAAATTCATCACCTCCGCCATCCTCGAGTGCTCAAAATAGTACGTCCAAATGCTCCAGCTAACAGGGTAAAAGTATGATTTCGGATACACCGTGAACCCTGCAATTAAATAAATATAAACATTATTATATTTTCAATGATAACAAAGTATAGTATATTATATTTATCAGAAAATAGCTTATTACCATTGCACTTTCCTTGAGTTCTTTCGAAGTCACAGAATCTGGCGAGTACTTTATTTAAGAGAGTGGGCCCGATGCTGGAAAAATGTGAACCTTTGAAATTTTTTCTGATTTCACTGAAATATAAAAAACCAATGGTTATGATTTTGTAACGCAATTTTTTCAAAATATATATGATTTTATGTTATTTTTTGCTTCAAAAGTTTTATGTTGAAATACTATGTACTTGTAAAATACACTCGAAAGAAAATTAAACCCAGAGTCTTTTTTCCAATTTAAATGAGTGCATACGAAAACAATATCACACGTTGCTGTCTTTCTTTCCCTTAATAAAGTAGTTCGTAGAAATCAGAATATGCATTTTTTAATTATTTTTTTAATGTACGAAAACGCATTATTAAAAAACACTCATTTAGATGCAGGTTATATGTGTACACATCTGCAATAGCATCTGAATTAATGCTTTTATTTGCTTTACCATTTCTTTCCTTGTGATTTCACTTATGTACTAAATGTTGAAAAAATATTATTGTATCTCGATGCGTTTAATGTACTATTACTCTTAAACTTATATTAAAAAAAACATCATACAATAGTATTTTGTAATTTATTTGTATAATTGAGGCTAAGAAGAGATGTAACAATTCAATTTCAAATGTGTAATGCATTAATTTTTTTGCGAAATATTTCTGTATTGTGGTATCAAACAGTCGGTGTGTTTCGCAAAGCGGTCATTTGAGTTAACAGTTGGCCTGAAAATCAATTAATATAATTAATCATACACAAAAAGTATTACACTCAATTTCAAATAATAATAAAAAAATTACTTACTTAAAGTATGCCTCCAATATCCGATCACTTGAATCTTCAAGATTGAATTTCATAACTCCATTCCCAATTACGCCAGAATCAATACCGACGAAATTGTTTGCTAAATCCTCAAAACTCTTCAGCACGATCACGTCCAGGTCCAGGTAGATTCCTCCATACCGCCACAAAAGTAGCAGTCTCAACACATCACTTGTGTGTTCAAATGGATATTTAGAGTTCATTAGATCTTTCATCTTGTCCCATTTCTCCAGCGGAGATTCTTCAATGAAGCTTACCATGTTTATCGAGCGTATCTTGACATTTTTGTACTTCAGCAGCTCTTGGACTAATCTGTCATCGCGATTTTGATTTTTATCTGATGTATTTGAATGCAGTACTGGGGCTGTATACAGGAGGTAGACAGTGATGTTTGGATTCTTTCTGGCTGCCGATTCGACCGCACAAGCCTGCCGGGAATTTATTTTAATCGATGTCGCAGCAGACTTACAAGAAGTCTCAACAAAAAATATCGAATTGCCATCCAAAGGAACATCATAATCATTTCTGATATCTCGAATAATTCCGTCTCTGCTCCAGTAATAACATGATAGCTCTTTTGTTATTTCGAATGCATTTATTCTGAACAGAAACATCAAAAGTATGAAGTATTTTGAATGAAATATTGTATTGTATCCGCTTTTATTATAATTCACACGAGACAATATTTTGGAGGTGAAGTGAGGCTATGAAAAAAAAAAAAAACATGTTTTACCCATATGTAAGCAAAAACATCTAAACGCAATTATTGGTTGTATTTCAAAGTCCAGTTATACCTCAAGTTGAGAGTGTTTTACAAGATGAGAACTTTAAAAAAAATAAATTGTAACTCGATATACAAGCATGTCTCGCAATACGAGCAATAAAGAAAATGCCTGGAAATGATCCTTGAAGAAAACCCTCAATTTTACTTTATATAAAATTGTGCCCCTGATTGCGTTGAGCAGTTTACTCATAAACATGAGCCGTTAATATCCGACAAAATATGTCCGTGGATTTGTAGGTGAATGAATGTAATGTGGAAACGGTTCATCTGGGTTTCCACACATTATTCAAGGGAAATTCGCTTCGATATACGGAGTTATTTGTTTAACGAGCTCGTTAATCAAACGGACTACACTCTCAATCCAAGGCATGACTTTATGTTTAAGAGACAAAAAACTCTATTTTTCTTCAAAATAGAATCAACCACTAAGCATAATTAAGGTTAACGGAAGAAAAATGAGACAACGAGAACATAAATTCGATATATTTAATTGTTTACTTGTAGGATGCGATAACACTCACCCCGGCTTTCGTGGCCTGACGATTTGAACATATCATCATGTGTGGTTTTCTTAATAAAAAACAATTCTTGTATGTCACTCGTATCTAAATTATTTATTAACAGATAACCTTTTAAATCATACTTTAACAAAATCTAAATGAATCAACTGGCATCATGAGCCTCTCTGGACTTTAAATACTCATCGATTGAGAATATATCACCATAAATACTTAAGCAAATCTCACCGGCGGGCTTATGTTTAGTATTTAATCTACACTGTATTTATATAAATTCTTATGTTTAAATATACATTGAATAGATTACATAATTATATTTATATTAAGTGTATACATATATATTTTAAAATATATATACATATATAATTGTTTAATTAAAATATTTATCACATCCATTAATCGAGAATTTTTAACAATCATACTCTACATATGAACCAATGTGCCCAGGCCAACAAATAATATAATAAACCCGTAATGGGTAATAAATACGCATCTGATTGACGTTCAATCCAAAAAATAGACAACTATAAATACCTACAAGTCATTTACAAATTTAATAAGGAAGACCAAAAGGCTTTGACTAATGCTTTCCTTTCATATAGTATTTATAGATGCTTTGGCTAAAACAAAACTACATTGTAAAATAATAAGAATGACAGTATTGTAATTTATATATATGATGATAATCAATAGATTTGATAGTCCGATAAATTATGTAAGGCAGTCATGTCAAAGATACGGCCCGCGATCGCAATGTGTCACAGAAAGAAGAATCATGTTTTTTAGAGCTTTTAGAGTTCACTCAATTCCTCTACGAATATTTTTAAATGCGCACACTACATTTATAAGTAATTTCAAGGGCAGCGCGTGCCCAGACAGTATTTTGAAAAAAAAATTTAAAGAGGTTAACGCTCTTACATTTTATACACAATATTTCAAGAGTTTGGATAACTACCCGGAATTAAAAAAGCATGCAGCACGCATTCTGTGCATGTTTGGTAGTACCTTTTTATGTGAGCAGATGTTTTCCGTCATGAAAATAAATAAGAACAAACATCGCACAAGACTTACGAATGAACATCTCCAATCAATTCTTAAAATAATTACAACGAATACGATACCTGACATTAATGAACTTATCAAAAACAAGAGAAGTCAGGTATCTGGATCCTCGAGGTCAAAATAATTACCCTATTTTATAACTTTGATATGATTTTTAACAACCCTATATTATATATATACGATGTGTGCATTAATTTTTTCGGATTTTCTAAGAGATGGCGTTACTACTATTGAACCGCATCAGGCTATACTTTAACACGGTGGTCCCAAACCCTGTGCCCGCAGGCGCCATGGCCCGCCGATCATTTTCCGTGCGCCCGCCGACCATTTTCCTGTCCGACCACAATCAAAAATTATTTAAGAAAAAAAAAAAATACCGTGACGATAAAACGACGCGTCGGACCGAAACCGTTCAAGCATCCAATTTTCCACTTTTTCAAAATTGGCCAAGTGTAGCCCAGCCAATCCATGCGCCATCGACCGGAACAAATAAAAATCGGAAGTCTGGTAAATAAGGCGGGTGCGGTAGCAGATCCCATTTCAGCGTTTTGATGGTGTCCTGGACGATAGCACGAACCTTTGTCGTGCTTCAATATCATTCGTTCGTGTCTCGTGTCCCATTCCGGCGGTTTTTCGAGCACTGCAAGAGTCAAATTGATCAGTTGTTGTCGGTAGCGCTGCCCATTGACAGTTTCGCCTGGTTTCAGAAGCTCCTAGTACACGATTTCTTTCTGATCCCACCAACTACACAGCATTACATTGGCGCCATGAATATTTGGCCTGGTCGTCGATGTTGTTGCATGTCCGGGCTTACCCCATGATTTTTTACGCTTCAGCTTATCGTAGCGATTCCATTTTTCACCACCAGAATTGATTTCATCCCCATGATTTCTTTTTGTGGCGTTCAAGCAGCATTTCCGAAATGCAAAGTCGCCTTTCGACGTCTCTCAGCTTCAATTCATGTGGCACCCAATTTCCTTGCTCTTGAATCTTCCACTATGATCTGCTGAAATCAGGCCAAACTATCACGGGCGAGTTCTACAGACACAATTGATGCGTTTGAAGCGAGCATTGGCAGAAAAACGGCCAGAATATGCGACCAGGCACGAGTCTATAATTTTCCATCATGACAATGCTCGGCCACATGTTGATCGGTTAAAACCTATTTGGAAAACAGTGAATGGGAAGTTCTGCTTCACCCGCCTTATAGCCCAGACCTTGCCCTTTCCGACTACCACTTGTTTCAATCGATGCAGAATGCCCTTTCTGGAATACGCCTGGAATACGATGGACAGTACCCTGAATAGAATATATTGTACCATTTTTTTATAATAAAGCTCCAATTTCACGAAAAAATCCGAAAATTTTATGCACACGCCGTATATTATATAATTAAATAAATAAAATGTTATAATAATTCAGTACATTTTTTTTATTTGAATCCGGCCCGCCTACACATTCTAAACTTCATATTTGGCCCTCTGCAAAATTGAGTTTGACACCCCTGATGTAAGGGGTCTGGGATTTGGTTCGGTAGTAACACAATTTGTCGTGGATAAGGGTTGCAGTATTTCTATAGATTATTTGATTTTCTGGTTTTTGTAAATTTGCTCAAAGATATGCGAACAGAATGGTTTGCATTTTTTTAAAATGAGATCTTATAAAAAGTTTTTTTTTTTTCATATAGGATAACATCCAATGTTATTTACTCAAGATTATTCTTCTATATAAGATAAGTGACAATATAAAGTTTTATTTTCATATAGCATGGAATGAATAATAATATTCTTTTTTTAATAAGATGAAATATAACGCATTTTGTATTATATCAGGTAATGTAAAACATTTAGAATTTTTATTTATCATCTAAAACAAAATTTATACAAAATGTGGTTTAAAAGTAAACAAATAATTTTTATTGTATTTAAAATGGACTATAGAAATAATAATATTTTTAAAAATAAAAGAATTTTAAATATCTTACCCACAGTTGAAAACAAATTTTGTCGTTTTGTTAAAAATATCAACCCCAAGATTATTTATAATACTCAGTTACCTGCAATGTTTCTTATGACTTTTATAATGATCTCAATATCAACTCCAAATATAACTAATAAATTAAAATTAACACAAAATTTTAAATATCTTTTATGCGAGATATGCGAATGAATATAATATCGATAATCAAAACATGTGTTTATGGATTTCATTGTATTGATATTTGTAATTTATTTGATTGCGTTACTTAAAACACTATTCCACTTTGCTCGTAAACATTTGGGCAGAATCTTTTGGCAAAATACCCATAACGCACTGTCAATTGATTTTTTCGAATAATACAATATTTACTAATTTTGTTCCAAAAATGCAAAATGTAAGAGTTCTTAACAAAATTAATCACCATCGATAACTTAGAATGGTCAAAGTAGTGTTGCCAATAATTATCTGAAACTGGATAGAAGTATGACTTCGGGTACACCGTGAATCCTGAAAAAATAATAATCATTAGGATGATGGGAAATTACCAAATTAAATTAATGGTATATTTTAAAGATCAAAATTGTTCATGTGACTGTAACTTCAAAGATCTCATGATTTACAAGCAGGGGAAATAACAAATTATTCGAGCTGTTAAAAAGCTCATAGTGAACAGTGGTTTTACCTTTACACATTCGTTTTGTGGTTTTGTTGTCGCATAAATAAGTAATTACTTTAGTTATGAGCGTAGGCCCATTACTTACATACCCTTTGCCATCAAATTTCGTTTCGATTTCTCTGAAATTAATAAAAACTGTAAATACATTGATGATTTTGTGACGTTTTACACGAATTTGTAAAAAATTTCACTCCCTATTTGTGTTATTTAAAAACAAGAATAACCATGATTTCAAATATACACAACATACATATGCTCAATTATGTTATTATTATATTATTTTCGAATTGATATCAAATATTAGAAGTGATACGAACTACGAAAAATAACAACACTCTACTTACTTTAAGTACGCATTCGCTATTTGATGACCAACGATAAGATCAAATTTTATAACAGCATTTCCAATAGACTCTTTATTTTGAAAGGCAACAAAATTGTTTGCTAGATCCTCCAAACTCTTCATCACGATCACGTCCAGGTCCAGGTAGATCCCTCCATACCGCCACAAGAGCAGCAGTCTCAACACGTCACTTGTGTGTTCAACTGGATGTTCAGAGTTCACTAGATCTTCTATCTTGTCCCATTTCCCCAGCGGAGATTCTTTAATGAAGCTTAGCATGTCTATCGAGCGTATCCTGACATTTTTGTACTTCAGCAGCTCTTGGATTAAACTATCATCGCGGCTTTCATTTTGAGCTGATGTATTTGAATGCAGTACCGGGGCAGTGTACACGAGGTAGACTTTGAAGTTTGGATTCGTTCTGGCTGCAGACTCGACCGCACAAGCTTGCCGGGAATTTATTTTAATCGATGTCGCACCAGATGCATAATAAGTCTTGATAAAAAATATAGACTTTTCATTGAAAGGTCCTGGAATATCATTTCTGATATCTGGAATAACTCCACTTTTGTTCCAGTAATAAAACGATTGTTCATTTGAACTATGCAATGCACTTCTTCCGAGTGGAACCATCAAAAGAGTGAAGTATTTCAACCAAAACCTTGTATTCTTTCCGCCTCCGTTATCATTCCCACGAGACATTATTATGGTGTTAATTGAAACACTCAGCTTTTTAAAAATAATAATTAAAGTTGAAGAAACGTGGAATAACTTAATTCGTCCAAGAAAACGTGGTTGTTATATACAGAAATAAAAACGAATTTTTTAAATATTTTTATTGCACACCTGGAAATCTAAGAACTAACATCCTGGTCGTTGCTAAGTGTGCTACTTGCCATTTCCTTACAATAATCTCAAAATATGCGGTTCACTTTGAGTGAGCTAGTCAACAACAAAAAAATTGTTATTATAAAATATCTACTTGGTTGGGTCTACTAGGCTGGCATCGCTTGCCAACCTGAACTTTGAATGCCCATTGACATAAACAATGCCCATTAAATACATTGAAAAAGATAAACAAATAACACCTGCAGTTGTGTGTGGTAATTATTTCATTAAATATTTTTGCTAAAACAATAAGGTATTTGTATAATATAATAATATAATATATAATATTTTAGATAATAGCACTGGCTTACAAACGCAAGCCAGTGCTATTATCTATTTGTCTACAATTCACTTCGACTTCCAGATACATATTTAAATCGAGTAAGTGCTCATTTAATGTTTAATAAAACACTTGTATGTAATGACGAGTGATTTATTACAGATGGCATTTATATAGATTTTATGTTCTTCAAATAACTAAAAAATTACATACTTAAATTACTTGAGTCGTGAAAGTCGTGAGCGCTTACCTATTTTTGTTTTTTTTAAGTCATTTGTTTGTCAGTGGTTTTCAATACAAAAAGTATAAATACAATGGTTGTTATACAATATATATTTTATTAATTTATCCTTTTTTTGGTGTAATATCAAACTTTATTCATCGTCGATTTAATTTGAATATCATTGTATAAAAGACAAAAAAATATAAATGTCTCTGCTTTAATGAATTTTTTTTTAATATTTTAAATAAAAAGTATAATACATGGTGGAATTTTATTCAAACGTATTTTACTTTTCTGACGCAACTAGTTTCAGTGTCATGCCAATTTGGCATCTCCAAAAAAAGTTGAAGATGCAAACCTGGCGTGTTAGCGAAACTAGTCGCGTAAAAAACGTAAAGAAAATATTCATATTCAATACTCAGAAAAATGATACATTTAAGTATTTAAAATGTCATTGACTTAAAATATAGAATATTAATAGTAATATATTTTATTGTTTTACTTAAAAGTCTAACCCGCTTTCTGTGTAAACATTTGGGCATAATCTCCGGGAAAAATACCCATAAGCCATGATATATGGGTATAATAAAAAAAATAATAATATAGAGACATGGTAGTAGTTTGATACTGATTTAATTAATCATTTTACACGTGTGTATATAGAACCCTTAAACACTCCCTACTTATAATTTGTATTTTGGTCTCTGTTGATGTTTTGTTATTTTATTTACATTTAAATATCATCAAGTTGTGATTATTCAAAAAATCTTGAACTTCGATCAGTTTTGAAACGTTTTTTGAAGAAGTCATATTTGAATATTGATTTTCAAATACAATTGAATCGTATGCCGATTTCAACCTTTAATCCGTTAAATAATCGAACAATTACGTCTTCTTTATAACCTTAGTAATGTATATTTTATACGTTTATACCGACAATTCATAATCAAACTTATTTCCAATTCATTTCTTTGTTCTGTTTTTTTTTTAGGTTTATTCAATATTCATAATGTGATTTGATTAATGTGTGTCAAATGTCATGTTATTATAGTGTGATGCCATGGAATTCATCAAATCTACGTTTTGTGCCCATACACCCAAATGTTTTTTAACAAGTTACAAAAAGGTACGCAATCCAACATAACGTTGCCCTTTTTCGGTGGTTAGATACATGACCTATGATTATATAACTGCTAACATACATACCAACTGGATTTGCCGGCTTGGCGCAAACCGCCGTGATTACTAAAGTGGTCAAAAGTTACGTCACGACGTACCATTGTGAGAAATCTTTTGTCCTCTTCCAACAGCGCGTGTCCGCTATTGACAATCTATTTCTTTATCTCTTTCTCACATTGAAAGTGTGAACGCCCTGCGAGAGTTGTAACATCACACGGGATCGGACTTGTTTTAGGTCAACAGAAGGAAATTGCTTATGGCTTCAGTAAAGTAAAAGTTCACTTTCAATAAGGCGACTCATGTAAAGTACTGTTAAATTAACCTCATTCATCTTGTAATAAAGTGAGCATTTTAATAAATATATAATTACTTTTAATCATGTACAGATTTAACAGTCATCTTCTTGAGATTTAATAGAGCTACAAAAATCACACAGGAGAAGTCTAAAGCAATTTTACTGCAACAAGTTGTATTCAGCAATCATTCGTGCATCTTTATAAGCCTTTAAGAAAATCAGTAATGGAGCCACAGAAGACACACAGTCGAAGTACTTAGGATTTTCATTGGTCCAACAAACCATACTCAACAATTAATACGTGCATCCTTATTATTCTTTATAATAAACAGTAATCGTTTTTACAATCAGTAGAGCCACAAAAGTCACATAGTTGAAGACCTAAGCATTTAATTTATATGTTCGTTAATTTTATTCGTTAATCTGCTGAGGTGGAGCAAGCATGTACTCAATACCTCTAAAGAAACGAAGGAAAACTGACTCGACTGGTGCAATGAACTCTGCTCAGCGATTACTGCATTAATATTTATTATTCTTAACAAAAAAACAGTCACGTTTTTTTGTAGTTTGTTATAAATGGTACTATTTTAACGACTGTTAATAAAATTGTTTTACTACATTAAAACCACGCGTAAGTAACGAAGTTTATTTGAAGAGTTTTTATATTTTTATGTCTATGAATTCAATCAATATTATAAAAATGCATAACTATATTAAAAATAAACGCTATGAAAAAAATGAATGAAACCGCTATACAAACACTATATATTTTTATTATTTAAGAACAAACAAAGGTAAAACCAAAATTCAAAAAAACTATTGAATAAAAATTACTGTGTTTTTCAAAAAATTTCTCATAGGCGTTTTAATATAATAAAATATTAAGTAAATACTTTCAAAAAATTATCATATATAAAAAAATCTATACTATGCATATTGTAAAAGTAGTGAATATTGCTCCCACGCAAACCGTTGCTTTTCAATACATCTAATACTCTTAACCTACATAGTGAATTTATTTATTTTTGGTTAAAAAATTACAAGTGGTATTATGTTAAGCTTAAGTCAGTTGAGAATTGTAAACGACAAGAACGTTTTTTCGTGTCTAAAAACGATAAAATTAAATAAAATATTTTTTTTAAACAAAAAAACTTTAAAAACTACTAGCTTTTTTTAATTTGCTTACGTAAACCTAATTATATATCTTGCAATTGCATCTTATATTTTTCAAAAACCTTAAAATATACATCAAAGTATATTTAACATTCAATAAGTGCTTTCAGATATACATTCATATTGTTATGTGCTTGATACGAAAAACTATTAAACTCTTTAAAAAACAAGGTGACTTTTTCAGTCGTTTTGTAGGTTTGTGGCTTACCCGCTTTTTCAAACAGCAGCTAAACCGCCGCGATATACACATATTATATATATATAAATTTCCCTGTTATCAAATAGAATATCTAGTTGATCTGATTCGTTAGTTTCAATGCAATATTCTTGATAAACTCGCATTCTAAAATAAATTGAATACATTTTTCTTGATGGTTCTTGAATACTGAGATTCAAATGACGAGAGTCTGACTTTTGATACTACTACTGGTAGTTAATTTCATAAAAGCCTTCGAAAGGATTTTCAGATTTCTCGATAGCGGGATCCGCTTTCGCGCTTAGCGGTCTATAAAATATTAATTACCTGTCAATTCAAAAGACATCACGAATTCAACGTACAGTGCATGATTAAATTTGTATATGTACTTAATATTAATGTCATGTAGCCTTAAGATTCGATATGTAGATTGCTTTCATACGCACAAAGAACAATACCTGTCCTAATTATAAAAAAGAACAATGATATAGATTTGCATCGACCGAGATAAGAGAGCTTGATATGAAAAGCAGTCCAAATGCTTCAAAGCTTCCCTTGTCTGCGGCTTATAAGCATGGTAATAATAATGCAGTAAGATTTTCATCATATCAACTGATTTCTATTGGCAGTTAAGAGTCAAAGTAAGTTTTGACTATTATTTAAAATGCAAAAATACATCAATTATTTCTATTTATGGATACGAACGTCACAAATATATTTTTTAATAAAGATGTTTTTGCTATTTTAATTAGCCTTTATTACTCTTTTGCTCAATGTCTAGTAAGCCTCTGTCCTAAAAATAGGCATTAATCAAAGACTTCATAGACTATGTCGAGGATAGAATTTACTTTTATTGCTTATTCCTTAAAAAAGACTGTACAATCTATTTGAGATATTTCTTATCTCAATAAAATAATAATTGAAAAATTGATTGGAATAAATGATTTTGATTGACGTACATAGGGTGTAAACACATTCTAAAATTATAAATATACAATAAATTGATAGTTTCATCATTGCGATTTTGAAGGTTGTATTTCAATAACATTTGATTTGGTTTGTTTATTTTAATCAATGAAATATAAATGATAATACAATGTCTCGGATTCGAATACCCGGTACAAGTTTTCATTGAATCGATTGGCTTGTCCGATTGTGAACTAGCGAAATGGTTTCGTAAGTCAGTAAAATGTAGACCGACAGCCACAGCTTGGCACACGACAGATGCCCGACTGGATTTACTTGCACAACAGAGCTTTGTTGCTCAACGGAGGCATCCGCCCAACCATGTCGGACGGGTTTATCGTTCGTTCAGTGAATCTTGTTCTAAAATTACATTTAACCTCGAAATTACTTTACGGGCATGACTATTTATATTTATGAGTGAGACTTGAATGTTATTGTTTTTAAAATATGCCCTCTTCTTTTTTTCATATACTAACACCATGAACAATAGAAAATAGTGTCTTATTGAGGGACAAGGCATTTGATTCGTGAAGATCCATTATTATAATGATAAAAGTACCTTTGTATTTTGTCTTCACTTTGAGTTAATCAAAATTATTTGCATTACTAGTTTCGACCCAATACACCTGGTATATTGGGTCGAAACTAGTAATTCAAATAATTTTAATAAACTCAAAGTGATGACAAAATACAAAGGTACTTTTATCATTATAAAAAATAGTTTACTAATAATAATTTGTTCATGTTTATTAAATTAGCTCTCAGCCCACAACACTCATTTATGTATAAAAATCAGAATGGTTTTATTTGACTCATTTTTTTACTATTACAATGAGAACTCTTTTTCTATTTTGAAGTATCATCAAAATATTGGGTAAAAAAGCCTTTACTGTCTCTTAAAATATTTGGCATTCATTTTCACCTGTCATTTAATAATATGCGTAGGAGAAATATGCTATTTTTTATGGAAAAGGTGCTCGAGTTTGAAGTCCTTGCTTCATAAAACATATATTGTGCAACAATTTTTGAAATAATACTTGATATACTAAAAACTAGTTGACTTATTTAACAATGAGACCATATCAAAGAAGTAGAATTGTGTCATTGAGTGTCTTATGCTCGTATGTGCAATATAATACACAGATATGGCTAATGATAGAGGTGTCGATCTAGCTATCGCAAATATCTTGCTGCTTAGATCACTATTATTGCGACTTTTTACGACCTGCCCTATTGAAAATAATTACGCTTATTGTGTGAAAGAAATTCGTACATGCAAATCATACAACGCGTGACGTACTAATTCCCAGCACGTCCAATGTTGCCACTTGCCACCAAATTTAATGTTTCAAAACACTTGTTATGAATAAATAAATGTTTGCTTTATGTCTTGAATTTTTTCTTATTGTTCGATTTATTGATAAGTATTTTTGTTTCTCAACTAAGATAATATTGACTCTAAGAAATAACTTAGCCATGTTGAATTGAAATTATAAAGTAAACATATGAAGTCCTTTTTCATACTTAAAATTCCACATCAACATCAAATTTTTATTTAAAATATGTTAATAACATATTTCATTGTCTTGTCAACTCACTTTTTGTGTAGCTATTTATATTATTTTAAATACAAAATAAGGTTCTTCCTCACAATATATTTTAGAAATAAAGATTGCGATGCTTTGTATGTGTAGTCTGTAAAAACAATAATATTATTTACTTATATTATATACTTTTTTGTGGTTTTGGTTACAATCACATAGCAAATATTTTTTTATAAAACTGTTAAATGTATCGCTTTCTATTAATTTATTTTGTGGTAATCACTACCCATAAAGGAACAATAAATTCAGCTTGTCAAAAGTATATTCAGTAATTTTATATTATATAGATGGCTAATTTTGGCTCTCTTATCGTTTCCGACATTCAATTTTAACCAAACTATTTTAATACCACTATCACTTGATAATTTATAATTATCACAAAATTATGAAAAAAACATTGCAGTTGTTTTATTTATTCTTGATTTTTTTAGTATTTTATTTCAAAACATGTTATTGAATTTAGACGTTTAAAATTGTATGCACCCAAACTGACCCGTCCGTTGTGTAAAAAAGGCGATTTAAATATTCAAAGATCGGATGTTTTATTGCAATATATCCCAAAAAAACTAAACTGTGGACTTTTCCAGGAACCAACGTCAGAACCTAATGATATTCTATCTGATTCTTGGTTTTGCAATCAAAGTCCATACTTTAAGGTGTCCATACTTTATGCCATGAGTATGTTTATAAATTTTTGATGATTCAGCAAAACTTTTATAAATAGACAAGTTACTTCAAGTCAATTCAGACTTCTGTGTGAATTTTAAGACACGATAATGTATATACTTTATGCATTCGTATCTAACAAAAAACTGTTTGGTTTAAGCAAACATAAGATTGCCTTAATCTACCATATGTCTCGTAAGCACTGAAAATATATTGAGAACACAAGAGCAATACCAAATAATGCCGAAACTGGTCACCAATAAAAAATAGCATGTGGAAGAATCACCCAAGTATTTTAACAGTTATAACAGTTAAACCTCGATATGTAAAAAAATATTTTTTTTTCGTAATTTTCGACAGTTGATTATAAAAAAAACAGTAAACTGCAAAAGTGCAAACAAAAGTTGATTCCTTTTTAGTAGGATTACCGAAAGCAAGCGCGTCGATATCAAACAGCAACGACGAGTGTCCCAAGACAATTAAATAGAATTTCGCTTGTGTTTTGTGTTTTTTATTTATATCTAAATACGTACAGTGTATTTTCAAAACAAAGTTTTTTTATTTATTTTAAACCTATTTTTATACGAGGCTTGTCCGTAAAATAAGTTCCACGAATTTTTTTCACATCAAAAAACTGGTTTATTTGCAAAGAAAAGTACATTTTTGGAAAGTTCAATTGATTCCATAAAATCCTTCACCAAGCCAGCGTCGCTGCGACGTTTAGTCTTGGCTCAGCAGCCGTCAGCGATGGAGCTTCCCCTTGCGTCTCCCGCCAGCTTCGAGTTGCGGTCTGTTATTCGTTTCCTGGCCGCTAAGAAGAAATCGGCGAAGGAAATTCACGAAGAACTTTGTCCTAACTATGTACTTTTCTTTGCAAATAAACCAGTTTTTTGATGTGAAAAAAATTCGTGGAACTTATTTTACGGACGAGCCTCGTATATCAGACATTCGGCTGAATTACAACGGAATTCCACCGAGTACCCCGTGTCCAAAATATCGCTTACATAATAGCAAATATATTCGTATTTCGTATCACCAATGCTGCGGGAAAATTTCGAAGCGTGGTCTCACTCGGCTTAACTCGGGGTCACCCCACTCTGAGGCGGCTCGGCCGTAAAATCAGGCTGCTCGGCGCGGCTGCCACCAGTCGCCTCCGCCCGGCGCCCCCGAGCACTCCTGCGCCGCGCCAGCAGGCCCGCAACCACCTTCGGTAACCACCGTCGGCAACCACCGTCGGCAACCACCGAAAATTCATTACGAAAACAAAACCAAACCCCAGAGCTGCTCAATCGCATTGATTGCGTCCACTCAGCCCGAACTGCTCCACCTTTGCAAGCTTCGACAGAAAGTGAAAAATATCCAACGAATCACTACTTCGTGTTTTGCTCTAGATTTTTTACAGTGCAAGTAAAATGTGTTGTTTTTTAAGAAGTGAATTTACACGTTAAATTATATAATCAAAAGTGCGTCAGTGGAATGACAAGAGCAATGATATAACTGTCCGAATATAATACGTTTTCGATATGCTTTGGATCCAGAGCATTTCCCAGATGACGGCCAGGAGTGTGGAGTCGTGGGCTTCCTTGAACACTGAAATGACGCTGCCGGACGCGCACGATGGATCCAAAATAGCGTTTTTCATGGTGCTGTTCGCCGTGTGCACTATGGAGGTGGTCATGCTGAAGATAATCACCACGGAGATGTACATCCAGGCCATGTCGTCGAGGAGTCCGGCTTCCGTGTGGTTCCACGACGAGTGGTAGCCGTGATTTCAAATCAAAGAAGAAAAAACACAACGAGTCATGTAGTGCGCAAATTTATTAAAATTTTGGCGTATTTTATTTATTTCACATGAAAGATTGAATAGTAAAAATGTACCAAAATATAGCCTCTTATATTTGGTGTATCCTAAAAATTTGAAAATCTATTCAAAATGGTCACATTTGGCACCTACTTACAAAACACTATTTTAATCGAATCCCCTAAATATAAGTCCATTAGCTTGTTAGAGAACTATAGTTCTCTAACAAGGTTCTGGAGTTCATATCGTGTCTTAAAATACACACAGGAGTCTGAATTAGAATTCATCATATTTTAAAACATGATGCATCCTGATGAAAATCTGTTTGGTTTAAGCAAACATAAGAATGTCTCGTAAGCACTGAAAATATATATTAAGAACACTAAGAGCAATGCCATAATTTCACAAAGCTGTTGAAACCAACCTTTTTGTATACGCTCTTCTGGTATAGATTATTGAGACTTTGTACTTTTCAAAACTTTTTACGCTCACTGTGGCATTGTAATTGGCAAAATTGAAACTCAGATAAAAACCCGATTATCAGATAGCACTAGAGCTGATCACACCATTAGCACATTGGCATCGTCACCAACTAAATAACTTCTAAAATACTGCCGCTGAGTGCTGGTTGTTAAATTTTCTGTAATTTTGACATGCACTAAAGAAAGTAAAGCAACAATCTAGCATCACTCCACTATTTTCGAACGAACAACCATAATTGATGCAACTGAAGAGTCTCGAGTGCTTCCAACCTGCAACGCTTGATTCATTTTATTTCAGAGATTCTCCAATAAGCAATAGACAAGTTTTTAATGTAAGTTATAATTAGAAGTGAACCAGACAAATGTGTTTGTCTTTAAGTCAAAATTGTAAAATATTGTAAATATAATTATACCTATATCTGTATCTTTATCGCATTAAGAAATAAGAAAGTATTACAACAAGTACTACAACAAAGATTTTAAGCTTTCAAAATATTTAAATCAATTTTACACAAAAAATTACAAAACCGGTCGAAGAAAATTAAAACCATTTCAATAAATGTTCAATTAATTTATTTCTTTAAATCAATTTATCACAACGTAAATGTGTTTCAACTTTGAGTTTTCAACATTTTTTTTAAATTCAAGTAGGCTTTTCAATATCCGCTCTTAGGTCACATTCCTGGTATAGAATAAGAAAAATGGCTATTACTTTTAAGTGCTATAATTTTCTAATTTAACTCCCTCTAATCTTCGTTCTCATAATATATCATTATGTATTTACAATCGATCACCTTTGATCTTAAATTAGTATAAATCGAGATCGACCGATCTAGATCTTATTAAATATTTGGCAAAGAGAAAACAACGCAATTATATATTTACACAAGACCCAAGTGCTCATAACAAAGCTTTTCCATAAAATTAAGTATAGGTCTAACGTACTGTTATTTTTTTAATTTATCAATTTATATTGTTAGTTGAGAATGCGATAAATCTAATAAAATAAAACTAAATATTATATTATTTTAAATTTCCGTAAAGTGTTTCTAAAGCCCACAAATAAAAATGCGAAGCTCAAGTTTTTGAACTCTGTAGACAGTAGTAGATAGTATAAAAATTCGCTTTGGTATTTAATAATATATTCCGTATGATACACCAACAATTCACCGTCTTCATCGACATCAGATTCACAACGTGCAATCATTGGCCGTGACACTAAAAAAACTGCTTTTAAAAGTCATAAAAGCATAATTGTTATGTACGCATAATATATTCAGCCTCATGCACAAATTTAATGCAACCAGTACTCTAGATTGCATGTTGATAATAAATTCTGAGAGCGAAATAGGCTCTGTTAAACATTAAGAACTAAAGAGTAAATACATTTAAATATTAAATAAATAAATTAACAAAGTGGGAAAACATTACCAGAAATTAGATGTGTTATTACTGAGGTGTTTTCAAAGTGAAGATTCTTATTTGTTTTCCATGCAAGGATAATAAAAAATAAGGGGAAACATCAAATATAAGTTTGGCAGCTAAGAGCTTTGTAGATTTTCAAATGATAATATTGTCATTACTTTCAACAATTACTCAATCAAATATGCATACTAGTTATTGAATAAATTTTATTTGATGAGGTCAACCTAGAGTGATTAAAATTGAAATAACTTATTATTAACAATTTTAGTTTTCAAAATAACAATTTAAAACCAAGCGTGACAGATGTTGCTTCTCGGGTGTTTAACATTTTTATCTCTCAATTTTATTAATAATAAAATATTTACTGTATGACTGAAATTATCCCATCGTTACCTTTCATATATAAATAATCGGTGAGTTCAAAAGTGTATTCAAAGTTGTATTGTGAATTCATTGTTTTTATACTCGATAAACCGGTATTATTCTATAAAGAAATTTATCATTGGGATTTTTTCTGATCCAAATAATTACTAGCCCAAGGATTTGAGTCGTAAGTTTTGACAGCCTTAAATTGATTATCTCAAGTATAAATGTTCATCTTAAAAAAATAAGTGAAATTCAAGAACGCGTAATGGGAAAAAATGCTACAGTGTTATTATTACTGTTTTCGATTCACAGTCTATTGGCCTCTGCGTTGGCCAGAAAGAAGAAAGTAATTTAGATTCTAGCACATTACTTGTGATGTAATAGTTTTTTTTGGTTTTAGAAAATGAACTATGCCGAGAAATAGCTCATTTTCAATTTTTCTTAGTGATATCACAAAAACCTTTTGATTCTTATATGCGAAAAAACAAAAAAAATATTTTGGAAAATGTTTATACTGTGGTATATTACTGTATAAACATCATATAATTTCTAATAATCTATATTCGTTTTAAAGCGAAAAAAATCCCAGTAATATAATAAACTAACAACGAATAAAAAAAGAGTATTTTTGAAATAAATTGATAGTTTACATGTAAACTTTAACTTAATTAAGACTTGTTTTGTTAAGACAATAATACATTTAGTTGCATTTTATTAGACTTACTAGCAATGTAGCCCGTCATAAATTGACGTATTTGATGAACGATGCGATAGTGTTTTGAAATTCGCTAAAGCATATTTTAAAGTTTATGAATGAAAATATTATCCTATCGTCTTGAAATTCGGCACATAGCTGCGGAAAAATTTACTTAACTTATGTGCAAAAAATCAGCGTTGTATCTTTTAAGATATTCTATACAGAACGGAAAAACGAAACATACACACATACAAACATACAAACATACAAACACACAATGGCTATTATTATAGTAGATTGCAATAAATAATCATTTGCTTTTTCAACTATTCATATAAATAGATTAATGTCATGATTAATTAATAACAGCACGTTAGAACTTATCTTGATTTTATGGGAAAGCAGAAGCATTGTTATGAGCACTTGGGATTTGTATATATATATATATATACATATTTACAGCATTTTCATGTCTCTTTTGAAATTTATTTCATACTGAAACGTCTCCAAAATAAAAATACAGCAAGAGTTTTTTGACATATTCCACAAACTTGTTTAATAACTATTGCGCTTAAACCGCATAAATGAATATCCAAACGGCTGGAAGATTACGATAACTTTTATTTATGAGCATTATCACAATTCAAGAATTCACCTTCATGCAACCGTAAGAAGCCCTCAAATGGCAAAAGGGGCTTAAAATAAAAATAAATCCAAGCCATTTGGCTTAAAAATAACACAAATGTTATTCGTAAAATCCCAACTTGACATTCAAATTCTCGCAATGTCATGCTTTTTTTATTTTGAATCAACGTTGGGTTTTAAGATGTTTGTTGATATTTTTTTGCTATTCGCCAAGTGCGTAAAAATACAAAAAAAAACCCCTAGAGATTGTAGATCCGGATATTACTAATGTTCGTATATTTTCTACGTTGTATATAACCTGACTTTTTTTTAGTAAACATTACGATGTACTTATTCAAAATGAGTATGTAGCAGTTACTTTGAGAATATAAGTGTTTGCTTATAACATGCGTCATAAATGTAAGTGTAGAAAATAACCCTACAAATCATAATAAGTATTTTCTGAATACTTAAGTGTAATCATCATAACCATCTGAACAAGTCAAGTATTTACTCGCTCATTAAAGAATGAAAATTCCGTAATTGTATAATTGAACTTCTGTTGATTCTAACGAAAACAGGTTTTTTAATGTGACAATGTTAATAAAACATTTTTTCCGTGTTCCATCTGATTATCTCTATTGTAAAATATGACATTGCAAATAACATTCTGTTAAACTGTAATTCCATAAATCTATCAAAAAGTGCCATTATTTTATTCTGTATAAGTCAAAAAAATCTTGGTTTTTTTAGGGCAATATTAAAAACGTTTCTTATGTTAGAATTTAAATAAAAAATACTTACAAAAGACAACACTCCCATTTCAGATTTGAATAAATTCAAAGTATCAAAATAACCGTATTTGTGCTATTTAAGGGAATATTTTCAATGGGAATAATGGGGTACTAAATCTTATTTGACGTGTTTTTTATGCCTTGTAATAATTAGATATTTTAATACAAAGTTTTCTTATTCTATCAAAATTATACTGGTGAGAATTTTTAATTCAAATTCTTATAACTTGTTTCAAAAAGTATATTGTTTTTATTTTTATAGGCACATACAATATAATTTTGAACACCCATTTACATAATATAATACTCTATAATCACACATATTACATATTAATATACAAATACAAAACATGATAGAGATAATTTTGATAGGTCTTTTTATAAGGATTAATTTTAATGTGCCACTCAAGAAATTTTCCTGTAAAAACAACCACTGTCAACTTATTTTCAATGTTTATATTTTATAAAGTTTCTAAAGGTGCATTTTAAGTAACTTCCTTGTGCATAAATGACGTGCTCAAAATAACAAATTGCAGTATTTACTTTTATTTAAAAATGTGTAGTACAAAAAACAGTTGAATAAATATTTTTTTAAATGGCTCTTTAAAAAGCCAAGGTATTTTAAAAAATATCGCCCGGAAATTTAAGTATCTTACACGATAAAACAAAAACCGTACCAGTACGTTTTTTGTACGTTAAGTGCACTTAAATACGTATAAACTTTTTTGAAAATTTTTAATATATCCGCAAAAAATCTTTTATATAACCAACACACTAAAATTTATAATTAAATACGTGCTCTTCGCCGTCAATTATTTCGACAAACGATCTTCTTATATTTCAGACAAATGTATGTACAATTACATTCTAATAGCAATAACAAGGATACATCCAACTCTTCTGTTAATACACTATTTGCGAAATGAAAAAGAAAACTTTTTATTGAAATTACACCTTGCTTAACCAAATCTTTCAAATACCTTTAGATATGCCGAGTGACGCAAAATTACGCCTCACTCAAGCATACCTTTTTAATATCTTGAGACATACCTGGTGACTGAAGTATAATTATATAATATAGTATGATAACATACAAAACTATGATATTTTTGAGATAGACCTTAATACAAAACAATGAGATTTTTTTTTTGTATAGATTTTGTTCGTCGTTTGGATATATCTAATTGGCTATGAGATTATGATTGCGATCTCATAGTTATTTTGGAAATTCATATTCATTGTTTAAATATGTAGTTTGAGTAGATAAATCTTGAGTCCCAAGAAGCTCTTGTGAGGCCAAAACACTCGCAAACAAAATTTTTCATAATCTTCCAGCCATTTAGCTATTCATATGTGTCGCTTAAAAAATCTGTTCACCAACAAGCGTTACTAACCATTGGACCACAAAGTGGTAAATGCTACAAATTAAATGTTACCAATCGGTTGGTAATATTCATGTCGAATGTTATATTATCTGTCCATCACAGTAAAATTTATGAAAGATCCAATAGATTAACGGCTCTCACGGCCTTGCTCGAAGTATAAGCTAGAAGTATAAGCTTGCTAGAAATGAGCAACGAAGAGTTGCGCAAGTTTATCTGGCACACTTGCACATTCCTCAGGTCAGGGGTCGGCAACGCGCCATCCGCGAGGGCGCAAAAATCCCGACGAAAGTGAATGTGGAAAACTGTCTGATGTTCCAGCAACCAGCGCAGTCTAATCTGTTAATTTAGTTCAGAGGTTCCCAAACTTTTTGTCTCGTCGACCCCATGTCGAGTTTTCCTGTTCTTCGTAGACCCCCTGCCTTACTAATATTGAATTTTTACATTTGACCGGATTTTTTGTCCGTTATATCGAGGTTTTACTGTATACCTTTATACATAAAAACACACAAAATGCAAATTTAGTAACATTCACTAAAAAAAACAATACTTATAATGGGAGGGATGGGTCTTATGCTTTGATAGCAATTTTTAAATATTTGGCTTCATATAAATCAGATTTAAATTTAAATCTCCTCGCCCAGTGATTTCCAATCTATTTCTTTTTTTGTAAGAAGATTAGCAACCGCACTGAAACCCTTTTCCATGAGGAATGAAGATGGAAAAGCTATCAAAAACCTTCTTGCAAAAGTCCATAATCAGGTATGTCTCTCTTAAGCCAAAATTGCTGATATTCCTTTCTAAACTGGACCTTCAGTTCTTCATTAATGTTTATTCCAATCAGTTCTTCTTGTAGTACGACTTCCGATTCTTTAATGTAACAGTATGGATTGATAATCCACTGTGGTATTTTGGTGATGACCTGCTTAAATGGGATCCACTCTCGTAGACCCTAATTTAATTTTTCGCTGTCATCGACCCCTTGCAGAGCGGAATCGACCCCTGGGGGTCAATATTGACCACTTTGGGAACCTATGGGAATCTACATTGTAGAGGCAGTTCTCTAAGTTGTAGTCGAGGAGTGTTTTGAACTAAGAGAGTGGAAATTTGGAAGGAGTTAGCAAGGTCGAGTATATTGATTGAGAAGTTTGGAACTAAAGGGGTAGATATTTGAAAGGAGTGAGCGAGATCGATTATGACCTCTCGGATCGTTTGGGAGAGACGCCAATGATATATTTGAAAAATTGTAGCCGTAACCATAAAAACTTCATAATGATGTTATACACCATAATTTTATTGTATATAGGTCATCTAGTATATTTTTTCACTTATTTTCCCAGCCTTACACAATAATATATATAAATAAATTCATGTAAGTCACACATTGCAAACCCCACAATCTGCGCTCAGAATCAGGGGATTAAGAACTATTGTACATTTAATTAATGAAAAAGAAAATAAGCTTGAAATTTTCTTTATTTTTTTGCTCAAAAGGGTTTCGCAAGGGGTCTGCGTCAGCGAAAAAAAAATTTAAGTCCATGAAAGTGGATCGCATCAAATACACTTATGTATTTTTACAATATTAACGATATTGACCACTTTGGGAATTAATGATTTAGGTAAATAGGCTTTTATTGATATCATCTCATTGGGCCGTATTTTGACGTTGTAAAAATATAATTTTCAGATTTATTATAAGTCACTAAAGTGCATATAAATTTTGTTTTTAAATGCAATGTTGCCGACGCCTGCCTTGTTGTACTTACACTCACACTCCGAGGCTTGCACAAGAAGAAGTCCAGCAATCGAAAGTCTCCCCACGGCACGCAAGCCGAATGATACTAATTGTTGAGCATCAGGTAGTAAAAGGTAGACGCCATCACGGTAGGGCATATTTTGTAACTCAGTCCAATCTTTCTATTCATTGCAAATACACTGTTCTAAAAGGCTCTGCACGATGTAAACCGCTTTCTACTGCAGCGGTTTGTACTGCATGGTAAATTGTTTTTCAATGTGTTAGAAACGATGAAAAAAATATTAGCCAATGATCAATAATCTTATATGATATGATAAAATATAATTATTGTTTGTTTGTTTGCAAGTAATAAATTTTAACGTTGACAATTTTTTTTAAAATATGCACAATAAATAAACTGTGTGTATTACATAATTTTACGTTTCAAAGTCTCTTTCTATTCGTCCCTTTTATTTTACATTCAAATCTTTTGTAAGCCGATTTATATGTGACTACTTTGGTAATACTTTAAACTACTTTAACTCGATGAACTACTTTCCAAAGCAACCGTAAATTACTTATAGAACGATTTTTATTAATTGCATATTGATTGTTTTGGTTTTCGTGATAAATTACTACTATTATGTATTTTGAAAATCTTGAAAACCGGATCCGTAGACATATTTCTTTAGGGTATATAAACATCAATGAAAATATTCGACGCTCTTTTAGAGATGTTCAAAATATCTAAATATACCTTATCTCAATAATTATTTTATTCAATTTATAATATAAATTTATTGACTGTGAAACTAAACTTTTTTTAATCATATTTGACAAACTTTCATGGTAGTAGCAAATCCAATATTGTTACAAATGTAAAAATTATAAAATGTTTGTATTTTTACATTTGCTGTGGATTCATCAAAAAATATTGTTGTTTGGTATGATGTCAAAAATAATTTAAGTGCCTTACACGCAAAGTGTGTAATCGTGAAAGTGGTGAGGATGATTCGGTTACTTGCCTCTTAATTAATGGTATTTACAATCATACATTATGCTCTGGGAATTAACATTAAACAAGCATTAGCATGCTTAGATCTAGTATAAAAAATTCCTAAATAATTTGTTGACCGTCTATTTTTTAATGTAAAGAGCATTACACTTTTCTTTTTCCTAAAAATTTAATTACAAAAGCATAAATTAGAAAGAGATCACATACAAATAACCGCCGGTGAAATGCATTAGTAATATATTAGCTAATAATTACATATCATTAAACCGAGTTACACTATTTAAATGAGTATTGAAATAGCATGGAGAGAGTTTTTAAACAATGTCGAAGACTGATCTATGAAATAAAAAGTTAACAGGTTGTCAGTTGCGTGAATTCCTTTTTGATCACCAAATTTATGATAAAGAAATTGGGATGCTAAACATCTACAAATAAAATAATAAATAAATTAACTTAACAAACGAATATGGATTTTTAAATGGCTAGGAGGTAAAGAACATTAAAATGTGGAGCGCATTTCCTAGTCCTTTGATTATTCATATTTGTTTAAATATTTTATAAATTTAGTCTATTAGGGTTTTAAACTAATTGCTACATTAATCATCCATTCAATAACTAGGTGTTAAGGAATAATCATGTTTTACGAAAAATATAACTAGACTGTGCATATTTTCACATGAGTTTAAAATCCAGCATATTATAATGAATTAAAAGCTTTTCTCTATACTCTTAGCAACTATTTTTTGTCTTATTTGCGTTTTTGCACCCCGTTTTTTTTCAAAGGCATTTCTTGTTAAATTTTATTTCACATTAAATTTCAATACTATAACTTTTTATAGCAAATGATTTTTTGGTTTAAATTATTTGAACTTTGTATTGAAGTGGTTTTATTTTTGTTGTATTTTTAAAGCTTTTTTTCTTTTTTAAAATGCATGTATACAAATTAACGTCTCCAGCACAATGAAGCTATGATTGTGTAAAAATTAAAAGTTTTTAATTTTAGTACATTGTTTACTATAAATATTTAATTGTGTATGTATCTGCTTATAAACCAAAAATATAAACGTGCAATATTTATTATATTGTAAAATATTTATACAAAATTTATTATTGAATTTACAATTCAAAATTACTTATTTTTGTGATTTTTCTTATATTCTATTGTCAAGTATAAGTTTATTGGAATAATAGATGTATTTTATTTTTCGGAAAGTTAGTTCCAAGTTTATGTTGCAAACTGAGTTAACCCCAAAGAATGCATTCATAGACTTATGGGCTATTGAATTTTTATACCTCATATAATCTAGTTTACCAAGTTATGATATTCATTAAAATAGGAAGGCATTGTTAAAATCGAGGCTTTATTCTTTACAAAATACCCAGCGATTTATTATTGGCAAATAAGTGCGTGTTGTTTGAATATGTATAAAATGTATGTTATGAAACAGTTAACATTGAAATGGCATCGTATTTAATTAAGATCGACCCATTTTTGCTTATGTAAGGCTTTATGAATTATGTATTTTTATATTAATAAATCTATGATTCTATTTGGAATGTGTTTTATTAAAATTGTGTTTCTTTTTAGTTAAAACTGATAACTTTTAACAATAAATCAAGACTGTGCATGTGGAAATACTAATTAAATTTATAAAAAAACAGGAATGTAAATGTTATTCATGCTCCAAAATATTTTAAATTAAATTATGTTTTTTCATATGATTATACTATTAAATTTAAAAAAATTATGAGTCGCAATATTTGTGAAGTCTGATAAATTTATGCAACATCATGTTTCGTAATGTTTCCAAGCTATTTTAATATTTTAAAGACGTACATTATCATAATCATTTTGGTAGCACAATTTAAAATGACTCAACACTTTTTATTAAAGACTAATTTGGGAAAAATTATCGTTGTGCTCTCAATAACTTAAATTTTACATTAAAAAAAACATGTTGTAATTGTAAATTTCAATATAAAGTTTTCAATAGTTCTTTTTTTTATTTTTTACTTATTTTGAAAGAAGCTTCAATAAAATGTTATTTTAAATCAATTTATTAATTTAAAGAAGCATTTTCAACATATAAAATTTTGTAATACAAAGTGTTGTCAGTTCCGACATAAATTTAAAAATTGTAGTCTTAGTTTATTTTTAAAAAAACCTTGCTTTGCATGACATTTAAATTGAATTTTTGCCATATAATAAAACAAAAAAGTTAAATACACAAAACAAATATTTATTGACTTGTGTTAATTCGTCGGTAAATTTTTGAAATGCATGCAAATTTATGTAATAAATTATTTTAAATATTTTTTGTGGATAATAAAATAAACTGTTGCGTATAGACTACAAAAAAATATTATTTAATATCTTAGCCCATTTGATACAGATTGAACCCACACAAGATGTTTTTATGTAAATTCCATGAGCGGGAGTCATCCAAAATCCGATAATCTGAACGAGACATAAGATCTTCCAGTGCCATCTTCAGGATTTTATAAATTTTGGGAATCGGGACTGTGTTCGTTTGTTATTGACTTCACTGTCGATATTTCATATACCTTGTAACTTGTGCTAGCCATTAGAATACGAGACGGTGTAAATGGCCGCCAGTGTTGTCGCGTATAAGGTAGTGAAATATATTTAAATAAATTGTTTCTGATTTGAGCCAGACAAGGTCTTGAAGAAGTACTGCGGAGTGCAGGTGGCCATGAGAAAGACGAAAATGATTTACATGACTACACAATGGCATTGTATAGAATAACACTTATTTAACACTTGTTTTTACAATATACTTGATTTTTTATTTATTTTAATATTTACATATTTTAACATAATTACGAGCCCCTTGTTTTTGAAAAAGAAATTAAAAATATTAATTGTAGAGATATCTATTCATTCGCGTACATTATTAATTGCATAATCTGAATACAAATCAATTTTTCTTTGTATTTATTTAAAAGTATAAATGTTACATTTATCAAGTAAAAATATTTGATATCTTTATAGTAAAGTGGAAATGACAAAAAGCACTTTTTGAACAATGCTCTCAAAAATATTTTTTATTTTTACTGTATGTAATTTATTTTTTTACAAAGGCATGAGATAATCTAAGTGATAATAACTATACCACAGTTATAAAATTAGTTTTGCCAGATTATTACGCAGTTAATAATGCAAATTTAAAAATACTACTTGGTATGCATAAAACCTCCCTGACGGATGGAGAATTGACGTTTTAATTAAGAAACAGGCATGTGGCGCATTGAAACTTTGCAACAGCGAAAATATTTTTGAGTTTATAATTATAAATCATTTAAATATAAATAAAGTAATTGAATTCATTTATTTATTAGACCGGGTCCACGGGAATGTTTAAAAACAATCATTAAAGTTGTGTTTAAAAAAAATTATCGTTACAAAACATGTAATGTGCCAGAGATATATCATTGGAAGCTCGTTAAAGTTGTTATTTATGAAATTGAGGCCTGGACACATAAAACAGCAACTATGCAAAAAAATAGAGGCGATAAAAAAGTGGCTTTATAGAAGAATCGTTAAAATACCATAAACACGTCACAAATGAAAGGCTTGCACAGAATGCGTTAAGAAAAAAAACTCCTGACTATGTTAAAAAAAACCATCTATTTTGGCCACATTTTCAAAAATATCAAATAAAGCCTACTACAACTGATTACCCATGCAGAATTCCAAGGAAAAAGATGCATTGAAAGGAGAAAGCTAACGTGGATGCGAAATTTTCACTAGTGGCTGGAAGTCATTTTCAGTAAGATGTTCGTCGATCTCCTTTGAGAAGAAACACTTCAAAAAGAATATTATAATAAATAACATAGTATAGAGAATTTCTAATAAATAATTTTTCGTTTGGGGAATTGATCAAAAAATTAATCTAGCTGGAATTTGGAAATCCAATAACCTTTGGGCGGCTCGCAGATGTTTTTTGTAATGATTTAGATTTTCGTGCAAAAAATTACCACTTTAAAAATACTTGATCGAAATCATAAAGACTTAATTATAGTCAGCAAATTATTAACTGTTCATTTCTATGGTCCACATCCATTTTTACCTTTCACATTACCTTCCACGGCAATAAATAAACCTATCGAAATATATGTTCGCATACCCATTTTAACGTTTTTTTGCTTTGAAACATTGATCATGAATCATTTTACGTGAGTTCATAAAAAAAAAAAACTCCAACTTTTGCAGCTAAACCGCAAAAAATGCAATCCTGACACTTGCATTCTTAACAATGATAATAAATTGGTTTTTACAGGTTTTTTTTCTGGTGTCATATTTCATGCATTGTTAATACTTAAAATTCAACGGAAAGAGTTACCTGGCGGTATACTTGTTTCAGGTTATGAATTGACAATTAATATGTTACTTTCACATTATGGCTGCAAAGTTAACGAAGATAATTGATGACGCACATTAAAGGATTTCAACATTGAAATATATACGTAATGTATTTATATATATATAAATAAAGTATTGTTCACACATAGCAAAGGGCGTAAAACTCGTATGAGCTCTACCTTACACGGTTAATAAATTATTGATCTGATTTATTTAATTTTTAAATTCAAAAAATTATTCCTCAGATTATGTCACTGAAAATGGTGCTATTTTCTAAACTGTGCGCTCAAAAACTTTCCATAGATTCTTCATTTGTTATTAATGCCTCTGGTATTGCAGTAAAACTCAACGAGAGCGTCGAGAAATCAGGACTTATCCCAAAGCAAAATAAGTTAAAATTTGAATTTTTTTCATGTGGTTTTCAATGATTTCAGTTTTTTGCTTTGTGGTTGCTTCGTTTCAGACCCGTGAATCACTTTATAAATGCCTCTAATAACGTTATTAACGCCTGTGATATCGCAGAAAAACTGAACGTGAGCGTCGAGAAATGAAGACTTATCCCATAGCAAAATAATGTAACGCGCCGGATCTCAATAAATAAAAGATGATTTATTTGCACTATTTATATTTAACCTATATCATACAGAGTCTTCACAATTCTTTATATTAACAACATATTTATATCAACGACACCCGAGGACTGTCTCGCGCTCACGGCTCCCGAGAGCTGTCTATCGAGCACTACTCCCGAGGACTCTCTGTCAAGCACTACTCCCGAGGACTCTCTTCCGAGCACTGCTCCCGAGGACTCTCTGTCAAGCACTGGCCGCCGGTGGTCTTGTCGCTCGTTCTCCAAGACGGCGTATTGTCGCCCCTAAACGACGGTCGCTCGATCATTCCAGATGTTTCTGGACTATGGACTAGAAGTAGACTCTGGAGTAGAAACGCTTCGATCGATTCTATCGCTAGCACGTTACAATAAGTTAAAATTTGAATTTTTTCGTGTAGTTTTCGATGATTTCAGTTTTTCATTGGATGGTTGTTTCGTTTCAGGCGTGTGAACCACGGGCAGGAGCTGCGCGAGGCCGGGGAGGACTCGTGTGCGGGGTGCGGTCTTCCGGGCAGCGCCCACTGTGCGGCCTGCGCCCTGCCACTGTGCACGCGGTGCTACGCCGACACGCCCGGCCCGCCGCGCTGCCGGGCCTGCGTCCATGACAGGTAAGGGATGCACACAACAAACTATGCTCTAACTAACCTAACCTTATATACTCAGGGTACATATTCTTATAATTATATTCAATATTCTTGGACTCGATGCCGGCCTAAACTAGAGGACCTTCCGCTTCTTTACCAAGGCCAAGAGTTTGCTTTCAGGGTACACATTCAAATAATTACATTTAACATTCCGGGCCTCGATGCCGGTCTTGCTTCAATGACAGGTAGGGGATGCACACGAGAGACTGCGGCTGTAACCTTATGTACTCAGGGTACATACGAGTATTCATATAATTATATTCAACATTACGGAACCCGATGCCGATGCACCAATCCTTGCTTCGATGACAGGTAGATTGCAGGTACGCGATAGACTGCGGCTGTAACCTTATATACTCAGGGTACACATTCATATAATTATATTCAACATTCTGAGACGCGATGCCGGCCTTATTTCGATGACAGGAAGAGCGCAGGCACACGAAAGACTGCGGCTGTAGCCTCATGTACTCAGGGTACTCCCTCCTCTGATGCCTATCCTCATAGGAGACTGGGCCAGTCTCATCAATTCAGCCGCACTTCCAATATCCAGCCACTGGCGCAAATTCCACATCCACGTGAACTTCCTTCTTCCAATGCCCCTTTTTCCTTCGATTTTCCCTTGGGCAATCAGCTGGAGGATACTTTATTTATTGCTACAAAAAACTAGAGAACCTTCCGCTTCTTTATCAACGCCAAGAGTTTGCTTTCAGGGTACACATTCAAATAATTATATTCAACATTCTGGGCCCCGGTGCAGGTCTTGCTTCGATGACAGGTAGGGGGTGCATACGAGAGACTGCGGCTGTAGCCTCATGTACTCAGGGCACTTCCTCTTCTGATGTCTCTCCTCATAGGAAGTTGCTAACAATTTCCTAGAGCACATCCCTATCCTGGGCCAGTCTCACCAATTCAGCCTCACTTCCGATCTCAAGCCACTGGCGCAAATTCCACATCCACGTGAACTTCATCCTCCAATGCCCCTTTTTCCATCGACTTTTCCTTGGACATTCATCTGGATGATGCTATATTTATTGCTACGAAAAATGTGGCCAAAATAGGAGACCTTCCGCTTCTTTACCAACATCGAGAGTTTGCTTTCAGGGTACACATTCATATAATTATATTTCATATTCGATGACAGGTAGAGAGCAGGCACACGCGAGAATGTGGCTGTATTGTAATGTAGAGAGGGTACACATTTATATAATCACATATTTTCCCTACATAACACAATAATGTAAATAAAGAAATACGTGTACGCTACCACCTAAGTCACACATTGCTAGCCCCACAGCCTGCGGACAGGATCAGGGGATAGTCACACACCATATTACAACTTTAGCCATAAGAACTATTGTAAATTTACCTAATGAAAAATTACGAATTTCGTAATTAAAATTTTTATTTCGCGTTTTCAAACATAAGAGTAATTTCGAAGTTGCTCTTTGCTTTATGTTAATGTGATATATTAACCTTACAAAAATTATCATTAATATTTTATAATAATTTTTATGATACAAAACTATCGGAATGATTATTGATCTTTTTCCTGGTGTATTATCGCAGTAGTGTATTGGTATTTTCATAATGCGAAAAAAATTGATCGTTTAGATTCGAAAATAAAATTGTAGTCTCTTAATTAAAATAAAAACATATTTTTATGTCAAAAAATCTTTTAATTTGAATAAAATTTTCAAGCCGTTTTAAATATAGTTTTAAGTAAGTACAAATATTTTGAATACGCTGGGTATGATTTAGATATTTTTTTCAAGTTAAAATACCAGTTTTCATAGGTCTAGTACAAAAACTTATTTTTTTTAAAATACCGTATTGTTTTTAATATGAATGCAGTTATTGTTTTACATCGCAGTGTTTCAAATTTATGTTTCACTTCCAACATGCGCGGAAGTCATAATCATTTTTTAGGTTTTTTGTATCGTTTCGAATCAATTAAACTTCAGACTTCCAGCAATTAATTCACAAGTAAAAACTTTACCGTTTGTTTTCAAACGTTCGTTATAATTTTGAAGACACTTCCGTGTTAATCGCTCAGGTGACTAATGTTGAAATCGTTTTCAGGCTGGTGTTTTCGTCGCACCTGAAGGGAGGAAACTCCTTCCTACGGCTGCTGCGAGACTCCTTCTTGTTCAGCTCCTGGTCCGACCCTGAAACCAAACTGAAGCGTTCCAGAGGTAAAAAAAACAAATTATTATATCCCTATTTACAAAATCAATTTATCCACGAGACTACGAAATACCCTTTTTTATAATAATTCTTCGCAAAAAGAAAAAATCTGAAATATTTATTTACGAAGTGAATGCAACTTTCCTTCATAATAAAAAAAAATGTTGTTAAGTGTGTGTCATTATAAATAAAATGTATAATTTAATAATAAATGAATTGGGATGAATGAATCAAATAATAAATATGAATACCGAAATGGTTGGGAGATAACGATAATTTTTTATTGTGTGAGCACTTTCACCTTTCAAGGGTTTCTTCAAACTGAAAATGATTGTAGTACAGTAATTTTTTTTTTGTGTATATTATAAATAAAACCTGTTTGTCATATTTTTCATCCGTAATCTTTACTACATCCTACGTTAAACTTATAACTCATTCGTACTTATGGATTTCTCATATCATCAAAATATGATAAAAAATAAAATTTAATCATATGAAAAAATATAAGTATCAATCACGACTTATGCTATGAAATATGAGTATATATGAATAGATAAAAGTTTTATTTAATATTTTTTTTTAAAACTAGAAATGCCGTATAAAGACACGTTGAAAGTTTTATAAGTCATTAATAAATAGAATATTAAATATATCTCTGCTTAATTTTTTTGTTGCTGCTAAATGCATTAAAGAATATATAACTTTTTTTTAATTTCACAAAATAAAAAAAAAACAACTTTGCCTCGAATGCCGACTCGGTGTATGGTGCAATATCAATATAAATAAAATTGCATTTCATCGATACTCAGAAGTGATATGTTTGACAGGTTATACAAAATGAATATTTAAAAAAACTCCCAATTGCAAGAATTAAAAAAATTCTTTGGGTCAATAAACTCACAAAGAAACACCACATTTATTCTTGCTATTCAATTGCATCCTTACAACATGAACATAACGGCATTTATTTATGCAACCAATGCATCGTTAAGAGGAATGATGACCATGCATTTAAGGTGACAAGATCTTCGGATTTCAGAGAAGGCAACATACTGGGAATAAAAAAATATAAAAAAAGAAACGATAAGTATCATAAATAAGCACGCGGGGAGGATACTTATATTCTGTTAAGAATTCAGCATACGTAATATTCGACAATTATTTTAATAAAACGGTTTTAGAGGAATGATGAAGTTCGTAATTAATGCAATCTCAATTTTAAAATATACGTTTGAAAACAATATCAGTTGCCTTGTTGGCACTCCGTGAGGTCTTCGTTTCGATAATTGCCCTGACAGGTGAATCTGAAATTGATGATATTTCAGTCTCAGTTTGAATAATGGCGTTTTTTTTTAAATTGTTTTGTAATTTTTCAGTGGCGCGTCCGGGACGCGCGGTGGGCGGGCGAGCGAGCGGGCGGGAGAGCGGCAAGGAGAGCGGCCAGGAGAGCGGGCTGGAGAGCGGGCTCGAGAGCGGCAAGGAGAGCGGGAAGGAAACCGGCGAGGTCCGCGACTTCCTCCAGCTCCTGGCTGAGAAGCTGGCCGGGGGCGCCCTGGACCAAGTCTCTGTATCCAGGATGTACGACCACCCAGACTGTACGTAGAAATCACAGCATACTATATCACTCTCCATCTATACTCAATACAGTAATACCCCGCTTTACGCGTGGGATACGTTCCGGAAAAAAAATCGCGTTAAGTGAAATTCGCGTATATCACATAGTCAAAACATAACACACTTTAGGCGGGTACCAAATTGACTAAACTGATGTGCGTAGCGGACGAATTCACCTAAAATTGCGCGTGTGAAATCTAGTCTATACACTCTTTGATTTGCAAGTAGTCAAATAAATCATTTCCTATGAAAAGTTGAACCACTTCATACACACTTTGCGGATTACTTGGCATCACAACAACACCACTTTGTCCTAAAAATTGTTCAATAATTGGAGGATTATCATTCTCTGACCACTCCACTTCTTCATTGTCACTTTGCTCAGAATCACTGGGCAGTATTGGTAGAAGTAACGTTGACGAGTCCTAAACAAACATTTCGAACTGTAAACCTAAAGAATAGAATGACCTTCTGCCGCTTTTAGAGTAAACACATTCAAAAACGTATTAATATGCGCCCCGCCTTCAGGCAGTAGTCCGCGGAACGGTACTAGTACCCGCTCCGCCTTTAGTGTGTACAATAAATACAAATCATTTGAATCAATCACTTTAATTCTAAGAACACTTTATGGAGTATTACGTGTTATTTTTACTGAAAAATACATGTATTGTCTTTTGGGTAGCGTTTCTTTTACGTTCTTGTAAAATACGTTCATAACACCCAACACTGTTTTTAATTGTTGAGAAGTCAATGACTACATTATGTTCATACACATTCGTAAATAAAGAAATTCGCGTAATGCGAGGCATTTTAACGCGAAATTTGAAATTCGCGTTATAGTGAAACCGCGCATAACGGGGTCGCGTAAAGCGGGGTATTACTGTACTTGGCTTCTCGTCTTGTGGGGAGAGAAACATTGAATTAACAAATCATTTTTTATAGGTTGTGTGCAATACCTTGTTAGCAGAAAGGTGACGAGCAATTTAGTGTCAATTTAAAAAATCATGCATCACTACAATGATGCTTTTTTTATATCAAACTCAAAGTTGCAATGTCTGGACAGTGCCGGAGTAGATGGATTTTAAAATAATAACCAACGACAACCCAAAACCGCGGCTGAAAATATTATTTTATGTAAAATATTGATTCATCATAAGTATAAATATTTTTTCTTACAAACTTACACACATCGACTGACAATTTAATTGTAAATAGATTATAATATAATTAAACATATAACTCAGTAATGAGGTGTGAATATATATTTTATGCGTTTACAACGAGACGGAATTCCCGTACCAATATCTTCCGGGGAATTTCCCTGTTGCCCAGTCTGGTCCTGGTAATGCAACTCACAAGTCGTTGTTAATATCGATAGCAATTAAATCTCAAGATGTAATCTGTAATCAAATATCGTTTAGAATCATTCACAGCGTGTTAGTAACATATTGAATCACTAAATGCAATAAAAAAATCCGACATACAAATGATCTGTACATATTGTATGCCATATGCATATTTTCACATTCTCCTTCATTTCACTCCTCTCTCTCTCTCTATAGTACTATTACCAAACTTTCCTACTTTAAAAAGGTTGTTTTTATTTTTTATTGTGCT
Organism: Atopsyche davidsoni; assembly: GCA_022113835.1. Classification (NCBI taxonomy): domain Eukaryota; kingdom Metazoa; phylum Arthropoda; class Insecta; order Trichoptera; family Hydrobiosidae; genus Atopsyche; species Atopsyche davidsoni. The sequence continues at coordinate 16,675,484 of JAILWY010000009.1, read as the reverse complement.
GTTTTTGTTACTGAAAATATGTTTTAATCAACTCACGAAGATCGGCTTACAAGTGAATACGATAATATTTTTAAAATAACATTGGAGTTATGTTAATTTGATTTGTATATTTTTAGATACGATATATGCTTGGATTGTATATTTTAAACTAGTTTAAAATTTTATATTATATTTAATTTACATTTTTCCGTTAAGCATTGACATTGCTACAATTTGTAGCGTGCAACTTATGTTCTTGGTAACGTAATTCGACTAATTACTAAGGTATTGAAAGATTTTAATTGGAGAGATAATAATTGAAACAATGATGTTATCAAGTTTACAATGCAATATTTTTTTAAAATATATATTTTTCATTACGTGAAAAATAAAACAAACAAACAATTCTTTGTTATGTCTTATTTGTTTACTTGTTATTTATCGCTTTATATATTTACAGTTATAATAATTATATACTTAATAATTTTTAATACCCTCTGTTTCCTAGGATTTAAAATAAACTAAAAGCAAGTAATTTCATTTAAAAAAATGAATAACCTTTGTAAAAAGTTTTGAAAACAAACTTTTTTATCTTTTCAGTTAAAAATAAGTTAAGAAATATTAATAGTAGTCAATGTATTAGACTACTGTGTAATTTTTTTTTTTTTTTTTCTTACAACCAGGTAATTAATGGCAATTGAAATAAAATGTAATTTTCTTTTAATATGGTCTATGATCATAATATTAAAGTGTGTTTTTGAAAGCTGTGCAGAGTACGTAAAATATTTTTTAACTTATCTAAAAAAATTTAAATCAATGAGTCGATAATTACAGGTTGTAAAAGCCAATACTAATATTTCTTAATCAAAATTATTCTACTTTGTTTATCTTTTATTTATCATAGGTTCGAACCAAAGCCATAATTTTTACTAAAAATATATATTTCATATATGGAACAACGGTAAACGCCATCTGTACAGATCTAAAGAAACTACTTTAAGCTTAATTAAGCTTCTGCTTTTCGATAAAAGATGGCGTTGTATTAAAGTAAATGATGAAAAAAATGTGTATGCAGAGGTAAAGTGTAAATACCCATTTACAATTATATTATCTTGTATTTTTCAATCTGGTGAGTACTGGCCTCTGACATTTTGATTGCAAATTACATTGACCTCAATAATAGTGAGTTTAATTTATATTTGAATGTAGCATAATTAATTAACTAACAAAAACAGCAAAACGATAAGTGTCTAGACCTCAAGACGCTAAAGACACTACATTTTTATTTTATATTTCGCAATTGTGTCTTTTGATATGTATCTCGTTGTTTATATACATATGAGAAATGCTTTAATAATAAACACAATGTTATTTTAATTCAACGCCATATACAGAATATTTTTTCTTTCAGTCTTTTCATAAATTAGTAGATAAAATTAAATCATAAGACATATTATTGCAATTCACCCATACAGGGGTTGAAACTTAGTGATTGTTTTTATTCATTTAAATAAAGCCACATATAAAGCTTTATATGCTAGTCACTAGATACTAAAGTTTTTATAGATACCATTTATTTTCATGTGGTCATCGCAAAGGTTTTTCTTAAATCACCACTAAACCGGTTTTATTATATTTATATTTACATCCTGCATTTTATGATCATCGTAATAATATCAAAAATACGAATACCAGCAGTCATTTTCTTAATACCGTGCGTTTAAAAGCTATGACCCTAGATATTAGATGGCTATTATTGTGATTATTTTTATAATGAAAATGGATATTTCCAGAAAGTTTGTCGCAATCTATATTATTTAATACCTATATATCTGAATTAATATACGAAACACGCAATACGACAAGAGAGCTACTAGCTATAAAGGCATTAATAATACACTCAAATTTTACACCTGCAGCACGAACAAGTTGTAACACCCTAATTCAGGGGTCCCCAACCTTTTTGACCCACCCAAGAGCACATCTAGAATGCCGATCGGGCGGCGGGCACCATTAATTTTTTTCTAAAGAAATATTATTTTTTAAATTATGACGATATGATTATTTTAGCTTATTTCTCTGTTTAGTTACTTAAAATAATTTTTTTTGTAAACTTAAATATCGTTTTATCGTGGTCGCGCAGCGGCGGGCACACGTAAAACGGTCGGCGGGCGCCACGGTGCCCGCGGGCATAGGGTTGGGGACCACTGCCCGTATCTATCACACCCAAAGCATTCAGCCAAGGTGCCGACCACCAGGCCACGCACGCTACAGAAGCCACGTTTCAGATGGGCGCATGTTCCAGCGGTTCCACGGGCCCCTCTGCACCGCGCTGTCGTCCCTCTCTGTCGCCCTCCGCAACTCCGTGCCCAGTAAGTCCGGCCCTGACCACCGGGACGTCTTCCCACGTGTGTGTGTGTGTTCAAAATGGCACGTTTGATATCTCCCCTTTACTCCAATCACTGTGCCTCTTACATCATCATTACATCTACATACACTCCCAACACATACTATACTTTTTGACATAAAATCCCCGATGAGCAAAATCAGCTAATAAACCACAAATCTACGAACTTTTGAACCCATCTCCATACACAACACTAATCTCATCAATTTGAAGCACATGACCTCTGCTAATAACTACTATTTCATTTACTTGTGACGTGAGCCTCTCTCTTCAATTTCAACTCTGACTCCATCAAGACCTCTCTTCTAATTCCAATACTTTCTCTGATCTCAACCACGTGTGATGGTTCACCCTCTCTCCAACCGAAACAAACATTTTACCCACGTGTGACATATGACCACAACACCTACTGTACCATGTGTTCGCTTTTGCACCTGTAGTGTTAATGACACGCCAACACCTGTAATTGTTTGCCAGCACATTGCAGTTGACAGCACTTGTCTGGTGACGATTTATGTACTTTTATCTAGTCGTATTTCAAGATAGATGCATTATCAGAGAATGCAAAAGTGATAAACGTTGCGTACATTAATTGAAGTACCACTTCATAGTTACACTACACGCAGTGTCGACTATCATCATCATCAACGCGGAACGTTATCAATACTACTGGGTGTATCTTTATTGATTTTATTTATGATCTCTCTGTGGTTAAATGAATAGGGAGCTTGCTTGACATTTGTGGAACTATGATTTGTTGGTGTTACAGCTTTTGCGTTAACAGGATGTGTGTTTGTTTTTTTTAGTTGTATGCTTAAACTTGATACCTAAAAAAACATTCTAAAGATAAATTACTTTTTTATGTTTTAAATACATATTTATATCAAAGCATTGCAACCATAACAAAATTTAAATGTTCGATCAGATTGCAAGTGCTCTGCATTAAATTTGCATGATTATTCAATGATTGCAGGCTGTGTTCCTCGACCCCTGCACTCGGCCAAAGGTACAATAAATCCGATTGGTTGCTTATATAATCAGATCTATTGATAAACAATGATCTAGCTAAATCCTGATCTCACCAAGTTCACGATCATGCGCATTTATAATCCGCAAACGGGTATTTCAACTTCAGCCAATCAGACAATCGTAATGTTTTTCCATAACCATTAAATAAAATTACATTCATCATGACGTCATTAAACGCAAATAGCGTGGCTAATGCATCGCAAATGATTGGTAATGCATGAGACTTTAACGTATCCTCTGCAAAATATTTTAGTGCTACACTTATATATAATTTACAGTACGTTTAATGTAGTTGATTCACAGATGAAACGACGAGGAAAACCCTTGATTTTTATTCACGAAACAGGTAGAATTTTAATCTACAACCAACATGACCGCAACTTGGTTTTAAGTGCCACTGTAAAGAGAAAATTTTAAATATTTATACACTAGTTAAGTTTTTGCTAGATAAATATGAAAAATGATGTTTCTTTGGAACTATATTATATCATAGTATTGTAGAATTGAAAAACTTTAAGTACTACTTAACAATATTAATATTAAGTTCAAAAATTGTATCTATTTAAAATTATTATTGCACAGTATACAGGGTGCCCCCAGACATCTACAAACCTATTTCAATTCGCCAATTTTTTTTTAATAAATAAAAAATTAATTGTGTTAGCCTTTTCTTAGGATTCTATAGATTTTGGAAATATAATAATTATGTTTTTAATTATTTTTTTTTAGATTGTAACACGTTCAAAACCACCCAGTATACAGGCCAATACTAGGCAATATTTTCCGTACTTATTTCTGAAGATAAGAGCACGACTTGTCAAATTAATTTTCTCAAAACTGTTGAGTCTAATACGTTTTAACATTTGTAATTCGTTGACCTTTTATAAATCACGTATTAGATCATAAAAAAACCTTCTCGTACAAACTTTAATTACAATTTATGTAACAGGTACTAATGTCTTGAACTCCATCACCTAGAATCTCACTAGATTTTTTTTATAAATTTACCTACGTGTTATTAATTATCCAAATCTATTGCTGACTTTGTTTCTTTTCGATCGTGGGATTTTAAACCAGTATTTTAAACCGTTATATACAGATAAAAACAATTTTTCAATTTGTATCTGAATTTCATTTGTAATTCGGCAAGCAAGCGTGCTTACCACTAAGCCACAAGGTAGTGTGAAACCACTGTTCAATTTACCTCCAATCATAAAATATAACCCGATTTTTTTTTATAATATGTAATAATGTTGTATTTGTCTTGCGGTTAACAGGTAAATTTAAAAGAAAATCCACACCAGAGGATATTTTTTTCGAATAAAACTTAGAGACAAAGCGTATTATAATAAAATTTTAATTAAATTAACGCTTCACCAGAATTTGATCCCTCGACTGCACCTCTAAACAGTTTACCTGCAATCAAAAAGAAAATTTCATTTAAGTACTCGAATTGGTATTATAATAATATACACTATCGTCGTAACAGCAAAAGTCTAATGGACACAGCTTAAAGGTCATCTATAAACAATGGATTTTTTTCCGTGTGATTGTATGTATAATTAAAAAAAATATTGCAACACTTACACGACGTGTCATTTCTCTGTCACATGTCTAATTTCATTCTAATCAATTACACATCGTCTTACTGAACTCTGCGATTAAATTCCAAACAATAAATGTCTATCATTAAAGAAAAAAAATAAATATGAAATTTCTCCCTTTTTCACTCCTACATGAAAAACCTACATGGACACATTATAAATTATTTTTTTAATTATGTAGACCAAATTGCATATTAGCAAGACTTGTATTTGTTTAAATTTTATTTTATAAATTACACACATTGTATTTGCATATACTGCTAGAAATTTTTATGCGATTATATTTTACTTGGGGTTTTCTATTTTATTTTACTTTTTGATCAACAATACAAGCTATACATCGTCTTAATGATATTTTTATAACGATAAGATGTATTAACAGATTATTCTGATATCACTTAGCATTACAGTATTATATTGAAGCTGTTCTTTGGATAGTATAATGTGTATCTACTTACAGTTACTTAACGTTGAAAAAGTGAAAATTTAATATAAAAAACTGTTTACAAAGGTATTCAATAAAAAGACAAAAGTATAACCGAATTTATTATTATTTAAGCAATGTTTTTACTTGCCTTTTATTGAAAAAAATAGTATTTTTTTTAAATACTTTTTATGATACTTTTTTCTGGGGTCATGAAGTGAGAAGCAGTCTCCTTTCTCCGGTCGATGTGAGTTTTAAACTTCCGTGTATAAAGGTAAAAGCACCACACCTTAACAGAGAGAAAGCTGCCGCACAATATCACTCCTTTACAATTCAAAAGTCAGTTGAAAAGCCATTCTGTATATGTCATGTTGTTTATTTGTCTCGTTACAATGGAGTAATTTCATAAAATACAACGGTATAATTTTTACAAGCATACCTTGACAGGTAAAGGTTATTGATATTAGATGATGTTCAATAGTGGATTTATTTTGACAATCGATTGTATTCGAACTTATCATGACTATGGTCGACTTTCTATCGATTTAATAGTAGAAATTGAGAGTTAATAACTGTTGAATTTGAAATAAATCTTTTCATCCACACAGGTTTAATTTATTTTTAGATTATCGATTCACTACTGAAACAACTTGAAAATCCTCTTTTTTTTTTCGAGACTAGCAATCTCACTTGTCTCGAAATAAATTATTGCATATCTCTAAAGAAAATATCAATTTTTAATTCATTAAAAAGTATTGATTAAAAATAATGATTTAAACATGTAAAATAACGTTTATAGTTTATTTTTAAACACTCTCTGGAGATGTCTTTCATATCGGAGTTGAAACATTAAAAACATAGACATATTAATAAACCCTAAGAATGTGATCAATAGCATAATTTGCGTATTTATTTTCGTATAATTTGAAGATTGAAAAATTCATACAGGCTAACAAAAAAAAAATATAGATCAGTAGCATTTTGTGACCAAAACATAAAATTATTCGATCCATAATTTTTGATGATTTGCTTTGTAACAAATTATAGGTTGATTATTCTTATAGCTAAGCAATGATAATCTAAATGTCTTTCATGCATATCAGTATTCTTTTAAGATGTTCAGTTTAATTGAATGCATTAGCATTTATTTATACGAACCGATCATTGCAAATAATTAATAACTCGCCTATGGATCTTCGAGTGCGGCTATCTCTACCCTAATCTAATCATTCAAAGGTGCTACCTGCGATTAATGAGATCAACCTTGCTGCTTCGTACAATAGTGGCAAGCAGTAGGACAGGTAGTTTATTATTATCAATTACCATAATTACTTAGTTTTAACCCTGAATTCATAGGAATCCAGAACAACTCATTACCCACGATATAAACAAGGTTTATACTTAACAGGTATCGATAACAGCAGGTCAAAGAGTAAGACTTGTTTTATCTTTAATAGTATATTAAAAACAAAGTAAATAATATACAAGACACATGTATTGGAATGTGTTCTAGAAAGCTTTTCAATGGAATTCAGCATATTTTGCTTATACGGACGGCATGCATTTTTTTAAATATTTCTTCAATGAGTCTAAATTATTTTATATTTTTAAATTTACTATTATCAAATATATTCATTAAAAATAATTTGTAATACTGCAGTACATTGAACGCAGAAAGGAAATAAATATTCAAAAATAATCAAACGCATACAAAATCAAAATATGTAGATACAAACACTTTTTTCGGAAAAAATATCAATGTCGACAGGCAAACTATTTTTTTGTATTTTTTTGATAATTAAACTATACTACGACGCAGATCGCACGGAAGTGGTCTACAGTGACCGGCAGGCTGTCACTTCCGGTTGACTGCACCTGTCGCAGCGCCTTCCCTTGGCCAGGTGCGCCATGACACAGTGGCAGGTCCGAGAGGCCATCTCCACTTCCTGTCAGATGACAATGACCCCAGCTGTACTCGTATTAAGACCTGAGCTCTATCCACCTTGTTAATCCTATAATCGTCGAGTTACTAAACCCGATATGGGTATTTTTAATTAACATGAACATAGCATGATTCAAAGTGATTATTGAATATTCAATAGATCCACAATTATAACCTGTGCCAGCAAAAACTTAAATTATGAAAATTAAACATATGCAAAAATTAAATATTTATAACTTTGAAACCGCTAATCGCAAATAGCTCAAATAAGACTTTCAAATATCTAGCATTATTTTTTTTTTCTAAAATACTTACTTTCTAAGTCCTTTATACTTTCAAAGCAGGTTTTGCAATCAAAGACCATATTTATGCACAATCAGCATGCATTTACCGTTTTAAAAATTTCCCTTAGAAAGATGTTAAAAAGCGTTTGAAATGCAATATTTATTTTTTAGTGTATATATTATTATACCTTAAAGAGAATTGAATCACAAAAAAATTATTAAATATTTTTTATAATGTTTCAGAGAATGTGATGTTTATACGACTTAAAAAAAACATTTGTTTCTTACAGTATATATATATGCAGGCAAATAATTTGATAATGCTAATGAAATTGTTTTATCAATGAACTTTTTACCATTTTAATAATAAATGCTTTGAAGTCATCACTCTTAATAATTAAATCTATAAAAAATAACGCGTATTTATACGTATAACTTAACGATGCTGTTTGGTAACTACTAGTTCAATAAAATCATGAACGCGTTGAAATCTAATTTAACAGATAGACGACTGATAATCCTGAAAATAATTTCGTTTAAAAAAACCTGAATACGCTAGATTAAAACATCGTGTCTATTAACACACGTTTTAATATTTATTTTTATACACATCGTGACTAATAAGATTATAGCGATTAATACAGATTAGCATCTTCATAGTCTGCTTTTAAGTTCTAGGAGTAAAATAGGTTTGCATCATTATGTTTTAACGCAGTTTATGGGAGTAGAGTGGTTTTTTTGTGATTCGTCTCATACCTGTGATTTACCTATTGATTCGTCAGTACGAACTTTCAAGCAGGTGTTGTGATAGGCGAAAGCTCTCGAATGATTAGCACCGCTTTGTGATAGGCCTCTCGGATACATTTACATCGGACAGAGACCTGTAAAAATACGACATCCAAGCATTCCACTGAAGAATGAAAAGCAAGGTGTGTCGTCACTTTCACTATTTTCTTCTTTAGCATTCAAAACATGCGTTACCGATCAACATGGATGCGTTAATTCTAGCATTTACCTATTGCGTGTCAATAGCAAGCTTTAGAATTATTCGCGTGAATGCGTGAGATCTGCAAGTGTTATGTTTTAAGGCCCCTTGCAGACATATTATGCTAGCCGACTTATCGTTAAATTTTTGACGCCCTAACACGTCAAGGAATAAGGGCATGCAATGTATGGAAAAATTGAGTCGCTACATACAATAGAAAGACTGCCTTAAAACACCGTATTTGGCCAGCACGTTTTCTTTCGTATAATAAATTTTAAGGCAGAGGAGCAACACGTCTTCAAAATTGTATAAAAGTAATAAATTTACCTTAGATTTCAGATTTAAAAACATTTTTTAAAATCATTAATCATCATGAAAATTCTGCAGATTTATAAAAGTAGATACAGCTTGAACTTGCTCTCCAATCTTATATTATTTAAGCCTATCTTTTCTTCGTGAAATAAAGATTAAAAGGAGAATTGACGTGTAAATGTGGAGTAAGTGGCTCAAAAACAACACTTATTAGCTATTTAGATCTCATGATTTTATTCATTCACCTATCGTGGCCCTACCATAAAATGAAAAATCATAACCTGTGTGAGACATGAGATAATTTTTTTGAATACCTTTCTAACTTTTTTCATCTCAGAGTTATTGTTTCAAAACATTATAACAATGTTTTGTTTTATTCATGCTTTGAGTGTTAAGAGAAATATATATTTTTAATTATCTAATATACATTCCACAATTATATATTTTTTTGTTTTTAAACAAATATTGAATTGTTGTGTTATTTGCTATCATATTATGAAAAGAATTAAATATGAATATTAAATGTTGTGTTTCATTTTTTTTTAATTTTTAACGTTAAACTATTCTACGGGGTTAAATTCGTTCGTATTATTTTCACAAAAGGCATCCGTGGATAATTTAACCATATTTGGTTGTACTTATTCCGCGAGTCGATTGGTGTCGGTTATATTCGCTTTTTTCTAATTCGGTTCGTTTTTAAATTACACTCGATAATACTTTGAGAGAAAATAAAGCATTGCATAGACCAATAGACGACTAGAAGCGGCCTCGAGACGTTGAAAAAGTAATGAGAAATAAATTAAATACTTGTTGAGGGACAAGGCATTTGATTGGTGAAGATCCATTTTTTATTAATGATAAGGGTAACTTTGTGTTCTTTCTTCACTTTGAGTTTATTATAGCTTTTGCATGACTAGTTTCGACCAACAGACTTGGTCATCATCAGATGCAGATCAAAACAGTATTGCTCTGCATCTGATGATGACCAAGTCTGTTGGTCGAAATTAGTCATGCAAAAATTATAATAAACTCAAAGTGAAGAAACAATACAAAGTTACCCGTATTTCTCGCAAAAATGTTGACATTCCTTAGTTTGCAGTTCATCGTGATTTATTGTGTTCAAGAATTGTTTATTTAAAATTTGTTCACTATGACAGTAAAGTTTTACAAACCAGAATTTCTTTTTCTGTATATGTCACAACAATATCGCATCAGGCCTTCGCAGCAATTAAGATGGCCTTCGAACATCATATGACCTTTTTACTGGTATTTTATAGAGTCTGCCTCTTTGCTCGAAGCCACTTTGTAAAGGTTTAATATGTAAACTTCGATAAAATCATTTATACGATAATTGATAATGCGTTTTGTATCAATATTAAAATTGCAATTTAATCTATTTTTTAAAAATGCTTGTTTCATATAAAATACGTACTTTTTGCGATTTTATCTTTTTGTGTGAAAGTGATCATTCATCGTAAGTCAGAATCTTTGAACAAAAAATTATGACCAAACAGATTTCAGGATTTAAGACTTACGTAGACTCAAAATGTTTTTTTATTTATCTGAAGAAACTATTTAACTCAAGGTTTAGTTTTATGTCTGCAAACAAGTTTCTCCGGTCTATGTACAGCTTAATAATTTCTCTTGCTTCGTTATAGATTCTTGTTGCTCCAAGAGTAGCATCGATTTGCGAGCTCTGCAGTTAGCTTTAATATAATTTTGCGGTATTAACTTTTTCTTATTCTCTTTAGCAGATTTTTTAAACTAAGTATAGGTTATTCTGGAAATGAATATCTCTGTAACCTACAATTTTAAAAATATAATATATTACCGGTGTTAAAATGTGTAATTTTTTAGATGTGTCTTTACTTTACACAGAGAGAATGTATTTTTATGTCCTACCACATATTTTTACCACACTAATAAAAATATAAAAAAATTGTTAGTATTCTTTCTCCAATATCGATGAAAGTTTAAATAATAAAATGTTAACCGAGTGTTTTATGCAAAAATTATATGTTATTATAAATGCAAATATTTGAATTAAAATATTAATTATAGTTATCTACAGTTCATAAAAAAAAACTCATTAATAAAATAACCTTTCAAATTGAAATAAAAAACTATTGCAAAAATTATAATACTAAACTTGATCTGTTTTTACTCGTAGAAAAAATATGTAGAAAAAAATAAAAATAACTTTCATTATAGAGCCGGAGTTGGTTGCATAAGATGCGAATATCTGGTTTAACTTTCTTTAGGCATTGATTTAGTGATATGCATGGTGGGTATGAATGAAGAGAGGCTGGCTGGGTCAAGTAAAAACTGCCCGATTCACTTTCCATATATGCCCAAGGCTCAGAGAGACAAGAGAGCTGCTAATACAGCCAGTCCGTAGTAAAATAGTAAAACACCTTGTAAATGTATGCTGTTTCTATTAAATATATATAATAAATCCGCATTTTAATTTATAAGTAGTATTGATGAGGCATAAGATTAACGAAGAAATTCTAATAACAACGACAGCTACTGATAATATATTTTTATTTTATAATCTGTGATTGTATGATATGACATTGAATAGAAAAATAATCACTTGAAATAATATTGAGCATCAAAAAAATGGTCTTTATTTATAAATCAAATATGTTTAAAAATTATATTCGCTAGTAGCTAAAATAAATATACACAATTAAACTGTTATAATCTTAACATCATAGACCATGGTATATGGTTAAATGTATGGCAAACAGCTGCTAACAACAACGTGCCTTGGGGTGTGGGCCTTTTATGCCAACGACGTCGTCGACATATGGACGTAACATTAGCATCCTACATATTAGTTGGAAAAATCAACTTACAGTTAATTAGATACTAATACAATTGTAAACCATTCAATATAAAATATTAATTAGTATAAGGTTTTTCATTAATAAATTGTAAGAAATACTATAAAATAAGATATATTGTATTATCAATATATTTGTTGTATAGAAAATATAGTCGTAACAATTTTTTTATTATATATACACTTTGCAGTACAGAGTTAAAATCATCGGCTAAAAATGTTCTTTGTGTGTAGAGACATATTAATTTTACTACAATATATTTTGATTAATATCTACAACTTACAAGTTAAATTTGTAATTTTACATTAACAAACCAATATAAACAACTAATTGTACATAAAATGACGACTTTTTTAATTTGAGTTAAACGAATTCATTTAAAGCTGAACTATTGAAAATTATCGTAATCTCCAAGCCATTTGGCTGTTTGTGTTTGTCCGTCGGGCGATTGGTTTGTTGTGTCTATGAGTCGTGATCTTACTATACGGAGGTCACTCTGGGCTGAGGCCGACGCACCTGCCGCCGTAAGAGCAGGTAATTATGCGTTAAAATATCGACAGTCGATCTTTAATACGTGTAAGTATCGTGTTTTTATCAAACGCCTCGATTAACCATTTCATGCCATATAAGAAAACTATCTTGGAAACGATTTCTACTTTATAGTTATTTTAACGCATCGTGTTTTTCAAAACCTCTTGAGTAGCTTACTTTATTTGGATGACTACCAATTTGTTTACCTTCAAATTATTTATGTAATAAAATATATAATATTCGATTAGGCTTAAAAATATTGAACATGACAGAATTATTCATTTAAAACAGCATAGCTGCTAACTCAAGGTATCGTAAAAGTATAATTATATCGTATGTATATGAAAAACAAACATGGCACAATTATATAAATAGAATTATCGCTATATGCTAGATAAGCCTAGTTTCTCAGCTGTAAATGTTTACATAGGCATAACTTTAATTCAAAAGAATTTTATAAGAAATATACTTACAAAAATAATTTTATAATTCGTCTCGAATATTTATTGTTTGTGGACATTGAATATAATAATTTTATATCTCGGATACACCATATTTCTTGTTCTCAAATCAATAAGCGTTAAGATATTTTTTTTAAAACAAGAATCAATGGAGATCAAATAGAGAAAATATTTAAATAAGATTTTTTTGTTTGTGTATAATTTTATTATTTACACAGCATTTAAACTTAAATTTTTTTGCAGATTTTTTTTCATCATTATTGGGTGTTGTGCGGCGAAACGTCGAATAACTCAAAACTCAACGTAGCAAAAAACCCAAGACTAATGTAATCTAAGTCCAAGTGCGTCACTTAATTAGGAGTGTAATTTATGGCGGTTACTATGATAATACATGAGGCCACACGAGACTGACTTTCGGTAACAAATCAAACATATTTTGTTCGCCAAGCAACTTGGAGTGGCAAGCGGCGAGTGTTTACGAACTTTTTCAGATCTCGGGCATTTCCACACATCGTAATAACGTATTTCTTTACATCGAATCGCAGCGATAATTCTCGATATCGCTCAGATTTACGCTTCAATGGTCGTGCTTCTCCGCTTTTAGAATGGATAAAATGATTATAATGTCGTGTAACAAATCATAAATGAGAGCTGCAGCATTATTTTTAACAACGCGTGTGATGTATCGCCTTTACCGCTAGAGGTGTTCTAAATAAAAATATATTTATATTATCATATCATCGTATAATCAAAAAGTACATTTTAATTTAATACAAGAGAAGAAGCACATAAAATTATTTAATGATAAAAGTTAATTAATTTTAATAAGAAAATCATGGTTTCACTATTACCCATTGCTAAGCAAGTGCTCAAGTTTCAAGATGTGATATAAGATAATAGTGGGGATGTTTTTGAATTAAAACACCTTTAAAAACGATACTATTCAGAAAAATGTTTTAATTTTCATCAGAAAAACCGTCGTAGTGCAATTGACAAATAATTTAAAATACATTGTTTTAATCACATTCATTTTATAAATATTTTGATATCTTAGTGTTTTTATTCCAAATATTACTGAGGGGGTTTAACCGGTGCTCAACAAGAGGGTGATTATTTTTATACTATTTTTAACTTTCCATCAGGACGATATTTTTCCACAAAGACTGGATCATTTGCGAAATACGCATAATTTTTGATATCATTGCCACGATACGATGGCGCTCCTTGTAAATTCATTTGATTTAAAAACGTTTATGTAAGCATCAATTAAATGATGACGGCCTTTAAGTCAGTTGCTTCCAGCCTTTTAATTGCCTCTGTTGTCCAACCAGACACCAGAGGCAGTCCATTACCTGGCGAAATCGTTTCGTTTAATTAAATTTATTGTCACTTTATTTTTCTACGTTGATTTTTTTACAGAGTATTGAGAAAACTATAAATTATATTTATCTATTTTTTATTATTTAATTAACGTCCATTTTCAAGGTAAAATAAAATCTTGAAGATGTTAAAAAATTGGATAAAATGACGACTTTTCAAAACCAAAGTTAATTAAACAATTTTTTTTTTTAAATTTTTAAATTAATAAGACGCACATGGTTTATATTTAATCTTTTAATTCCAATTTAAAAAAATACTTTTAAATGTTTAGGACTCTTGGAAAAGGGACATGATGAATCTCCAAATTCACATATTTATCATATTAATAGTAAATTTATAAGAAAAAAAAAAAATTCTTTTCGGAAGAAGAGATGCATTTAAATTTTTTTGATTGGTGCAGTCTTTTTTTTCGCAAAACGGACTAGAAAATGATCAAAAAAACTCGATTATGGGACCTAGACCTTTCTTAATCTTGATAAATTTGCGTATATGCTCTTACTAGATCAAAAATACTGATAAAAATTTATAACAGAGCGAAGTCGACGAGACAAAGGTATGATCCGTCCCATCCTTACCTATGCCTGCCTCATCTGGGGTTACATCGCACCTGAGAGGCACTGAACGCCCCGTGGTACGTCCAAAATGCCCAACTCCACAGGGATACAAACACCAAGACGATCCACGAGGTAATCATCGACCTCGCCCACTCCTTCCAAATATTAACATCCCTTGTCCCAAACCCTTCGATTAGCCACCTTCTAGAATACAATCTAGAAGATTGCCTCTACCAAAAAAGGCCAAAAGCAATCCCTCCACCTCCCCCACCCCAACACATAACCACCCCAACATAAGGCGTTAAAGAAAAATTACATTTTGTCCTGTCCCGCCACAAAAGCAAAAGACAAAAAGAAGAAGTCGTCGCAAGCGAACACCAGTCTTCAGAAATCAGTCTTATCGAAAATATATATTTTTTTTTTAATAATATATAATATTACATGATGAATTAATTGAGATGTGTAAAGTTTTCCGTAAACCGGAAAGCAGAGGTAAGAAGTCGCAGAGTGGCGGGGCGCGCCGCTTATCGCTCAGTATCGCGGCGGCCGGCGCACGCAGACAACCACTCCCGGACGGACTGCCGATCGAAGGCCCGCCGCGACCCGCGCTTGGCAACACCGCCCCCTGCAACAGTTCACAACCGACGCGACATTTGACACATTTCATCAAAACTACAACCCTAGATTCAGTGCACAATTTTTGTGTTTTTTTTTTTTTTTTTTTTTATATAAAAACAGAATTTTGTGATTGTGATATTTATGTGATTTTTTTATTAAGGTTTGATCTAAATCATAAAAAAATATATAAATAAACCGTTTAATATTATTCTAAAACGCATACAGTCAAATCTGTGATGTTCTTCATGTGCGATGACAGCATCCATTTGAATGTGTACAATAGGGAAAAATCTAAAATTAATGTAATCTTTGCTGTAAATTTACAACAAATTATATTCTAAAGCATGTATATAAACTTATAATATTTATATTTTATTATTTTCCGTTCTTTGAGCCAATCTTTGGAGACCTTTGAAACATAGTCAGATAAAATAAAAAGATGTACGAAGTGTTTTTGCCTAACGACTTACTAGTTTTTTTTTTATCTCTATTCCAAAGATTATGTTACAAACACATTATTTTTTCCAAGCAAGGTTTTATAAAAAGATTGCCTCCAGATAAACGCACAGTCGTGATATTACGTATGAGTCTCAGCGAACGCATGATCATGGACCTAAATTGTATACACGTATACTACACACAAGTTCTGGAAGACTTATTAAATTGAACAGTGTTTAACAAGCAATAACATCATATATATTTCCAAATACTTGACTTCACTGGGTGTGACTTAATAAAAAAAATTCATGTGGTGTCATCATTTTCCTATAAGATTGCATTTACAGCTTCGATTAATTGAACTAAATATTCTAATGTATACTCTAACAAGTTCTAGGAGCGTCCTTTTTGCTGTAAATGTAGTTGCTATTATATATTGAAATAGATATGAAATAAATGCCTTCAAATAATAAAAATGATATCTAGAACAGAGTACAAAAATAATATAGGAATCAAAGTCATTTTTTCAGGAGCAATTGGCTCGTAGTATACAAAGGCGAATTCGTTTTATTGCTAAAGTTATAATACGTAAAAACATTATTGACCTCATCCTTAACCACCTGAAAACCTGATATTAAGGTCATAACTGGTACTGTTAAAAAATTCGTTTATAGTTTTTTTAAAGCAGATTAAAAAACATACGCACAAATTAACATAAACTTATCGTTTTCAAATATTATTTCAGCTTCATAAATACTTGCCTATACATTTGATAACAGTCACAGAATAACAAAGTGGCTTGCGAATTTACAAGAAATAGGTTTGCTCTCGAATGACTGTTTATGTGATTATCTACTATGTAATTTTATTCCACTATGTCAAAATTACAGTAATTTTGTTTAGTTCTCAAGGTCACGGCAATGATAATCATATCGTAGAAAATTATGATAAAATACGCATCTCGGGAGATAAGTATTTTGTAAAATGATGGCGTGGTTTTTAAATAAAATAATATCACAAACACCATAACGCTACCTTAATCAATTACAATAATTATATAATTCTAGTCATATTGCGTTAAATATATATGTAAATTTGATCATTTTAAATCACTGCCAAATTTAAAATGAGCTGAAATAATTTTTGATTGTATACTTACATTTTATTTATTCGTGTTTTTATGATTTCATTTTCGTTTTCACCATAAAAGCCATTACGTATTAATAATTCAAATATGTTTAATTTGACTTACGATAATAAACAATATATTACGAAGTGCAAATAAATTGTTTAGTGTCGATAAAACATAATTGTAAAAAAAGTACGAAAATAATAATTCTGTCTGACGTATTATTCACCTTTTATTGGTTTATTTATAATTGAATATAAAATTCTATCGACTAAAAATATAATAAATCGTTAAATTTAATATATCTAAGGGCGTACAATCGACCGATAAATATTGTTAATAGATTTAGAACTTCCAAAACTTTTGAGCCCAAAAATTCCAGTCCAAATAACATGTTTTAAATTCAATCATTAATTTACTATTAAATTAATTACAAGAGCATGAAGTTAAATTATTTAATTGACTAAGGTGATGCAATTTATCGGAAAAACCAATTTTACTAAGTTGTGCTTAATGCGTTTGTTAAATTGACTAATTACAAAAGATAAATATGTTAATCAACACGTTAAAAATGTTTATCATTGTGCATTTACATTTTAATTTGTGCTTTTGTAAAACACACCAGACATATAAAAAATATCAAAAAACTAACTGCAAAGTTATAGTTAGTATCTGCCATTAATATTGTTTTTATGTTCTGTTTTTATCTTGTTCAGATGTTCAAATATTTTTAAATGGTTTTAAAATTATCGGAAATTGAAATATAGATAGTTTATTTGGGAAATCAATTAATCTTGTTGAGGTTCCGTGTGTGATGGAAGTTTTTGAAATTATTAGTAGCAAATATTGCTGTTTTTAATGTTTGGGACAGTAAGTTAACATTCTGTATACTTACCGTACAAAAATTTTATCGAAATATATATTTTTTTTAATTTAAAACCAATAATTTTAGACCCTCTATCCTTTTTTTATGTATTCAAAAATAATTTATCCACGGCATGGTGTAGATAAAATATTTTCCACAAAAGGGTTTTTAAAAAGGTCCTCTTTAATTTTATAAGCCTGGAGACGGTTTTTTTTTTCTAAAATCTTCCTGTTTATTATTTTTAAATATATATTGAAATACTTTTAAAGCAGGTTTGTTCTCGCACCATATTTTAATGACTTCTTTTGGATCGTTCCTTTTTGCTCATTCGTTGAAGTTTCGACTTAAAATGCATGAGGCTCAGAAATTCACTTATTTTTGTATGCAAATTATTTTACCCCAAATAAATTTGAGGTCAACACATACGAATAAAAAATAAATCGAGAAATAAAATTCGAAACATGTTAATAAACAATTCCTTTGTTGACAATAAAACGTTGTTTAAATATTCAGATATAAACGTGAATCAATGCGTACTTATACTTAAAGAATGTTATGATTTGCAAAAAATTATAATGTTTTAAAATACCTGCTTGATGACAGTGTATTTTACCTTATCTTTGTTTTACCTTACTGCCTATCAAATGAATCGGTCCCAATAAAATCTTTTTTATCTATGTTTTAAGGCAGAATTTTAACATTTATATGATAAATACAAACATATTTATGTCGAGTATTCATTTTTTGTCGCTTTTTGGAGGTCTTTTTGTGAACTGTAGAATAATTCTAATCTAATCATACTTCATGTAAAAATCAACAAGGTTGTTGTATTACTTAGAGAGATTTTTATTGTAAACTGAATGTTTTCTTAAGTTTGAAATTTTCATTTCAAACCGACTGGTTAAAAAATCATTATCAATGTAAAAAAATAATATCTATTACGAAATAAAATTTATGACCTTTCGTAGCAAAAAGGAATATAAAAAAATTTTAGTTACAAAAGTGTTTTTCGATTAAACATAATTTTGTTTTTTTGGCTTTAAATGTTGTAAATCTCTCGAGTATCTACGTTAGCACTAAAGATAGCCGGCCATTGCGTGATGGAGACAGAGTAATACAAACTCAAATAATAACATTATCTCCCTCGACAGGGCGGCCTCTCGAGCAGGTGAGTTGGGATTATTTCCACATTCAGATTCTGTATGATGAATCTGAAGGTCGTGATCTTCGCATTGAAACCAATTGATGCCTAAAACAACAGGTAACTTTTTTGCTGGGCAAAACAGGTCCTTCAACAAACATAGCAGGCAGTTTACTATAAATTTTCCTCGAGGATAGATACCTGTACGGGTTTCTGATTAGTTCAAGGTTTTATTTCGACGTCAATAAAAAAATATTTATTTATACGACTAGTCATCTTTTATTGGCAATCTTGCGTACTAAATTCCTTGTATTGTTGATCCGTTTCGTGACTAAGTCATGAACATTTCCAATATGACATGGTATCATAGAACTTTAACCCCACCACCCCGACTAAAATGCCATTAAATATTATGTGACGAAGGGTACCTATAAACGTATGCCAACAAATAAACGGAAACGGAACTTAACGCTTAAACACAACAGATTAAAGGTATATATTCAAGTGAATTATGCTTGTTTATACAAAATACTACACTAATGATAACATCTAAAATCAGCAGGTATCTCTAACGACATATATTTATTTCTAAATAAAGTGAATGAGGTAAGATTTATTTTTAAATAGAAATAGCCTAAAAGTCAGATTTAGTTATTTTTTCCTGATAAAATTAACAAGACGCCCGTGTAAAAGATGGTGATGAATCTTTGTTATCAATCCTGTAAAATTTGTATTAAATTAATCGTAGTTACAGCTTGATCAATCGCCAATCTGCCAGTTTAATGTATGTGGGCATGCTCAGACCACTCTGTAGTCCTTAGACCTTCCACTTCGTGCCACAATAAAAACTTGTTTACCTCATTACCTCGTATAAAACATTAGTTATTAGTTATTCGGCATCTCTGCAGAAGAACCTGTTTGAAATAATCATAATCATCGACAAGGTCGTCTGTACACAAACAATCGCCTCAACTCAACCCGTTTAAATGCTTAAATGATTTAAATAACTAGAATATATTTTAAATCTGTGTCAACCACCAAGAAATACTAATTATATAAACAAGAAATACTAATGGATTCATAAGTTTATTAAAGTGAAACTCTATTGGCCTGGATAGGGTGAAATTATTTGATATAAGAGAACCACAACATAGATTTTATAACATATCGACACGAAATACTTGTATAGTAACATTGGAACATATACAAGCTACAACGGGCTCAAATGCTTTATTTTGTTCATGTATTTTATTGCTAAAGATTATAAAATAATATAAATCCATGACAGACTGGTTAAATTTGTAATATTCTATAGATATACACTAAATATGAATGTAAACGATCATTTTTCATAAAAATATTTAGAACAAACACTCTCTTTTTTAGCACAAACAAAAATAACTGTAATTTCCTATTCAGTTGGCTATTCATATGTATGATATCTTTCAGTGCTGAACTACATCCAGTTATGCTTTGAAAAATTAATTAAATTAAAGTTCTTCATACACAGAATAAATCAGCTTCACCATACCGTGCCTAGCTAGTTAAATAATTAATTAATAATACATCACATTCATTAAAAATTAATTATTCAATTGGTATTCAAATTCGCTAAATACACATACATATTAAAAAATTAAAGTTATTTGAAATATATTTTATGAAGTGAAACTTTTTTGAATTATCTAAATATAAAAATACAATACATTTTGCTGAGCGCCATTATTTTTCCACTTTTCTATTTCTTGTGTGTTTTTTTATTATTTTTTCGCCAACACAATTTACAATTGATAGTCTTTGGTTTTTCGTCTTGTATTTAGTTTATTTGCCGAGAATCACTGCTTTTTATTAAAATGTCCAAATATCTCTTCGCTTATAAAAGTGGCCACTCAGTTTCTGAAAAGGTATTTCCAAAAAAGTATTTCGTAAAGCAATTCGTACTGGCGAAAATATAATCAAATAATTTTAAAGAGGTAGAAAACTGGAGCATCAATTGCGATTAAGTGTATTGTATTCATAAATTTAGATGATTTGAAGAAGTTTCACGTCAATCGCGTTTTTTTATCTTAGATTCGTGCTAATAATCCAGTAAACTGCGGAATTTCGCAATGGCTGGAAGAAAGTCTCGATTTAGCCTTCAACAATCTAATCAGTCAGCTTTCGTTGTTATCGCGAGCATTTTAACTCGGAATATTAATAGCCACTCACTTTCATGTTTCCGCTCGCATTTTAATTTAAATCGAATAAAATATTCATGTGTTTGCACCGCCTAGCGTTTACATATTATTATTTCGAACGAGACAGGAATTTCTCATTTCTCACCCATCACGATAACTCTTGGATATAACGAAGGGGTAAATTAATTGATTATAAACGCATTCATCAACTTCCAGCGCCTGAAAGCTGAAATTAACAATAATACACACTCTTGAACTTGTGATGAACAAACCAGTTGGTAACGTTACATCTAAAAAACGGTTTAGATCAATGATGGCAGTAATTATCAGATGAATACGGATGGAGATGCCCCAGTCAAATCTGAAACCATGACGCTTGTGTTGTCAATATAAATCATCATCAACCGAAACAGACGTGATAGGAAATAAAATTTATGGCTTTTGAAAAAATACTATAAATATGCGAATACTTTTTCTACACAAACATCTCATATTATTTTCTTTCTCTAATTACATAGTTATTAAATTTAGAAATTATTGATTATCGAGAGTGCCGGGATACAAACAAGTAAATGAATTAATTGCACTAGCGAAAAAAAATTGCTTGTGGGATAGTAACACTAAATGTATTTCCCTATTACTATGCGAGAATGTTAACCGTTACCGAAACCAATGTACTGTGTCCAAAAGATATTCAATAACTAACCAAAACTAAAAGATATTTTTAAAAAAATTAACTCTGCTGTTTTTATTAAGACAGCTGCTTTTTTAACTCTATTTCTAAATGATCAATCGGTATAAACAATAGTAAATATGATATTCTCTTAGTAAGCTGTTAGCAGTTGAATTAAAATATGTAACAAAAAAAAGCGTAGTTAGGAACCAAAGTAATCTTTTATTTTAATTTGTGCTAAGTACTTTTATCAAACAAAGACAAAAACTTAGTTTAATTTACCATTAAAATAAATCGTCGTCTTTTTATAATCAAAAATTTTACAAGCAAATAAATCATCAATAAAAATGACAAGAAAATAGTAATCGATAATGAATAACTCATTGAACGAGCAAATCATCCGAAAAAAAGTCAATTCACTGCTGTCTAACTTCATAATTATTATATTATCTGTTTGTATGATTTATTGTGTAGCGTAATTTGTTTGAAGCAATTTCTCAAACTTTATATTCATCCGAATTAACATATTGCTTATTAAAATATTTATCAATTTATCAACACGCTCTGGCCAAAACGTTCTCAAAATTTGATAATATATATTTTTACCATAAGTTTACTAGTTTTGCTATCTTATTAAGCATATCACATATTTGAATCATTATAATTTTATTCAGTATGTCATTTGACTACCAAAATAGATTTGTCTTTTAATATTAATATGCACAGTTAACCTATTAACTGTATTACCTATCCCAACGTAAAAACCAAAGAAGTATATGGCAATGACTATGTAATGTTCAAATCAACTAGCCTAACTTTTGATCTTAAAAAGATGACGTCAATAACTTGTCACAGTTGCTATTATTATTTTTTTATCTAGAACATATGTGTTACGGTTAACACTGTACATTTATACAGTGTGTTTAGTATTTGAACCCATACTCCTGAATACTGCGACCTGGCGCCTTGAACTTATTTCAACCACCGTTGTCTGAGAATTTTAATAATTATAAATTTAAAAACAAATTGAGTTTTAAGTATTTAATTAAGGTTATCTTTTTATCTTGAGTGTATTTTATATTCTATACCGTAATATCAAAATCTATAAAAGTGGTAAAAAAATCCTTAAAATGCAATGTGGGTGTAGATTCGTATTATGAATATTTATTTTATAACTGTTTTATAACGTTTGCAGCTTATGTGGGTGTAGCGACTTATTTTTACGAGTTTGCCAACACTTTGGGAACAACTGGAGGTAATGATGAATGCAAAAATTCCAATAGGAAGCAACTGCCATGAAATTCTATAAATTGGCGAATTATCGCGTTAGAATTTTATTAGAAACCAGACGAGCTGAGAGAAATCGATGCAGAGATATAAGTTTTATTTTAAAACTCGTTTTATGTCACGATCTCTCGTGTGTAAAGTAATTAAAAAAATACAAATAATTAAATAATGTTTACAAAATACTTATACATTCAAACATAAGCATTCGCCAATTTTTAAAAAATATACTTATCAAAGAAGGTACTATTTTATATTACGCCTTAAAACTTTAAAAGCAAAAACCTACCGCGGATTTATAGTCCATATATAAAGATTATTTTTGCTGATGAGCGCTTTTGCCTTTAATGATCTTCCTTAGAGACATATGATAGGCAAAAACATTCGCAATTAAAAATTATTGTAATCTATTCGCTAGATATAAACACACAAACATGAATCAAAAAATATTTTAATAGAAATACGATGAAGGTTTTCAGTCCCAATTATACTAGTTTAATTTTTAATACTCCATATAAAATCAACAGATATTATTTACAATGTGAGCAAGAGTCTGATCGTTATCTCCTTACCATTTGGCTATAGCAGTAAATAAATAACGAATTTAAAACTCGTTTTATGTCACGATCTCTCGTGTGTAAGATAATTTAAAAAATAAAAATAATTAAATAATGTTTACAAAATACTTATACATTCAAACATAAGCAATCGCCAATTTTCAAAACACATATTAAATATCAAAGAAAGTACTATTTTATATTTCGCCCTAAAAACTTTTAAAACAAAAACTTTTTATAGTCCATATATAATTCGCAATTAAAAATTATTGTTTTCTTTTCACTAGCTATAAACACACCAACATGAATTGAAAAATATTTTAATAGAAATACGATGAAGGTTTTCAGTCCCAATTAGACTGGTTTAATTTGTAATACTCCATATAAAATCAACAGATATGATTAACAATGTGAGCAAGAGTCTGATCGTTATCTCCTTACCATTTGGCTATAGCAGTAAATAAATAACGCTCGACTAATATTTATGCAATCTAGCGTAGCGTTTCTTGGCAGGTGAATACAAAGGTGTGTGAACGTATTACGCACGAAGCGCGCTGAAGTGCGCGCCGGTATGTCACTACAGTTAAGGTGTTTTGACGTGATTTGTGGAATCCATGGCATTATCCATTCAGGTTCATTGTACCTGTGCACTGTGGGACGGCCGCCGCCTGCATTGTGCCGACCTACATTATAAACAATACCCATATTGTATCGATGATCATTAATAAGTATTTATTAAATTTGCATGTATTATCCTTACATGTATATTTTTTTGAGATTTGATCTTGGCAGTAGATTCGAGTATTTCAACGAGACAAAGTCTTGTATTCTATATATAACAAAGTAAAAAACATTTGCATATCATATATCTAGAACAAAACAAGATATAATGGTTCAACACTTGTATATAACGATTCAAATTCTCGTAAAGTTACAGTATCACAGCGCCAAATAATCAAAAGAGAACCAAGCCTGGGGTGCGTAATCGATTCACACGTGATGTAACAAGTAAAAATCTAGAATTTATGTTTTAAGCGCATATAGAAATCGAATAAATATTAACTGATTCTGTATACCTGTTGTTTGTTACTAATAAAATAGTATTTTATATATATAAAAAAAATTTAAGAAAAAAAAGCAAAATTTACTAAGCACTTAAAAAATGTTTTTTTACCCAAGAATTATGAGTATAAGTAACATATTTTTATCCGATTATAATAAATTATATAATTATTGCACAGCATTTCAATAATTACGCAAATCTGAAGATTATACTATGCCTCAATTATTTATTTGAAAAACTTTTTTATATGTTTAAACAACGTAAATCATCCCCGTCTAAAGTAAAACAGCAAGACATCAGCATAATAACGTTAGTTTAGTATTCACCTGCCAGGATTCGTATCAATCTAGAACAAGTGTCAACGATCTTACCTCAGAGTCAACCAGGCAACCTTTTTTTAAATAAAAAATAAAAAAACAGTATTTTTAAAATTTGTTTTTATATTTTTTTAAAGGTATGAATATGCCATTCGATTCTAATGTTAACGGAATAAAAACAAATAATATACTGCAGGTAAATCTGTTATTTTTTTAAATATTTTTCAACTATGGTCGAGTGGTTACATAAAATTTTGCATAATATTCCAAAGCACCTTTCCAATATTCAGATACCATAATTTTCGACTTTATATTGATATATTACAACAAAGAAAACCGTCCACGTCACACGTCCTGAAAACTATTATTTTTTTGTTTTCAAACTATGTATCGTATTTTTCACATATCTTCACTAATATTTACTATCTGAAACGATTTCACATAAAATATAACACTTGTCGTTTTTGAAACTGCTTATGAAAGAGAGTTGCTTACACATATTCATGTTTACATGCAGTGTCCATGCTTTCTCGAATGCATTAAATTTGCTCAAAATGTTTCATCACTTCACAAACGCGCCGCCAGAAACTCGTTTCAAAGTTTAGAAACTCTTAGTAAAACATGGGATTTTAATATTTCCATAATGTCAGATACTTCATTACGTAAATAAACTCAACAAAAAATGTGTCGTTATACGAAATACATCCGTGAAATTTGTACTTTGCGCCAAACAAAAAACGTAGTATGTTTCTCGCAAAGCCTGCTCGAAATTAATTTCATAGTATTCAGTTGAATAACAAATATAATTAGACGAACGGTTACAACATCTGTATATCCATTTTGTTAATAATATTTGTTATAACTTCATCGCGAAAAATTTTAAAGTACTTTAAAAATTTTAATGCATACGAATTAGAAATAATGAATCGATGCTGGAACGAATATTCTATTTGTTTTTGGACAATTGTGTGTTTACTTCATAAGAACCATTAAATGCTAAAGTGTATTTTATATAATAAATATATATATATAAAAATGTATGTCAAGGTTATCCAAGGTCAATGGTAATGTCAATCAGTCACAAAGCGCCTAGCAACAGAGTTTTTGAGAATACAAACATAGTGTCTTTTATATATTAAATATTAAATTAATTTAGAGAGAGAGAGATAATTTATTTTTATTTGGAATTATATAATATGTATGAAAGATCACATTGAGGTTATCAAATTAGCTATGTTTTTAAAAAATATAAATCGTTGTGGTATTTAGTAGCTCATATGATTGCCACATCATTATCAAAACGCATGCATTGGCGTGTGGTCAATATGAGAAAAAAATTATAAACTATAATAACTGTAAAATATTTTTTTTAATAAATTGATATCGTAAAATTTCATTAGTAAAAAAAAATATTAGGTAGTTTTATTATAGGATTCATTTTATTTGCATAGATTGCATACAAATTCTAAAATGCAGATATATTTTCAAAAAAAAAACTAAGAATAAAATATAAATTAATTTTAAAAAAATAGCGAAATTAAATGTCTACTCAAAGTAATTTCGCTTCACATATCTGTGTTAGATTCGAATTCTGCATATAAATTACACATTTCATATTATATTAAGACATCATTTAAGATTATTTATGAAGCTGTAATTATTCATAAATATTTCCGTTTAATTTAAAATAATTCGCAGATGTGCAGGCTTAAACTCTCTCTCACATGCTTTTATTTTTATAATTATATATTTCATTAAATGGAATTCACTCAGCGTTTTACTCGCGAAAGTACTCTTATACGAATCTTGAAACTCAAAATGACGATCTACGCTCAGTAACCAAAATCCTTTAATAGTCATATTTATACGCCAGCTTCACTCACAGATCAGTCTGGCAGATGTGCTTACTATGAAATTTGCATGAATGCATGTGAAAATCATAAGAAAAGCTACCAATTGTTGCATCAAACTATATTTTAAAATTGTTAGTTAAATCAAAAAAATTAAAGATTTTACACAATAGTTTAAAAAGGATGTGTACTTATTTCAATAGTATCAATAAGAAAAAAGTTTATAGACAGTATAGAAAAGCAATCTTGCAAAGACCACGGATTAGCACATATATTATATATATAAACGTATTTAAAATTTAATGAATACTTTTTGCTGTATATCTCATATTTAGTTTTTTTTATCTGTATTGTTTGTTTTATCTATAAATAATAGTTGATATTTTTTCTTGGCAGCCACTTTTCTTTGTACAGCTAATCTTATCAAAAACCATATCTCCACTTTATAAAACAGTCTACGTGTAGACTCAAGTCAATCTTTTATTTTATTCTCGTATACATAGCAGGGTATTTGCTTGTCGTAAAGCGTTCGTTGCATTGTGTTATTGTTATTTATTATCAATGATACAATTTTGATTGACTAGTATTTAAAAAAAATATTTAGTATTTATTTGTTTGTGAATTTTTAGTGATTTATGAGGAGATGCGTCTCTCTTTTCTGTGTAGTGCAATAGTGTAGTGATGAAACAAAATGACTAAGTGTTGATATTTTTATTATAAAATGATATCTTATTTAATATCTGTGATCGCCGGGTTCTGGCTGGGAGTGTCCTTGCTCTTGTACGTCACTTTCTATTGGATTGAGGAAGTATGGGGTAAGTAAAATACTACAAGATAGATTTAATGATTTGTATATTGATGCGTTGCTTGCATCATCATCATCATCTTACTCGTAGGCTACATTTTTCTCAAGATTGGTCTGAATAAAAACTATCATTACAATGTACACCAAAAATATAGTTTATATACAAAAAAATATTTTGTATCCAAAGTACTCGTACAGTATAAAATAAAAAAAGTACGTGCGCTGAAAAATTTGCATTTTTATTTAAATTATAGTTTTTATGTTATTGTTATAAAATATAAAATTTTACCGTGATAACACATATGTGTTTGTGCTTTATAATTTTAATTCTTGCAAAGTGACGTCAGTATTGATTATGTTATCATGCTCAAGAATTTTGTGGCACTCATATTGAAATTAAAATTTTAATGACTTTTTGATTTACAACCTGACTTATACAATGCACATAAAACATTATTTCTCTGAACTGAAAAATAGTCATAAGTTAATTTTTTTTTTTGGTATAAATATACAAAAAAAATTGTGTAAAGTTCTAATGAGAGATTATTTATCAACAAATAATAAAAAATAATAATAATGTGCAATATTGACAACATGTAAATATAATTTTAGCAATCCAAAAAAATTATTCACGGTGTTATTCACCTCTGATGTTTTTTTGGATACTTTCCTGGATTATTATTTTTTTTACCGCAGCGATTATTTATTTCTCACACACAATTCCAATTATTTCACAATATCTTTGAGCATGATTATAATTTCCAGAGTGTGTTTTTTCTAACCCACTTCTCTTAGAGTGTAATCTGGAACCGCCGATGCACCGCCACTTTGGCCGGCCGCAGTATAATAACACAGGGCAAAAAATGTACGGTTGTAATAATTACAAGACACGAATTGGTTATTTAATATTATTTCATATTCCTTTTTGACATGCAAGTGGCATTAGATTGCAGCGAACACAATGAACATTGTTTCTTTCCGACTTACGAAATTCCCTCCCCAAGGCGAGTTTTTATAGACTGGATTCTCGAGATTCTCGTATGTAATGATATGCCATCACGGAGGTAGAATTACTCACTCAACATCAGCAAGTGTTATTCTTACGTAATATATAAATAATGGCTTATTATTATAAGGGCTGTTACAACAGTTACAGCATTTATTGTTGCATTTGTTATATTGTCGCTGTGATTGTGGACTGCACTCTGGCAGCTAATGCGTGACAGTGACTCTTCTTATTATAGAAGACTCTTGTTAAATTTTTGCTATCTCGAATGTCTTATGTGTGTGGAATATATAATATATAATTGAGCAAAACATTTAATCAATTTTTAATAGATTTTATCTTAAACCTGTGGTTATAATTTACAGAATATATTTTTTATAATCATAATATTTTCTTTGTTTTAATACCGATGGTTAAATAAAGTTATAATAACGGAAGTCCGTATTTAAATATTGAATAGAGCCTAGGGCCAGGTTTTTATTTTAAAACATTTGAAAAACAAATTAGACAGTTTCAAGTATGTACATTTATATAAGATATGAAAGTTATTATCAAAAACTATTAATAGTGAAACAATGAACTATGTTAAAATATATTTATAGCTTGATTAAACATTTGTAAAGATCGTACTTTCTTATCGGTGTTTTGCTGAAGTTTTCATTTTCATATCGTCTGCAACAGCAAGAGACATACAAACTCAGATAATCTGAATAATTATTTTATTAACTTGTATACTCTGTGAATGTTGGGAAACTCAAACTAAAATCAGACAGAATGCAGCTATTACGTTTCCGGAATTTAATTTATTTTGATTAGACAATAGTAGAACCCGAAATACTTGTCTTTTTGTTTGATTATTTTTTTAAATGTTACTATCATAAGTAGAAGATAAACTTAAATAACCAGAGTAAGAAACCCATTAACCTTTATACATTGTAAAAGTTACGGAACACAAGCAAAATATTCAAGTAATTTCATCCATTAGAAAAAAAAATTATTAGATAAAGTTTATGTTATGATTGAACACATCAGTGTTTTATGTTTAGTAAATTTGTGAGACTCTTAATCGTTTCACCTGGATGCAAACCCAAAAACGATTGAAAAGCGATTATATTAATTTTTGAAGGTTAATTGGTTTCTCAGCCGTGATAGTCTGCCAATTTTGAATAATTTGGATGTCTGGATTATTTTCGTCAGCAACCGCACGGGCATCATTATGATGATAGTCTTGTAAATCATCCGCGACATCAACCGCGAGCCGCCCGAGGAATCATCGCTGGTCAGACGTGATCCATTTAAAATGAATTACTTAAATCCAAATAAAAAAAAAACGATTCCCACTTAAGAACAGCCAATCTGCAAACTTGACTCGCAGCCAAAGCCTTCTACTCACGCCGCGACACAACTGACAACCGATTAACGAATTGCTACAACAAATTGCCACTAATAATTTTATTCGCCTTTTTTTATGCTCATTAGGGTACATTTTATAAAAAAACGTTTGTTGCGATTTTTTAAGTGTATTTAGCAATTAGCCAATGGCAATAATTTATTATGCATACGTAAACAACGCAAAAAATAACGTTACTTACTAATTACCATTTGATTGTCGGTTGTGTCGCAGTTTGGCGGTCATTTTACTTAAAATTTTATCTAATTATTTATTTGATAAAATATTTTAAAAAAATTGTTGGTTGAACCTGGTTTATACAACAGTTATTGCTTAGAGTTTGGATGTTGGGCAAATCCTAATAACATATTCTGATAAAGCAAAGAAAAACATATTGATAAAAATGATTGATAGTGAATGGTAATCCGTAATTAGCTTTTTCTTAACTTTGTGTGTTCATTAGAGATTATAGCTTATCGATCCTCGATTCAATACATTAAGTGTATAATCTTAAAATAATTTATAATTAAACAGTTTTTCTTATGTAAAACTACAAGTAACAATCTATGTGCGGCGTATTTGAATATGATTGAGGTTACGTATTGTGCAGTTTTTTTTTTCATTTACCAAATGAGAACAGTCAATCAGTGGGTTATATTGCAATATCACTTTCGTGTATCTAAAACACCGTTTATTTTTTTTATGTGATGATATTCATAAACTTCTCTATAATAGTATGAGGTCGTAGTGTAAGAGGTAAATATACAAGCAGTTAGGAGGAATCATAAGCATGTCCTACTTTTTACTTCTCTTAGGAAAATTACATTCTAATATAAGACGAAGATCTAACCGGGGATTTCTCGATCATTAACGGTCTAACCACCTAAGCATTCAGGGGGTTTTGAAGACCCAGAATAATCAAGCAAAACTGATATATGATTATTAAAATCTGTTTCCGGTTCGGACTCGGCACCGGGGTCATCTTCAGTAATTTATGTCATATTTTTGTGTTTTTTTTTTAGATCTACCCCTGGCTGAGGGTGAGTCTGCCAGCAACGCTCATGCACGGCTGCAGTCGCTGGTGCAGCGAGTGATCGAGGAGGCTTTGCGTCTGCCTGGCCTGCTCGAAGCCGGTGGCCCCCGCGAGCCTCGCCTGCCACCCTTCAGCCCCCATACCTACGAGGACCTGCTGGCCACAGCCATCCTCAACAAGGTACCACACCACATAATATCTGATTGAGCAGTATCTTGCCAATAGCATCATTTTTAGCATTTTTACCTAACCTAACCTAACCATCGTTTTTTATGCTTTTCATCAACCAACGGAGACGCTATCTCCATAGATAGTAACGGACGAATGTCAGAGACGAATAGAAGGGAGAGGAGGCACACTGGGGAACAGCGAAAAGTGCGCTCCCTGAGAAACCCCCCTCACGAATGAATGAATTGTGTATGATTATTAGATATATTATATATAAAAAGACCAGCTGTCGGCACCCGGAAGTAGTACCACAGCGCTGCCCGGGGCCGACAGTAAAAAAAAAAACCTAACCATCGTGTGTCGCGACATGATACAAACACTCTCTGAAAAATTAATCTGCTAAGACACTAATTAAATAAAACGTATTCTTATAAATTGCGTATCCTATAAAATTTAATATAAACAGACAGACCACTGTTTAAGCAGTTAAGTTTACGATTTACCTTTCTGTGTGCAGTCTTTGCCCGCGACACCTGTTTTGTATAAAAAGTAGGGTGTCTTTCTAATACATTTCTTAATTGATAAAACAATTACACTGAGCATAGTAGGCTTCATTTTTGCCCAATCAAAATACAGTGGATATAAAAAACTTTACATGAAATCATTAGCGTTCATCTCGCTAACACGCATAACATATATTAATGATACTCGATAATATTTAGAAAGCTTTTGTGCCTAGCGAATAAGCGTTTGTAAATAATTCACAGCATCCACGCAGTCGATTATCCATCATAGATTTCGGTCAGACCAGTTTCCTTTACATTCTCCCGGGGCCGGATCGCAGTTGTGATATCACTCTCCGTCACGGCGGAGGCTGACAGGTTCTGCTGAAAGCGAAATCCTTCCCGGAGGCTTCTAGAGTTACACTCGCCGAGCGAGCGCCTCAAAAGAAACGGAAATGATGTGGATGCAAACCAGTTACCTGTTATGTCGGAGGTGTTGCGGCTTGTTACTGCGCGCTTTGTATGTTAAGGCCTTTGGTCTAAATCTAGATTCTCCACTTTTCTACCAGGAGAATGATAGTGGAGAGCACAAAAAAATATACTCATAATCGATTTTCTACTTCAATACCAAGAGGCTTAAGATTTTGTAAAGATAAGCTATTCAGCAAAACAGCTGCTCTGCCAACAATAGAAATCTTCAGTACGTTTATGCAGTTTATATGAAAAAAAAATGGTTTGATTGTTTCATATAACGATCATAGGCTGTCGTTTAGTAATAATAACAATAATTATTTAAAAAAAAAAACGCTTTAAAATCACGATTTCAAACAAGTGAAATTGTGCGTATTACCCAAAATACCTGACTTGCTTTTGTAGTGCTCATTAAGAAACTATACATATAACAATAATACAATACATAATAATCTATAATGAATAAGTATCGATCTTTTTCCGTTTTTTCACCATCTTAGAGCTTGTTTTGCAGATTTTAATAATTTTGTTGCAAGCACAAATAAACTTCAAAGTACAAACATCATATTTTTTTAAAAATACCTCGATAATTTTTTTTAATTAAAAATCTGTGATACTTGTATTATTTTACTACCCTTTCCACAAAGGACTGATTAAAAAATACATGTGCTATTTTCGAGGTATTTGTGTACTGAATCTATTATCTTGGTGCCAATAAAATATTTCACATAATATCACTATTTGTAACAACATGTATAACATTAACTTTTTTGTAAAATATTATTATTGTGAAGATTGCTCGGCTTACAGGTTATTCCAAAATAAAAAATTTCGCACTCTGCATAACCTAACCTCACCTCACCTTTCATTCTTGATTGATGGCTCAGTCATTCACTCGCAAAACAATGTACGTAATTAGAAAAACATAAAATTGCGAACACACTCCGCAACATAAGAGTAACTCTATTTCAGCGGTCTTCAACTATATTTTTACACGAAACTATAAATTGATAAAAGCAATTGACCGTCATTCTTAAATATTAAAAAAAGTTGACATACTCTGAAGTTAAGCCACCTTACAAAATAGTGCTTAGGTTTTTTAGGGTAATTTTTATTGATTTAATCACTGATGCTCCAATTTTTCAAGGTTCATTATTTAATATCCTAGCTCGGTTTACTTGTGTAGGAAGTCTTTCATTTGCAAATATTTTTTTTACTTGTATTTTAATTAAAAGGTTGGGCACCAAAGCTTCATTTCATTATGAAAGGCAGCATGAGCAGCTAGTCTAACCTATCATTACCTCCCATTCCCCGAGTGACTAGAATATTCTCAGCTGAATACTTATCCCATTGTCTGGGACTGCTCAAAGCATCTGTGTTTGGTCGAGATAGTGCCATTTCATTATTTTTAACAAACGCAAAATAATGCATGCAGTTATAGGTGAAAAATACTACGATTTAAATAAGTTTTCTTTTGCCGATTATTGCTTGTTTTAAAAGATGACTGACTTTAAAAAATCTTTGTGATCTAGAAATACAAGCAGTGTCCCACATTTTTGATACCTAAATATGCACGGTGGGGTATTTTTATTTCCACCTTGACGAATAACTATTGAAACTAGAACAAAAGTAGTCGTTTTATTTATGCCTAGCATTTCGTTGGAAACAAGAAGCAGAGAGTCAAATGACCTGCGAAAACTTACTATGAGATAAATCCTATTTTTCATTACATACGCCATTTTTAACTAAAAAGTAATTCATTCGTTTTTTTCCTCGTGTCTCTTAAGGGTCTTGCTACCTAACCTTGCTTGGTGTCTATCCCCAGTCTGCCACAAAAAAGGACTGTTTTACCTGGCGAAATCGTGTCATTTAATTAATTTAATTGTCAATTGATTTTTTTATAGAGTATTGAAAAAACTATAAATTATATTTATCTATTTTTTATTATTTAATTAACGTCCATTTTCAGGGTAAAAATAAAATCTTGAAGATGTTAAAAAATTGAATAAAATGACGACTTTTCAAAACCAAAGTTTGATAATGATTTTTTTTTTAATTTTTAAAATAATAAATCGCACAGGGTTTATATTTAATATTTTAATTCCAATAAAAAAAAAGACTTTTAAATGTTTAGGACTCTTAGAACAGGGACATGACAAATCTCCAAATTCCTACACTTCAATCGGAAAAACACATATTTATCATATTAAAAGTAAATTTACAAGAAATGAAAAAATATTCTGTTCGGAAACAGGGATGTATCTAACTTTTTGCATTTAATTTTTTTTTGATTGGTGCAGTCGATTTTTCGCAAAACGGACCAGAAAATGATCAAAAAAAAACTCGATTATGGGACTTAGACCCTTAATTAGGAGTGCTTTATAGTGGTCCTCCAGTTTCATTCCAGACACTCCCTGGACTTGCACTTTTCGTATCTGGAGTGTCATTTCATAAGGCACGGACGTTGGTTATGACTCCGGGAAGGAAGCCGCAGCAATGCTGCTACCATAACAAAAGCTAATGTCTGTACGGCCTCTTGCCGCGACATAGGTCAATAATCAACCAACGGGTGTATTTGAGTTTTATATAAAAAAATATATTTTATATGTATATATTTTTTAAAAAATCTGTAAGATATATAATTCTAATTCAGGTTACCTGTAGATTTTCGTGATGATGCACGGGCACACTTCCATTTACTAGTTTTTCTACATACCACACATGTATTTATAAACGCAGTGGTAAAGAACTATTTATTCATGTAATGTACTATAAATTTATACACCTCATGAAGCTGTAAATAAAAAAAAAGATATCTCTTCTGCTGTCACACACCTCCAGTGTGATCCCGAGTAGAGTCCACCTGATAGCGCCGGCTTCATTGCTTTCATATCTCTCGCTAACTATATACACGAGCTATTCAATATTATCAAGAAATATAATATTAAGCGATGTTTATATGTTTTATGATGCTTCTACTCGCCAGTCGCATAACGAGAGGCCAGTCAATCAACCCAGAGAAAGTGAAAATTACTAAATGCGAGATGCGCTCGATTACATAAACACGTCTGGCGCGTGTGAGGTTATACTATTACAGATTTTCTCCTTTATTGATAAAAATAGCAAAATTAATTTCATCGCGCCAGGTATAATGCAATAATTTGCATAACTTATTTGTTTTTAATGCAATTATATAGAAAATTTGTTACAAAAGATGTGCGGGGAAAGCTGCGCTATCTTTTATCGTCACCTGTTATAAATTTTAATCGCTTAGATTAAATTGATTTATTTCTGAGAATCGGATATTGAATGGAAAATATTTGATGAATAAATATTTTCATATCTACTGAGATAAGATTAAACGCACGTAAATACAGATCAACATTTTCTGAATGTTATTAAATATATTTACTTTATTAGTTGTTCACTGCTGGGCCCTGTTAAGAAACAATCGTCTATATTTTTATATCGGTATCGCTTTAGTCAAACTTTTCGTTAGCTCTTGTGTTTTTGTCTCTGCATTCATCTCTAAGAAGTTGAAAAATATATAAAAATAATAATCATAAACTGTGAAAACAATCACATGTCAAATTCAGGACTGATTCACGTCATAAAAAGTTTAAAAGATCTAGATCACTTTGCAGTCTTAGCATGGTAATATATATAAAAATCAATGTAAAAATATGTCAGCTATAAACGAGGAATAACTAAATAAAAACAAGTATTTGCAATTTTCTTTTTTATTGCTATAAATATTGCTATTTCATTTACTTTATAGTTTCTAAGATTGCGTTACCTTGCTGATAAACAGATGAATTTTATCTTTGTTATTTATTACACCTCTGTAAGTATGTGAATATATAAAAAAATATGCAAGCGAACAATGTTCCATATAAATAAATTCATTTGGATTTTACAAATATGTTGTAAATTATTGCACAAATGTTCACATATCTAGACTGATTATCTTGTTATTTATAAAAAAGTTGTAATCATTTTCTATACAATTGTTTTTGAATCGATTATGGTATCTTTCAAGTATTCGTATTGTTATATAAAGATGTTAGTTCCAATTATTTTATATTTTAAACAAATAACTTGAAAATTCAAAAGAACTTGTTTAAACACATTTCAAAACAAAACAAAGTGTTTGAAATCGTTTGTGAACTTATTTACAATTAAAAAATATTTAAAGTAACATCAACAAAATTTTCATACATTGTAATATTATCCTGCATATAAATTATTAAATATTGTATAGGGATTATATAACAAAAATACGTATTAATTAAGTATTCAGTTGATTTTCAAACTTCCAAAACATTTTTTTACTAAAACTAAGTTTTTATTTTAAGTTGAAATTAAAATCCAGAATTGGCACATATTTATCTTTAAGAGTATGAGAAGCTTCACACAATCAAATTCTTAATTATAAGTAATCAATCAATCAACTTTTACACAATAATTTATCTTTTTTTTTTAAATATTTAACTAAATTTTTTATGCGTTAAATTCATTTAACACGTTAAATATCACAAGTTTTTATAATAAATAATATAAAACAAATTTAATTTTATCAAAAATCTTTATTTTAACCCGGTTGAAATATCTCTCAATAAAAACCTCTTAGATGTTACTCAATTTCCCAATGGCTCTTGAAAAAAATTTAATTTAAATATATCATTGTATGTGCTTTTATTATAGGCAAAACAATATTTAAAAAAACACTTAAAATAAAGGGATGCTATTGTCTGGTCCAAGTAACAAGTTGTGTCGCTGCGAATCTGTTGACGTAAAACTCGATGGGGTCATCTCAATTTTTATTAGTAA
Source organism: Atopsyche davidsoni (assembly GCA_022113835.1). NCBI lineage: Eukaryota > Metazoa > Arthropoda > Insecta > Trichoptera > Hydrobiosidae > Atopsyche > Atopsyche davidsoni. The sequence goes on along the minus strand of JAILWY010000009.1, from coordinate 16,638,425 downwards.
AATTTTATGAATGTACAACGTCTGAAATATCTTCAGTACATACTTTTAAATTTGGTGGCATATGTGTAAAAGTATGCTCCGCCTATGAAGTAGAAAGCATAACATTCACTCACATAAATTTCCACTTATGATGCACTCGTTTTCTGATGACGCCATATGGCAACGACGGGACATACTGGGTTAATTGATTTCGAAATAGGTGAGAAACGATAAGATAACTAATGAAGGAGCTACAATCATCATTACAGTTATGCTTCTGTGCAGTGCATGTTTCCACCTTTGCAATTGTATAAAGTGATTTTCCGTATCATGAACGTTTTAAAAATTTAATTTTTAATGTTCAAATTTTAAAAAATCTGATTTTGCAGTTTTTTTTTGGATTCGTAAAAATAATAGTTTTATTGGTTGCAAGTCGATGTATTATATTTGCTGTGTCGAGTTTTCTAAATTCTTAAACCTTGTGTTTCCTAAATAAATCGGAATATTTTTTTGATAATTTACTGCATCGGTGGTATATTTTACAAGAGTGGATTATTTATTAAAAAAAAATTGTGTTTTAATGACAATCTAAAAGCTTTTTAACCGTAAAATAAAGAGGTAGATATATGACATTCCTATAATGTCGTTATACGATACCCTACTATTATATATATTTTTTTAGTTTTACCATTATTTTTTTATAAACGATTCTACATGAGACGGTTTTAATGTACGTATTTTGCAGTGAAATCAAGCTGTGTAAGAACCTCAAATTGATAATTTTGTTTGCTTAGATAATATTATTTCAAAGATAATATACATTATGAAGTATTTTAAAATATATTTATTTACTGCTATGCTTGTGGGCTATTAATACGCGACCGTTTATGACAGCGTCAGCTGCAGAAAAGAGACTCCCTTTGTGGCATGTTGATAATGTAAGACACTTATAATGTGCTTCTTCTTCACTTAGAATTGCTGTATTATTCATACATATTTTAATTTATTTTAACATTACATAAATTTATTTTTTGTTCTTGAAAATCCTATGTTTTCTCAGAGTTGACCTTTGACAGCTATTTTAAAGTAAATTTTATTGAATATAGCTGCAAAACCGAGGCAGAAACCTCTGAAACTTTACATCCTCTAAGACAAGTTATTATACCCTATTCTTAAACAGCTTGCTCTCATCACACGTAGATGGTATATAATTAGTGTAAAATCAGTTTTTTAAAGTTTTCAAACAGTATTACCGTATTGCACCCCTGTGGATGATGTCCACGCCTACCCAATTACAAGTGTGAGGTGGTGTGCGGGAAGCGGCCAGTTCAGTGTCCCCAGGAAACCTGACCCTCGTCAGCCGCTCGAGACGCCCGGAGTCCAGTTTCAATAGGAAATCGGTGTGGGGAAAATGATTAGCGACATGGACACCACGGGAAGTGTGGCCTCGGCTGAGCTGGCTGAGGTGAGTGAGTGTTGCTAAGCTACCTGTTGGCTCTACTCCCCCACAATCACTTTGTTCAGTTCAACCGATCCAACGACAGCAAAATAATATATAACCACTCCAATGATCCAAAAATTTTATAATAGAACACCACAGTGAAATCAGTTTTGTGAAATTGGCTATTTCTTATAATTTAGTGTCATTCCGTGAGTAAGGTGACTATGTTTTACGGCATAATATTTTAAGCTTATGAAGTCGCAAAATCTAATTTTATTAAAACTAGGGACTACATGTTGAATATATGTGCTATAAGTGTGTGGCAATGAAAATAAAAAATTCCATTCTATGTGTACTCCATGAGATTTGAGTATGCTTTAGTATTATTAAAAATAATATTACTAAATTAATAATTTTGATTTTAAGCAATAACATGACCTAGTTAGTTCATTGGTTGATAAATAGTATTAATATTCTAAAGCGGATGTAGATGCAAGTGACAATCAAGTTGAAACTGCGTATAACTTTATTTTTTAATAATTATACATTTATTTAAGTGTTGTTTATGAATAGCCTAATTTGTATATTTATTCTTTGGTGATCACAGTTTTCGCAATTTAATTGAAATGAATAGACAATCCAATGAACAATGAACAATGGGCCATCATCAAAATGATAAACTCCATCAAAATATTTACAAAAACGTACCTGATTGCTCTTACTCGTAACGTATTAATTTTCTGGTAAGTAAATGCAAAGAAACAATGATAATACCGTATTATGACCTTTAATTTTTTTATCATTCAAAGAAAATTTCTGCACTGAATCATTCGAAAAAGATATTAATTTTTTCATTGCCAATTTTACCCGATGACCGTTTGCAATAAACTATGTAATGTAATTTCACCTCTGCAATATAATATCTCACCTAAGATGAGATGAGATAGTTCACGAAAATAGAAAATGTCGTCAGAAAACATAAAAACCTGAGATGTGATTTTTTAAAGTTGTCGGTCAGGTTACAATGCAATATACGTTGCTATTCTGTTAAATAAATTCGTATTAAGTAAGTAATGCTATATCAATTCTTTTTATATAAATGGTATCTCAACACCCATGATTCGTTTGGTAGGCTGAATAATTAGCCTACATTAATTACGATTTAACATATCGATGCTGAAAAAAAGAAAAGCAGTTTTTTTGCAACATTGTTATGGTTCGATTATACGTAATATTAGCTACTCAAATAATTTGCTTTTATTTAAATTATATATTGTTTATTTATTAATTGCCTATTTTACTGTTAAATTGTTAATACTGGGATATTTTTCTTTTCTAGTATCGATAAATTCGCTCTGTATAAACTACCTTCAAATTTCCATATATTTCACATAAGCTTAAGAGCGCAATCACATGACGTAAATATGAAATATATCAATCTTCAGGATTATATATTTTCAATATTTAATTGCAGTAGGGTACACTGAAAGCATCTTAAAATTACATTATACAAACCTGTATAGGCAAAATCGTACTTCCTGTGAGACGGTCTTCACAAAAATCAATAATATACATTATACAGTTCATGTTCAGATTTTCACTGCATGGTTTCCTTAAATGCGAAATAAATTATTTTTTTCAACAATTTATAAGATGATATTGTTTATTTGACGCAGTGGATTGTTAAATGTGCTATTGTTATTTGAAACCTTACCAATGATATTAAATATGTTGAAAACCCTCCGACTGCCTCAACGACAAAAATCCTATTTAGCTCCACAGCAGTTCAAGGTGATATTTTCGCCGATGTAATGATGATGCTGATGATCGCCGTTTTTTTGAAGAGGCAGTCCTCGAGGTTATGAACTGATCGATGGGTTTGGAACTAAGGGGGTGGAGATTTGGAAGGAGTGGGCGAGGTCAATGATGATCTCGTGGATCGTCTTCATTTTTGTATCTCTGTGGAGTTGCGCATTTTGGATGAACCACGGGGTATTGAGTGCCCAGCGTAGTATCTTGTTTTGGATGACCTGGAGAGGCTTGTGCCTCTCTGGTGGGATGTATCCCCAGATGGGGCAGGCGTAAGTGAGGATTGGACAGATCATCGTTTTTAGAAGAAGAATTTTATTGGAGGGAGAGAGTTTACTTTTGCTGCATACGAGTGGGGAAAGGATCGCGGTGGCGGCTCTGGCTTTTAGTTCTGTCTGTTTTATGTGTGGTGTTCAAGTGATTTTGCGGTCTAGTGTAAGGCCGAGGTACTTTCTTGTCTTGTATTTCTGGCTTTTATGGCGGAACAGGATAAGTGTACAGGAGGGGTGGGGGAATGACTTTTGGCCTTTTTTTGAAGAGGCAGTCCTCGAGGTTATACTCGAGGAGGGAACTGATCGATGGGTTTGGGACTAAGGGGGTGGAGATTTGGAAGGAGTGGGCGAGGTCAATGACGACCTCGTGGATCGTCTTCGTTTTTGTATCACTGTGGAGTTGCGCATTTCGGATGAACAGCCCAGCGTAGTATCTTGTTTTGGATGACCTAGAGAGGCTTGTGCCTCTCTGGTGGGATGTGTCCCCAGATGGGGCAGGCGTGGTTTGTGCCGATGAATTGTAGCTCGGTGCATGTGCACCGACCGCTACAATATGATAATATTGTTGTATCGTTGCAGGTGATAGATCGGTACCAGCATGAAACGAAGACGAGCACCGGTGCCGGTGCCGGGGCGGGGGCCAGCAGTAGCGGCGTGCACTCCGGCAGCTCCAGCCCGGCGGGGGCCCCAGCAGCCCCGCGGCGCCGGCCGAGGGGACGCGCCGCCCGCGGGCTGAGCCCCGGGGACCGCGACCGCTCCAGCCCCGAGCCGCTGTCCCAAGACGACTACGCCCTCTCTGACTCCAGCGGCCGCGCCAGCGACACCCCGCGCATGGTAAGACACCAGATATTCAAGTGTCATATGGCTATAGACACCAATTATGCCTATGCCTTTTTGTTGGGGTTTTACAGAACAGGAACAGGAAAGTGTGATTCCTTCGATGCCTTCTGTTCGCTAGGTGACTTGTGTCACCTTCTTTGAGTTCAACCTCGAGGGCTGCCTCCACAAAAAAGGCCAAACTCCCCCCCCCCCCTCACAGTCCCCCCACCCACCCAACCCCACGGTGACACAAATCACCCAGTCATTTTGAAGGCGCTGAAGGAAAATCTTCCTATTTCGCCGATAAAGCCGGCGATTTTAAGTTTTAAGTCCATGAAAGTGGATCGCATCAAATACACTTATGTACATTTACAATACAGTATTATAATAGACATGAATTACCTAATTATTGTGTCCACATTAGGTTGAATTAAAACTACACGTGATTTAACTTTAAATTGTCCACATGTCTACTCTACAGAAATCCCCATAAAAGTGAGTAGCTTTATACCAGCTCTCAAAAACACGTTTCATGTTGATTGATTTGTAAAAAATCAATATTAGAAAGGACAAAACAAGGCACGTGGTCTACGGGATAACAAAAGTTTTTGGATCTCTGATCTAGAAGGATCATCAAATGTCTTAAATCTTAGAGTTGAGGTATTATTGTAATACTTATTTTATAGAAAGAGGAGTTTTCTTCACATCACCAGCTTGAATCCAGCACGGATGATGAAGGAGCCTTTAGCGCTTCGTACAGCAACCCAGTTGATGGTGCTTTAGCAAGCATTAACTTTCACCATAAAAACCGCACTCTCTTCCCTGAATATGGAGGTGATATTGTTGATGTTAATGGTGAGTAAAATATTATTGAAATATTCAGCAAGTATTTTATGTTTGTAATCAAATTCTCAAACACTGACTTAACAATAAAAAAAGTAATCAATACATCACATAGCACGTACCAGAAATAAAGTGAAATTTCTAAATTAACACTTTATAAGGAATAAAAGATAAAAATTCTTTTTGAGGAATGAGTTCATATAAATATTATTCACACAAGTACTGGGTTCCCCAGGTCAAGGTCAGGTTCAAGTTGTTTTAATAAAAAAAAATAATGACCATTCCAAATTGCATAGTTTTCAAACATATATAAAAACAAATCCACATTCAAAATGTCATCATCGATCATTTTCATGAAAAAGTAAAAAATCAATACAATTTTGGTCATCATACAATTCTCAGTAATAATGATTTAGATAGAAATGAAAAAACAAATACTAAAAATAAAAAACATCATTTCAGAAAAATCTCACAGTGTGGATAAACAGGAAAAGCACACAGAGGGAGATGAGTTCTTTGTAAACGGAAACTTTAACATGAACTCTGAAATATATGCGAACAATAGCTCTTGGGAAGAAAATTGGTTATTCCAAAAGAAAAGAATGAAGACAGCCCAGTCGGTGCCAGTTCCAATGCTCATCCCGAACTCTAATACAGAATATAGAGCACTTATCGGAGATCGTGATGCAGAAGACACCACTGATCTGTCTGAGGCAGGTTCTGATACTGAAGAAAGCTCGACAGACATCAAACAAGTTCTCGTCAACTCTAAGTTTATCATCGGAGGAAAGAATCCTGAGAGTGTTTTGTCACTGATTGATGCAGATGAAAATGAAATAGACTTACAAAACGGATTTCATACTGATGAAACTTTTCAAATGGAGAAAACTTCTCCATTAACGCAGAATTTTATTGAGAGTGAATTATTATTTTCCTGCACAGATGAAAATGATAACAAAACGTCAACTTTTCCTGAAATAGACATAAAACCAGTTATATTAGAAAACCATGAGAGCTCGTTGGATATCTTCAAACTTCAAAGCTCTACACCAACTCAGGAGGTCTCAAGAAAGGTTAGCAGAAATGCAATGAGAGAATTTTTACGCTCTTTGGAGTCGGTGGAAGAGAGTGATTTAACTTTTGGAATGAATAGTATCGAACGATTTCCTAAATCGGAACATGACTTATTTGAAGCCGCAAAAGTAACCGAGGCCACAAATTTAGATGTAGTGGAACAAAATGGTACGAATAGTAATTTAAATTTTACTGAAAATACGAAAATGTAAAAAAAAATAATGCTTAACTACCTAATATATTTATTTCAGATGCTGACAATCACGAGTCCTTAGATTGTCATCAGCAAGAGAGCGAATACACCGAGACAGTTGCGATTCCTGTTCAACGGCATATCGATAGTCTCAGAAGACAACATAATTTATCTAAACCTAATTTGAAAGAGGAAAAAAGTACTCTCATAATATCTGAAGAAGTTGATGGATCCGAAAGATTGCCAGCTCAAAGGTTACAAACATATACAAACCAATATTAATTCTAACAGAATATATTTTACTACCATGTGTAGTTAATACTATTTATTTAAATTAGTAATATGTTTATCAATAAATCAATCTACTTACACTAATAATATTTTTTCTTTATTTAGAGCAATACCAATTAATTATTTAAAACCAGCTTTTGATATTGAAGAAATTACTAATGATATTACTGAAATACAAGCTGAAAATGAAATAGCATCAAGTATACCAGGTATGTGTGTAATTCTTGAAATAACTTATATCCACTTTTAAGTATTAATTATATAAGTTTGTAAATATTATGTATTAAAATCCATCGCAATAGCAACAGTAAAATAATAATGTGAAACTACTATGATAAACTATCAAAATGTATACGCTTCCAGTTGCAATCTACACAGAAAAGGATTTAGATGAAAATATACAATTTACTATAAATATGAAACCTTCTGAAAATAACAATTTGGTTTCTTCTCAATACGGGCTCCTTGTAGACCTAAATGATGAAAATATTGAAGCTCAAATTCCTGGTAAAAATTATTGTGAATAAATAAACATTTCATTCCATAACAGCACAAATTTATTATTTATTCACACAGCTAAAATATTATTCCCTGATTCCTATTATTTACAAAACATATTCAATACTTAATCTCAATGGATTTATTTTTTATTGGTAGGTTCTATAGCAGAACGAGAGCATAAGAAATGGTTGAATCCAGTGCCAATGGCTAATAATCCATATTCACCGGAAGCTATTCAAAGTCGACTGAATAAACAGAGATCGCCGTTAAACTTTGATATGCTTACGAATAATGCTCCTCCGACAACCCCGACGACTCCAGGAGAAGCTAAAACTCATGGTTTATTATTACAAGAAGCCCTGAGTGAAGGTGCACCAGAGTTTAAAAGGTTTGTTTTTTTAAATAAATCAACCCTTTTATTAAAACTTTAACTAAAATTTATTGTAACAAAAATAAATATATTTAAAAAACTTAAACTACAAAGCTTAATATTGTTTTTGTATGAAAAAAATTGCAAAAGCACTTCTTACACGTTATTCTGACAACAATCAATAACCTTTATTTGATTTACTTAATTTAATAAGTTATTTTAGATATGGCAGAGATTATTACATCAATCAATCGAAAAGAGCAACTGGAGGCAAAAATAAGCTATCATTGGATATAAATGCTGACATGCTTGACAGTCCAATTAGCGAATCACACAACGTACCATTGGTACGATCGTCTCCTGAGGTTACCGCTCCAGTAAGTGTCAACAGTTCGCTGAGCGATCTGGAAGCCTACGCATTACGTGATGCCGTTCCAAGGGTTTGCATGAGGTCTAAAAGGGCAAGCCGAAACTTTGCAATCAATCCTCTATTCTTCGATAACACTGAAAATGAAAACCAATCTGAGATAAATCATATTTCTCCCAAAGTAATAGATTCAAAAGCAACCAAAATAATTGAAGCATATAATTTAAATTGTTCAGAAAATGAAGATTCTGAATCTTTGAGGTTAAACATTCCAATAAAGCCTGAGATTGTCGAAATTGAGTATAAAACTCTCCGAGGCTTGCGTGATTTAAAAAGTACAAGTCTTAGAAGCTCAAAGGCTTCTAATAAAAAACCAAGCATTCAAAACATATTTGGGGGCAGTATACGATTGAGAAATATAAATCTCTCGTCATTTTAGTGAATATAAAACATTAGTTTAAGAAATTCTGTAAATATATTTTTTTAGCTGGGAAACTTTACAACAGAAATTCGCCATTTTTGCCTGATACTATATTTTTAAATTATGAAAATATTTGAGTAATTAAAAAGTCAACTCCCTCAATGTAGTGTTTAATAATGCCAATATGCTTCAAACAACTGAAACAAGAAATTAAACAAATGAACATTCTAGTTATCTTAGTTAGAAAAATTTTATTTGAGAATAACATATCACTATGTTCTTTATCAAAACTTTGAATTAAGTTGCACGAAATATAAGTTAAATATGTTATAAATATAATTTTTCAATGTGGTTAGTTTCAAATTAGTTATGGGTAGTTAATATAAAATTATGTTAATGTATTGATTTGAAAACGAAGTCGCACAAGATAAAACAATAAAGCACTCTTGTACGTGGACGACTGACCACCCTTACAAAATGCATGACAGCTCAGGCTAGTACTTTTGATAGCTCTTAAGGGTGAGTGTACATTTAGTAACGACGACTACAAGTCACTAACACTGGTCTTGTTTAATTTGCTTTACTAACAATCACTGTGTTGAATATTATGACTTGCACAATGTATATTAAAATGCATATTTAGGAATTTTATATCACTTAGCACCATATGAAATCGATACATAAGCATAATATTTTTTTTAATGTTTATACGGTAGATGTTAATAAAGTAAACTCTTAATCAATAGTGATAACGTTTTATACGTTTTAACGATTAACGTTTGGTTATGTTTTAGGTTTTTTAAATAATGTTAGTAACTTTTTTGAAACTTGTATCACAACAAAAATCTCACATATCAAATAATACTCACATAATAAATACGTTGGATAAAAAATATCTGACAGTTTACCCCGGGCTATAAGGAAAAAGGGTTCTCGTCACAAATAGACTTTATTATTTTTAATTTGTCTCTAGGTACCTTAAAAGAAAAAAACTATTTACATTTAAATTTCCAAAACGAAAATCTAAATTTAACTAAACTTTCACCGTTTATATCCACTTTTACTTCTATTGAACCCTAGTTTTTTTTTATTTCATATAAGTAAATTAACAACTTCTTTAACAATCCTGCTTATTTTGAAACTTCTCTCAGTATTGAGAACTTCCTACTCTTGTTAACTATGTACACGCATCAAAGTGTAAAAATTATTAACATTGCTTCTGCGTTACTTGATAAATTGTCAAGAGGGATCAAAAATAAAACCTCAGCTGCCATCGAGATCTCTAACTTTACTTGTAACTCTGCCACTGCAGAGATACAAGTAGAATCCACGGCCTCGCTATCCTTACGACATGTTTAAAGAGTTTTTTTTAACTAACATTAAAATTTATATCAATTTATTCGCCCTATATGAAACATCAGAATAGAATTATTGAAAAATAGTCATAATGTTTTGTGGAACGTAATCAGGGGTATATTTGTAGCATCTGTTTATTATTTTTAATATGCATTTATTTAACTCTTTTTAATATCTCAATTACAATGAACCAGATAATTTAAGAGTTTACTGCACTACATATTGAATTCTCATTTGTAAATTACTATCAAATTCTTATTTTATATTAATAAAATCTTTTCTTTCAGTCTTGGGTGAAAGATTCTGTGTTGACACACATCAACAATTGGGATAGCTTGCAATGTTCTAAGAAAGCCGTTCAGCAAAAGTCGGAGCCTGAATTATATGCAGCAACCCCTGCAATTGTTACTGATGTCGATGCCCAGTTTGATGATATTTATCAAAAAACATTTACATTTAACAGTCATGATAAAACCCATGACTATGTGATGCCTGTTGATTCGAATATGAAAAGTACTCATGATTTGATCGAACTTAATAGAGTTATAGCAGACAACGATGCTATTGATCAAAGTGACAGCGTTAGCAGTGTTGATGATTCGCTGAGAGTCTACAATTTAAAAACTGGCACGATTGTCTCCAGACCACAAACCAAGGATTACCAACAAGAGGATGATGACAATACCAAAATGATGAACACACTAAATAGTGAAAATAGCAAACAAAATATCTTCCAGGTAGCAACGAACAAGCTATGGAAATCAACTGGAGATGTTTACAGCGCTGCCAATAAAGATAAAGATGATATTCACATATCTGAATCGAAAATTGAGGTTGATCTTGAATTACCATCAGTGAAAGATTTGGCAAAAATATTTCACACACAATCTTTGGAAGAACCTCAAATAATCAAGGTAAATAATATTATATTAATATTCAAGCTGGAAAAAAGGATTTTTTGATTGCCTCTTGCTGATATGACACTCGTATATTTAAATATTTTTGATTATGAAAAAAAAAATTATGAAAAAAACCATAGAAGATTTTTAAGATCTTATGTTTATTTATGATTTACAATTTCAGCCCAAGAGAAGAATAAGTAAGGACCTGTTAGAAAATGGAATTATACATAAAAGTTTATCGACCAGCCAATCTTCATTAAAACAACCACTGCATAAACACAGTCTTACGGCTCGGAGTATTTCTAAAGAATTTAGAGATGAACTGAAGCTCTCCTCCCAGGTCCGTTCAAATATTCACCCAGGAGGCAGCAAGCGCAATCCTGGACCGAGGGAGGTCATCAGGGAAGGGAAGTCGCCAAGCAGATCTGGCAGCCCGGTTCCAGAGCCCGGTTCATTGAAAAATAAACTAGAATATTTTGAAAACTTAAACCTGAAAAATAACATTTGATCACTTACAAAATCCTGACAATTTTAACTTAAATACTATTATTTTTAATAATAACAGCATACATTGATACATAGGTTTTATTTCAAATTTTATTTACACAAATTTAACGTCTGGTATAATTTTATGTTGCCAATATTAACACCACAGTTTGTAATTAAAATTTATTCAATAACATTTTTTGTATTCTGCTATAATCTAATACACAACTTATCCATTTTATTAAGTTATGGCATAAAAGAGCACGAAAATGAGTTAAAGCAAATCTATAAATAACTCATTCTTTTTTACAAGCAAAATAATGAGACTATAATTTTCTAATAATAAAAAAATTGCCTTGAAACTATTATATTAGACTTTTTACGTTTCTGGCTGTGTCAACTTTTATCTTCAAAACTTGTCCACAGCCAGTGTCCAAATTTCTAAATATTTTTTTGATACATTAACTCGCATTCTACATGAGCTTGTAATAACTGGTGCCATTTAAACTAATTAGAATTGTAATTTTATCCATGTATTAATCTTATAACTTTATAATTTTGTATATATGATACTTTACCTGCTACTTAAATGCATTACCAATAAACCAAAGGAAAAATAACTTTACATAATATTATATTTTAAAAAAAGCTGCTGTCAAGCTTGTCAGGCAAGAGGGGTTATTTTTTAAAGACAATACAAATCAATGCTTGCATCTTTACTTTCTACTTCGTGTATGGGGTATTAAAATATGGGACATGTATTTAATATTTATTTTCTATAAATTATGTAAACATTGGTTATTGATCAAAGACTTACGCATGGAAGAGAGATACTTCATATAAATACACTATAATATCATCCTAAATTATAAATACCATAATCATTTCACGATAATGACATCTTTAATAACTAGTTGTAAAATAAAGACAATTTTTCGATGATACCATAAAGAAAAAATTATGTTTAATGTTATTACTTTTATTAATAAAATGTTACAAAAAATAGAAAGACATTTTTCATTTTCAATTAACCCCTCAATAAGTGTCCATTCAACATTCTGAATATACTTTTGGTTAGATTTAAATATGAATTTCACATTTATAATAGATATTTAAATCAAACTCATATTTATATAAGTACATGTTTATGTGTACATAAAGGTTGCATATTCCGTTTACCAAAAAAATGTTTAAGACGATACTGAATCACTGCAAAAATTCCAATGCCTGATAGGTCACAAATATTGGCATGGACAAATATGAGCTATCAGATTAGAACAAGATGAGATATCTCTTCATCGTCAAGTTTACATTGAATTTATGATTTGATTTTCAATAGCAGTGATTATGTTTAATTCGGGTATTAAAAAAAATAAAAATAATGTACGAGGTTGAGTAGTCTTGATTTTTTATTTATAACACGTTTAATATTAGATATGTTTCAATAGTATTTACAAAATACTTTATGGAACGGAATATCTTCAAGTTCTTTTGCATACTGCCGACGATAGCACCATAAAAAGTAGTCAATCATCGCTGAATTGACATAGTTTACATCAAAACGTTGGCAAGACTGACTGTTATTTTCAGATAACAGAATTTCTTTCACATTATCGCGAACAAGCTCAACAGCGTGTATTGAGCAACCTCTTATTTCTACTTCTTCTCTTGATCCATTTTCTAATATCTTGTCTGAAAATTACAAAGAATTTTAAAAATACCAGATATTAATTCAGGTTAGCATTATAAATAAGTTAATTTCCCAGCTTTTGAAAGCCTGACCAATAAGAAAGAGTTAAAAATCAATCAAAAACTAAAATCAAATTCACTAAATTACAGACAGCTAATGATCAACATATTTAACAGCCTTTTAACTTTTTTGATTGGTAAGTCTTTAAAAATCTAGATTTGATTATTGCTCATATAACCTTTTTTTAGTGTGTGTAATAATTCAGATGAATATTTCATCACACCAAAGTGTACAAGAGCTTGTGGTACTCGGTAATCAGCAAACATTGTAATTTTATCAATGTCTGCAAAATCTCCACGACCCTTTCCGCTAAATCGTAGCCACAAATCAGCTACTAATATCTGGGCTCTCTTGTAAAATGATACTTTCTGTCCTTCAAACATAGCTTCATCTCGGAAACAAGGAAAGTTACTGACAATTAGATTCAAAAGAGAAACAGCTGATTTATTAGCTTCCTTCAGACAGTTTTCAAATGTTCCATTATATTTTTCAAATAGAACCTTTCCGACTTCATGCAGGCATTCAACTCGTGTAGATAAAAGTGGTACGGCTGTCTTTCCATCATCAGATCTCATGATATGTGATAACTGATCTTCAGTGATAGAAATATAATACTTTGGGTTTGTCATATCATAGCCTTCCTATAAATTGGAGAAGTTTTGATGTAGATTCAATTAAACAATGTTTATATCATTGGTGAAATCTTTAAGCCTCTAATATCCATTTTTCATCTGAGAAACTTTTTCTCCCATAAACAATGACTAAGCTAAGGATTAGAGGATATATTTAGAATGTATTTTAGCTTTGAATCTAAAACAGATAAGCCATGAGGGGTCCTTCCGTTGGTAATCCTTTCAACGTTAGTTGATGAGCAACTGAGTTTCATCATGAATTGTATTCCAATAAAAAAATTTACTCAAACCTTTATTGCTCTGTTAAGTGCAGCAACAAGACCAAAATACCCAGTTTGTCCCTCAACATTCCACTTCGTATTATTTCCGGGAGTCCAAAAACAAAAGTTTAATGTGTCGGCTACAAACGTCCAATCAACTACATTGGGCTCATTACCACTTGGGTGGAGACCGTCATCTCTAAAATTATGCATTTCCATTTTACCGGTCTTTAAATTTTCTATGATCTGAAATTATAGCACACATTATACATTTATTTCACACAGCACCTAGTAACAGTTTTCAGCTCTTTCAAATTAAAAAGCTGCAAGCGGAAGATGCACTTGAACAAGCAATTCGATGAAATCAGAAATAATTATGCCTATTTTTAGCTAATTACTTATGTTGCATATAAGGAAATCACAGAAACCTTGTGTAAAGGAGGGTTTTTTTTCACAAAAGTTTTCTTTCCTTCCTTATTTTTAAACCTGAATAATTGCATTAATCAATAGACATATGTGCAGTTTTAAAATTTTACTTAGAACATAACTAAGAAGTTATGCTCAAATTAATCAAAGCAAGTCAAAATTCTGTTCCCATTCTTTTTTTTTACTCATGCATTTATTTATCACAATCAATATGCTGTTAGATTGTAGATATAAAATTTAGAAAGCCCAATTACTGCTACATCTAGAGATTGTAAGTCAAACGCTGTTTCAGCATTGGTTTTAATGTCATAGTAAAATTTATTTGATCTATTTTGGTGATAAGTAATTAATTGTTTGTGATCAAGGCATTACAGTAACATTCCATTTAATACTTTCCAAACATCATATATAATCAGACAAAATTGTAGATACAAGTGATACGTAGAAAAATTAATTAAGTACCTCCTTTGATAATCTGGATATTCCTTCTTCACTAATTGTAACATTTTTTGAGTTTTCAGCGATAAACTTTGCTGACACTGCTGGTGAAAGAACCTCTCCTGAAGAGCTCATGATGACTACTAGAAATTATTTTTTTATATGCTATCTATATTTCCATGCTTTCATGACACGTCTTAACTTGATTATCTTATAATCTTATCACTCAATTTCATCATTTGACATTGCTTGACAACGTGACAAACTTCATGGGAAAACTTTTGACAGCTGATTTGAATTAAAAGGTGCTGCCATTATTATAGAACTTGAAACTGTATTTATTTCCGTCAATTATTTTTTTCTATTATTATGGCTAATAAAAAAGTAAACCATCAAATATTTCAAAATTATTAAAATAGTTCCAATCAAATTGATAAGTAGAGAGTAAATTCACAGAAAATTATAACTTTGCCTTTATCTCATTTGTTAAATTATGATTAATTGAATAACAAGATTTTCAACATTTTCATAGACAAAGCTTTGCCGCATTGCAAGGTTTTAAATGTATTAACAGATAAATATTTAACATATGGCAGCTCTTGTAACCATGGTTACAGATTTGACACATTTAAACAACAAGTTTAGTATTTTTATTATTATTTAATAAATGTAATATTTTTGTGTTTAAAATTTCATGTCAAGATGCATATATTCCAACAATCCATTATTTATAAATGTTAAATAAGTTGATAAATTTAATTAATGATGTCTAATTATAAATGTAAGAAGTCACCTGATAATGAAGCAGCAGGTTCAAGCAATCTTTGCAGAACTCATGGAGGAGGAGCACATGAAAAAAGTATTTAATAAGAAATAAATTTTCCAAGAAATATAAAACGATCTGATTTTTATTACTACGAGTCATTTTAAATATAAGCATAGACTAACTGCTTTGAGAAACTACTCATTTATTTCCCTTAAACAGCGAAATCTTTTTCGCCTGATGGAGACATTCTAAAACTTATTCATAAGGCAAATGTATTATTCCTCCTATCAAATTTGAAATACAATTTATAATTCAAATGTATTTCACTTAAGACAATACACTCTGGTTAAATAAAAACTTATTTAACAATAAAAATAAAAACTTAATTATCATTACATATATTTAAAGCTTAATTTCAAAATATTCCGTTGCTTGGTTCTAACTCTATTATAAATATCTCGAGCTATTGAAAAATATATTGATTCCATAACTTTTAAAATACTGTTTAATGCTATGTAGACTCTTATGATATCTGGAATTTTATAAAATTTATTCCATGGAGTCCTACAAAATAAAAATCTCTGCAATTATATTAATATTTTTTAAATCTTTGATTATGTTATTAATAGGATTATTACATCGCTTTGTAACTTCAAAACTTAACAGAGAAGACCTTGAGGATCGTTTTTATACAGCACGTGAAAAAAATATTGAATTGAAAATGTTAATGAATGAAAAGGATGAGAAAATTAAGTTGCTAGGAACTAAGCTGTTGCGTTTGACAAATCAACAGAAAAAAGAGGTAATAGGTCCCAACCAAACAGTGCATCTCGAAAACATGATTGAAATGCAAGCAACCAGGTGTGTATCTTTTCCAAAATAAATATTTTACTAAAAAAATTAATTAAGGAATGTTATCATTTTTCATATTTTGCCTTTTTTGCTGTAAAAAATGTTTTTGTTGGTGATAAGACCACCTTGAAGTTCCCTTGTTAGCATGATTGCTTGTTTAACTTAGTGGAGCAATGAATTTTTTTCAATTCTGTTAAATTCCTAAGTTGTCATCAGCTTCAAAGAAAAGAACAACCCTTAAACTTTCATAAATTTTTTTAGAATTACTAAGCTTCAAAAAACGAATCACATTCTACTTGAAAAAATAAATAAAATACGGAAAGATAATGTGTATACAACATCAGCTAAAAACTTTAGCCAATATATTGACGAAGAAGAAAGGTAAGCTTTGATATTTTAGGTGATATGTGTTAGATTGTTTGAAAGTAATTTTTTTCAAATCTACCATTATTTCAATTTTCTCATGTTAGAGTTTTAAATAATATTTGTATTTTTTTATTATTATTTATTGCTTTGTTACAATATTAATTGTGAGGGTGTCTGTCATGGATGGCAGTCTGTGAAGAAGAGAAAGTCCTTCTGGAATTTTCTCATTTTGAATTTTATTATTATTTAGTGTTGTAATTTCCATACTTTGTTGCACCTCTGATCCTTAAGAGTGTCAAAGTAGATATATGACAAGATGGCAGGATGGTGTCATGAAGGACTGCTTGAGGAAGATGAATTCGATGGTAAAAGCATCAAGCAGGAATCACTGACACATTTTTTTGGTAAACCTCACCATGGGATGTATTACCAAAGATGATAAAATAAAACTTTCAAAGTTTTTTGGATTGCTTTCTTATTTTCATAATCTCAGGAACTTATTTATTATTTTTGTTTCAGTTATATTTCAACGAGACCCTTAAACGATTGCGTTAAAAAAATTGAGGAACTTGAGGAGGTAAATAATTATTATTTAAGATGGCTTGAAAATTCATTACATATTATTACTATTATAAACACCAAAAATTTACTCTTCAGAAACTAATCGACATGAGGAATCAATATGCTGATCAAATTAAAGAGCTAGAGAATAATCTTCTAATCCACAAAAATTTACTTAAGGAGCTAAAAACACAAAACGAGAGCTATGATGCAAGTGAAATGAAAAAAGACTCTGAAGTCCAGACTGAGAAAGATGTAGAAGTTGAAGTGACAAAGAAAGCAAACAGTAGGACTTTATTCTTAAATGAATTTACTAGCTGTTATTATTTATATGTGCTTAAAATCCTGTATGTCGATATTAGCTGTCAAAACATTCAACAATAAGTAGAATTGAAGTAGAACATTTGAAACTGCAAATACCATAGCAGTGTTTAGTAAAAATGTTTATTTAAAATGCTATCATCTGTATACCATATCTAATTTCATAGAAATAATACCAGCAACAATTAAAATCGTCACACACGTGTGGTGGAGCCATTGAAATATTTTAGTATCACCTGGTCAAAAATAAGTAACTGGAGTGACATAAGCATAATGCATGTGCGCACAGTACATAAATGCCCACAATGGTACAATATTTTCTTAGCTTTTGTGCAGTTCTGAAGAAATGTAAATGTAATTTGAAATATTACAATAGGAAAAATATTATTTTAAACAGACCCAACTTATTTACAACATTTAGGCCATTATTTTAAGTGCTTTAGATGATAGTGTTCATAGCTTAAGACTTGATTATATTATTTTTACTAAATATCAATGCTTTGTTTCCCCCAGGGAGGTTAACCCAGCAACTTGAAGAAGAATCTATCAGGATCCTAGAATTACAACACAAAGTCGATGCAATGAAAATTGCTCATACTGTTGTTAGAGATGTTGAAAATCAACTATTTAACAAAAATGTAAATATAATATTTAACCATTTAAAATCATGTCGATAAAGCTAGCATGTTCAAATAAAATACCAGTAAATATTTTACAATAAAATAACTAGATTTTTGATTTGAGCTATTATTGAATTATAATTGGATATAAGTGTTTCAGTTTCATTTGAATATTTTGAATCAAGTTATTTTATATTTTATAGATAAATATGAAATCTCAACAACCAACTGCCGTTGTTACTGAAACTACATCAGAAGAAGCCTTACAATCTCGCCGGGAATTAGAATTAGAAAAACAAGGTTCTGAGGTAACCATTGTGGAAAAAAATCACTTTCAATATTTTAGCAATTCATTTAATATATATATTTATATATATATATATATATATATATATATATGATGATGATGAATAAGTATGGACCAATTCACAATTTTTTAACCCAATAATCATGTTAAAGGGTGGTTAATGATTGAAAGTTTTTTGTTATTTCATAATTGCGGTTTTTTATTTTATTTTTTCTGTACAGGCACTAAAAAATATCAATAAGCAGTTAACAATAAAATTGTTATCATTGCAAAAGGATATGGATAAGTTACTTATCTCTTACAGGGCTACTAAATTTAGCCCTAGGGTATGTGTATCTGAAATACAGCACTTTTGGCACAAATGCATGATTTTCTCTCACTACGCAAGCACTATTAAAAACTTTTGTTTTTGTATTTTTTTGTTAAAAAAACCTGTCTTTCTAAATTCATTTGTTTCGGTGTAATTATGATAGGATCTTAGAAGTCTGTTGATTTCATGTTTGAATTATCTGACGTATCTTAAAAAAATACAGAATAAGAAAAAAAAAATTTACTTTTGGGTGAACATCTACTATAATAATAGCCATTGTGTGTGTGTATGTTTCGTTTTACGGTTCTCTATAGAATATCTTAAAAGATACAACGCTGATTTTTTGCACGCAAGTTCAGTGAGATTTTCCGCAGTTATATGCCGAATTTCAAGACGATAGGATTATATTTTCATTCATAAACTAATTAAATAAAACTATAAAATATGCTTTATGTACAAATTATATGATTCTGTTGTTCACAGCGAGAATTTCAAATTTAGAATTTTTACAAAAAAACAAAATATGATGCTTCTAAGAAATTTTCAGTTTATGTCAGCTTGACACAAGTACCAATTTTATTTTTTAGTTGCGTTAGAAATTATTAATCACATCATTAATAACTTAAAATGCCTCCTAAAAAAATAACACCGTCTAAGCACAGCAAACGTAATTAAAAAAGAATAGCACAATTGAACGTGATAAAGACTGCATCTAATAAAGAACAGTGCAGTGAAAGTGATTCGATGTTTGTGACACGAAATGTGATATTTCCTAGAATGGCTTTGCTTTCAAAATTAATATCCGGTTATTAAAAAAATATGTGTACAAAATATTCATCTAATTGTCAGCCAAACATATGTTCAAACACTATTGCATCGTTCATCGAATACGTCATTTTATGACGGGCTACATTTCTATGTTCTAATATAAAGCACTTTTATGCTTTTCATATTTTTTAGATAGTCTTCCAAAAAGAAAAGTCCGAACTTAATAAATTCTGCTTTTATAAAATAGTAATAAAAACTATATTTTATTTGAAAAATATTTCCATTTTTAGGAAAAATCTAATTTAAAACACGAAAGATCATCACAGTTTCAGGATGATGAGTCATTGAAATCACCAGTTACCCCTCAGTAAGTATCTTTAATATCTGTATTGTTTTATTCCTTTAACATGTTCTATTTCTTCCTTATTATATAAATAAAAATAATGAAACTCATGGTAGAAATAATTTTATTTTTATTTTGTGCATTTTCTCAGAAATAGTGAAGAAAACATTGAAAAATCCATGGATGAAATTTCAATTATCAACGAAACATCTAAACACACTTCCCCAAATTCTTCAATGCAGTAAGAATTTTTATTACCAAAAAAACAACAGTTTCTTACTTTAAGATGTCGTAATGATATGAGTTTTGATTCTTAATCATAAGTAAAAAAAATAATGTATATTAAAATTAATAATATTCAAGATACTTCACCAGTTGAATGTACAAAGAATGACCAAAAAAAATTTATTTCAATTTGTATTATGTCAAAAATGATTGTTTTAATTTAAGTCTTCAATTAGATTGTGTATACTCTAATTGATTGATATTTTTATTTTTTTAATTTCCAGCACTCCTCAGCTAGAACAATCGTCAAATGACGGCTTGAAATATTTAGATAAAAATGAATATTTAATGTCAGTACATGAAATCAGTCAGTAAGTATTCCAAGCAATTGGTGTTTGATAATTTTATAATGTGGTGTTTCATTAAAGTTATTCACAAGCATTAAACACGCTTGTGGGTTTTCTTGCGCTTATACCTCGAACTCAAAAATTCGATTTATAAAGAAGCCTCTTGAAATCATTTGTGCTCTGGAAAATATATATATATATATATATATATATATATATTTTCACATTTATAAATATTATTTCTCGTGATTTTTAAAATTTGTTTGTAAATGTTTGATCAGTTCTAGTATCCATACATTTGAGTAGAGCTATTTTAGTTTGCTCGCACACCCTCCATAGCATATGCTTACAGAATATTTTTTTAATAATTGTTTAAGAGACACTCAAGCAATTAAAAAAACTTCTAACAGCGGAAAGCCAAGCCGCACATCTTTTAGGTAAATACCTATTTTGTATCATCAAAATAATTAATTTTACAAAAAATATGTCTTAAAACAAAATTTGCTAAAAAAATTTATTGAATGTTTGCATATTGATAAACTCTTTAATGAATTTTAGACAAAAATCAAAAGAATCTTTAAAAAGAATATCCAAGAGCATTATTTCAGTTTTTGATCCAGTAAGTTCAGCATCTGCTACGAAGTGAGTGCTAGATTTACTAATTTTAATTTAAGATAATCAAAGTATTTAATTTATGAGTTTTTATTATTTTCAGTAAAAAGAAAAAAAGTATTAATTCCAAAGATATTGCATTAAATGATGATGTTACTCTCTTGTAAGTTATTATTAATTTCCTCCACAAAATTAATAATCTTTTTTTTTTTGAGTATATAGAAAATTATTGCTGCTTTTAGAACCTGTTTTTTTAGATTAAATTAAACACTATGCAATCATTTTTTTTTCTTGCTAAAACTATTTTATCTGGCACCATTAAATGATAATGATATATGCCTATAAAAATATTTAATTTGACATATTTTAATAAAATCCTTATGAAATAGGTCAGCTCAACAATCCGAAGAAGCGCCTACTGAGGAAAAACCTGAAATTGATGGGTAATGTATATCAGGCTTCTCATTAAGTTTATTAGTTTTCAATACATTTAAAAATTAATTAATCTTTAAAAAGGATCTACCAAACTTTTTTTAATCAGTTTTATAACAATTGAACATTACTGAAAATGTAAGTTAATTTGTATAATATCTGAAAGAGTCAAAATAATGTACATAAGTTTTTCTTATTTATACAGCTCAGATAATATGTCAAATTGAAAAAAATATCATCCATCCAAAAATCCCTGGTGGGATCACTAACAAAAGTTACCCATAATTCTTCTGCACTTCTAAGTATGAATTTTTATAAACATTATTTACATGTATCTTGCACAATTTCTGAAGGATACCTTTAGATAGTTGTGGGATTCTTTTGTTGATATTAACTTACCTTCTCAATAAAATAATGTAATTTTTTTTTAAATATGCTATTTACTTCAAATTATATATTAATATGTCCTATGTGTGGAAATACAGAACAGAAACATACATTTCAGGCCTAGTGTGCAGAGTGAATTGTCTATGCAGCATTCTAAGAAGTCTCTTACAGAAGAAAATAATATAAAATCAATAAGTGAAGACATGACTTTTTTAAAATCCAAGTAAGTGTAACATAATTTTTTGTCAGAGAGTCTTTTTAAGTATTTCGGTTTATTTTGTTGGTGATTTCTCACCACCTCTTGCGTCCAGAATGTTCCCGATTTGGTCTCTCTTGGCTTTCATCATCTTTCCTCCTCACGCAGCCGAAAATCTGAAGAATTCACTGTAGTCATATTGAGAGTAAACTCATTCCTACCTCCAGCTTTTGAAGAATCAATGCATTTGTTTGATAGGCAGTCCAAGAAATCCAGAGTATATACATCCAGTGGCACATATCAAATTTCTCGATGTTCTTGCCATTCGTGGTCTTGAAGGACCATTTTTTTACGTCATTGAGAGAAATTATTAAACCAAGAGCATGAAATAAATTTATTTTCACTTTCATGGACATTCGCCAATCTTTCCAGATTCTGATAAGGCAAGTTATGACTTATTAATAAAAAAACAATTGTAATTCAATTTTCAAGATCCCATTTATACATTTTTTCATTAATACAATTTGTCTTAGAAAAAACATCTAAAGCAATACATAACAATGCTTTGTGTATAGTTGTAAGTCTTATTGGTTTGAAATTTTAGAGCGCAAAAATCTAACCAAACAGAATAAAGGAAATTGAGAATTGTTTTAACAATTTCATTATAAATAGTAATAATGTTTATTATATTCCACCCAATTTTACACTTCTACTACACAAATTTCTAACTTCTGTGTTGTATGTTTTATAAAGGAACTGTAAAGGGTTGCGTGTCATTGCTTTTTATAATAAGTCATATACATTTTATTTTAAGATCTGTTTTATCTTCCGAGAAAAATTTAGTTCAAGATAATTTGGTTATTATAACATTTTTTCGGTATCTTTACTAGATTACTATACTAATCTATTCATAAGAAATTAAAACACATTCCTTAATTAATCAATATTGCTTTTAGATCAGATCATTCTCCTTGTAAATCCAACGAGCCTATACCTGAGGATTCTGTTTCAGAACAGTCTACTATTAGATCTCAATCATTTCAGTGAGTTTAATTGATTTGTTTTTACATATTTTAGATTTTCACCCGTATTACAAATTAAATTATGATTGTGACATGGATGCATATTTATTTTTCAGAAAATTTTCTGATAATTCCAATGTTACGATAGAAGATCAATCTACCAAACCTTCAGAAAGTTTAGTGTAAGTAATTTTACACAAAGGGAAGAAAACCTTGTATTATCATCTAGCTTTAAAATTTTATATCATTGAATCAGCACAATAAATAAAAACAGAGAGCCTATTTTCAGCCCCACATCAGACTTTCGTAGTAATCCAGTTTCAAGAGGAGTCTCGAACGAAACGCCCATGACAGGTATACACATAAATTATTAGGTTGAGTAGATAAAGTATAAGATAAAGCTCATTCATCCCCAAAAGTACATCTAACAAGAAATACATAATATTCCCTCTTGCTTTTATTTAATATAAACTTGATTTTCAGGACAAATAATTGAAATATCTACTGCTCTTACCATTATAAATCAATCTGAGTCGTGTAACCCTGAAAGGTGCATCAGTGCTGCTTCAAATGCCGACAAAACATATACCATTGAGGCCTCTGATTCTGATAATAGTTCAGAGAGAACTGAATCCCCAGATGCTTATCTGAGTGAATATCTAAGCGATGGAGAGGTTCCAAACGGTAAATATTGATAAAAATAAATATTTTCATTTTTTTAAATTATGTGCTTACAATTTTTTTAAATCAATTATAAATAATTTATTTCAGGACAATACTCCTCTCACAATCATCAAATTCAAGATAAGCAAAATCAAAACCGTGAAATGGTGTCAGATGAGTAAGTTAATCAACTACACAATATAATATTTTTAAATAAAAATTAGTTTTACACATTTCTTGTATTGTTTTTTTTTTTGTACAGCTTCCATGCTATATTATAATTTAAAAACAGTAAAAATTGTAAAACAGGAATTAATGTTTATTATATATTACTTGTGTACAATGTGCACACATAATTTATTATAATCTAAATCAGTTTTCTAATGAACATTCTCTCATCGTTTTTTGGAAAAAATATATCAAATGCATCCGCTTGTAATATATATAATTTTATGAATAGCTAAGCAATCAAAGATATCTCGCTTCATGCAATCTTTATTACATACCAAGTGAACTATTGTTTACATTGATCAGCCTTTTAAACACTGGACATTTACGCGCTAATAGTTTATGTATTCTTACATGTTATATTGTTTTGATTCCTCCAGCTGGACACAATTTGATATATCCCAACAAAAAGCCATTTCCGCTCTTAAAGAAATATGTCAAGAAATAAAAATGTGTGAAAACCTGATTGTGCAAACTTCTTCTTCGTTAGTCGAGACCCAGAAGGTCAGTGGTTGGATTATTTATAATTATTACACTATATTGGAATAAAGTGGAAATTATTATTTTAATTAAAATATTATTAGTAGTAATAAAGTAGTTTTTTTATTTTTACATTTTACTTGACATATTAAAATAGGTCAATACTGCAAATCAAACCTCCGATCTTTGTGAAATCGCTTCTGGCAAAGAGCTCTACTCAACAGATAAACAAAAAATTTCTTTAGAAACAAAACAATATGGTGGATCCTTTATGCTTCATTTAATATCAGTTGAGCTTTCAGATGAGGTATTTATCAAAACTTGCTATTATTTTCACTAAATACTCATATTTTCAGCGCAAAATATTCAATGTATACTTTTTGGTTAAAATCATAACAGTTATAATATAATAACTTCAAAATAAATTGTTGCAAATTTTGTACACTTTCAGGTGATGAAAAATCTTGAAGATGGACCATATTTTCTAACATGGCAATTCGATAATCAGTTTATAGCATATACGCCTTTATGTAAAAAGCAGTCATTATCTATTAACTATGCGTCTACATATAATATACAACACAATGAAACTCTCCTAAATGTATGAACTTTTTTTCAACACTTTAGCTTGTTATATTTATCAGTAGTTTAGATTATTAAATTCATCATTTTGATCACACTCAAGTCTAAAAAATATCTTTTAATGAGAGCACATACATCTTTGTTCATTTGATTTTAATTCCATTTGGATTAAAAATATATATGTGAATCGATTCATCACAGGTTTCATAGAAAGTATATACGTTGTTAATTTTTAAGGAGAAAATTGATGTTAACATTCATAAAGGAACACAAAAGGATTCAACACCTTTTGCTTGCTGCACTATTAATGTAAATCCTGTATTTTATCAACCAAACAAGTTGATGCAGTTTGTGCTCCCTCTTATACCGGCGCCAGCAACACAAGCGAATAAAAAACCTGAACCGTGTGGAGTTTTCAAGTGTTGCTGTCAATTCAACTATGTAGTAGACCTAAATAAAAGTATGAAGGTTCATAGTGTGATTTCACAGGTAAGTGCACAAAACGAATGTTAGTTATGGGGTTTCTCAAAAAGAGTGCGAGATTTAATACATACAATATTTTTAGATTTAATACTCGGTTTCAAATCTTTGTTTTGAGTATTTGCATTTTATAATGAAATTTTTTTTTTTTCAAATTTGAAATGAAATAATATTTTGTTGAGGGACAAGGCATTTGAATGTTTGAATGTTGAATGAAGTTTAGTCATGCATCTGATGATGACCCGGTATAGGGTCAAAACTGGTTATGCAAAATAATATTCTAATAAACTCACTGTGAAGATTTAAATAAAAAGTTATTATTTTCATTATATTATATGTAATAATATTTATTTATGAAACTCTATCAAAACATAAAATTTTATCAAATGTTTTGTTTTCTATTTTATCAGGATGGATATACTGAAAATAATGTCACCGCCCCTCTCGACACGGAGCAATTACAAAAAATTAGAAAAAGTGTTTTAGATACTGTAAAAGAGAAATTGGTGTGCTTTGATTTATTTTACTGCCATTGATATAAAAATTTTATATCTTGTGACTATTTGATAATTTATATTTCTAGAATGAAAATAAGCCAGGAACATCCAAACACATGAAAAAAAAAGATAAAAGCATTGAAAATGATAAAATAAAGGTAAAAGAGTATTTTATTAATTGATCAAAACTATAATAGCTTTTGTTGCCTTTAGTTAAGCTATATGTGATCATAGATTTCGCCATACATTATCATTGGACATTCTATTTTCTTGAAAACCATCTTCATACTGCATAGTATTTTTTTTAGCATAAAACAATGTTTTCTAAAAATAGTTACTAGAACTAAAAATGAGCAGGACTGAAAGGTTAGAAGACTTAAAACACAATTATTATAATATCCAAAAAAGGTACTTTTACTATAGTGAAAAGCCAAAAAAATATTATTCCTTGGTTTTCTTGTCTATATGCTTCTGATATTAATTTGTTTCATTAAATTGATTTAATATTATTTTTCTTTTT
The DNA here is from genome assembly GCA_022113835.1 of Atopsyche davidsoni. Taxonomy (NCBI): domain Eukaryota; kingdom Metazoa; phylum Arthropoda; class Insecta; order Trichoptera; family Hydrobiosidae; genus Atopsyche; species Atopsyche davidsoni. The sequence continues at coordinate 16,611,910 of JAILWY010000009.1, read as the reverse complement.
AAACAATAATGTTTAGCTAAATACATGTTAATCATCAGAAGTGCATTTACAACATGGTGTTAAAAGAATAGATGTCAATATTTTAATTAGTTCTTAATCTATTGATTTTATTTACCATAGGTGCTATGATGCTTTTTAAGAAATATTTAAATTGTTTTGAGATAATACGGATCTCTGTTTTCAAAAATGCATTTTTTACATTTCAGCAGCATATCTCATCAATGTCCGGAAATGTACTGGTTACATCAACTTTAAGTATGATCAAAGTGAGAGTGCACAAAGCACCCTCCGATCCAGATTAAAAGACAAAACCAATTTTTAAAATGCCAAACAATTTACGAGGTTTGATTAGGCTTATTATATTCAATAGACTGCTATAGGATAAGTGTGATTGTAAAAGAAAATGATGATGGTTATATAAAAAAAAAATCAACTAAACCTATAAAATATTTGCATACAATGTTGATTTTTATATAAATTTTTATTAAATTTAAAGTAGTGAATTTTCACCTAAAGGTATTATTTTAATGGTTCTGTTATCTTATTGTGATCTTTTGTTTAATGTTTGTGCAAAATAAGAATGTTGATACTGTAAAAAAAATATCATATTTTGTTCTTGTAAATTTAATAAATTAATAAAAAAGGTACTTCAGTTTTTTTATTGGTTCTATATTATTTTAGATACATTTTTCATTTATAAATAATTATTTTTGTGTATGCATTATATATATAATAGGTATTTTAATCAATTTGTCTATTCAATTACCGTCTTGTATTTTTTTTTAAAAAAATATTCAGAAGTGACCTTCTTTTTTTTGTTCCTTTGCTAATCATAAAATAGGGACATTTTATATAGCACAAAACAATATTTCTTAAAATATTCACTAGAAGTAATATAAGAATAAATTTCATGATTAATTTTAAGAAAAAATACGATCATTGTTTGCTTCCACTTTTCAAGAGCTTTTTCGGACTTCATTCATCGTTTAAATATGAAGTATTACAAATTTGTAAACATGTCTGTCGTGAATAATGAAGGCAATAATTAATTATGTAGACTATTGAATAACTATCATAAACCGCCCCATACGAGTACGTTGCAATTGACGTCGCACAGTTAATTAAGAAATAATGGGTGATGCAATTAGTATGCTTTAAATATTATCAATCTATTTTTAATAGCTTGATATAAACTTTATATTGAATCCATTTCACGATTATAACTGCATGTCAATCACGACTCAATCAAACCGGGCTTACAGAATGTGTTTCAATTTTTTTACCGTTTCCTATTATAATTTTTTAAATAATAAATAAAATACTTGAGTGATTTTTCCACATATATATTGGTGACCGGTTTCGTCAACCTTTCCCGTTGGTATTATCAAACTAACCGGAATTTCGATTTATCAGCTTTCCCAGTTCAAAAGACAAGAATACATAACATTGAATCAAATTGCGTGAATAGCTTAAATTTTTGTCATTCATTCGGTCACGTTTATTTCAGGAGTGGAATTCGGAGAGGCTCGCGCTGCAAGGGGTAATAAGGGGCAGCGAGGGGCAGCGGAGGGCAGCGAGAGGCAGCGAGGGGCAGCGAGAGGGAGAGAGGGGCAGCAAGAGGCAGCGAGAGGCAGCGAGGGGCAGCGAAGGGCAGCGAGAGGCAGCGAGGGGCAGCGAGGGGCAGCGAGGGGCAGCGAGGGGCAGCGAGAGGGAGAGAGGGGCAGCGAAGGGCAGCGAGGGGCATTGAAAAGCAGCGAGAGGCAACGAGGGGCAGAGAGGGGTAGCGAGAAGCAGCGAGGGGCAGCGAGGGGCAGAGAGGGGTAGCGAGGGGCATTGAGAGGCAGCGAGGGGCAGAGAGGAGTAGCGAGGAGTAGCGAGGAGCAGAGAGGGGCAGCGAGGGACAGCGAGGGGCAGAGAGGGGCAGCGAGGCGTTATCGAGAGCGCCCCGCGAGTGCATCCGCGCGCCGCCGCCGCTCGCCCGGCGCGGTTATTATCAGTCAGCGAGTCGCTCCAATGGTGGTGTGTCGTGTGTAGCGAGAGGCGAGTCTTCACCAGTCCCGGCTGCCCCGCGAGTCGCCTCGCCTTGCGCCAGCCCGCGAAATACCCGCAACAGTGCGTGCCAATAAATGACGTCTCGCGCTCTCGAGCTCGCCGAGACTCCGCGCAGCCGTGACTAGTTCACGCGAGTGAGATCGAGGCCGAATAGGCCAACGTAAGTTTTTACAAACTCTAGTAATTCACAGTTATTTTTGCAGATTTGCACCACCCTACTCATTGTAATTTTTATTTATTTTCCGCACAAAGCACATTTTTCTTGGCCGGTTGTACGCGATCCATCCCCCTCCATGACACTCAAATGACCATCCGCAGATCTGTAGTTTTCGAAAGCTCGGTAGCCGTATTTGCAGTGCGGTAACTTTTGCGTCACTCGAAAACATTGCAGTGTCTGCGATAACTCTGAAAGTGAAAATAGTTATGACTAAATCGTGTGTTTAAATTTGACGGCGTCGTCGCAGAGCTTTGCGATTATGCTGGGAAGCTTTTTATTTTTAAGTGCAGCGGGCAATGTCACAACAAAACTGTACATTTTATCCAAACATTGTTCTATATTGAGAGCGACGTGTTATTTTATTTACTCGGCACTCCTCCGTGATGACCGGGACGATTTAATCAGAATTGTATCGGCCCCCGACGAGGCTTAGCGCATCCTGGCAACCGATGGGTTTAAACTATTTGCAATAACAAATGTTTGCCAAGAGCAATATAGTAAACCGACGAATACTATCGGCGAATAGCCTTCGGAGATCTTTGACACTAATTTTCTTTAAAAAATATTATTACCGCACATGCTGCACGACGATAGTATATTACCAATCTTGAAAACAATCCAAAATAAAATTTTATTCAAATCAGTTAAAGTTTTTTAGCAGTTGGATACGTCTGCGGACAAAACGCAATTATACATTTTATAGTTCAGCAATGATAATTTTTTAAACGTCTCTTATTGAAGATAATGTTTCAAAATATATGATAACACTTAAGTTTTGCTGAAAAGTTACTTCAATGATATTATCTGAAAAAGGGAGACCTATTCAGGTTTTTATTTCATGTATTTAATGTGGTATAATTTTCAAATGACTTTTGAGTATTAAGATTTTTCTGAATTTAAAATGTAAGCACCTACTCGGTTAGATTGTTTTAAAAGTTATTTTCAAAAGTTAAACTTCAATTCATCTTCAAACAATACAAAAAAATGTGAGACGCTTATTTCAAAATTTAGTAACCAGCCTATTTTTTCTGTATTTTATTTATGAATTATTTATTAATTTATGATCTAAGATATTTTTTAATAAATGCCGATTCTGAATGCATCTTTACATTCCTTGAAACTGCATGTCTATTATCAAAGTTTATTCATATTCTTAACTTGACCACCTCAACAAAGACGTCGTCGTTAAAATATAGAATACAATATTTAATTTCATAAATTAATATAGAAAGATCTCTGGTTATGTTTTATTTAAATATTTGATTAATATAATGAATTCAAAAATTAAGCAACAAAAACTTTCTGGAGGTTTTTATTATTAACAAGTACATTCCAATTATATAAAGAAAATTAAGAATGAGATATCGTATAGCATTTATAAATGTTTGTTTAATATGAATCAATTTGAATGAATAGTATAAATTTTCAGTAATGCTTATTTTCACGAGCATTCCAACAAAATATACGTCCAACGCGTGGGTTTCAGCCGCATTTTATAATTGGTCTTTTCTATAAAAAAAACCTAAACGATTAAAAAGACTTCATATTTTTTTTTTAAACTTGAACAGTGAGAGCTCTATCGCTCAAAATACACACATTACAACTACCTGATAGAGCAGCCTTTTCGAGTAGCAACACAACCGACAGCCGAACGGTAATTAGCGTCTTCTAATTTTTATGTGTGATGTTGGCTAGTTAGCGTTTGGTGTATCTTTAAAGATCTAGAGACCGTTTAAAATTATCCTATTCACGTGTCATTTAGACGTTGTTTATTAGATTGCTAAATGCGATGCATTATTCATTCTCTCTTCGTTTGGTAGAGCAGAACTCCCACGCTGTTTATAAAGTCCATTAATAAACTGATTGCGCGCACATTACTGCATAGGAGATGATATTTGGGCGAACTTCCCCGCCCACCTGCGAACCTGTACTTGGCACTCTCGTTGAGTTGTCAAGACTTCATTTAAATTATCACCTGTACTTAGTCATGTAAGGATGCACTGTTTGTGTTGAACAAACCAATGAAAATTAATTCTCATACAACAGAAAATGATGTTGCACCCAAACATTTTCGAGGCCCTGTGAGTAAAAGCTTTAAAAATTGAGAGCGCTACCAAAAGCTGCACTTACTACAATTTATAACATAAACAAAACTAACATCTAAAATATCTTCGCGAGTGGACTATATATTCCTTTTGCGTAAATTTATGTACTCTATGTATATAATTTAAAAACAGTTTTATTGTTTGGGTGGGCGGACGCTACTGGTATGTACAACGAGTCAAAACTCATTTCTATTCTATTCTGTTTACACAGTGTCAACCCAAACATACAGTTACTTGTTACAATTTATTTTTATGTAGACAAAAACAGGGTTAACTAATAAAGTCCCACTAAAAATATATAAATACAAACGTAAGATCTTCTCGTGAGTTATTCTGTCTAGGTCAGAACAATACGAGTAAAATAACAGTTGTGAACGAAATAAACCAAGATTCATGGAAAATCGACACGGGTTTGTAAAGTTTTATAAAACTTTAAATTGCATGTAAAAATCTGAGAATTGTTGATATTATCTGACGTTGTATTTTTTTATAAATACATAGATATTTTAAATATATATCCAGTATTTTATTTTCCTTGTTATATTTATGTTACATAGATATATATTATATATCAGTTATAGAATGACAGATTCTTGTTTTTCATTTTAGTTTTTTATATGAATTAAAAGCAGACAATACTTATTATTTTAAAAAATAAATAATATTAATATTTCTATATTTTACCAAATGTTTATCTTGTTGTTTTATCCAAAAATCATTGTAATAACCAAATATACATATGCGTATGTTATTTATTATTTTTAATATAATACTTGAGTGATTTTTGCACATGTTATTTTTTATTGGTGACCGGTTACTGATTATGAAATTGATAATGCCAACGTGAAAGGTTGGCGAAACCGTCACCAAAAAATTTACATATGAAAAAATCACTCAAGTATTTTATTAAAAATATTAACATGGAATTCCACCAAGTACTCTCTGTCAAAAGAAAGATATATATCAATAAATACATTGGTACATTGCATAGCAAATGTGTTGGTTCTATAAAATTCTTGTTTTGAAATAAAAGCACAGCGAAAGCTCTCGTCTTGAATGCTTAGTAAATATTTCCTTTGAAATGGCTCATAAAGACAAATAAATATTAAAATTATTACTAATATGATTAGGCACATTAGTTCATACATAGAAGATGATTTAAAGAAACTCTCAGAAAAATATCATCGTGATTTGTGTGGGATTTGAACCCACATCCCCTGGTTTACATGGCCGGTATACTAACCCTTGTACTAACGAATCACTTCCGTTTATCGAGAATTTTTAACAATCATACTCTACATATGGACCAATGTGCCCAGGCCAACCAATATTTAGTTAGTTTAGGTTAGTACACCGGCCATGTAAGCCAGGGGATGTGGGTTCAAATCCCACACAAATCACGATGATATTTTTCTGAGAGTTTCTTTAAATCATATTCTATGTATGAACTAGTGTGCCTAATCATATTAGTAATAATATAAAAAAACCCGTAATGGGTAAAAAATACGCATTTGATTGCAGTTTAATAAAAAAATCGACATATGTAAATATTAAAATCACAAAAACCCTTTTACCGGACCGCGGCTAATGTATCCCACGTACGAAAATGTGTAAATGGATGTATATCTGGATGTTTATTTAGAATATATTCTAAGATTGGACACGGCGTCCATCTGGTTTGCCAAACCGAAGTTCGTTGCACCGTGCTGGAGCCGCGGCGGCATTGCCCATCGATAGAAGCCGCGGCATTGTGGGTCCGTCCAGCAGAGCATTCGACAATCATGGATATTTCCGGCAGCCCGCGCCCATGCCAACTGCTCGGCGAGCTTGTAATGTCAAAGTCGAGACGGCTGAAAGCTCCGCCGCTTTCCGCAATAACTCAAATGTTCCTCCACTAATCCACCGGAGGTCCAGATTAATTCTCTGCCGACTCGAAACCGCGGAGTAACAGAGTGGACGCAACGCGGTGGGCGGGCTTCAATGTCGAGGCAATCATATCATATTATCAACAGAAAACACGTGCAGTTTTGTATATCAGATATTGACCGGATTTATTCAATTGTCTCTTCTTCATCGAGTGCCTCTCCTCTGAGGAGGTTGGCGACCACTTCACCGGGCATATACTCATGCTGAACCAGTGTTCATGGTTTTCTAAAGGGAAAATAGTGTAGTGGGTCCCCAACAATTGTTGTACAAAATTGTTTATCTAGTGTGAATGAGAATGTATTGTATAAATTCTGTACTCTGTGGTATTTTTTATAATTTTCCGGCACTTATTAGTGAAGATCGATTATTATAACACTTTCTTCAGTTTCGCTGTCCACTCACCAGCTGAACATTGCAAATATTTTTTACAGTATGTGAGCATTTTACTTTCGATAACTTTTATGAACAATAGAATTTTATAATATACTATTTATGTGTAAAGGATCGGTAATGGAGTAGTGTACTTGGAATGATTGTAGAGGGGCGTGCTCACAAAGTACCTTATCAAGGTGGGGGACTCCTGATATTGTTTCTGTGGCTTGCTACAGAAGGAGTATCAGATCTAAACGCCAGAGCTTTGTGAGGAAAGGATTTATAATAGTACTATTGGGCAGCAGCAATACGCAGACTTTTCCTTTCAATATAAAACTGCGACGTAGAAAAACCCGGGGACCACTACACTATTTTCCCCTTAGAAAACCACGAACACTCAGTGAAATGGTCGCCAACTTCTCCTAAGGAGAGGCACTTGATCAAGAAGATGATACAAATATTGAAACCTGTTACAAATATTAAAGTATCAAAATTCAAGAAACCGTTTTTCTTTGACAGCTTTGTAGCGTAAGTTGGACGCTTTTTTGTCATCCTCGTAAGTAGAAATGGTTGCTAGGTACCACCTGTATATTTTAAACCAATCCAAATGTCCCAGCCTTTGTAATTATTTGTAATATTTAGACGATTTAATCTGGGCTCACTGTAGTATATTCTAAAAGTATCCTGTCGTATAATCTTGGAGTCAATGTTACCGCGCTGTCAATTTCCTCGAAAGACGAGCAATCCGCAGCTGTCACGAGCCCCGCGGCCAGACCAGACGGCCGCCTGTGATTTATTCGGATGGAAATAGCTAGCCATGTACTCCAACTGCAATATCATAACTCGACTCGAAATATCCACTAGCAATATTGAATACTGACGTGATCTACCGCCGCTCCAAAACACATGGCTTATTTATAAACCCGAGCGCCCAATAAAAGCTTAAAGACGCGTGAATAAAACTCGGGAGTGTTGGGTTTAATTACCAGGGTGTTGGACCAGAGCGAACTTTCCACGGTGACTTACGACTGTAACACATGGATTCTGGACGCTAAATCTATGCAAGAGTCTCAAGCAACTCGCCGACGTGTCGAGAAGACGAGATGTAAGAAAACTCCCAATAATAAATGAGAAAGGGAAAATGACCACACCGCGTATCCGAAACATTGTCGATTAGTATCCTCAAGGTGTCAGTCAACTCGGGGGGCATTTCAAGGCCCAGAAAATAGACAGCAACAGTAAATAATCTCACCAATACTCTAAACATATCGACCTATTTAGCATTTTACATTTTAAAATATCAATAAAACAATGCAACTGGCGTTAAAAAAACTTAAAAAATAGATTTGTTTCGTAGCAACAGTTTCATGTAGTATTAATAGCAAAGATTGAATTGTACAACTTTTTTTATGGTGTGCTATTTCTATAGTAAAACTTAATATTCTATAAATTTTTTTAAAAAAATTCGTGTATAAATTTTTGATATCCAGAAAGCTAAAAAAAAGTCTTATTATTTTTATATAAAAATTATTCTTCACACTGAAAATTCGACAGCTTTCCACTACATAGTTCAATCCATCGCATTTGGACAATATGTTATATAAAATAACCTTATTTTTTTATTCATTTATATGCGTAAAATTATTTTTTAATGAGTTGTTTATTATCAAAATTTGATTGCAAAATCGTTACGTAATTGTGAAGATGGTTGGGCCGATTCAATAAACATTAACCATTATTTATTTTGAAAATTGGATCAAGATCATATATCTCGATGTAAACAAAAATAGAAGCTGCTTAAAATAAGCAACCAACTGGAAATATCTTGCTCTCGTTAAATTCAATTCATCGCTTTTTATCTGCAAGCAAATGTGTTTCGACTCAAACTGGAACATCAAAATCTGCCAAGGCTTGTGGGGATTGATCTCAGATTATGGGAAATTGCACCTTTTCATTTATCAAAATTGATTGATTACAGCTGTAATCAGCCTCATATGACACACCAACAAGTAAGAAAAATAAATACACAGTTGCAAGTTCTGCTTGTTTATTCAACAGTAAACGTTTTCGTCCATTGAATAAGTCGTTTATTAAATGACAAATAATTTAAATGTTGAAAATATTTTTTGAGTTTTCTAATTTTTTTAGCTATAACTTCCAAAGCATAAAAATTCAGACCCAGGACCCTAATGTCAAAATCTATCTAAAACAGTAAACATTTTCATCTAATGGATAAATCGTTTAAACGACAATTAATTGAAATTTTGGCTTTATATCAATAATAATAATAAGCAATAAAGTTTAGACCGAGGACCCTAATGTTAAAATCTTGTCGTTAATGACGGCAGTCGCGGTTAATGCAATCTTCCATCGCGCCAAGAAAAAATGCCTATGACTAAGTGAACTTCAGATAGCTATTTATAATAATATATTTTAGTATGGTTGCCACCGGATTTCTTTCCTTGCGATTGCAATCCTTTAGAATTAATATTTGCTGGTGCGAGCTTTAGATTTTTGCTTCTCTGCCACGGGTCTAATAAAAGCACATACAACAATGTTGAGTATTGTCTGGATATCAATAAGTTTGCACACAACAATGCTTGTATTTTACGTTTGTGTATAGTGTAAATGTAAAACTTCCGTAAAACCTTGAAAACGGCTAAAAAAATTATATGCAATACATATTTCTATTACACTATTTATGAAAAGTTCTAATTTATATACTAGATACTAGATTATTAAACTGTTTAAATTAATGTTAACATTTTAATTTGTTGAAAGTGGTAGTGATAATAAAAATATTAAGTAGAAGTCCTATTAAATCGATTTTACCATGCAATAAAATTATTTTTTGGGTATAAATTATAATTATAATATATTTGTAAATAATCGAAATTATTCTCAATTTAATTCGTTTCAAACAAACAATATTAAATGCCTTCAAATACAATGCATATGAAAATAAACCGCTTATGCAAGATAAACTTTATTGCACTAACTCGTGCAATATTTAAATGGATTTTAATCAAACATAATTACTTGAATAGAAAAAACGAAGTATTTTAAAATACCAAATGAATTTAATATTTATATTTTATTAATATATATTGAACATTTAGTCATTGAAAATAGCGCGCATCGAGTAGCCATAAATTAAAAAAAAAAAAAAACGCAAATCCATCGGCAGTTCTAAATTCAATCTGTCAAAACCTGTAGCGGGCTCGCCGCTTCATTTTTAACTACACACGAGCATAAAGTAAACAGAGAGTATGGCACGCCCCGGAGGAAATATGAATATTTAGATTACGCACATTAGAGCACGCGTCAGCTGGGCTCGGCTCGGGCCCCGCTCCGGCTCCGCTCCGGCTCCGCTCCGGCTCCGCTCCGGCTCGGCTCCGGCTGCTGCTCCGGGCGCCCAGCGAGCGAGCGGCGCGGGCAGTGCGGGCGGCTGCTGCCACGGAGAACGCGTCGCGGGCGCTGCTAACTTGTTTTTATCGAGCTGCATTTGTTTTTTTTTTCTCTGCGGGATGAAATCTTCTGGAAAAGTTGTGAAGTGTCAATAGTTATTAAAAGGTAAAAAAGTCATTGTTTACGAGTTTTTTTTTCTCGTTTGTGTGAATATACCGTGTATTTGTGATTTAAAAGCATATCGACATTGATTGAATCCCGGTTTGCTAATATAAATACGCACACTTCTTCGGTGAGTTCTGCACTTAAAACATAATATTTTCTAATTTACAAGCGTATTAAATTGAATAATACAGATTCAATAAGATGTGAAATGTTATAAAATAAACTTTTTTTCGTTAGTTATATGCAAACATTAAATTGTTTTAACGTATGGTATGAAAATTTACGTTACGATCGTATTTTTATTAGATCAACTGTTGTTTTATTTTTATATACCGCGCATTGCAGTACCGTATTGCATTTCAAAGTTTTTTTTTAACAGTCGTAAGTACAATACGACGTCTGTTGCGACGACTTCGAGGGTTGAACTTGAAAATTAATTGATTTTTTTTTATCAGTCCGCGGGTGTAGCGTCCGAGTTTGTCAAAGCGAAAGTTAATAAATAGCAATATTCTAAATACGCTGCGACTATCGAATGAAGTTTGGCGAGCGTCCAAGGGGAAGACTTTTTTTTATAAAATCATCCGAAAATATTTCATCATTTTGTGCTCGGATAATGTTTTATATTCGACAATAATGATGGCTTGTCGATACGGCGGCCAGGCGAGTGGGTCACTATCGACACTATTAGCTAGTTAAATATCAAGAAATTGAACCGCTGCCATCTTCTTGGACGGTTTGTGCTCCCCGGCCGCGCCGTTTGTTCTAGAACCCGACCGCTCGTGCCGACGACCCTTCGCACTGCAGGACAATCATTTCTATTTTTTTTTTATTAAAAAAGATATATACTGCGCCACATTATTAGTGCCCAAACATGAATAGTAATATTATACTTAAAAAAAAATATTTATATGTACGAGGGCTGCTATTTCTCGTATATCCGGAATAAAATAAAATAACTATCATTGACTATTAAATATGGTTTTATTGCTTTTCAAAATATTCGCCGTGATGATCGATGCACTTTTGCATTCGGTGAAACCAGTTTTCATAGCACTTTTTCCTATCTGAAGGCGGTATCTCCAAAACATGATTTTTGAATGCCTCAACGGCTTCTTCTCGGGTTGTAAATCGTTGACCACGTAATTTATTCTTCACGGTTGGAAATAAAAAGAAGTCGTTGGGTGCCAAATCAGGACTATATGGCGGATGACCCGTTAATTCCACCGTTTCACCCTCCAAATATCGGGTCGTTTCACCTGAAGTGTGACAGCTTGCATTGTCGTGATGAAGAATGATTCTGCGTTGTGGATTGTTCTTCCTAATTTCTGCAAAGACTTCTGGCAAACAAATGGTCGTGTACCAAATTAACAGATTTACGATTTTCTAGTGGTACAGTAGCCACGTGTCCATCTATACCAAAAAAACAGGCGACCATTTGCTTCAAAGTGCTTTTCGCACGAGCAACTTTTGTTCGGTTGGGCTCATGTTGGAACACCCATACTGTTGATTGTTGCTTAGTTTCGGGGTCATATGCATAAATCCAGGATTCATCTGTGTAGATATTGTAAACAGCTTTTGATGCACCACGATTGTATTTTTTATCATATTTTTGCACCAATCGACACGAGCCTGTTTTTGATCTATTGTCAAGTTGTGCGGTATCCAACGCGAACAATTTTTTTTGCAGCCAAGTATTTTGTGTAATATCTTATGTATACTTGTCATACAAATGCCCAAGGACGCCTCTATCTCTCGATATGTAACATGACGATCTTGCATTATTAGTTCACGCACTACGTCGATGTTTCGTGGCACAACAACTGATTTAGGCCGACCATCTTCCGTCCGTGAGCATACGACGTCCACAGTTAAACTCACTAAACCTGTGCTACACAGTGGTCTTCGATGGTGCTTGATCCCCAAAAGTCGAACTGAGTTGATCGATGCACTGCTGTTGAGTTAGACCACGTCGAAAATCATAATAAATCATCGCACGAAAATTTTCTCGAGTTAAATCCATTGTGATAATGACACGCAATTTTTAAAATCGCGCCACACAATGAAAACAATTTATTGACTCATTGAAATAAACTCATTCTACAGCCAAAGAGTCCCATTTTCAAATGTAATAATTACTTTTTAAATATTATTTATGTAGTGGCCAGTTCCGGATTCTTAAATAGCAGCCTATGTATAATATAAAATTACTCATAAATAATCAATATTTTTGACAGAGAGTACTTGGTGAAATTCCATTTTAATATTTTAAATAAAATACTTGAGTGATTTTTCCACGTGTTTTGTGACCGGTTTCGCCAACCTTTCACGTCGGCATCATCAAACTGAGTCACCAATAAAAAATTTCATATGGAAAAATCACTCAAGAATTTTATTTAAAATATTAAAATTTCTCATATCAAGTTTTTCGGCTGCATTTAAGCCTAGACATCAATTTAATAATAAAATAAAATGATAAGCATTTGAAAACAAGTTGAAACGCTACATGTTATTTTTACAACGTTCAGTCGTAATTATTTTGAAGAGTATTTTTCATTCTTATATCCAACAATTACATTATAACCCTTACATTATACATTGTCCTTTTTCGATAGCCATTTTTTCACACTTACCCAGCTTTTGAATGGTAAATCGACAAAATCAATTCACAACGTGCTGTTAAATACGTTATACTAATTAAATAAAGCATTAGTTGCTTAGCTACTTATTTAAATTCAAGAAAAACAATAGCAAGGGAATATAATCTTACATGTCTAAATAAAATAAAAAATTGCTTTATACCCACCGTATAGAGTATTTGACAGCTTGTTGGTCTTAGTTTTTTTCTATACAACACCGAGTACGTTTACATTTACGAGTACCACAGTAACCATAGTTTACCCATTCAAAGTGAACGAAGAACTTTTCCAAATTTCTAATACACCATGTTTCTAGAGCGATGACTTGACTCGCACACTGGCACACGCAGACACAGCACTGCACACACAACATGACTCAGCGACAAACCCACTTCGAGCTGTCATGTCTGGAGACAGGTTTGTGCCCATCCCCATCAGCGTAGACCGACTGCCTAGCCTGCACCGACTCACACGAGTGGAGCATACTGCACCACATATCGCACGCTAGGCTTCAACATACATGTTCAATTATTAAATATCGCATATTAATTATAAATTCAATGATGTATTTGAAAATTCCTTATGATTGTGATGTAAAGATCTCCAGCAGTGCAATTCCACCTCCGTGCTAATATGTTGCGGTATGTTTCATGATTATATTGTTAAGATGTATTAGAGCTTTTTATTATATGTTGTATATATTTATGTCGTATTTTGAACCGCAAGTAGAGAGTAGAATGCTTTTTTTGTATATATTTGTAGTGAGTTAGAATTGCTTGAGTTTTAGCTAACACCAAAGATTATCCTAAAATATATTTTTTTTATTTAAATTTTAATAGTTAATCAGTAAATTTTGCAAAATAATTTAATAACAAAATTTCCCCAGAAAAACTCTTGGAGTAAAATTTTCTAATAAAGATATGGAGCTCTTTAAATTTTCTTTTAATATTGTCCATAAAACCTTTATTTATATTTATAAAGTCTATAAAAATATATTTACTTATTAATTGTCTCCAGTTATTAAAAAAAAAATTTTTTAATGCTTTATTCTGAATTTATATAATTTTGTAACACTTTTGATTTAAGTAAGGTGGTAATTAGAGTTAATTATTATATATTTTCTATAATGCAAACAATATGGTATGTACTAACTAAAAAAATAATATTTCTCTGTTTTGTTTGCACTAACTATATTTTATAGCTTTTAATGTTGTATTTTCTATTAAACGGGAAATGTGAGTATAAATTTACTTTGATACCCCCCAATTCAGATACGGCGATAAGCAGAACACTGCTGACCTTACATCACCCGACCACCTTATTCCGTATGATTCAGAATAACAGGCAATTGCCGCTACACCTATTTGCTACTATTCCAGAATTTGGATTGCTACAAAAACCCATTTCAGGGAGGTTTTTTATATTATGGGTTTTCCCTCTTGAACTTGGGGACATCTCTTTTTATAGAATCGAGTAATAAATTAAATTTCTTCGATTCGAATACGGAGCCCTACTCTCTAAACGACCGCGCAGGCGACTGCAGCACACGCTCGATCGACATCGATCAGTCTGCCGATGCGCCGGTCAGAAACGTCATCGGACAATCTACGACTATCCCCGGAGAAGTCAGCTTCGCCGGGTCCCGACCACCGAGCGGGCTGAGCGGCCTGAGCTGCCTGAGCGCGCCGACTGGCTTGGGACCCGGCCAACTCCGCCGCGGTGGCGCAGTGCGTGGCTATTGTTTCCACGACAAGCTGACATTCTCTATTTACATACTAAACTATTACTGTTTATTTGCCATGGACATGCATGGCTAGCGGCCGCTGACAGGCGGAGCAGAAGCAAGGTGAACAATGTAATTAACCAACGAAAATGTCATGAAGTAGTCATTTGTAATACAATATATTAAATCAAATTAAAAACATATATTTTTTTAGTAAAAATAATAGTTGTTTATCATAGCACTCACAATAAATCTCGCATATCTTTATTTAACATTAATTTTTAAATCGACTAGATGTTTTTTTACGATTGACAAATACGTTACATATACTTCTGTTTGTATTTAAAATAAAATAGATCTATAACAGATAAAAAAGGAAAATTATTCAACCGCCACATGTTTTTTTTTTAATATAGCATTTTAAAGAAATTTATTACAATGACATGACTGTAAGCTTTGATTTTATCCATTCGCTATACAATAAATAAACAGCTGACCCCGGGTGAGGGGGTGTGGGGAACCACCCCGCCTGCACGTGCGGTACTGGTGTGAGGCTTTGTTTTTTATAATATTTATCAAAATCATAGTGCTCATAATGATGTATTATTGTCAAGAAGAAGCTGCATTTATTTTTTCAAATTCATCAATTGCTACAAATAATTACAAAAACATCAGGTTTAATCGGATGGTCTACTTAGTTGACCATCCGATTAAACCTGATGTTTTTATAATTATTTGTAGCAATTGATGTCTACTACATCATTTACTTCACGGTGTATGTGGAACAAATTCACGTGTAAGACTTATTAAAAATAATCAAACGGTAGGTAAAATATGCCAAATTATGAAAATAATTTAGGCTCTGAACCAACGACACTCCATAACTCAAAGAAAATATGTGTGGGATGAACGCTTTCATTTCGGTGTTGTGATTTTTTGGGTTTATGCTTGCAGCGTTCGGAGAGGAGCTCACCCGCGTGGTGGTGGCGGAACTGCTGCGGCAGAGAGGAGACCTCCCCGCGCGCCCCCGGCCCAGGACCATGGAGGTAGGTCCTCCCACTCCCCGAGTCGCAGCATCAGCGGCTGCACTCGATCACAACCATAGCTTAGATCACCTCCTCCATTTTTTAACTGCGGCCAGCTATTAAAATAACATTCTATTGAAGAAAATTCTACAATGGAAAACATGACGTACGAGCGTTAAAAGTAGTACCATAAACTATTTTCTTCCAACAATATTTAATATCCGTTAATGTTTGCCCTTTTTTAATATGTACTTAAAAATGGGGCTCGTCCAAGCATTTATTAGCTCTAAGACAATAACAAATGACTGAATGAAAGTACTACCTTAAAAATTATGAACATACGAATTCAACGAAAATTTGTGTCTTATTTTTATAACTGTTTAGAGAATTTTCTTACCGATACATTTTAAAAACAATAATAAAAATAAAAAATAATCTTGTGAAGAAATAGATAAAAATAACTTAATTGGTTGTTCAATTTCTACGAATCGATTTACATAATCTACTGTCAAAGCACAGTCCTGATAACCAAATTTTAATTACTAAAGATTTATTTACGTGATTCGTTGTGCGAAATATTTTTTAAATTTTACGTAGTTTTCGTAAATAAATGTGTCACTAAGAAGAATCTACGATTATCAAAGAAATCATTTGTAATATTAAAAATAGGTAATCAAATATGTTGAAATACTCTGCCCGTAATTTTAAACGATATGTTTGGCCCATTTGTATGAAATATTATTATACTTAACCGTGAGATACAAACAAACCGTGTTACGATTCTTAAAAAAAAAAAAAAAACATGTTTTAAAAATCGCGACAGTAAATCAGCGACAAGTTCTTTAGTCAGCGGCAGCTGACTCGATTGATACGTCAACATATTGCCGGCGAGCTCGGCGCCGCCCCGCCGCCCCCACCCTCGCCCCCGCCCCTGTCCTCGCCCCCGCCCCTGCCCTCGCCCCCGCCCCCGGCGCTCCCGGCCAGCTGGCCAGGGCGGGGAATGCGGCTGCAGGCGCCTTCTTCCCGTTTCTTTCTATGACGCACCGACGCTGATTGGTAGCGAAAGCTTCGCCCCTCGGTGATTAGTGATATGCCTCGCATCGATGTAGGTATACGTATTGTATACACGAGTGTTCCATTCAAAACGACTCGTTCAGAGTATTTTTAAACTTTACTAGCGTAGAAAATACTTTGTCATACTCAATATTACGAGGAAACTCTTATTTGGACTGCTCATTATTCAGCAGTATGTTTATATTTATCTGCAAGAGTGAATACATAATAGTGGATATTTTCTAAAATATAAGTATACTATAAATTGACAATCAATTAAAAAATGAAGGATTGCCATCAACATACTTTATCATTTAAAATAATATAAAACTCTGAATTTTTACGAATAACTTTATTTAATTGATGAAAACCTATAATTTAAATGAGCCTGAGGAAAATGATAAATTATAAGTATGCGACAATTGTGACATTCTTTTATCATTATTGTGAATGGCTGAAGATTAATTTTGTCAAGCAACATATTTTCGAGGATCTTGTTCAATTCTGCCGATTCTAATAAAATAATATAGATACGTATATTTGTTGTGTTTCAAAATTTTTGATTTACAAGTATTGTAAGTTTTTATTTTTAATCATATTCTTAAATACATTTGAAAATCTCATCATTGAGAGGTGTCTATTTCTGTTGCCAGAAGATGACATTCAGAATCCGTGATATGACATATAAATACCTAAATCGATGTGTCGTCTTTGCCTCCGGCCCACGCTCGTGATTACGAGTAAGCTGTTCAAAATAGCCCAATTCAACTAATTGAATCTCTCCCACTATCGTACACAATATACGTAACTTTAATAATAGCCGGAGCTTTCGCCTAAAGCTCCGATGCAGCGACGCCGACGCCATCTTACCGCGATGTGTTGAACTACTAGTCGGTAATGTAGGTTTCTGCACTTACCGGCTGGAAAATGCAGATTCGTTCATGAAAACTCCGCCAGGTGAAAGATAGTTTTTCCGAAATTTTAAATTCGAATAACTTATTTTAAGCAATCGTACATTATAATAAAATATCCACGGCCAGCACGAATAAAATGTAATTAATTTAAAAAAAGTCTTTTTAGTAAGTTTCATATTTTTATGACATCCTTAATATGAAAGTTTTGTATTATATCAATTGTAAAAAATTGCATGAAAATAAAAACTTTCAAGTAAAAATAAAGTTAAACAGTGAATTCGGCTAATTATTATTTAGCCCGTCTGTCACTTTATTTTTGCGCTTGCGCTTGATCAAGGCCACTCTGAACTGATAATATATTATTTATCAAACATATTCGCAAAATACGTTTTGTCCTTTACGGATACTTGAATATTACAATGTCCTCATTGTCTATCTCTTTTAGAAAATATCGAAAGAGAAAACAGAAGTTTGGCAAGAATCACGGCAGACATCATTAGTCAAAATTAAAAGAAACTGCGAAACTCTCAGTGACGCTAAGCAGACAAGTATTCTGGAACAAACTTAGTTTATTTTTGCTTTAATTGCCGGAGTATTTCCAGGAGCTTTAAATATAGCCAGTTAAAAAAAACGGAACAAAGAAAGTTCAATTTTTTATTCTTATTGTGAATAACGTCAGATGTAAATGCTATCGTAATACACAGGGATGGATAATTTTGTTTTATTACTTCTGAATTAGCCCCATTATAGCTCCTCGCGGTTTGAACGGGTAAATAGTGAAGAAAAACTATCAATTTTTTTACTTATAATTTTTATTTTGTAACATGGAATTTGGCAGAGATTTGAATAATAAAAACTCAGAATTAAAAAGCTTGAATGAAATAAGGTTAATGTAGCTTATTTTTAAAAGTAACGTACTGCCACGTAACTATTCAAAAAAATTGAACGTACTAATCCGTATTCGTTAGAAAATATCTCATGTCTGGAGTACAGAAAAAAAAATGCCTACATGCGTAATAAATAAATGTGGGTTTTCCCGGCTCGCAGCTCTCGGGCGCGGGCCCTACCGCCGCGGGGGCCCTCCGCAGCTCGCGATGTATTATTTCCGAGCGTCGGCTAGATTCCTCTCCACGCCGAGGCTTATCACGTAATCTCATTTGACAGTCACAGATCGGTTTTTTCTTGCAGATGTTTTCCAACATTTTTTTTGCAAAAACTTTCGTCCGTCCACCCGAGACTCGCTCAGTCAGCGGTGTCCCGGCGCGCCTGACAGTCACTTCATTCATATTAATTTTTGAAAATTCAAACATCTTGTCCGAGTGACGGCTCTAGCGGCAGATCTGTGTTCAGTTCGTGTAACGATCATTCTATCTAATAAAATACTCGCGCGCCCCGAGCGATAAATTTCGATTGTCTAAATACTATCTGACATAAAATACAAAAAGAGATAGCTCGAATCTGAGTATCGATAAAAAATCTACAAGCGACCGACGCTCGCGACTCTTTGATCTCGCGAATCCGATAAATAGCAGTGGTGACCTGAGATTGTAAACGCGATGTGATGTGATTTGTGCTAAAGGATCCCAAATTACTTTTCTCTCCGAGATGGCGTTACAAATTTGGCTATTGCGCTCACTTTTTATATTGTTTCTCAAATTAAACAACCTCTACCTGTAGGCCAAGTCGTAATTTAAGAATTTTACCTCACATTACCCTCCGTTAATACAAATAAAATCATACTGGCGCGATGATTTCTTAGCTCCGTTCCTAGTATAAGTATAAAGAAAAATTGAATTACCAAGATAGCAAAAATATTCTACAAAAAAGAAAAATAAACATAATATCGCTAGAAAAATGATTTTGAACAACTCTTTAACACTCTTAAAAATACATTACGTAAGTAAATTTGGCACAAATAACCCGCGGATTTGAAGAATATCAATAGATTTGAGAGTCGCGCTATCGACGCCCGTGCATTGTCAAGGCTCGCTCCTCCCTGGCGCCGTCGTTGTCTTGTTTTCTGCAATCGCTTCAGCGACTATTAGTTACTGTCGCGTTTTGCCAAACTCGATTTAAACTTCAGTTAAATGCACGCTAGATTAAACTTAGAAGGTTATTTAGTCTTCGCGATTGTCAATCTTTCAGTCTATATTTACGTGCGTGCTGTTTATCAAAGTGTCTGTTCGAAACGTTATTGTCATTTTTTAATTAAAGAAATTAATAATAATATTCAACTTTTTAAAATTATAATAGTTTTTAACTGCATTAATTCAAATGAAAGTAAAAGCTGATTTTAATTTATGAATCAATATTTTTTACTTTTTGTCCAAAATAAATATAACTATTTGAACATTTTGAACTTCACATATGTTTCGGCCAATCGATATCATATTTTGCGAGATTAAAGTGATTCCTTCGTGAATGTAGCCAAAATTTTACAATAAAATTTTAGTACCCAAAATTTAAAACAATGTTTTACTGTGTATGTAATCACAAGTTCTCAACTCGGACAGTAGCTAGATTCCCAGCCGTCGATTAATGCTGCACATATGCAATTGAGTCGTTTTGGACGGAGACTAAAGAGCATGCGAATAGTTCCCGCCCGCCTGTCTCCGGCCGGCGCCTCCAGCGGCGTCTCGGCCGTCGGGGTTCCTGGCTGATCCTCATTTACGGCCAGTAAACTTCCCTTTCCACTCCATGCGCTAAATAATTATCACTTTTTTAGATTATAGTTGTCATTTTGATGGCATCGCAAACGAAATTAGTTTTAAGGGAGAATATTCTCTTTGGTACTTTTCTGGAGATTCTTTCCCAGAGAGCTTACATTGCCGACAAAATCACAACACACTACTGCCCCTCAATTAGAATAATATTATTAAAAAAATGCATAAAACTTTATTTTTTTGGGGGTTTTTAAAAAATGTTGTTTTCGTCTTGTTCATTATTCTGAAACGAAAAGAAATTCACCGAGTAGTATTTCTAGACTTGCTGGGCTTTTCTGGGCTTAAATACTTAGGCGCTATATAGTACGATAATTTAAACACTTTTACTGCGAACTTACTAAGCAAAATACGCGTAAACGCATAGTACGATATTTGTAGATCGTGAAACAATATTACTACGAATTTTCATATATCAGGAAAGTAATAGAATCAAATTTATATTAATTCCAGCAGACAATACTCAAGATAACTCGCAAATAATTGATTCTTTTCGGAGTGACGAGAGCGCGGCCCAGCTCGGGCCGAGCTATGCGGAGCATTCATCAAGGCGGCATCGGGCGGCTGATTCACCGATAGAATATAGTCGGGGACGGTCCCTCCGTTTCTTCCCGCCTCTGCAATTGAAAAGAGCAGATCTAAAAAAAAATCCCGAGGTGTGCGTCCCATGCGTTCCGCTGTCCGCCGTGTTTATGGCCGAGAATATACTTGTCAAATACTAAGCGGCGTCGCTCCGCGGCCCGGCGCGCCTCGCTTTATGCGCGCATAAATGTCACGCGAACGTCCGCGTGAAACGCCGCTCAGTTGTGATCGGCCGCACTTCAGATTCTATTGAAATCTATTTCAACGAGCGGTCAAAAAATATTTTACTATTGTGTATCCACAAAAATTGAGATTTCTCGTCACAAATACGACATTCCGTTCTAATTTTGTTCTGTCCCGATTCAAGGACCGAGTTCTCTTCAAAACTTAGTCGCGTTAAAAATATTCGTTTAAATGTTTTTAATTTTCTGAAGAATGCAAAACGATCAATTAAAAAGATGACATTTTTAAATTGAACTGTCGCTATTCCGGACTGCATTCTCTGGCCCGCCTCGCGTGTCGCGTCCAGTCGTCTTTTGTCTTGGAAAATAATAAAGTAACTGAAACAAAGCGATAGGCCCAAAAGTTAATGGGGAAAACAACGGAAGGGAAAAAACCACTCTCTATACTTAGCCCTCCATCGCAACGGACGGGGGAATCTCACGCTTTATCTCACTCGAAACGGACGCTACCGTGGGTGGACTGCCTAGTGTTGTGAATACAGAGTTATTGTACGGATCCAAGTTGATGCCCGTCGGGGTGAGGCGGAGCGAGTAGAGCCGGTGCGGCGTGGCGCTGGCGGGCCGGGCGTCCCGCACCACTCGCGCTCAGTCCGGCGACAAACGTCGCGCCGCACGCTCGCCGCTCTCCGACCGCCGCCGACGGACCTCGGCAGTCAACAAACGTGCACCTGGCGCCCACCTCCTTGATAAATAAATAACCAGTGATAGTTCAAACAGTATTCCCGATAGCCAAATATATTTTTCCTGTAGAAGTAGAAGAATTTTACATTAACAATCATTCGTGTTTGATAGCTTCCCTTGATTAATATTAATTAATCAAGGGAATTTATATAAAATAAGTGCGCAATGAGCTATGCAACCTTTTGTCATATTCGCGTTCCAAGCTAACTGGAGTGTAGTGAAGACGTGTTCTTTCAGTAAAATTAAGTAAAATCTCAAAGTGCAGTCGTTCTCGGTGCGAAGATGTCGTTCTGCAGAATAACCGGCTGCAGCCGAGGGCTCCCCAAGCCGAACTACTTTCCTCTTTTGCCTCCCATTTCTCCCGGCGACGCTCGTCGCTTCTGCCGCATCACCGGAAAGTCGTACGGTCTGCCGTCTCACCACTACATACCGGTGCTACTGTCTGCCAGCTCGGCCCACCGCGCCAAGTGCAAGATCACCTCTTCCGAGGACCCGGCTATCCAGCACTACCCCAAAGGAGTCTTCGGCAACAGAAAGCATCTCTTCCTCCCGGACTACAGATACGTTTTTCCCATCCTCGACGGATCGAGTGAAGCTCAAAAGACGCTGATTGACATATTAAACGCTAAGCACATCATAGAGGAAAAGAAGTACGTGTATATAGTCGAAGAGAAGCGATGCAATCTCGTATTTCCAGCAGGACTGGAAGCGGCCGTGAGAGACGGAGACGTCCGCGACGTCATGCTCGCCAAGGACTCCGACACGATCCTCATCAAAATGAAACAAGGACGAAACGTCTCAATGGACTTCAAGGATTATGATAAAAGCGAGGAACTTTTCGAAGGGGAAGGTCCTTCTGAGCGTGTAATCAGAGAGGTTAAGGCCGAAGAAAGTGAAAAAAAGAAGAAACGAAAACGTAATGCCGGAATAGGCGGAGTCAAGAAAATTTTCGAAGAAAGAGACAAATTGGCTGAAATACAAGAGATTGCCGAAGAGAAGCTGAAGGAGGGAAGAATGGCCAAAAAGGCAAAACAGGATGTTAAACTTGTGGTTGAAACTAAAGTAGAAACAACTAAAGAAATAATAATCGAAAAGAAAGTGGAAAAAACAGAAAAAATGGAAATACAGAAAAGTGCTCCCGAGCCAAAAGCTAGAGAAAAGACTCCGATACCTATAAACTTTGATGCACAGCACATACGCTCGAAGACCAGCATGATTTTGACAAGCGGCGACTGGCGAGATCTGATGGAGCCACTGATTGAATCTTGGGACTGGGACACTTTTGAACGAGAAGCCGCGGCTGCTATGGGCATACCACACATCACGACATTGCCTCAGCCGATAAAAGCGACCCCGCTGCAACTGCCAGCTGAAATACCGAGCGTGGCGTCAGAGATTCTTCAAATCTCAACAGGCTTTGAAAACGTGCCATCTATTGAACCTTTCTCTCCTGTCACTGAAACGCCTGAC
Organism: Atopsyche davidsoni; assembly: GCA_022113835.1. NCBI lineage: Eukaryota > Metazoa > Arthropoda > Insecta > Trichoptera > Hydrobiosidae > Atopsyche > Atopsyche davidsoni. The sequence goes on along the minus strand of JAILWY010000009.1, from coordinate 16,588,619 downwards.
GTTGAGTTATGGGACTTGATTAAAAATATTTCGCCGGAAAAATTAGAGAGCACCGCAAATGTTAAGGAAAAACTTAATAAAATTCAAATAGATTCCGATCAGCAGCTCCCAGCGTTAGACGAAATTCCAATTGTCGTCAAGGAAATCACTAAAGGGAAAAGCTCTCAAATGAACAAAGTGACCGGCCTCACACTCGATATTGAATCTGCTAAAAAGTTTATACCCGGCCAGGTGATTGACACACCAGCTGGTGAAAAATTTGTGCCCGGTCAAACTGTGGATACGGCTTCAGGACCAATATTCGTTCCTGGCTTTACTGTATGTACCGCCGATGGCCCGTCTTTAGTTCCGGGACATACTTTCTTGGATAAAAACACAAAAGAGCCAATATTCGTTGCTGGACAGTCGATGGAGACTTCTCAGGGGGAGAAATTCGTTCATGGCCAAACGGTTCGCTTGGAAGACGGTACCCTGAAATTCGTTGAAGGGCAGACAGTTTTATCTTCTGATGGACCTAAGTTTGTGCCTGGAAAAGTCTCACAAACTACTGAGAATAAGAAAATGTTTGTTCCTGGACAAACAATAGTAACAAACGATGGCCCTCAGTTTATTCCTGGGCAGACTGTCCACAATGAACATGGGGAAATATTTGTACCGGGTCAAAACATATGCCTTGATTCTGAATGGCAATTTGTTCCCGGTCAAAATATCAAGCACGAAGACGACGTAAGATTCGTTCCTGGAACGACACTCAACACAAATCACGGCCCTAAATTTGTCGCGGGACAAGCAGTAATAATGAGAGATGGAAGTCCTGCATTTGTTCCTGGCATAACTGTTGAAAATGATGGAGATATGAACTTTATTCCTGGCACTACCGTGGAAACTGTCGACGGTCCTAAATTCATACAAGGACAAATCATCAAAACTTCTGAAGGAGACAAATTTATGCCCGGAAAGACAATTGTCGGACCTAACGGGGAAATTGAATTTGCCATTTCTAGATCAATAAAAGACATAACTTTCATGGAACCCAGTTCTACTGGATTAGTTATCGATAGTTTCTCAATGTGCGTCACGACTGATTCAGTGTGCGTTTTTGGTAATATGGTCCAAACCGAAAAGGGTATCGAGTTCTATCCTGGACATGTATGTCCTATAATTAATGGAAAAATTGTTTCTGGAAATTTGATCAAAGGAGATGCAGACGGTGCAAGATTTGTACCGGGGACAATGATCGATGGAGGTTTTGTTCCAGGTCAAATAGTATTCACTGAAGGTGGGGAAAAATTCGTTCCTGGACAGGTGATTGAAACCGTAGATGGACCAAAGTTTGTTCCCGGTCAGGTCGTGGAGACTAAATCTGGACCGAAATTTGTACCAGGTCAGACCATAGATACTGAAGACGGTCCAAGGTTTATACCAGGACAGATAGTAGAAACTAAAGCCGGGCCAACATTTATTCCTGGGCAAGTAATATCTACTCACGAAGAAGGATCTCGGTTCGTACCAGGACAGGTTGTTGATACCGAAGAGGGGCCAAGATTTGTTCCCGGAAGAGTGGTCGAATCGAACGACCGAGGTGTGACCTTTGTTCCTGGTCAAATTGTCCAAACGTCTGATGGTCTCAAATTTGTCGCACCTGATCTCACTGAAGGTGAAGAAGGACTTGAATTCTCTGTACAAAGTTTTGTTGTGACGCCAGAAGAACTACAGTTACTCAAAGTAAAGAGTGGGAATACTTCTGCACGCGGAGAATTAAGTATCGACTCTCGAATGCTGAGACAGTTATCTGAAGCCGGGATGTCAGTCGGCCGCCAAGTTCCGGCAGAAATTCCAGCTGTAGATTTTGTACTCGAACACACAAGGAACTCCAAAATACTAGAATCATTTGTTTCTGATTTTGGCTTCAAGGATGATGTTGCAAATCAGTTGATGACAATAATAACATCAATTGTTGAAATGGGAGCGAATATGAATAATAATAAAACAGTAGAAGTCAAGCAAAAAATAATATCCAATAAAAGAAAATCCTCTTTGGAATTGAAAAAATCAAACCGAAATAAAAAATTAGTCAATGGACTTGGCTCTATCCAAGAAGGAAGCCACCATCAACAAAATAATAATGAGAATGTTAAAAACGCCATCGCCGCGGCTGTGCTGGCGGCCATGGTCATAGCCGAGCAATTTGACCAGGATGATAACAATAATAAAAAAGACAAATACAGAAGTGTATTGAATTCAATAAACTCTGTTTTGGGAAAATCATTAAATGAAAGCTTTATCTCTTCGATGTATGACATCTTACAAACTGAAGAAGAAAAAGAGCTCCTATGCGAACAAATTATCAAGCATTCGTCGCAAAATAAAGTAGATATCTTGAAGCTTGCTATCAACAGCTCCATGAAAAGCGAAATATTGAGTGAAGAGCTCGTCTTAGAAAAACTAAGCTCTGTTCTCCGCGATGAGAAAAGTTGTCTCGCTCCCGCGTTTAAAAATATATCAAAGTCAAACTCAGAGCTGTTAAAAAATATACTTAAAAATATTTCGGAAAGCGCTTCTTCTTTGGCCACGGAGCAGCAGGCTACGGAGACACTCCAAAAGGCAATTGTCAATGCAGTCAAAGAGACCAGCGACGTCAAGCTCCGGCAAATCATCTCCGACGGGAGTGACGAGACATTGAAGCACTTGTTAATCCAGTCCATCGGATTGGCGAAAACGCTAGGCATGAACGAGGTGGCCTCCAGTTTGTTGGCAATCGTATCGGATCCTCACAGTATGACGACGCTCTCTGGTGACCAAACGACTTTGAATATATTGCGAAGGTTGACAGTCATGCGGCAACTGGCCGAGCGCAGGCCGAGCCTTGTCTCAGCTTTGAGAAAACTGGAGGCTGACCCAGAGCTGGCCAGAACCGATCCCAGGCTGCGAGAACTCGTCAGGGAGAGTGCCGCCCTCATGATAGTCCCCGAGGAACCTCCTCTCCAGACCTCGGAGGACGTTCCCATCACACTGTTTCAAAATGAAAACAGCTTGGCGATGGAAGACTTTTTACTTCAAAGAAAAAAGCACCCTGGAACTGTACTAATTATGAAGAAAGGATTGCAAGCCGTAGTACCCAGAGAGTCTAGTCGATCTGTGTTAACAGGTCAGGTGGCGTACACTCTTCTTGATGAAAAGGGCATAAGTCACTTCGAACCTCTACACGTATTCTCCGCGCTCAGGCTGAACCAGCCCACGGCACACAAGTTCTCGATGTACTGTTGTCAAGTCGCAAAGGATGAAGACGATTTGGACAGCCGGTCGATCAGCGACAGCAGCAACATCAGCGAGGACATTCGCATGACCAGGCTAGGGGGGTGGGTGTTGAACCAAAACCAAAAAGGAGTGAACATCGACCGGGAATCCCCGTACAGCATGAACGGCTTTTCTGAAAACTTAGAACACACTCCGAGCTTTAATAAGATCAATACCATGTGTAGAGCGGACAGGAGGGACGTTTTTACACCAGAGGTAATCATTAAGCAAATAGCGTCGAACTTTTATATTACTATTGCAATTTTATTGATAATATGCTTATTGTTAAAGTTATTCTAATTCCATTATTTTTCTTAAATAAAATATTTTATATTTTGTCCATATTATAAAATGTAATTAAAAGTTAAACTTTTCATAATAAATCTCATTTAGTGTGGACAGCGGGTGTACATTATATTTTTCTTTGAATATTTATAGGTGGATGATATAGTAGTGGCCAGCGTGGACTACGTGGCGGCCAGCAATGACGAGATCGACTTAAAGTCTGGAGACATCGTGGAGATATTGGAGCCTCCCAGAGATGCACAAGACAAGTAAGTTTACAGTGATTCTATTTATTTACCGTCTGTTTGCATATTAAATATTGATTCTAGGTTAATCTGCTTACAAAAATATTATATAAAGTACCGTATAAATATCACTCGTGTCGTGTTAGCAACCTGACTCACAATACGCGCAAATGAGATGATTTCATTTCATGCTGAAAAATGTAATGCCTTTTAAATCAAGACGCGCTCTTCAGCTTAATGCTCCGGGCCAGGACTCGCTGTTATACTCGCTGGTGTTTCATTTCTCTAAGCCCAGCCATTTATCTCTCGGAGGATCCCACTCATCCGCCGCTCACGATCTATTTGAGATCTTCTCTGAGAAAAAATAACTATTGCGTACCTACAGTTTATTATTTTACCTCCGTAATTATGCAAATATAACCCAATGTGATGTTTGTATTTTTAAATCTCGCTCGTTATTCGCAATTCGTCTGTTTACGAACTATCCACTTTGTTTGATTATTTTGCTGAATTGATTTTTTTTGTTGATCTACAAAACCGATATTTTATATAATGGATAACTAAATGTTTTCAGCATTATTTTCTATATAATAACTTAAGTAACGTGAAAACGTGATTTTTCAAAATATTTTTTCATACTAGAACTGCCATCATTTGCGTTCGCTCGTAAATATTTTTACTATCAAATGACTATTATGTGAGTTTTTTTCGGAATATGATATTTTATTTATCGATTCAAATTTATTATAAGTATCATAATCACAAAAATGTATGATATTAATTTTAAAAAAATTATTGATCATCGACATTTAAAACACCTGATGTCTGTAGATTTTTGCGTAAAAAAAAAATATTTTCAATACTAGAATAAAACTATTATAATAAATTCTGAAGCTTAAAATATTTTAAATAAACACAGTAAAAGCGGACATTTAAAGAGATAACATAAAAAAATATATCAGTCTTGGCAATTAATCCTGTCGCGGTGGTCTTTTTTTTTTAACGTTTCGCACACAACTAAACGGAGGATGCTCCGATCTCAATAAGGCCATAGCGGACTCTGTTGCAATTCCCGTGAAACTAACGAGCAGATAACAATTATACTATGTAAACTACATAAACCGTCATCGGCTTTTTCCGTTGCCTTATGTCTCAAATTTATTTAGTGCCAATTTTTTTATCTTGTATTCCTCCTCTATCGACTCTCACGGGTGAATGGCTTGGCAGCATGAGGCTGCCGGAACGGAATAAAATCTTAAATAGTTTTTTTTTTTAACTACTTTTTGTAAAATACATCTGAGAAAATATTTCAAACATTGTCAATTTTCACAAAAAAAATATTTTAAAATAAAAACCGGCAAAACTTTAAAGATTTATGGCATGCGAGTCGCGTCTGCATAAACATTGTAGCGTAATTTATTTTATCCTGAATAATATAATACTTCATTACAATGTTATTAACGTTGCAATATTTTACAAAAACGACTAATAACCGTGTTCATTTCTTAAATTCTCGCTTGATTTATTACCAGAAAACATTTTAAATGAATTAAAATCCAGAAAGCGACAGTGCTGTTACAATAAAGCACTGCGAAATAGCTGGAGCGACGGACGCGATCTTTAATCATTAAACAGAGGACTGAGCCTGGGCGGAGAGACAGGGCGGCCCAAAACCTAAAACACTCTCCTATCTACAAGTTCTCAACTCTATCTTTCCGGCAAACGCTCTGATAGAAAGATAAAAAAAACATGTTCCTCGTTCCTGGCGTATGCGCGTTTACAAAAACGAAAAAGGAAAGATTAGCAGATAACATAGCAATATTTAGACGAGCGACAGAATGAAAATAGCAAGAGACAAAATCAATTACACTCAGTGCGATTTCCGCTCTAGCAGTGAACGTTGAGCGAGTGCAACAAAATATGTTACTTGGAAATGCCTTCAAAGTGAAACCTGACACTTCAAGCTCGACTGCTTGAGATATATCAGAGGAAACAGAAAATAAATAACAGTAAACACGAGGAAATTCTTGGTTCTCGTGAAGACGCATGCGCGCTGTAAATTTTACATTCTGAAATAGCTTATCATATTCTGTTTTCGGTAACAATACGCTCTACATCATTGAAGAAAATACTTAGAATACAAGAAAAATTAGTCGACACCATAAACTGTTTTCAATGTAGACTCCTCCAAAACCAAACCATTTTTACTTTACTATTTATCCATACAAAATATTAGGCATTTTGATTAATGTTATAAAATAAAGTGTCAATGGAGCTTTCTTTGATTATTTTATCTCTTATAAATAATTTTCTCATTAAAAAAATACGAGTAGCGCAAAATTTACTAAATTATATACGAGACGTAATGTCGTTTATCTGTATCAACGGTACTGGGCTCCCATCATTTTCTGTTTCAAGTTGGAAGAGTATCTATCGTAGTAACTCGAACATAAAAAAATATTCTTTGTTTCACTACTTAAAACGCATTAACTTAAAAATAACTAGTTTAGTTTTATACGATACAAAATTCAATTTTACGAAAAGCTCTTTCTCTAAACAATGTGTTTTTGTAAAGCAAAACTTATTTTATGAATTATTTTTTAGTTTATACAAATGGTAGTGAATAAATAGGTAACAAGAGAAGCAATTTTAAAACTTCTAATAATAAATCGAACAGAAGACCGTTGACAGTTAACCGCCAATCCAAATAGATCACTCGGAACATAAACCAAAAAACAAGACGTAAATCCCGCCTTGTCTCCCCTGACATTTGTGCAGCGGCATCCGCGCCACGCATTCTGCGCCCGGAATAGCCCGCCTCCTCCCCGACACTGCACTCCGGGCGGCGCGACGATAGTGGCCGATCTCATATATGTTTATATATACTAATTATATATTATATATATATATATATATATATATGTGTGTGTGTGTGTGAGGTCATTAATACTGGACTAAACGCACCTCTACGAGCGCGAATCAATCAAAACCATTCTCATGTTTCTGGCAATCATTTACAAGCGTTCTGTGGTGTCGTATCGTCGGGACTAGAACTCTGTCTCCTCTCATTTCAGACCTACGCCTTTAAGGTTTCAATTGTTTACCATGACACTGATTACACAAAACCAAGAAATGTTGATGTTCATTATGATGCGTATGACAATCCAAACTTTCACATAACTACTGTTCAATATCCTCTTTGTGTTAATTTATCCTGTACATAAATACATTGTGTTTCAAAACTCGTGCCCGATCATCTGAAAAGTGGAGACCGGTGAATCTCAATAAAATTTATTGGTTTTTTATTTAATTTTTTTGAAATCGTGTGCATCCTTTTACTAAAATATTTAAAAAAAAAAAAAATATCATCAGTTTAAGTTGTTAATAACAACGAATTTTTCCTTACATGTTTACGTGAAAACTCTAATGCAATATTTTTATTCAAAAGTAAATTTAATATTTTAACATATTAATATGCGAACTCCACACATCCGACCGATGCCACGAGCTTTGAAATACTCTCATCGTCTTCCGGTGTAATATCCCAAATGGACTCGTTGGCATCAGTGAACGATATGACCCTTTCGTGTCTTCCTCTTCACCGCCCTGTAGTGCCTCACTCGCATGCTTGTCCCCAGAGATGAGTTGCCCGACGCCGAGGAGCTGGGCGCCCCCGCCCTGCTGGACACGTCTGCCGCCCGCCACAAGCTCGCCGTGCGCCCCCGCCGCACGCGCAGCAGCGCCCGCCAGCGCGCCCAGCCCCTACACGACAACGACCTATACCACGAGACCCAACAGCACATAGAACCCACATACCAGCGGTACGCATGCCTCGCCTTCTACCTGCGCCTCCATCCGAAAAACTATCTATTTCAAACATAACCTAACCTGAATGCTATCAACGTCGAAGCTTGCACTGTGCTGACTTCCTGACCTTACCGACTCTTCTTCGATGTTCTAGAATGTCGTACGTTCTGTCCCGCACGTTTTTGACTAAAGTAAATGTGATAGTTCAGGTACCTTCGCTTCTAGATAAAACACTAAGAATCAATTCTCATCACATCATCGAATTAATATAATTTAGATTTTCAAATCTCATTTCATCTGTGATGATGACACTTCTGTTGACATTTTGTTCACACTACAAACAAATATCTTAACAAGTACTGAACAAATGTAACCGTAACAAGTACGGTATATTAATGTGACCGAATAGCGAAGATATATAGCAAGGAAAGAACGAAAAAATGGAATGAAAGTGAAAGTGTTTTTTTTAGTGGAATATTAGTTCAATGTAATATAATCCACGCAGGACTAAAATGCTTACCGAAGAAGTATGTAATCTCATATCCGTTTGCTGATTGTGAATGTTTTAATAATATAACAATACAAAGTAATTCTACAATCGGATACATTTTCACACGACTGATGAAAAACAGCTTTTTGTACACTGCGTTCACACACCACCAGTAGTAGCGCAATCATATCATACCAAAACGGGCATCGCATCTGGTAGACGAGAATGCAAATTATTTTTAGCCTTCTTAAAATATCTCCAATCGCACGATGCGATATGAATGAGGAAACCGCGGCGCGTGCAGGCGCCCCGCCGGCCCTTCAGCTGCAGCACCCGCCCCGCGGGAGTAACTCTCTGATTAGGCGGAGATGCTCCCGCGGGTTATGGATAGCTACATTTGTAGCGATCTCTAAAACCACTCAAAGATAAAAGGAAATATGCACCTGGCACGAGATTTTCTTAGCATACATTAAAGCAGTTTTCTCAGAATTCCTTGTACTGCCCAGTGATAAATATAATGTATTAATCATTCAAACCACTTAGCTATCCAGTGTTAAGTACCTATATTTACTAATCATAGGAAAAACGTACTTTTAAAACTATCAATATTTTTGGAGTTTCGTAATCAATACAGTCCTAATTGCTTCTACCCGCATAACAGCCTAGTGCTAGTCCATCGACCAGCCGTATTGAGAATATATGGATCATTATTGGGATTATCTTAATTTGAAGTTGGGATAAAAATAAATATAATTAGAGTATTGTGCGAACCGGGATAAAATTTTAAATAAGAACACATAACAAAATTTAAAGACTTTCCTGAAAAATAATACAACAATGTTGCTCTTGCATAAATCAGCCGCGTGTACGAAGTGTCCCGTTAACGCAGCGACATTGCGACTGCGCGTTGGCAATTAGGCCTTGGCGTCCTTTGACAGGTAACAAGGAGAGTGACTCATCCCTTTTCAGAATTGGTAAGTTTAAATAATACTACTTCTTAAATAAAACAAGGTCTACTATTTCTGGCAGCGCTAGAACAAACGAAAAACAATATTATTGTGTATTCGCCAGTCCCAGGTGCCGACTAGATAGCCATCTGCTCTTCCCTGCACTGCGGCGCGATTCCCGATTGGCTCGCGCGGCGGCGTTCCGGCACATGAACTGAGAGGCGTCTCTTAGTCTTTAAATTTATTTAAGCCTGTCGACTTGAGCGTGTTTTCAGAGCTTTATTTATACCGATTCTCGGTCAATACGGATAATCTGTCTCCCGCGCCCGCGTATTATGACCTGTCGGGCAGGTGATTCACAATCCATAAAAATATCCCAGGAAATGTGTCAGGTTATTCACACCGCCATTCAGACGGCCCCTCGCTTATGGAATTTACTGTGATTTATTTCCAGCGGCTCCGAATAACTCGCCGATGAGAGAAACAAAACTCGGGCAGCACTTCTTGCAACTGCACGCCCTGCGAAACGCAGCATGCTTGCGGACAAGGCGCGTGGGGCTTGAAAATCTGCCTGACAAAAAGCAAACAAAAATAATTTGCATGTATTTTTAATTTATTAATTCTGTGGAATTTGGCTTTGATATGATGTTGGCATTCACTCTCGCGAACCTCCGAGATATTATACAAGTTAGCGACGAATAACGCTCGCGACAAGGAAAAAATAAATTTGATTATTTTTTGTAGACGTAACTCTGTTTTTATTCCCAAATTTTTATATTACTTGCCTGGTTTTTAAAAAAATATTGATCTTCATTCATTGTTATGCTAAATAACATAAGATTCGCACTACAAGTTTATCATGGCTTAGTGTTGTAAGTAAATTATTGAAAAATTCGTCATTATATTCTTAAAAGATTAATCATTTTAAAATGATGGTCCCAAAAAAACTGTGATAAATTCAAATAGTGTACTAAAGCTGCTGAAGTTAGTTTAGTCCCTCGATATCTCAGCAATTCGAGAAACAGCAATGTGAAAGGCGTGGAATGGAAGCCTCGCCGCAAAGCGGACGCTTACATCAGTAATAAAACTTTTTCGTAAGAATGAACCGAGGACTGGGATCTAAAATGAAGTGTCACGCGGGGAAGTGAGGAAACGGGCGCGGCCGGGTGTCCTCCCACCCGATGATGGACGTCCGTGCATTATTGGCAGGCTATACTCCAAAAAGAACTTGTGACTTCATTTTCCTTCTGCGCGTTTCCATGAATTGCGTCAATATTGCCAAAATATAATAATATTGTATAAACAACACGATTATTGCCGACGCCAGGAGCCTAGTGTGGAAATCGACGCAACGGCAAGAACTAAATTAAAATATAATTATGAACGAATGCTCCATTATACTCGTGGATTAGAAATTTTAGTTGCTTTATGCAATAATTATTGTATTATTTTTTTAAAACCGCACACAAAGTTAACTAATTTTAAAAATGTAACCGTAAAAAATCTTAGGCATGTAAAATCTGCAAGCCGAGATAGACGAAGACTTGAGACACACAGGGGCACTTCGCTAAATCATACCCAATCAGGGATATTGTCGTCGTGGGTGATACTATATCTCAGTATTTTGAAAATAAAACCGCCAGGCCTGAATGCCCTTTAAAGGTTTATTCATTTCATTTTTATTTTAGAAAAAATTATGCCAGCATTCGCCCCACTTGATCCATCTTCATTACACATGAGCGGGATATGAATCCACGTCCTTCTGGCTTACACGCCCACTTACAGCTGCGAATGTCGCTTTACACCGATTGTGTTATTTTAACTAATTCAATCTAAGATAAATGAGAGTAAAAATGCAAAGATAAAAAATAAATCCGTTCTTTGTGGTGAAAACTGCTTTTTTGCGTATATTATTGATATAATAAATTAAATCAGAATACAATCATTATTTTTTTACAATCAAGAATTTTAAATGAGGCGATTTGTCTAATGTCATGTTAATTTACGATAATACTACAAATACTTTGTTGCTTCGTTTTCGACACTTCGATGATTACAATTCGGCGTTTTGGCATCGAACCATACACAAACGTAATAAATGAATTATATGAAAAAAATACAAAAACAAAATAAATCAACGTTTGCCACGACAGTCAAAGCAATTAGCTTATTTGGGTCACGGTTAAGCTTTGTTTTATCGCATAGACATTAATAACTTAAAGATCGGGCCGAGTGCGCCTCGTCCAGAAACCCTCGCCGCGCGTCTCTCTCATAACAGATGTTCTTTACCTGGCGTGACAGACAGGTGATCGCCGTCTCTTGCCAAAAATGTGCATAACTATCCCGAGCCACCGGGGCCGCCATCCTCCAGCCGCCCGCGTGGGAGGACCCGCGCTCTCTCCCACACGAACAGAACTTGAGCCGACTGACTTCTGAAAGCACAGATGAATTGTCTTAGTACGTTTGCAACTTAGTAAAAAATTATTAGCACACAATTATAAAACTTTCCTCGACATTTAATTAGCGAGATGACATCATCTTTATCCTTCAATTTTAGTTTAAATTATTTCGTGAAACTTGAAATCTGCGTAATATCTATGCTAAAAAAAACTCTAACCCTAGTCTTCAGATCTAAAATAAAAGTGGTACAACTGTAGATTTTCACTTTTAATATTGGCATAGAAAGAATAGAAAAATAATATTCCTTCCCCTCCTCTTTGATACAAATAATACATATACAGGGTGTCCCTTATATGACCAAAAAATTTTTTTTTTCAAATTTCGAAATGGGTACCCTCTACTTTTTTTAGTAATGCTATAAGAGTCTTAAATATAAAATTTCATCTTTCTAGCATAATTGCAACCAGTGCCGACCGAGCTTCAAAGTTTAGTAAAAAACGTGTTTTGTCTTGATATTTCGGTCTGGTATAAAATCATTATAAATGCAATAAATTAAGTAAATAATAGTAAAAATTCAATTAGATGAACATTAATCTTTAATCAAAAACATAAAGTAATAACAATCAGCCAGGGTAACTTTTTTTTAGAGTTGTTTTTTTACAGTCCGGATACAATTTTCTATGTTCCTGGACACAGCGCAGCAAGAACTGTTTTTGTTCTTCTTCAGCCGTGATAAGTCCGTTAAAATCTTGCATCATTTTAACAGCCCTTTCAGCAGTATCATTCACAACTCTCAAATAACTTATTTTTCTTTTAGCTTCCAGAAAAGCAGCATTATTATTCCAGGAAGATACATCTTCCTTTAGAAAACTGTCGTCGATCTGCAGTCGTGATAAAAATTGTTTGCTCTTTTCCGATACGAAATTATCCAGTGTTTTGCCTGGAAAAAAAAGGAAAATAAGATAAATAACAAATAAATCTACAACAATTTAAATATATCACAAAAAGTCAATTAAACTTACCAAACAACCTTTGGGGCAGTTCTTCCTTTGACGGGTCATAGCGTTTGCTAAAATCTGAGGTTTTGTCCCGGTTGAAGTTGGCAATCATTTTCTTTATAGTTTGGTTATCAACTTCATCATCAAACAGTGATAGAATAACTGTCTCTTCACATAAATACCACAAGTGATGGCTAAACTTGCTTATAGAAGCATTAGAAATTGTTGCGTCAACTTTTTCGTACTCTTTTAACATCTTCAAGAAGCGCAAATCTTGGTTAGGTGCTTTGATCGCCACTGTACATTCGAGCCAAGGTTTAACATACAACACCACGACAAATAAGCAAACATCTTGTAGAGCCTTTTTGTCCTTCGCAGTTATTCTGCATTGTGACTGAAGTGAACATATTTTTAAAGAATAGATCGCTCTCGCCATCCAGCGAGCCTGATGCATTGCTCCGGGGGGCCTTAGTTTTAATTTTTCCTCTGTGTCTCCTCCCAAAAATATTACGCACAGTTCGACCAATTCGCGGTAGTCATCTCTTACATAACCTTTGTCTAATTCTGCCTTATAAAATATTAACAAAGCTTGAATGTCTGTCTCGGCAACACGTTGTTTTACGAAATTAAGAGATGGTTCAATGTTACTAGCGTCGATGTTTTTCCAATTTTCTCTGAACTTTTTAAACATTGGAGTATCTGGGCTACTAGTAATTTACTTAATTTTGCTTTCAAAGACAGCTTTTAGGACCAATTCATAAACATGATGACGACAGACGAGCAGCAATTCTCTTCCTAAAGTTTCTCCAAAATAGCACAAGCTCCATTGAAACGGCCAGTATTGAAAGCTGTTGTGTCGCAGCACATTATTTGTACTTTATCGTGAAGGTTCCAGTCAAAGAGAGCTGTTGAGACAGCCTTACCTTGATGTTTTCCAGAAGAATGTTCTAGTTTCGGCACTGCAAGAAGCTGTTTCTTATCGTCAAACAAAGCAATAACTGGCAAGCGTTCTTCTTTAGAACTTCGTACATCTAACCCGGGTAATAGTTTTCCATCCCAATGGACTGTGACTACGTCGGGTACATTACTTCCAAAGAAGTCAGATTTTATTGCTTCTGCCCTTGATTTTCTAGTTTCAGCAGCTAGTGGTTATCTTTGTCTTACAACCCTTTCCTCTTCTTCCAATCGTCGTTGTTTAGATCTATCTTCTTTTTCCGACAATTTTTTATCAACACCACCTAAGCATCCTGGTCGATCTGGCTCTCTCTGTTTCATTAAAAATAATTTATCTTACTCTATTTTCATTCTCTCAAAAGCATCAGCATGTGCAATATCAAACAAATTATCAAGATCAATTTTGAAATTGTTCTCACGGCTCTTGAACGTAACCTGAGTTTTCTTACAATTTTTTTTGCAACTTTCTCCAAACATGATATAAATCAACAAGTTTCTTCACGCAGTTAGGATATGCCCTTGTTGGAATTCTTGATTTTTCCCAATATATGATACACTTCCTAATCACAAGATTTGCACTTTCACTAACAATCAGTTTAACCTCGCGAATATTTTAAATAGGACCGAGGGAATTTGTCGATTAGATGGTAATTTTGCACCATTTATTTGATATCTAGGCAAACCGATAAGGAAATTATTTTGTTTATCACTCCGTAATTCCACCGACATGTTAACGCACTAAATAATGGAGCACTACTAATCTCAAAAATCACGTATGAAATGACAAATAAAACATGCAGTTACAAGTCACAGCGCAGTACTTACGCAACTTGTATGGACAAGTTAAAATCGCAAGTCGGCACGGGTTACCGTTTATAAATCGAACTAATATTTTTTTCTAGACAATATAGGATTATTACTAAACTTTTAAGAAGGTACGCGTAAAAAAATATTGAACTTGAATTTTAAGGGACACCCTAATATACACGTATTCAAAAGCAAAGTGATTTATAAACTACGTAAAGCCAATGTTTTACTAATATCAATGAGAAATAATAAATTCGGTTACGGGTGTTACTTTTCGACTGTAAGCATACTCGTATGTGTCAATTAGAATGTCTTTTGCGACGTTAATTCTTGTAACTCGTGAAATATAAATTAAATACGATGTACGCGACGCGCGTTTCCTGCAATGGCCACCCGCGCCGTTGGTAGTTAATTTATGATCCTCAACCGTCAGCTCTTCAAGCCGGAGGACCCTGCAGGTTCCAGCTCGGTCTGCTCATTTGCAACTCCAGCTTCTACGGCATCCCTATATATAACCCGGCCAGTGCAACGCATCCGGATCTCTCCTCGTCATCGAGTGTTGCGGAAGATTTCAGCGAGCACCGATATCTTTCACACTTCGTGCTGTTGATGTTTTATGGTTCAATACCGAACAGTAAACAGGTATATCAAAACCCACACTGTGCGGTAAGCGTACGGTTGTAGGCACAGAAAATAAATTTAATGAATGAATATCGTCTTCGTTGCAATTTAAAATTTCACCCAAGGCTCATTGCTACACTTCAAGTGACATCAAACAATATTAGCCAATCCAACAATCGGAATTCATACTATCGCTACAATTCCCTCGCACGCCTAGCGTGGAACTGAGAGCTTTCAGGCATCGCTCCAAAGTAAACGCTGTGCAAAGGGTTTCTTTGAAGTAACTAAATACGTTGTCACACCTGATTACTCACGTCGCGCGTTATTAGTTCGCTCTTCTCAGCTATTATTTTTAATAGCAGCTTCTATTATATACAAATAAACTCCAAAATCAATCAAAACTCCAAAATACCATTTGCTTACGGCACCCGATAAATTTACCAACTTTAAAATTGTGAATCGACTGTTAATCTACCATTACTTCTCATTGTAGTTTGTGCCAACTCGGAGAATATTATGTAGGTCTCTTAGTCTGTATAAATCTAAAACTGGTGGAAAACATGAAACATTATTTTGAAATTCAAATGTCACTCGTACTCTCCAATCGTCATTTCAAAATGTATCACAATATTTCAAATGGCTGCAAATCTTGATCATCGATTGTCAAAATGTTTTTTTTCTTCTGAAGAGTAAAAATAAAGTATTTCTACCGTTAAATTCTTAAAACTAGAAAGACAGAATAGCACAGGAACTCAAAACAAATTTCGGATTGTAATTGTAAAAGAGTTCTTTATGAGTGTTTTTGATGATACTTGGCTATCATTTTTAAAGTTTTTAATTCGCAATTCTTTTCAGTGTTTACGTTCCAGCGCAGTGGCGGCTCGTAACTTTGAGCTCTGAAGCGCTGCGCTGATTTAACCACTTTGTATTAGTGACGGGCTTGATCCACCTATTTTTCTCAACCGACTCGATTCGAATGCGTCATGAAAATAATCTACTGAGAATCGATTACTTGAATTTGAATTGAAATTTTTTTAAAAATACATTATATTTTGTCGAAATAATTCTATTACTGTCAATTTTCTGCAAGCTTTTTTTTAAAATTTATTTTAATTTGATGCAGATATCTGTGTTAGTTTTTACTATTTAAACATTATATCCTTTCATATTACACCTTTATTAAAATAGATAAATATTATATTCTTATTAATTGTTCATAAAATACCGTAAATTTGCTGGAATAGAATAAACGAAATTTTTGACAATTTAATTATTTCTTCATGCAGGTCTTTTGTTTATTCATTTGATTAAAGAAACTCTCAGAAAAATATCATCGTGACTTGCGTGGGATTCGAACCCACATCCCACGCAAGTCACGGTGATATTTTTCTGAGAGTTTCTTTAATCATTTTCAATGTGTGAAAAAATGTGCCTAATCATATTAATATTAATAAACCTGTATAGGTAAATAAATACGCACTTGATTGACGTTGAATTCACAAAAAAGACATTTATTTGAATTACTCGAATGTTAAAAATAATCGATTATTTGATTGCTTGTATTTGAATATGCCCGTCTTCACTTTGTACGGCCGGCGGCTGCCCCTCCAGATATCGGAGTATCAATGCTTTAAATATTCTGCTATTCTTAATCTATCGGAAAAATTCCTAGGCCGACTCAGCTGCAGTACCGGCGGCCCGTGAACTTGGCGTATAAATACAGAACCTGATACTCTCCCACATTTCCATTATTTTTTTATGCGCTCCAAATGTGTACCCACGCTGTAGTGCCGTAGATTGTTTATTAATTTGTAAAGTCAAGCAAATCTGGATGTTTATTTTTAAAGTTAAACATCGTTTTGGGTGAAAATATTCTCACTTAAGTAATGATTTGAAAAAAGGATTTTTTTATGATTTGCATTGAAAAATGTAATACAGTATGTAACAAAAGAGCGTGACCGGCATAAGTTATAAAAAAAAAAACATTTTTGACATTTTTGGTCCTTTAGGATGCGAGCAAAGGAACACTGACTCATAGCGGGAAGCATACGCGGCACTTATCTCTGGAAATGTGCATTCTGTGCGAAGTAAACACGAAAACTGGACAATTTTTTACGATGCATTAAGAACAAAACGTTGGGTTATCTGCTGGTTTCTTTTATTTTGCAAAAAAATTCCAAACACGTTTTTTTACAGTGGTCACGTTCTTGTAAAATACAATGTATTAACACAAATTGTCTTTTAAAATGTTTCGAAACAAACAAATATTCAATACAAATAGTTCGCATTATCAACAAGAACCTTGCTGATATTTAATAAAATGAAGTTTTTGACTATTTGCCTATTCATTAATTGTACCGACAATAAATGACTCGGTAGCTACTACTAGACTATTTTAAACAAAATAAAAATAAAAAACGTAAATCCGCTGGATTATTTTTTCAATGATGCCATTTAGTAATCTAAGTGTGGTAACTAGCTTGATACAATTAAGTTACAAACCTACAAAAATTCAAATATATTTATGGTAGTGCTGTAGTTCATAAATATAAATCAATTATACAATGCGATCACAATGACTGTTGTTCAAAACATTTTCAAATAAGACATTAGGAGGACATCCAAATAATGAGTACATTAAAAATAGCATGAGGACGTGAGATGTGTTTATTTGGTGCCAAGTTAAATAATTATAATATCATCTACAGTTTAATGTTACTTCGTTGCTCAATTGTTCAATGTTATTGACTCGATTGTACTTTTCTTCAAAACCGTTGATAATAAAATATTGGATTGGACAGAAATAGAATGCATAAACAACTCAAAAAAAAGTTTAAAACATTGCAATACTATTTTAGAATATCAAAATTAATTAAAAGTGTTTTTGTAGTAAATATCTTATGTTGTTTATAGATATTGCTCATTGAAAGATTTTATATGAGCTATCATTATTGTATGTTCTTCTGCAGTACAAAATAAAAAAAAAACAACGGCACATTTTGACGAAAATCTTGTTAAAAAAAACAAATTTTTTATTCCTCAAATCTAAATATTTAAACATAAAATTCAAAGCTTTGCTGTTAATTGAGTGTTTCTGAGACATAAAATGACAGCGATAGCAAATAAGTCTCCCACCATCGGCCATTGTATCGGCCCGTTGATGGATCTCGGCGTGTCCGCGTCCATTTATCTTGGTACAATGCGACATAACGTCTCGTTAGCATTCCCACCATTGGAGGGTTGCCACCGGCGGGGCTTTATGACGCCATAATGATACCAGAATGAGAGTGCGACATGCCGTGTCGCCCAATCAGGCCGGCGCGTTCCTCGGCGGAATCTCGGGCTTGTTTATCAAAAATAAAAATAATACAACATTAAACACTTCAAGGCGATGATTCAACTGACAGGTATAATATCCCGCAAGCAGGTGCATTTGCTCCGCGGCCAAATTATGCACTATTGATAGTCAACTGAAGGAGTTATAAATTTTGCTATAAATTAAACCGTTGTCGACAAGGGCAATATAATTTATTTCTTCGATTATTTATGGTTATACATTTATACTGTGCGATTATACGACTGTTAAAATACGTTTTAAATAGAAGATTTACGTGTTGAATTATAGCACTAAATTATTTCTGTTGAAAATAAAACAAAATTAATTGATATTTTTGTTTAAACTTTTTGTTTAAATTTACTTATAATTTTTTTTTCTGTACGCATCTGGGGATGCATATATTTTAAAGCTATCTTTTTAAAAAAATAATCGCACAGAGTACTTGTGCAGCTTTTGATGTGCGAAATGAATTTAGGGGAAAAAATTGTTTAAGACTATTTATAGTATTTTCAGCTCACTAAGTGTTTTTTTGTTGTTGTGATTTTACTGTCAGTATATAAAGGTAAGGATCTACATAATTAGGTACTCGTATTAATAATAATGTTATTATTCACAGTGAAATTATTTTTCATTCATTTCCCAAATTGTAACTATATAAATTAATGCAGCATTTTTTTTTTATCTGACACAACTTTTAAAACGCTGTATATATGATCAATTGATTAAATTAAGAAAGATTTTTTTAGATTCCGCAGATGATACACCTGAAATAATTCTCAGTACCTTCGTGACTCTTTTCAGGGTATTGGTGCGAGTGCTGGACGACGCCGGCTCCAAGCGCCAGGGCTACGTGCCCTCCAGCGCGCTCAGGAACAGAGACGAGGAGGAGAGAGGACACAAGTCGGGAGGAGCCATGGCCGATGCCGCCTTCCGAAGACAGTAAGTAACTTCACCGCTTGGTTGAAAATCATTAGCATTTTTCTTAGCGTAACAAGAACATAATTATTTAATAGAGATAAATTAACGTCAAAAACATACTGCAAATTGTACATAAAGACACAATGAAAACGATCCTGAAGATGTCTGTTGAAGAAACACGCTTGAACGTGTTTCTTTAACAGTCATGTTTATAATTTGTCAAATAATATAATAATCGAGATTAATAGCTCGACAACGAGTGCGCCCGCCAGGCCCGCCGGGGAGCTCGGCCGTCAGTATGGGCAGGCTCTGCAAATAAAGCAACGGGAGGCGCGCTCCGTGCCCGGGACCTTTGATCATATCGTTTACTTGTGTAATAATTCACAGCTCGGTCATTTTGTTTCTTTGGTTATAAATTGCCTCGCACAGCATCTACGGATCCTCAAATACATTTACTACCCATTATATGCTGAATACTGCACTGAAAGCTTTAGAACTCGGCGGAAAGCGCTTTACTGCTTTGAGATTGAAATGATGAGGATTCGAAAAGTTTACACGTCGTTATGAAAATCTAAAATGTCAAAATAAATGTCACACTCAAAACGTTGGTGTGATATTGGTAATTATTGCCATTATTTATTAGAGACTTTCAAAATACAAAAATATTATTAATTTAGTACATATGTAAATTCAAACTTTATCGTAATACAGTGATTTTACATATTTATTTGCCCACTGGTGGGTCTTGAATTTGAACTCAGGTAGAACAGTTTTAAAGGTGGGGTAGTAAACGAAAATAAATATTGTACAGGTAAAACTTGGACGCTCTCGAATACTTTCGAGTGTGGCGCAGTGTTTAGAAGAGCTTGGGCGTTC
This sequence comes from Atopsyche davidsoni, assembly GCA_022113835.1. NCBI lineage: Eukaryota > Metazoa > Arthropoda > Insecta > Trichoptera > Hydrobiosidae > Atopsyche > Atopsyche davidsoni. The sequence goes on along the minus strand of JAILWY010000009.1, from coordinate 16,568,637 downwards.
TTGTACGCATAGTTTACAATAAAATGGATAAGATTAATTACAAAGTCATCAAAACTCCACAAAAGCATTGATGTCAAATAATAAAAAAATAAGCACACAGAATAAATCAACTTGGCAATAAATTTGCTTAACGTCATTTTTCTCAGCGCGGTCCAATTTAGTTTCAATGAACCGTATTTTTGATTGAAATTTATTGGAGACGACCTGACTGAATTCCATCCTTCGCCGCACCGAGCGAAGACTTGGCCGCTCACTCCGAGCACTCCATCGATCCCCTTCGCCGACGCCTTGGCAGCCGGCGGGCATTCCGCGTCTCCCCGATAATTACCCTCGGAGCGCCACGCCTGAGGAAAGCGTCTCCCCGGCGTCATCAACAATGCCCCGTGCAGCGCACGATCTACTTTGAAGACTGAAAAGTGTCTGAAACGGTTCATTTTGTTTTTTCTGGTATCTGGTACAGATTTTATCTCGAAGCTTCTCAAAGAAGAAAGGTTAAAGTTATTTTAAGTCTTCGTCGACTGGCTATACTTCCTATTGTTTTTTTTTTTTTTTCCTATATTCATTATTAATGATATCATTTTTCCTATCTTTGTGTTTTATCGATGTTGACATTTAAACCTCTCGTATTTTTCTACCGTATTTTCTAAAACTTCAGCAGTTAGCATTACGGTTTTCAGTTTATCTGCGACCTTCTTGAAGATTAAATTTGGTAACCAGAGCACACCAACAAGCACAACTGATTTCATTAGGTTCTTTTCGCCCATGACTCCCCCAATCGACATTGGGCTCGCATAGAATGAACTTTGTTTTTAACCATCTTTTCCAATAATTTTTTTTTTTTTAACTCTTTAGAATGCCGAGCGATAAGCTTTTGTTTTTGAACTTTTACTAAATTTACTTTTCTCCCACCAATAGTTAATTTTGTGATGAATTAGTTTTATTATATTTTCTGCGTGCCTAAATCGGCTCGCCATCTCTCTTATTGGTTAAAATACAAAATAACGGATATCCGAAAAATTTGAAAAATCACGTGTAAATATGATTGCCGTCCCATTCATACATATTTGAGCGAAAAAGTAAATTAAGAAACCGGACAAGAATACCACTTTCAGTGCCGGCCGCGGCCAGAAGCTCCGCCGAGCTGCCCGGCCCGTCAAGTCGCCCGATTGTCTGCGCGAGCTTCGCTTTAGTTATCAATCACTTAAATTTATGTTAAGGTCAAAGTATTTCAAAGAAAAATTATGTTCTGTCGTTTGAAAAAATCATTTATTGGAACAAATAACCTTCCCTGAAAAAAATCAGTTTTGCTTGTAATTCGAGAAGCTATCGAGAAAAATATTTTTAAAAATTGTCAATATTTTTATCTTGTAAAATTACTAGTTTGTTTCGCGTTCAAAACCCCAATTCAATGTTGTGAATTTTAAATGAAATCACTCAGCATTAAAACAATAATTAAATTTTCTTGTACTTGCCGATTCCCTATCGCTTTACATTTTTTCTGGAATCTCCCATATTTTTGCTGGACTTTTCGTTTTGCTTGACCATTTTAATTTGAACACTTACTCGAAGTATAACGTATTCTTTATTTTATTTTATGAATAGTTATTTCATTTATTTTTTAATATTATTCATTGATTTTATCAAATGTATTTTTTAATTAAAATTAGCATTTCATTTAGAAAGAGTACTCTAATATGAGGTACTAATAAAAATAAATTACTTATTTGGTTACATTTTGACATAATCTCTCGAATGACTATTTTAATATATTCTCAATGAAAGTACTCGTCGTGTTTAAGATTAGTTTATTCGGTAGTCTTAAGTATATCATAAAATATTTACGAAAATATATTTCAAGTCAATACAAGAAGAGAACATTTTAAATGACGTTTCGATCTAAATTTCCTCATTACGAATCACAGTGTCAATGGATGTTGTGTTGTATGCTCGCAGGGCGGTGGTGCGCGAGCTCGTGGAGACAGAGGAGGAGTTCGGCCGAGACCTGGTGCAGGTGGTGGAGCGCTACATGCGCCCGCTGGACAAGGCCACCACCCCCAAGCATGTCAGCGACAACAAGGACCTCGTCTTCAACAACTTCAAGCAGATCGCGGAGTTCCACAATACGTGAGTTCCATACCGCATTTACAAATTATTAATTTATAATAAACGACATAAAATTGAAATCTAAGTCTTGGCATACTATTGTGCCAATTTTGTCCTACGAAGGGATTTGCAACTCTGACGATCTGCACTATAGTTAATAAAAATGCCGTATAATTTTCACAAACTTGCATCAGGCTAATTCGTTGTAGAAAACAATTTGTAAAATCATATATTTTTTAAAACTTCATTATATCAGCCTATTTTACTTTTTTAGACATGGGGTAAATAAAGCTCACTACTTTATTTCAAATTGATATTTTTCACTGATTTTCATTAACCCTAATATTTTTTATGGAAATTAAATGTAACATTTTTTCAAATCGAGACATAGGATTTATTTTACTATTTTGATTACCGTGTAATGTAAGCGAAGGCGTTTTATCTAGTACGACCCCTAGCGATATCCTCTTTCTCTGATGGAGGGAATGCCGTCGCAGTGTACGTCCAGTCAATGACACGCGTTTGTTGCAGCGTGCTGATCGAAGGCGTGAAGTACCACGCCAGCGAGCCGCGCATGATCGGCAAGACGTTCCTGCGCATGGAGAGGGAGTTCGACAAGCACGTGGCCTACTGCCGGGACGAGCCCTCCGCGCAGATCTTCCTGCAGGACAACGCCCAGGCCAGGGAGTTCTTCGAGGTGAGTCAGTCCAAACTCTACTGCAACCATAAAACACTCTAAGATAAACTGTCTCGATGGACTGAATGGCACCCGAGCTTCAAACCAGAAAACTTTATCTAAGACAACCACCGTTTTCCACGTTAAACCATATTTACAGATGTCGCTAGTATACTCGTTTTCCCTTCAATGTTTCAACAGATGGCGCTGTGAGTGTGGCTTTTAAATTCGTTAAATATTAAATTATTTCGTAATAAATATTAAATACAAAAAAAGATTTAATCATTGTTATAAATAATTTGCCTTCGTATAAATAGAATATTACGTCAATAAATAGCAAGATCAAAACAACTTTGATATTTATTATCTGTGAAGAGACATTATCTTTTACTACGCGTTCTTTGAGTTCATTTATTACTTTTCTCTTTCATGTGAGATCTCTCTAGTGGCTTTTTCACAATAATCTTCCATAGTTGCATAAAAGCTTATATATTGTATATATCAACAAACTTACTTCTTCCACTACTGAATAAATAGCGCACTATAAATAATATAAATAGTCTCTTACTGGTTCTAATTTAATCAAACAAAAAAGATACGTTTATTCTGTTATTCAGTCCAATGCTACCATTATTGTTATTTTATGAATAACTTTTGTGCGTCACTTTGTATTTCAATATATATTGTACGAGTTAGTGAGGCTTTCCCATAAGTAATCAAATAACACACTTTAAAAAAATAATAATTTCTCATATTTGGCATTTCTCGTATTATTAAAACAATTCTTTTCATATTTTTAAACACTATGAGTGTGTGTGAGCACATAACTACTAACAAAAACTTGTACTGTTTGTCATATGCAACGATTTTTTCTCTTTGGCTCTACAGTCAAGAGAACAATCAGTCTCATTCACCATATCCGAAAACAACATAAACGACAAATCCATTACGTTTGCACGCATAATAAATACGCCGCGAGCATCTATTTCCGCGGACATTGCACACCCCAGGAGGATGTCAGTCGCCGCCCTGACTCACGCTTCCCGCCGCGCAGGGCTCTCACTCCCGGACCTGAGGTGTGATCAGCGACTACATCCGTAACCGTTTCTCAAATCTCAATCAAACTCCCTTTCAATCTTTTCGTCGAAAACTCTTGTGGGTAAAAAGTTAAGTTGCATTGGAATGTTTGTTATTTTGGAAATCTTTACTGTTTGATTTGATACTGTTAATAATAAATTATGATTTGGACTTCAGCCATATTTCGGGTCTCGGGCGACCTCCTTCTCAGTCTTTTGCAACTTGTTTAAAAATGTTATACTGCATAAATTTTCTACATTAAAAAACATGAATGTAGTTGCTAGATTTTCTTTAAAACCATATACAAAGTGGCCCGTCTCGCGTGCCATCGTGAATTTTAGATTACCTGCACAATCAGAAGTTTTTAAATATAATATTGAAACATCTAGGGTTGTATTAGTACTCTCTAATGAGTGCTAAGTCAAAAGCGACCCGTTAATATCATATCATAATCATTTTAAATACAAACGGTTTTTGCTTTGTTTTTTTTTATAATTGAAAAAAAGCAGTTTTTCTCCAAGACCTCGATTTACATACTTCGGTTTTTACTGTGTGAATCGTAGGCTCGGGCCTTTATTTTTTCGTTATCCACATCTGGCTTGATCATTAATTTCAATGATTGAATATGTCTGGTGCCAAAATCATTTGTATTTTAAACTTTGTAGTTTTTAAATTTATCTATTATAAAAATGCATCGTCTGTATTGTATTTCACTAGGTTTCTCAATGAATATCGGCATATTAATTTTATGTATTTTTCAACTTTGTGAAATATAAAACAGCGTTCATAGAATGTTTATGACATCACTTCTACGTTTATGAAATCATACGGATTCTTGGGTTTCTCTCTAGAAAAACAATTTCCAAAACATATAAAATGGGCTGTTGGCTCAGTGATTGGACGGTTGATTATTGGTCGAGAGGTCCCCGGTTCGATCTCCGTCTTGTCAGGTGAATCAATGAATGGACATTGCATGTGTTGAAATAAATTATTTACCGAACAAAAGTTCTATAAAATTTTATTTCTATAAAGAATATTTAATACAATGAAACTATTTATTAGATTTTCTTTGCAAGTGTTAACCCTAAGCTGATTGACTGATGACTAAGCAAAACTGTGAAAATACCACTTATTCACCTGGGCTATTTGTTCTCAACGGGTAACGAAAGCATTTCTTTTCCTTTTCGTTGTTTTGTTTTTTCTACGTTTCGTCTCGTTATTCGGGAGACAACTTCTAAGATCCTTTCAGTACAATTCCAACATCCGGAACATTAACAGAAAAACCCTCAGGCAAATTTTAAGGATGAACTATTTCTATGAAAACCTGATAACCTGTTCATCAGTTATAGATTATCTTTGCGGTCTATATTAATAAAATATTTTGAATAATTTGAATTAAGTTGTTAATTTCAAATATAAAAATCTAGTATCATTATTTTGGGTCAAATTAATTCTGATTAATATTTTTTGTTTACCAGAATGAAACAAATATTAAAAATTTTAATGTTGGTTTGCCCAGTACTTTTTAAATTTACATATTGTTATAAATAATATTACGAGAAATAAGAATATTCTTCGTTGTTTTCGTTACTTTACTTTTGTCCTTATTGTATGTCAATACTTTTGTCCATATTGTATAACAATACTTTTTCCCCGTGCATCTGGATTAAACATCTCTTGTTAGAAACTAGAATCGAACTTTAAATTTTTCATGAATTTTAATAATTCTGAGAGTTGTCTTTTTTCAGTGCAAAATATATATGAAATTGACTGACTAATACAAAAATGAGACTGCAAAATATTAATGAATTCGTGTTGGTTCCACTGTATGCAAATAAATATAAAATTTTAGAACTGGTTTGGCGCGCGGCCCCGCCTCGGGGGAGCCCTGGCTGCCCGCGCGGCACGCGGCCAACTTCACCAAAATAGTTGTACATTTTTAGAGCGCCATCGCGAATATTATGACGGGGATTGGATTATGTTGCGCGGGGATCGTCTGTGATGCTGCACCCGTCCCGGGACCGGAGACGTCAGCTGTGCACTGTCCCGCGACACGGGAAGGACTCGGGCCCCACTCCTGCCTGGCGCGGCCCGAGGACGCAGTTCACTGTCCATCATTATTGAAATTATTTTTATATCTATTTTAACTAAGTATTGAATGGTGCTTTTTTTCGTGAAATTTCTTTTCAATTGAAACCTCACCCTCAAAGAATCAAAATTATGTATAATTCAATTTTAGAGTTTGCGGGATTACAAATAGTATTCACCGTCCCAAAGTTTCCCACTGCAACTTATTTTTATATTATTTTAAACAAATATATCAAACGACGATGGTTGTATGACTATTAAAATAACCAATCAAATATGGTTATTAAAATAACAAAAATCAACCTCCTTCGTAAAATCTAGCATGCAGCTTCCTTCCATACACTCAAAAGTATCGGAAACATGAAATCAGATTTAAAAACACACAATGAAACACCTGAGGATTTCCTTCTACTAGCGGAGGCCGCGAAGGATACAAAAGAGTTTCTCTCTTATTTGTGTACAGAAAAAATATTATTTAACTCCGTATAACTCCCAGGACACCGAAAGTAATATGGTTTTTGTTCATTCGTGCGGCAGGCCGGAACTGTGGACCAGACTTGCCCGATAAATTCCCTCGGTTTGCTAGTTTTTAATTACCGAGCCCGTCGGCCGCGAGACAAGGCCGCGGGCGACTCGGGAGCGAGAGATAATTTCCCGATAAAAGCTCGGAAATATGCGCTCGCTGGAGGCCCGTCAGGCTGCGGCGCCCCTGCGCGGGCCAAACAGATCCATCGATCTGTTTAGTCACTCAGTACTTTGTATCGCCTAAGCGAGATAATTTTTCAATGATTATGAAAAATTTTAAGTATTACTTTTTGCAAAGTTCAATGATTGTGAATTCGATAAGCGCACAAATATTTTTTAAAAGTAATCTCATTACTGTATGCTTAAATAAAAGCTTCAAACGACTTTATAAAATATGAAAACAGACAAAAGTCGAGAGGATGATTGGACGCGTTTTACGTTTTAGTAACTTTTTTAAAATGAGATTGTTCTTACTTTTCGGTAACGTATAAATAAAGGGTTGAAATTTTAAGTAGGTTTATATCAACTGTATCTCCACAGTGCATGAAAAAGAATCGATTGTGTGTTTGGCGCCGAGGATATTCTTCGCAAATTATTTTGGTTTTTCTTTAAATAGCTGTTGTTAAGTCGGGAACCGCTCTGTGTGCCGGCGGCGATAGCAGATGTGTGCGCGAAGACGGCGCCGGGCCGCGCCGGAGCCTCGCCGGGGACTCACCGGGGACTCGCCGGGGACTCGCCGGGGACTCACCGGGGATTCACCGGGGACTCGCCGGGGACTCGCCGGGGCCGCGCCGGGGCTGGCTGCGGCGAGTCGCGCCGCTAGCGGGTCACGCGTAGCTTTTCTGGAATCCTTTCAAAATAATAACAAGTTTTCAGGGTTTTCGAAATTCGAACCCACCATCAAATCACTGTGATTTTTTTAAGATACTTTTACCACACTTAAGAGTTGCACGTTTTCATAACACTTACCCCTGAATTCCGATCGATGTTAGCGATGATATATTTATGCATAAGTGATATTTAATTAGCAACATAAACATTTTCAGTATGAATGCAAGTTTGCACGAGCTGCGCATTGGATCTAGAGTAGCCTTGCGCTCCACAGAACTTACCTGCAATTTTGTCACAACCGTGGGTTGACTTTTTGAACTTTTTCCTCTTTTGATATTCACCGTTTGGTCCTATCGGCATGCAGCATAATAGTCTTCAACTAATTTTGTTTATTTAATGCTACGTAAGCACCAAAAAAATCTAAAATATTTTTTTTATATTTGACTACTTAGTTGACTTAAAAATTGTTTATACTCAATTATTTCTAACTAACTTTGTAACTTTATTTTTAAACTCAAGTATTTCTCAGTGTGAATACTCATTTACTTTGAATTTCTTCTCATTGAGTTCTGGCATAGTCTATTTAATGAGTTTTTCTTCAATGAGCCTGTCGGCAACTCGTCTCGGTACGGCTCTCATACCGGATCAGACCGGACCCGGCTGGCGCTACTGCAGCTCTGGCGCGAGATCACTTTCCGCGGCTCCTCGCTGCCGCGGCGGCTTGGCGGAGTTCCGGTGCCACCTGTCGCTCCTCCGCTGTGAAATATTAATAACACATCATCTGCGAGTCTTTGGAACGCTTTGAGGAGCATGCCGGGAAATGATTGATCGTTGAAAATAGTAGTAATCGTATCAAAGATTGGACCGATAATTTGTTAATTGAATGAAATGAAAATAATTTTAATGAAATGAACAAATCAACAAATATATCTAGAGTTTTTACTTGAAGGTCAGTCAATTTACTAACCTGGATGATCATAACAAATATTATAAGATTGCATCGAGGTAGAAATGTGAAATATTTTTTTCTCCGTATGATAAATTTAGATGTAAAAAAACATCAAAACATAGTTTAAATAAGTATCCCATTCACTATTTTTGATATTTCTCGTTTCCAGCGTTGCCTAATATATTTTCAATAAACTTTTCGAGGAGCCTTTTTTTTACTAAACCTTTTTTTATTTGATTTAAGAAGATTTAAGATATTTTGAAAATATCTTCAAAATGCAGCAGCCGGTCAGCAGTCTCCCTCGGTGTACTGTCACAGCACATCCTAAAAATGAAATTATCGGCATCTTCTTTCCCGCATCTCTACCCCTACTCTCTTTATATTCAACCTTACCTAACCCACGGACGAAAAATTTGATTTGAAAAACTAAACGTTTTTATAAAAAAATGATTTAAAAAAAAATTCAATATATGGGCGTGTATTGATTTGCTGCCTGCTTATTTAACCTTTTTTAATAAAATAAAAATGTTAATTACTTCTTTCGATGGTAAAGTAATTTCCGAACACCCTAGAGCAGTCATAAATTCAAGTAATTTATAAAACCGCTTGTCACTTATAATAAAAATAATAACTCGTGACCACACAACTAAAGCAATACAAGAAGGAAAAAAAACGAAGACACACGAAGTATTGTTTTGAGCGTTAAAATGCAAGGTATTATGAAGATATGAGACATTTAAAATTCACATTTCAGTTTTTTGTTTTATAATTATGATACAAAATAAAAATGCAATAACGTAATTATTTTATTTGCCGTATAAAAAATCTCTTCTACTTATATACATTTTTTTTTCAACTATTTCATTAATAAAAAAACCCCCGCGTTTAATCATTCAGACGTAACAGGGGTTTTTAATTGGTTCTAATAATGATTCATGCAATAAAACTGCCGTGTATTTTCAGTGCATTGTTTATGAAGCCCAAACGGCAGATCGCGCCAGAGTTTTTAGTTTTCCTATTATTGGAGGATCGCGTTGTTCTTTCTCGGCCGTTATGTTCGACTGATGCAATGGCGATCAAAGTTTCCAGAACTCAGTCTTCTACTCTTGCACTGCGGCAGCGAGATTTGTTTTTTTTTTTTTCAATCGTTTGCGAGGACATCCAAACTCATAATATCCCGGCGGGAAATGTGGAACACCCCAATCACTAGAGAAGAAAAACGCAGGAAAGGACTCACGTTTGTCGGAGAGTAACGAGCTAATACGGATGTCGTGCACTTAGAAACGACGAATGACAGGCTAAAGCTCCTTAGAATAGAGAGTACAAAGTATTTAGAGCTTATATGGGCAGTCGGCATGTCCGGAATTGGAGAGCTGGACGAGGATCGGCGAGACCGAGCACCGGGCATCGCGCGTCGCGGGCAGCGCAACATTCCAGTCGCTAAATTTAGGCGGCGCTGCACGCACGCGACCTGCGGCTGGACGCGGCCCTGGCCATCCCGTTTCATATCCCTTACTCGACCGTCACTTTATCAATTCAGTGGTAACTAAGGCGATCCTCTGATACCACTTTGTTGTACACCTACTATATATTTGGTGGACATCCAAAATGTGCTGAGTTTCTTTAGAATCTGTCAGGATTAAAAATATATGTACATGTAACTACTTTAAAAAACACAAACACGACATCGTGTCGCCTCAACGGGGTCAGTGGTACAGAATTGAACAGAAGTATGGAGCTTTTGTAAAACCTTGTACTACCGATGAACCTTAAGCATGGGTCTGATTGATTTGTTCTATCACTAAAAAGACAATCTCACTCGTGAGATGCATCTGTACACCTGCAAATGGGCATGCTGGAAAATTTCCCCAGTGAAAAACGTGATTTGTTTATTTTTACATAAATCATGAAACGAGTTGGAAGAGTGAATTTTCGAATGCGTCATGACACAAGACTTGCCGGGGAAACTGCAACAAGTCTGAATAGCGCTCGAGCCCCCGCCGCTCGGGCGCCGCGCGGGCCGGCCGACCACCGGCCCGGGACGGATTCTCTTCCGATGGTTTCCCAATGACTCGGTTATTCACATGAATATGAGGGGATAGAATACGTTTCATTCGACAATACTCGCTTTCTGAGAAAATGTAAGATAATTTATCGAAAAAGTTCGAAAAACAATGGACGCTTTGTACGCTTACTCAGTCGACAAGATATTATGAAAAGATAATGTACGGAGAATGTTAACGATGCGAAAAATTATCCCGAATTTTAAAGACAAGCGGAAACTTCCGGTCGCGCGCCTCTCGGGCACCCCTAACCGGGGTCAAGCCGGTTAGCGTTGAGTGACAAGGTCGTGAAGTTTCTAGAGCATTCCTCGATTCGGGTTCTTCTGGTCGGTTATGACCGAAGCGGTGCCGCGACGGCAAGGCGGCAAGGCGGCAGGGCGGCTCTCGCGGCTAAACTTAGCGCCCGGCCGGCAGTAGCGCGTCCGCAGCGCCCGAGGCACGTCCCACCGCAGATCGCGCCGCCACCGCCACCGCCACCGCCACCGCGCCACCGCGCAGCCTTGCTCTGCTCACGGCCAGGTAGGATCGCGCCCGCGCCCGCGCCCGCTCCCGCGCCCACACCCACACCCGCAGGTGCCCCCAGCCCCTAACGCCTAACCGGAGAGCGCCGCAAATAGCCGCGGTGTCGGCTTGCCGGCGTCCGCCCACGCTCGCCCCCCGCGCGGGTAAAAATACGGTGAAAAGCTGGCGAAAAGATTCCCGATCTCGAAAGCAGCCGTGACATAATAACCGACATCATTTTTCTGCGCTTTCCGCGCCCCGAGCTCCCCGCGCCGTAAGGGTGCGCGCTCACCTTTGCGGCTCGAGCGCCCCGACCGACTGAAGACCGACGTCGGCGCGTCCTCCTCGGGTTGATTGAGGTTTCCTCGCGATCTATTAATAATAGTTATTCCATCGGAAATAGGGTAAAATGTATTTTTAACGCGACTAGAATTATTTCTTCATCGTGTGAACGAGTTTCAAAAGTGTAAATATTTATATCACCCAAAAATAGCTATTTTTCGGTTCAATCCGATCCCCGCCGGAGTAAAAGTTGTCAAAGTTTCAGCAAAGAGTTTACTTTTATTTTTATTGTGCAACCTCATCTTCAATTATCAAACTTTTTTCTCAATTACAAATAGGCATATCGAATGTTTCCCGAAGAAGTTTGGCACGGACTATAATCGTTATTCTTTTTATATGCGGCTTCAAAACATTTCTACAAAAATAAGTGATGTTTTAAAATTAACCGTCCGTTTGACAGAAAATGTTTTTCTTTTTTATTGATGTTGTTTTTTTTGTGCAACATGTTGTGAGATTGTGCGCCAGTGTCTGATCTGTGACTCGTTGGTTTGTTCAGGAGCTGTCCTTGCAGCTGGGAGACGACAAGAGCATCAGCGAGCATCTCAAGCTCCCCATTCAGCGTATCAACGACTACCAACTTCTGCTCAAGGTAAGCGACACACCCTCAACCTACCGCATCGTTCACTCTATATTTACCTATTTCATAATCGACAGCTGTCATCCTGTCTTTCGACACCATCGTTTAGCTTTAATTGATCATCTTTCCGATGCCCTCGCGATGATTCTTTAGCGACAACTTCGCTTTGCCCGTTCACTTTACTCGTTTCTGTACATGATGTACATTCATATCAATCTAGAAGTTGATTCAATGAATCCTAAAAAATAAAAGTACGTTCTGTTTTTAAACTCTAATGCTAGTAAACATGATTTTACTTTAAGGAGTATCTTTGCTTCCAACATTTAATTTATTCTACTCGTAAAATTGAGTATATTTAAGCGAAGGTTAATTACATCACTGAAACATTCGGACAGAAAATGAAATAAATGTAAGTTATGAAAGTAGGCTACTTCACTTGGCAACTCGTCTCATCAGATAATCGCCCGAGCACCGAGCGGCTGCACTCGCGGCGGTCAGGGCTACTGGGCTCGGCCGCGCCACTCTCGATATCTCAAAAATAACATTGTTTACCTTTTTGCTAATAATAGCTTCTATATTTGAATCACTCAGTTTAAAAAAGCACCTGGTCATCAAGAAATACTAATGTAAACACGATCGCTGCTGCAGCTCACGTTGCATTCCTTCGAGCGAACTGAATTTCCAAATCTTTCAATATGGATCTACGATCCCCTGAAAGTCTAAAGTGACGCAATATTCAATTATGTTTTCAATGGATCAAAGAAATTCAATATTTTTGACAGAGAGTACTTGGTGGAATTCCATTTTAATATTTTTGAATAAATCACTCAAGTATTTTATTCAAAAATATTTCAATGAATCACTTAAAGCAGTTGTCAGAGTTATGAGTGAGTAGTCTTCGCGATGTGCCAGGGGGTCACGTTATGTTAATTTTACTGAAAAATAAGTGTTATCTATTAAATAAGGAGAGATAATGTCATCAACTAACTATGCTCACCAGTGCTGATTTCATTTGAACTATTAAGTACATATACTAACTTTCTATTATAAAATCAAATATTTAAATTTGTATTCTTTCTTATTAATTTTTAAATGCTCTTTGATTAATAACGTTCGTTAAACTCAAAATAAATAGCTGTCAGATCACTAAGCGACAGATAAAGTTATAGCAAAATATAAATAAGCTGAACCTATTCGAAGCAATGACTCCAGTCGTGTTCGAGTAACTATCCCACGCATTCTCAATTTTTCATGCGTCTTGAATTTAAATTATATAATTTATGAAACTCGTGCCGTGGGCGTCCCGCGACGGTGGAAATTATCTGAAAAACACACGGAGCTTTCAGAAGTAACCTTAAAATAAATAAACACGACAGCGACGCATTTTCATTGACACGCTGTGCTAGATCTTACAATCGGCGCGATGACATGTCGGCCATGAGGGTCACCGGCTTTCTGAGAGCTCCATCGAGCCTCCATTTTCAGAAAATGTTTTCTTTTGAATGGCAACCGTCAACGAAATTTAATTTTAAAAACATCTCTGAAATCGTAAATTCAAGTTTAAATGACACATACATTAGATATAGAATATATTTACCTTGAATATATTTGACGGGGTATTACAGAATATGTTATTACCCCCTAAAATGTTTAAGTGCTCACTTGCATAGGTGTTATTGTAGTAATAACACAATTCATTTCAATAAATATATTTTAATTACAAAGCATTAAAATTTGTAAAAAAAATATTTAAAAATGATTATCTTGATTTTTTAATATACACAAAACAAGTTGTATACTTTATATTGTATCTTTGATTTTGACAAGACCAATTATATTGTGGTTAGGTTATATTGCTTTTGCAAACATGTCTATTTCTCATTAATTTTTGGTTGATTTGATTTGTTAGGTAAACAAAATCAGACTGCTCATACGACAAATCTATCCACCATTCAGGATCTTCTAGCTCGGCTACAACTCTCTTGTAATTAGATTAGAAATAATCATTCAAACGCTTGACCATACTTCAAGCTCTCACAATTTAGAAAAACTGGCAGGAAATTCCGCGGTGGTTAGCGACGGTTTATCGCGCCGCGCCTGATTTTTGTCTATTTAATTTCGATTCAGCTATTTGAGCAGTTCCAGATAAATGAGTAGCCATTTTCAATAAACTCGTATCGAAAAACATTCCAGAAAATAAAGTAAGGGAAAACAGATAAACAAACATAAAAACAAACAAAAAAAAACAAAGATAAACAGATCAGGTGTAATCTCCAAGCGGACGGAACATTTGGAATAATAATACTTTGGATAATCCCTTTTTTATGATCCGGGGGGAAAATTTGAATTATAAGTTAATTGATGAATTCATATTCATAATTAAAAAGATGGGCAGATGGGAAGATGGGCATGCTTAAAAACATGCCCGTCTTCATAGATGGGCATGTTTTTAAGCGATTCAAAGCGGTTAGAAATCCGCTGATGAATTCCGAATTTGATGAAGTCCGCTCACTACGTTTTTGGCTATTGACTTGGGAGGCCGGATTGAGCAGTGTATTTTTCTTCGCTTCAAATCTGAAAGTTACTTGCAATTTTTGCATAATTTAAAAATCTCCGCACTACCTCCGCTCAAATCTGACAAAGCTTCATGACTGACTTCAGAACCGACTGCGCCGGCCACCGGCTCGCGAGGGAATCGGAAGGGCCGCACTTCTCAGACACGAAGCCCGACCGAAAAGATGAAGTATCAGTTGAGTAGCCCAGCCCGTCTCGGCCGACGCGCGCTGGCGGCCTCCCAGCGCCGGCGACAGCTTCCCTTTTCTCTTCACTTTCCTTTCCCAACAGATTAGTGAGCGACCCGAGGCTGGCGGGGGGCCAACGAAATGGCAGACGAACACAATGCGTCCCCCTCTGAACTCCTGACACGCTCTCTGCGGGAACTTAAATTATAAAACACTTTCTGATCAAATAACCACTGCCGGTCGTGTCGAGCGCCGGCCTATTCCGGGGCGGGAAGCCCGGCAGCGCAGCTCGCTTTTAGCCCGCTGCTAGTGAAATATTCTCGTTTCTGGGGCAGACCACTATCGATCTAATGGACGTTTGCTTTTAACATTGGACGGCATTTCATGATATATATTACCGATGGTCGCCAACTTGGATTTTCTCAACCTCTGTAGTTGCAAATTATGAGAAAATCGATCATCCGACAAGCTCAAATTTTAGACCGCAGAAAAACTTTTTTTAATAATTATACTAATTGATTTAAGTCTGCATCTTTTTTACGTGTTTTGTCAATTAAATAAAATTATTTTGTCATTTTTATGTTTTCAATAAATTAATGATTTTATTATTTTAGTTCTGACAAAATAAATGTTTAAAATAAATATATTTTAAAAACTGTATTTTTAGATATTGACTTATTGACGATATAAACAAAAAAATTGTACTTAAATGTATGCTTGAACTTAAATAGTTAGGTATTAATTTATCGGATACAACTGATAACGACACATCAAGAAAACCCAATTTTTTGAGCTTACATTATTTATTTATAATGTATGATCTATAAAATCCATTACTATAAATATATGCTTATAAAAACATAGATTTATAATCTTGTAAATTTAAACATTACTTTACAAGATTTTAATAATATTTACTTTGCAAGATTGCAATTTATTCTATTTAGATATGAAAAAAGTATTCTGCCATAAGTTGTTATTAAACAGTCATCTTGTCGACAGTGGTGCTGAGAATATTCGTAGATAACTTCCGCATCAGGTAAAAGACGCACAGTCTGTTCATATTTAAATTGTGGATAAAATTGCTTAAATAAAAAAAGAAAGTTTTATTTAGTCAGTTTATATGAAATGAAATGTTCGTAACGCATACTTGGCTATCGGGCTTTTTCAACGCTAACGTCACTGCTTGTTCGTTTTATTTATTACAGTAAATTAATTAAAAATAATATAAAAATAATCTGTCTATAAAAAATATACAAATAATTAATTTTGTTTTAAAGCACTTTTTAATTAAATTAGATGAAATAAAAACAAGTCAAAAGCGCGATTTCGTGAAGAAACCACATTTTTAAAAAAGTGACGAAATATTTGTCAAGAAGTCAAGGTAATTTGAGTTTCAGCGACGCGATGGGGCGGCGCGTGCAGGCTGCTCTCGGAATACCCGCCGCCCGTCATCTCCGGGAACTGATTTATTTCTGCTGGCACAATCCAACCGTCACTTCTAAGCTTGCCATTTCATTTTAATCGTTTTCTATTTTTGTACCTTAATTGAATTATTTAAAACTGAAATTACGTCGATTGTTATGTACACATTCAAATACCTTTTCTTTTTTAAATCTTCTAATGAATATCTGTTTTGAGAAAACAGTATTAATGTATTCAATATTTTTGACAGAAAATACTCGGTGGAATTCCATTATAAGTTTATATAGTTTAAGCGAAATATTTTTAGTGACTTTCCACATTTTTATTTATTCACTAGTTTCGCCTACTTCCTAGCTTGGCACTCTGCTTGGAAATGCCAACCCAGGAATTTGGTGAAACTAGTCGCGTAAACAAATAAAAATGTGATAAATAACTAATTTTTTTTTTCAAATACCATATTGATACAAACCTAGATTAAGGAATCCTGAAAAAAAATTAGGCGAGCAAGATCAGCTGTTTTTATACCCTGCCAGGTGACGGCCTCTCCTTCTCTGTAAATATTGTAATAATTTATAATAGCCAACTGCGCTTGCTCAATAGTACATACTTTAAATATAGACGAAATACTTTGAATTTCCAGGAGCTGGTAAAGTACTCTACCCGACTCGGTGAAGACTGCGCTGACCTCCAGAAGGCCCTAGAGCTTATGCTAGGGGTCCCCCACCGGGCCACAGACAACAAGTTTATCTCGAGCATCGAGGGCTACAACGGCAACATCTACAAACTCGGCCGTCTCCTCACGCACGACTGGTTCACCGTCACCGACTGCGACTCCAAGGGCAAGGAGCGCTACCTCTTCCTCTTCAAGGCGCGAATCCTCGTCTGCAAGGTCCGCCGCATCTCCGACGACCGATCCGTCTTCATCCTCAAGGACATCATCAAGGTAACTTTTTACTCTCTGCATTGAGTGACAATAGATGATTTAGATAAATATGTACCTACATAACAAAATACTAAGCTTTTCAATTTATCTGTCAAGATTTTTATAAAACCATTATCTCAACCTACAGGCAGAAAATACTCAACCATGTTTTGATTATCAGTATACACATAATATATGTACGATATCTGCTTTCGCATTTTTCTTTACAAAAAACTCAGAAATTAGGTGTTGCATGTATTTTTTTGAATTATTTAAAATCTAAAAATTTATTAAATGACGTCTTATATATTAGACAAGTCTATATATCATTTTATTGCGTTTATTTATTTTCATCTTAAACACGGGCATTATTTTATAAATTTATTTTCTTATTTAAGCTTCCAGAAGTCGAAGTAAAAAACCACGTAGCTGACTTATTCAAATTCGAACTTCACAACCCATCGGGATCTCCGTACCCCCTCACGCTAACCGCTCACAAGGAGCTGGTCAAACCCGCCTGGCTCAAGGAGATCCGGCAGTACTCCAGCGACGTCGGTAAGTCTGCGCCGCACGTCGCAAGACTCTTTTTCAAGCTTCGCCCGTTCTGCGTCTGACTCGTTGACTTACTCTCCGTTTCTCTTTTCAGTCGCATTAGCGGAGCACGCCGCGGATGACCTACGAGTAGATCCTCGCGCTTCCTTCTCTCCGCAAGCGCTCTCTCCGGAACCGCCCAAAACTGAAGCGCCAAAGAAAACAGAAACCCCGAAACCTGCGGAAGCTCCCAAACCTGCAGAAACTCCAAAGCCTGCATCGCAAGCTCAAGTAACACCAACAAAACCAGCTGAAATCACACCGGTAGCTCCAAAACTTGCAGCCCCAGCAACAGCCCCAGCAGCAGCTCAAGCAGCAGCCCCAGCAGCAGCCCCAGCAGCAGCCCCAGCAGCAGCCCCAGCAGCAGCCCCAGCAGCAGTCCCAGCAGCAGCCCCAGCAGCAGCCCCAGCAGCAGCCCCAGCAGCAGCCCCAGCAGCAGCCCCAGCAGCAGCACCAGCAGCAGCCCCAGCAGCAGCCCCAGCAGCAGCCCCAGCAGCAGCCCCAGCAGCAGCCCCAGCAGCAGCCCCAGCAGCAGCCCCAGCAGCAGCTCAAGCAGCAGCCTCAGAAGTAGCTCCAGCACCTGCTCCAGCTGCAACTGCAGCATCCAGTGTTTCACTTGAAACCAAAAGCGTATCCACAAATATCAAAGAATCTACAAGCATTATTAAAACAGAAGAATCTATCAAATCTTCCCAACAATCTGGACAATCTATCGTCACCACTGGCGTAACTGAAGAAGCAGAAATGTCCCGAAAATACTCCAGCTCAGCCACCAGGCGCACAGAAGGTAACGCTAGGCTTGCCTGTCTCGCTTATGATTACATTAATATGTCAGTATCTAGTATTTATCCGTTACTCTTAATATAATATTAGTCTCGTGACATGATTGAAAACTGCCACTTGACTTACTAAGTTGCTGTTGTCTTAAATATATTCTACCAACACTTACACATCACATTACAGCCAACCAATCACAAACCAAATAACTTTTCAGCTTATCACAACTAAATTACATCACCGATAGGAGCTACGCATTAGTAGATATGCAATTAATTTCATTTGATATCTTCATTTCTTTCCCTCCTTATAATATAGAGTACTCTTCAGTCTCCTCATCCAATGCAACGTTGGAATCCTCAACGTACGGAGCAAGCGCGACCAGTTTTAGCTCCCAGGTTGCGGACTCAGTAATGTCAGCGAGCCAGAGGCATGAGAGTATAACCAACGGAATCTCATCATCATCGTCCATCACCCAGGGAACTGAGAAGAGAGTAGCTCTGACTTCGGGAACTGGTGGAGTTCCCGTATTTGTCAAGACTATTAAAGGAAGCAGTGTTGAACGTAAGTATTCTTCACAAGACCTGAATATGACTGCAGGTTTACTTTTTAATGTTGGTCTTTTTTATGAATTTACAAAGGAAAAAAATTATTTATACAAATAATACTCACATGTAAATTAGGAAGCACAATTATGTAAATAATTTTGTCTGGCTTGGATTTGATTTATGAGAAAGTCAGACTCTTGTATGAAAGAATGTATTATTTTTAATTACTATATAAGTAACATTGTGATTTCCACTCAGACAGTCCCACGTGATTTCAGAGTTTCAGCTGTGGTTTTTTTTTTTTTTCCAAAAACGTTTTCACATCATAAAGCTTTTAGATCATATAATCATCTTCTAATCCATTACAAACATTCACTATGCTTTGTATATAGCGAAAAAGTATTAAACTTCCATAAACTCATTACTAACTAACTATATTGGTAAATTTATGAATTTTTTTTATTGCTTAAACAGTAATTGATCAGTGGTTTGCTTAACTTAGATTACTATTTTGTGTTTGACATGTCATATTAAAAAAAAAGATTAATTTACAACAAATAAACAAAAGAAAATACTGAGTAAGTACAAAGCGTTTTGATGACTTGAAAATATAAAATTTTTAAGAAATTGTTTTTTTACATGTATAAATCTACTTTATTTTACATTATCATTGGCTGAATGATAGTCAGATTCAGAAAAAACTGACTTTTTATTTTTATCAGATGCAAAATAAGATATTTCAAGAATAATAAGTCAAAAAAATATTTTGTTTGATCAAATTGAAAAAAAATCTAGCTTTTATGTTAATTTGTGACTGCTGTAATTTATATAAAAAATGATTTATTGATAAAGATTATTTGAAGCGGTAACTTTGATCTTAACTTTGACTTTAACGCGGATCTTGTTAATTTTTCAAGTGTGTGTTTACATATTTTAAAACTTTTATAAGAATTATTTATTGTATTCTACTAATAATGACCGTTATTGTATACAGCTGGGGATAAAGCTAGTTTTGAGTTCTCTCTGGAGTCATCTGAGGAAACCACTGTATCTTGGCTGAAGGATAACAAGCTTCTGGATGATAAGTTGGCAGACAGGTTGCTGTTCTCCGACAACCCCAATAAAGGAGACTACAGGCTAGAACTCCTCAACTGCCATGAGTGCGACCAGGGAGTCTACACCGCCAGGGCTGTGAACTCCAAAGGAAATGCTCTCTGCACTGCACAGCTCATTGTTCAAGAACGTGAGGGAAATTTTATCATCATATTAAAATAATTCTTTACATAGTTTCTAAATATATGTGATGAAAAATTAAACTTTTTCTAAGTCATAAATTTAATTCAATACAATCCAAATTCAATACAATGTACATATAAATTATGTTATTTTAAAATATTTAGTATGATACTTAGCTCAACGGAACTAGCAGTTTAATTGAATTTACCACAAACTTATAGTATTTTTTTATAGTATAATTTATAAAGTATTTGCCCAAATTCTGAAGAATAAAAATGATACTTTTCATTTCTTGAAATAAATATTAATACTATCATGGCACATTCAATTGCTATTTATCATATGTAATAATTAATTTAACTAAAAATCTATTGAACATGTGTCATAATTATGTTTAATGTGTTTAGTTTCTAGTGATGAGCGCAAGCAGCGTGCTGCTACTAATGGAGCCTTTTTCTTGGTCCGGCTGAAGGATACTGAGCTTCTTGAGAATACCTACTTGAGGTTCATGATCAAAGTCAAAGGAGATCCCAATCCCAGGGTTGTATTGTGAGTGTGTGATGACTATTACAAAATTTAGATAAATTTAATATCTAATGAAAAATATAAACGAGTAATGATTTATTTAAAGCTTTAAGGATGGAGTTGAAATCAAGGATGGCCATGAACGTGTTCAGATAGTGAGAGACCACGCTGACAAAGGCTTTTATGAGCTGGTTGTTGTATGTGTGCAGAATATTGATGCTGGAGTTTATTCCTGCAAAACTTCCAACATTTATGGCCAGGAAACCTGCGAAGCTACTGTCACTGTTACTGGTAAACTTAAAACTATTGTACATTAATGACTTAGTTTTAAGGTAAAATAAATTTACAAATGACTTTTTAACATTGCCAGATCAAATTTCTTAACTCTGAGAATACTACGTATATGATGTAATTTTAAACATTCTGCTTTAGTCATCATAATTGCATAATAATTTTAGATGACAAAAACATATTTGGGGACTTGGAGGATGGATCTCTATTGCCACCGGGAGAAAAACCAACATTCAGCTGGCGACGCGACGGAAAAACTTTCGATCCCGAGGAGCGCTTCAAGGTCTTGCTCGGAGATGATGAGGACTCACTGGCCCTCGTGTTCCAGCATGTGAAACCTGAAGATGCAGGTCTCTACACTTGTGTGGCACAGACCAGCACCGGCAACATCTCTTGCTCTGCAGAGCTTACAGTGCTAGGTATAAATATATTAACTGAACTTATATTTGACAATAGTAGATTTATTCTATCAAAGTATTTGCTATATTTTATTTTCTTATCCCTGCAGGTGCTATTAACCAGTTGATGAGGGAACCGGAGAAGCCGACATTGATTATTGAATTCAGAGAAGCTCAGGTATCTATTGGAGGGTCGGCTATGCTGGAACTCCAATGCAAAGGCTACCCTAAACCGGAAGTTTTATTCAAGCATGATGGAAAAGTCATTGAACCAGGCGGTAGACATAAGTATGTTTATTTTACTGAATATTGTGTATCATTATAAATTTCTCAAATAAATTAGGCTAAATATATTTATCACTATCTTCAATTGTAGGTTCCTCTATGAAGATGAAGAGACTATGTCTCTCGTCATCAAGAACGTCAACCCCCAGGATGCAGGTCTTTACACAATTGAAGCCAAGAATGAATTGGGCGAAGACCATTCTACAATGAATCTCATTGTAAAGGCTCCTCCCAAAATCAGAAAGAAGATGGAGAATCAATCCTGCATGACAGAATCCACTCACAAGATGGTAGTCGAAGTGGAAGGATCTCCTGCCCCTGAAGTTACGTTCTTCAAGGATGGAGTCCAATTAACTAGTTCTGAACACTTTAAAATAACCAAGGAGAGTGACGAAATTCACTCTATTACTATCAAAAATACAACTCTCACTGACTCCGGATCCTATTCTGTCGTTGCAAAGAATGAACTCAATCAATGCTCAGACTTCTGGCAGCTTCGTGTCACATCTCCACCCAAGATCACTCAAAAACTCGGAGGAACCAAAGAGTGCAGCGAAGGTGAAACCATTGTCTTCCAAATCACTGTTGAAGCTGATCCTCCCCCAACTGTCAAATGGTATGCAAAATTAAGTTTTTCATATTTTCTTCAAATACTGATACCATTTTTATTGCTTCATTATCAATAGGTATAGGTGATAAGTCATAACTATCAATTCAAAGCATCGTAATTTTTTTTCAGGTTCAAAGATGGCAAGGAAGTTGTACCGAGTGCTAATGTTAAAATTACATCTGATGGAACAACATTCACTTGCACAGTGTCAGGCGCCACTCGTGGAGACACCGGAGTATATACCTGTGAGGTTACCAATTCCCATGGTACTTCTAAAGACAATGCTCGTCTCAATGTTCGCTGCGCTCCTCAATTTAAGCAAAAGCTGACTGATATGAAAGCCAATGAGGGTGACGTTAACATCGAGTTTGTCATCAGTGTTGAAGCTTTTCCGAAGCCATCTGTCAAATGGTGGGATATAATTTTTAAAAATCATTTAATTCTCACAAAAATAGCGTTCCTTGTTATTTTATGTGATTGATGCATTGTTTTGACTTTCTGCATTTTTCATTTTTGTGACCCATTTTCATGATGATTTTTCTATCAAGAAGTCAATCCTCAATTTTATAAATGGGTTTTTGCAATTCATTGAACATTTTAATCAGGACATCTATAAGAAATCAGCATACGAAATTCATCACATGGAATAATCAATGACATAAACATAAAATCTTACTAACTACAAAATTTCTTGACTAGGTTCATGGGAGATGCTGAAATCACTGAAAAGCGTACCGAATTCACTCGCATTGAAGAAGGTGATAACTACAAACTCATCATGAAAGAAGTCACCACTGAAATGTCAGGAAAATACTCTTGCAAAGTTATGAATGAATTCGGTTCAAATGAATCTGCATCAACCTTCACAGTATACAGTAAGTTAAGTTGAATGAGTTCTTGTTTTTTTTTAAGAAAACAGACCAATTGTTTACATTAATTGCTTATTTCAGGCAAGCCTAAGATTACTAAGAAGCTTGTCGACATGGCTGTGGACCAAGGAGCAACCCTGAAGCTAGAAGTTGACATTGAGGGATGCCCCGACCCCAAGGTCAAGTGGTACAGGAATGGCAACGAGGTGACTACTGATGCTCGTATCAAGATAGAGAGGAACACCAAGCGCTTGGAGAACTACAGCCTTACTGTCAACTTAGTCAAGGAGGCCGATGGCGGAGAGTATGAAGTGCGCGCCACCAATGAAATTGGAACTGTACAGTCCAAGAGCAAGGTTGTTGTTCACAGTAAGTACCAACTTTACAATTCAATAGATGTACATACAATAAAATCATATTTAAAAAACATTAAATAAACTTCAATTTTTAAAATATAAAATTAAAGAGCTTTTGTTCTTTATAAACTGATAACTTTAAAAAAACAAGTAAATTTTGTCTTCATAATATAATTTTAATTTCAAAATAATTTTCGAATTAGAAAGATCCTTAAGTAGTTAATAATATGTTTATGTATTTGAATAATCGGCAAGTAGTGCTGCCTATGTAAGCGTAGTTCCTTGGTACGTCAGCCCGCAGAGACTAAGGTACACTTTCTAAGCTCATATGTGGAGCAAGTAAGTACAAATAATTTAGTGGATTGGATTATGATATAATCTGGAATGCTTTGGAAATTTTGTGCTGTCCGTATCGGAACCACATAAAGTGGTTTTGGTTGTTAGTGATGTGGACTATATTATAATATTTATATTAGTACTAGATTTAGTATTAATGACCTGCATTTAAATGAGGGTCTTTGTGATAGAAGAATGCATTTCCCCAAGTTTTTTTTTCTATATGCCATACCCACTGTGATGTCTTGTAAACCCTCGCTCGATTGAAAATAAATAACCCATTGTTTCTAATGCATAAATTAGTACATATACACCATATTTAGCTAAGTATTCAACCCTGTTTATCCAAACTTTTCTCATCTCCAACTCCACCTGTCCTCATTCAGCTCAAGAGATATCCAAGAGGTTCGAAAAGCACGAAATCACGGATGAAACAATCGATAACGAAGAATTCAAATCTAAATCCCTCCAAGAAGATGACATTGAAAAACCTTTAACAAATAAAGGAAAGAAATCGAAATCTGAAATGGAGTCTTCTGTAGAAGTTACGCTAGACGAAACTGACTTTAATGGAAAAAATATTGAAGTAAATGAACTTGCTCAAAAGCAGGAAACTACTGAGTCCTATATAGGTAAAGAAGTAATAGAAGAAATGTCGCTAGCAAACGAAGAAGGTATTCAAGCTAAACAAGTGGAAAGTCTAGACACAGCTCCTAGTAAGAACAGGGGAGAGAGTCAAGGTATAAACGAATATTTATATTTCCCGAAAATATCATTAGGTATCATTCACTCCATCATCTTTGTATCCAATCAGTTTTGCATGTTTTCAATAATATATTTTATTCATTAATTTTTACTTACCAAATTTACTATAAATGAGGGCTTTCTAATTGCATCAGTGCAAGCATTGACTGCGTTGATGAAAACGAAGCGTGTTATTTAGGCAAACAAACTGTTGAAACAGTCACTACATTCAAGAGGGGAGAAAGACAGTCTATCGTGGTGTCAGTAGTGACCAGCACCACATCTCATGAGGCGATCATCTCAGGTCAGTAGTCAGCTTTTGCTCTAAAACAATAATATCTGAGCTTTGAACATATCAAACATCACTGTGAAGTATTTAATTTACTTTTATAAATAATACCTACAAGCTTAAAACTTGCAACTTCAAGTTATTTTTTGTGTCAAATACTTTTATAGCATAAAGGAACAAACTGTTCCCGTATTTACTAACCAATTCAAACTATCAGGTCCGGCAGAAACACACACTATACACAAAATGTCAGCTACCTCTGTGTTGTTTGAAGATAATTCTGACTTAGATAGTAATAGACGAAAAATAATTGCACCCAATCAACCACATAGAACATCATTAGAAGTTGAAGAAATTGCTACCCATTGCTACACTCAAGATGAAAGCGGAGGGTTTTACATATCGGATATAATAAAGAGAGGAAATCATGGAATCATAGAAGAACCTGTAGATTCTGATGGAGAGTATAGTCCAGCAGAGAAAAAACATTTTCTGGGAAGTAGAGGTATTTCTATTTTATCAATGTCAGAGGATGAAGTAAGTTACAAAGCCGAAAATCTATCGCGAGATGTGTCATTAAATGATTTAGAAAAACATTTGGTGGATGATTCTAACCAAGCGTTTTCAAGAGAAACATATGTAAGACAGGCCTCATTTACTGAGGAAAGTTTCAAACACAATGGAGATGTTGAAGAAACAGTAGTTACAGAAAAAATGCAGAAGGTTATTGAAAAAGATGTAACTGCAGATTTTACCGCTATGAGAGCTGGAAAGCTGTATGAGAAATCCTCT
The DNA here is from genome assembly GCA_022113835.1 of Atopsyche davidsoni. NCBI lineage: Eukaryota > Metazoa > Arthropoda > Insecta > Trichoptera > Hydrobiosidae > Atopsyche > Atopsyche davidsoni. The sequence goes on along the minus strand of JAILWY010000009.1, from coordinate 16,543,170 downwards.
GTTGATACATTTGAAGTTTTACAATCTTGCGAATATAAAGCTAATGAATGTGCGAAATCCAATAAAACTGCAAATATTGAAATGAACTCAACAGTCACAATCAACACAGAAAATAAACATTTAGATAATAAAGATAAATCATCTATTGTTGTGACATCAAATGAAGATGATGACATGGAAGATTTGTTTAGGAGAATAAAAGCACAACGTTGTGCTTTAGGACATATACTTTCTAAGGAAGGTGAAAGAGTTGACCAAGGTAAATCGACATAAACGACACTTTATTAATCAAAAACATTTGCAGTGCATCAGCTCTAATAATCATACTTTCTTTTAAACAATTATTCAAGATGTTTTTATACATTATTAATTCTGGATTACTACGTATAGTTCTACAATTACTAATAATATTATTATTAAATAATTTTTATATTTCAGCTTTACAATTTAAAGATGTTAAATTATACTAACACTTTTTTTAAGCATGAGCATTCTGAGTTTATTTATATAACTCACTAACATTAAGTCAGTTTGCTGTCCATTGTCGTGGGTAAGGAGAAGTAAGTATTTTTCTAAAAGAGAGTGTATAAAATGGCTTAGGTATTCATAAATGCCTATATATTTAAATTTATTCTCAGTTGCACCTGAGATGACCGGGGCTGAAATGGACGATGGAAATGTCTATGAAAGTCTTCCAATGGAGTACAAGGTGTTTGCCAAGGGTCTTCCTCATCCAACTGTAAAGTGGACTCTAAATGGAGAACCCATCAAGCCAAGCAAGAGAGTGCTCATAACTGAGGACGGAGACTGCTTCAAGCTCCAGATTCTGGATACCAAGATGTCAGACGCTGGACTCTACCAGTGTGAAATAAGCAACAACCTCGGAACTTTCTCTAAAAAAGCTAATCTTTCTGTCACATGTTAGTTACTTTTAATTTTGTAGAATTAATGTATATAAACAATTTTTAATTCAATACTTTTAATAGTTCCACTTTATATTTTATAGTTAAGGATCATTTATTTTTGGTAGTTCATCATTCATGTTAACTTTCAGCTGTCAATGAGTTCCGTAAACCCAAGTTTACCGGCCCACTGAAAGCACAGAAGGTTCCCCAGAAACAACCGGTCACCATGACTGCCGTATGCACTGCTGATCCAGTGCCAGAGGTTGCTTGGTTCCACAATGGAGAAGAAATTATCGAGGATGCGACTGTCAAACTATCCATGAAGCAGAAAGACATTGAAAATGATCTTAAGGAATGCACGTTTTCACTCAATATTCCCACAGGTATATATACATAAGTAATACAAATAAACAATATCTATAATAATAATATCCAGTGTGTGTAAGTATGTATGTTTCATTTTTTGGTTCTCTATAAAATATCTTAAAAGATATAACGCTGATTTTTTGCATATAAGTATAGTAAGTTTTTCCGCAGTTATGTGCCGAATTTCAAGACATAAGATAATATTTTTATTCATAAACTAATTGAATAAAACTATAAAATGTGCTTTAGCGAGTTTCAATATGTACGAATTATAAAATTCTGTTGTTCACCGCGAGAATTTCAAATTCAAAATTTTTACAAAAAAACAAATTTTGATGCTTCCTAGAAATTTCCTGTTTATGTCAGCTTGTCACAAGTACCAATTTTATTTTTTTTATCGAAATTGCGTTAGAAATTATTAATCACATCATTAATAACTCAAAATGCCTCCTAAAAAAATAACACCGTCTACGCACAGCAAACGCAATTTAAAAAGAATTGCACAATTGAACGTGATAAAGACTGCATCAAATAAAGAACAGTGCAGTGAAAGTGATGTGTTGTTTGTGACACGAAATGAGACAGAAATGTCAAGTATTGAATCGGAAGGAAAACGTGAGCAGCGTCTTCTTCAGCTATTCGAGTATTAAGCCAAACATATGTTCAAACACTATTGCATTGTTCATCAAATATGTCATTCTGTGACAGGCGACATTTCTAGTAAAATAATAATAAGAAACAATATAAAATAACGACAATTTGTAATAAAATACATCTTATTCTGTCCACTTGTCATCAGGCCGTCATGCTGACTCTGGTGAATACACCATCAAGGCGAAGAATCAGTACGGAACTGGAGAAAGCAGCGCCAGGCTTGATATTCTTCTGAGACCCGAGATTGAAGGTCTCAAGGATATTACGGGTGTGCCAGATCAAGAGACCCACTTTATTGCTGTCATCCATGCCAATCCAATTGCAGAAATCACATGGTAATTTTACTAAAATGCATAATCCTTCACTGAATTTACCTGACAAAATACTTTGAATTATACTGTTTTTAGGAGTAAGGATGGAATGGTCATCACTCCCAATGAGACCCACAAAATATTGAACGACCCAGCCACAGAAGAATACAAACTTGTGTTCTCCCCCATTAAGCTGGAGGATGAGGGCTCCTACACGCTCATGGCTAAGAACAGTGAGGGCAAGTCTACCCAGCAAGCCAAACTCAAAATCCACAGTAAGTTGTACAGGATACTAGAGGCCATTATTAAATGGTCACTTTAATAATTCTTACACCTGTTACTGTTCAAATGTATTGCTTACTATATTTCAGCATTAATGTATTAAAGTATAACAGAATACAGAAGACTATGCAATAACTATAAATGTATTAATTTTTTAAATGTATTAATATTATTTTCAGAAAACAGTTTAACATTAAAAATACACAACCATAATATCTCATTACAGAATAATGTATATATATGTATTGTATATTTCAGCATTATTGTTGTAATAATATGGCAAGCCATAACTGTCTGCTACACATTCGTTCACAAGGAGCTTTTGATGTTTTGCTTTTATATTAATAAATTTAGATAAAGTTTATCGCTCAAAATATGGATCCTAATTACAAAACATTATTTTAACAGAATGGTACCACCACATTATTGTATTTATGTATTTATTTATATTATTTCAGCACAGCTGTTATTTTAATATTGCACCAAGTTATCGCACCACGCTCAGTTGTTAAGCGCTTATTCAACGTTGCTTTTATAATTATTAATTTCAGAAGACAGCTAATATTTCAATATTTGCGTTCTTACGCTCTTAGTGCTAGCTTTATTATTTCGTGATTAATTTTAGTCGTTTTGAGACAACTCTGCATAGAAATATCAAACGCAAACAAGTGATAGTGATAAGAAGAATCGACAAAAAGTTTGATATTAAAAGTAAAATGATATATTTTACACTGTCATAAATCAGACGAAAAGCAGAAAAAACAAAGTGTACAGTGATAAGTTTGGGTGTTTTACAGAGGGAACCATTCTCAAGAATGGAAAAAATTTAACTTATATCATTATTTTATGACTTACAACTTTCAATAATCTTGAGAATTACTGTGTGCTTTTTGGTCAATTTTTACCTCTAACTCTATTGGGCCTTGAAAACGCATTAATGCCTTTTTTAATACTACAAAAAATAAATCAATTTAGACAAACGCACTCTTGCTTAGCACTTTTTTTTTTTAATAAACTGCACTTAAGAAGAATGTATATAATTTTTTTATTGATATTCAATTTTAGGTGAGAAGCCTTCATTTTCCAAACTGTTGGATGATCACAAAGTTAAGGACTACGATAATAGCTCTTTTAAGGTTCGCTGCCAGGGTGTGCCTGTACCAATTGTGAGGTGGTACAAAAATGGCGAAGAAATCCAAGACGATGACCGTCATAAAATTGTTACCGGTCTAGAAGGACAGATTGACAGTGAACTTTCCATCACTCATTTCACTGAATCCGATGTTGGCAAGGTAAATGAATAAATTTTTCGAAACGTCAAATAGAACCGTGCAAATTACCTAACTTTGTTTCTTTTTATCCTAGTATGATGTAAAGGCTGCCAATGTTGTTGGTGAAGCTGTTACTTCTGCTCAAATTAAAATGGCTCAGACTCCACCAGGGTTTGCCCACAAACTAGACAGGTCTGCAGATGTGGATGAAGGAGAACCTCTCGAGCTCAAAGCCAAGCTCGATGGAAGTCCAATTCCAACAGTTAAGTGGTACGTAACACAAAGTATTCAATATTAAATGCAAAACCTGTGACAGTTAAGGACTAAAAAATAAAACCCTATGTATAATCTACAGTTATCAAGTTTTTAACTAAACTCTTGTTACTAAATAAAAAAACCTCAAAAAACTTAAAATATTCTTGTCAAGACAAGAAACAAAAAACCAAAAAAGGATTCAACCATTTTGAAAAAAAAAAACTCTATATAGTCCAAATATCAAAAAATAATTCATAATTAAGAACAGATCATGTATTTATTTTAAGAATGAAACCAGTGGGTTAGGAAAAAATATTTAAAAAATACATGTTACAGTATTTAGCATGGTTTTCTTTGAATTTAGGTTCAAAGATGGTGAAGAAATCAAGGAAGGAGACAGGCCTCAGCTCACAGCTCTGCCTGACGGAACAGTGAAACTTCTCATTGAGGAGACCAAACCCTCTGACTGTGGAGCTTACAAACTTGTAGCCACGAATCCCAATGGAGAAAATGCTGCTCTGTGTGCAGTCGCCATCAATCGTACGACTATCCCTTATAAATTAATAATTATTCAAATGTATATATTGTAACAAATTATTATACAGCTTTTTATTGACATACTTTGCAGCATCTCCTCGTAAGCCGACATTTGTTAAGGAATTGGAACCAGCAAAGGCAATCGTCGGACAAGCCCTGAAACTTGAAGCCCAAATAATGGCATTCCCAGCTCCTGAAATCAAATGGTTTAAAGATGGTAAAAACATAGCATATATATATATATATAATTTAATATTTTTTTCTGATAAGTGTGAAATAAATAATCGCCATATATTATTTTCTTATTTTAGGTTTACCTATTAGGCCTTCCCAGGCAGTAAATTTTGTAAACCAACCCGGTGGCCTCATTGGCTTATTAATAGATAATGTAAAGCCTGAAGATGCTGGCAAATACACTCTCACGGTTTCTAATAAACTTGGAGATATCACAGGAAACGCTAAAGTGGACGTCGAACAGAAAGAAATGAAACCGGCCTTCTTTACAGAACTTCAGCCGATCACAGTTGTAGAGGGTTTTCCCGCAAAACTGGAAGTGCAGTGTGTTGGAAACCCTACACCTATTATTAAATGGTAATAATTCAATAATAAAGAGCTTTTAACAAAATAATAGTGGTATATAGATAGCATTAAAACATTTATATATATTTTATAGGACACATAAGGGCGAGGAGGTTGTACCAGAAGGAGAACATATTAAAATTTCTCAGTTGCCTGATGGAACATGCTGTTTGATTATAGACAAAGCTCGGCCAGGAGATGCTGGAGAGTATGCTATCCAAGCCACCAATGATAAAGGAGATGTCACTAGCAAGGGAGTTCTTAGTGTGGCAGGTACTCAAACAAACAAATACTAAATAATTTTGTCATGTGTTCATAAATAAATAGTTGGCAATTTAAATAATTCTAGGTAGAGGAGACGAATCTACTCCAGAGGAAAGACCCATCTTCTTGCACGCCTTGCGTGATGTATCCACTGAGGAAGGCACTCCACTCATTATGGGAGCCCCGTTTGTTGGCAATCCTATCCCAGATGTTACATGGTCTAAGGATGGAACTCCTATTCAACCTTCAGATCGCATCATGATGACATGTGATGGAAAAAAGGCAGGACACATTGTAACTTTTTAGCATAAATATTTAATAATTGGTACAACATTATAAACTTTCAAATAAACTGTATATTTACAGGTTGGACTGGAAATTAAGCCAGCAGATCTTAAAGATGCTGGTACTTATTCGTGCCGACTCGTAAGCCCCTTGGGAGAGGACACCAGCTCCTGCAAGGCCAATGTCAGAAAGGTTTTCCAGTCTCCTATCTTCACACAGAAGTTTACAGATCTCCAACAGGTAATTTCTAAATACTTCTTGCTAACTTTACCTTACTATTTAAATTTGAAAAAATTCTCTTCAATGCTATAAAAATGCCCAATTTCTAGCTGCCAACCTTCGATGCGAAATTCCCAGCTCGTGTCCTCGGTGTACCGCAACCTGAAATCAGTTGGTATTTCAATGATCAACTTGTCCATGAAACAGAAAAATATCACATCAAAAGAGATGGAGACGCCTGCTGTTTGTACATAAGAGACTGCAACTTCGATGACAATGGTTGCATCAAGTGCATGGCTAAGAATAAGGAGGGCGACGCCACTATTGTAGCCAACCTTGAAGTTGTAGACAAGATGTAAGTGATTATTTTATTATTTCAAATCTATATCATATTTTCTTATTTTCGTCACTAATTACCAATTACTCTCTTTCAGTGAGAAAAAACAGAGAATGGAACCTCCTTCATTCTTAAAAAAGATTGGTGATACTGAAGTTTACAAGGGCATGACTGGAAAGTTCACAGCTTGTGCATCAGGATCCCCTGAACCAGAAGTGAGTTGTCCACTAAAATCCACTAAACATCAAAAAAACAACACAAGATCAAATCGTAAAATTTATGCATTATCATAATATTTTTTAATTGATCAACAGGTGGAATGGTTCCGTAATGATGATAAGCTCTTCCCAACAGAACGTATTCGCATAGAACGTGAAGGCTCTGGTCTTCTCAGATTATCTATTCTGGGTGTTGATCCCGCTGATGTAGGGAAGTACTCCTGCAGGATTTTCAACCCTCATGGAGAGGACATTTGCCACGCAGAGCTTAATTATGACTGTAATTATTTTACTTATAAAACGTGGACCAAAATCAATTATCATGGATTTACGTCCACTGCTTGATTACTCTGAGATGTATTTTTAGTAAAATTACATATAGTGTAGTAGAAATACACCATCAGTTACATTGGTAATATATTCACAAATGGTCAATGAGTCTATGCCTGGAGTGTGTAGTCATACCTAAAAATCTGATAATTTTTTGTTTTTTGAAACTTGAAAATTAAAAACTATCGAATTCAATTCAAAATACAATTTTGATAAAGGAGTCATTTGATTCACTAGCTAAATTTAAAAAATATTTGACACCGACACTTTCAATTTGAATAATTACATGTTTATCTTTCAAGAAGATTTTCCCTTGAATAAATGTAATTATTCAAAAATGTTTTATAGTACAACACTATATATATGGCCATTTAAAAATGTAACTTTGAGTAATTCACGACTTACATCAACCCTACGCCGATTCGAGCTTTAAATCTTCGTACTTAAATATTGTCCGTTTTCGCATCCCCTCGTAACATGAAGCCGAAATTTTATTTTATAAGCTTCATTTATCTAATCAATTGAATAAACCAATCAAATCACTCCCCCGTCCCTAAATTAAAAAAATTATATGACTTTTTTGGACACGTCCAAACCCCGTGCATTTTATTGAGCTTCTGCCTGTATCTGTTTGATTTCATATGATTTGTGTTGACTGTGCATGTTGTCAATAGAAATTATATTTTGGTGATCTCATCTAAACGCACCATCGAAATGCTATTGAAGAAGCAACAAAATAGAATGATTTGAAGAAAATATAAAATCAGCAAGAAGATTTTTATTTTATGGAAAATATCAAGAAGTCTTTAAATGTGGATTTGGGTGAAGATTAAATAGCAACTGTCAGTTGATGGAATCACAGGATGCTTTGAAAACGTAAATGCCTCTCCAATTATCTGTGCTGGAAATTGTTTTGAAGTCAACCCTCTTCTAAGTGAAGGTTCACTTTTGCTTCTTTTTAAATGATAATGTGATTATTTTACTTTCACTAAAATATTAATATTTAACCACAATTTCATGTTTATTTAGCAGCCGAGTATCAAGAATGAAATACGTCACTATCATGGAGTTGCATGACTGTTTGTCCACCTCAACTTTTTGAACATCATTTCGACTTTGATCGTTGATCATGCAACCAATCATGGAGTACTATCAATGGATTACTATTGTGCATGATGATATAATTTAGAATAAGAAAATGATGTTATATTAATTAGTATATCTTATTGCATTGATATTAATGTGTCTGTTACTAGTCAAGTATATTGTTATGTAGTATATAGCACGTTTCAGTAGTCAATACAGATAATACAGAAGAGACTTCACAAAGTTGATAGAAGATCATCATATGCTTAAAGATATTTATCTAGATTCATATAATCATGAGCAAAATTTATACAAGACTCCAGAAAAATAATATCTCATAATTAACAGACCGAAGATAAAGTGATATTATCCTTCAGACATGAATAATCCAATAAACTAAAAACCAATAATTGGTTTGGCAAAAGAAAAAATTTAATTAAATACCTTTGCGCACAGAACACCCGAGATAAATTCTAATAATTATGTATTTAGATAGTTCAGACTCCTACTAAGTAGGAATAATAAAATATACGCAAGTCTGTTCTGAACAGAAAATATATGATTTGTATCATACAGAAAAGCAGTGATTTTCAGTGGTGAATTTCAATAAAAAAAGTCATTGTCAAAACAAAGTATTAAACTTTAATCATTTATAAATGCTTATTGAATACTTCAGGGAACAGTTATCTTAGGAATATTAATTGATCGAAGCAAATGATTTTTGAAAACTTTATATCTTATACTCAAATATTAAGATGATAATATTAAAATTATTACACACAATCACAATATCGACAATATATATAAATATTTATATACCCACGATAATGAGTACCTAAGATAAGTTAATCATTTCTTGAAGTCAAAATATGATATATAATACAAAATCAAATGTTCTGTTTGAAAAATCACCAAAAACCTAAATAAATTATGAAAAGCAAAGGGCTGATATAATAACTCACCAGGACCTCAAAGAAAAGATTAATTATTTACTATAGTTTATATGGTACTTTTGCATGATTTAGATGTATTTTAAAGTAAACCAGTAAATGCATTTACTTTGCTTGAAAAGAAGTCTCAAAAATTTTATGAGGCCGACCATGCTTTGGCAACATTACTATTTATTGTATTTATTTATATTAAGTATTTATATATTTTTATATATATATATATATATATATATATATATATAAATATATAAATACTTAATATAAATAAATACTATATATATATATATATATATTGGTATTTACAGTTAAAGTGTATATTATTGCAATATTTATAAAAATATTGCAATAATATACAATAAAAATAAATAATGCTTCTTCTTTTATTGCTATACATAGAATTTTTTTCAAATATCAATACTTAAAATATAAATTTGATTAATTTATTATTACATAAATACATATGTTTACTTAATTATTTCTTGTGTATACTAATTATTTATTTATTTTAATGTATATTTATTTACAGTTCCAAGAATCGTTTCTTTTTATTAAAAAATCGTGACACCCACACTACACCGCATGACAATAAATCAGAACATTGGATTCTACGGACCCTAAAAGCTCAATGAAAATATCTGTCTCACGGGTAACTCTAAAACCACATACAAAATGTAGTTAGTCTTACGCTACAGCAAAATAATAATTTCTTAATTGAAAAAATCTTCTCTCATCAATTATGTGTTTTTAAATAAATTTTTTGAAAAATAAAAACGTTTTTTCTTAATATTATTCCGTTTTGGTGGATAATATTTTTTAATAAAAAATAGTACATAATTAATTAATTAATTGATTTTTTCTTTCAGCATTAAAATATTTGTTATTTTTTATCGGTATTCTGAACTGTACTGACTATTTAAATTATTAATCAAATGAGTTTCTTTCAGCAAGTAATAACTTCATAAAAAACCCCTAGTTTCCAACAAACTAAGTTTACTGAAATGGACTGATAAATCCGTCATATGAATGTTTCAAGTGGAAGCTTGAGATTTCCAATTGTCAATCTTAAAATATACAGTTTTTTAATGCAACATTTTACTTTCAGCTAATGAACCTCGTACAAAGCGTCCTATTTCTGACCAGTATAGTGAATTTGATAAAATGAAAAAGTCTGGTGTTCCCATGCCATTAGCTGATAGGCCTATCATCTCCAGAATGATGGACAGACGTCTGACACTTTCCTGGAAACCTTCCATACCTCATGGACCCAGATTCCCTGTTACATATCAAGTATGTACCATGTAGAAAACTTATAGTAGTGTATGTAAACTTTACCGAGCATTATCAGATTATTTATACAATACTTATTTACTTCATTAGGTGGAAATGTGTGAGCAGCCTGATGGTGATTGGTTCACTGCAAGGACCGGTATCAGGTCTTGTGTGTGCGACATCCACAACCTGGAACCCTTTCGAGACTACAAGTTCAGGATTCGCGTTGAAAACAAATACGGAATCAGCGATCCATCTCCTTATGCCATCACTTACAGAGCCAAGCTGGAGCCTGATCCACCCAAGTTCATCCCATACTTGGATCCTAGTATAGATTTCAGACCTGAGACTTCCCCGTACTTCCCTAAAGACTTCGACATAGAGAGACCACCTCATGATGGTTATGCTCAAGCTCCGAGATTCTTAAGACAAGAGCATGACACTCAGTACGGAGTAAAGAATCACAACAGCAATCTGTTCTGGTTTGTCTATGGATATCCTAAGCCAAAGATGACTTATTACTTCAACGATGAGCTCATCGAACCAGGTGGTAGATATGACTGGAGCTACACCAGGAATGGACAAGCAACCCTATTCATCAACAAGTAATATATTTTTACAATTTTACACATGTTGCTCACACTTTAATTCTGTACAGTTTTATCAATTAATCTTATTATTATAATTAGGATGCTCGAGAGGGATGTAGGTCTCTATGAAGCTGTTGCTCTCAATGAACATGGAGAGGCCCGCCAGAGAGTTCGTATGGATATTGCTGAGTATCCAGTATTCGTTCGCAGACCAGAGGAAGCTATCATTATGGTCCGCAAGTCGGGACGTCTGGAGGCCAAGGTTACCGGAGTACCTTATCCAGAGCTCAAATGGTACAAAGATTGGCAACCATTAGCCGCTAGTAGCAGAATTAAGGTTAGCATTCAATAAAATATAAACTCAAGATAAAAAGTATAAATTTCAAAAAGCCATGTTTTTACTTCAAAAAATATGTTTTTATTTTCAGATTCAATTTGTGGAACCAAATACCAGTGTTCTTATTATCAATGATGCCATTTTGAAAGATGAAGGACTGTACTCTCTCAGTGCTCGCAATGTGGCTGGAGCCGTCAGTGCTTCTGCTATGGTTCACCTTGAAGAGAATGAACAGGAATGGTCTTACAGAACTTACATCAAGGCCCCCACCATTAAGCCCAAAACAAAGCCATTCAATGATTTCTATGACATTGGAGATGAACTGGGACGGGGAACTCAAGGAATTACATTCCACGCCGTAGAAAGACTTACTGGTAAAATTTAAAAAAAATTAGAACATGTGTTTTAGAGTATTATTCCACTATAACTTGACAAGTTTTGATTTATTTCTTCAGGTCGTAATTATGCTGCAAAGATCATGCACGGCAAGAACGAGCTGAGGGCTTACATGTGGAATGAGATGGAGATTATGAATTCTCTCAACCATCGTAAGCTGATCCGTCTGCATGATGCCTATGAAACCACTCGTACCATCTCCCTCGTCACAGAGCTGGCGGCCGGTGGAGAGCTCGTGCGAGACAATCTGCTAAAGCAGACACACTACTCCGAAGGCGACATTGCTAACTACATCAGGCAGGTGCTGTGGGGACTCGAGTATATGCACGACCTCAACATTGGCCACATGGGACTCACCGTAAGTTTAACATACACTCTGATATTTGCATATTATGTCATTTCAGGAATTACTAAAAAGTAGTTCAAGTGATTATTTGACACAACAAAAAAGATATATGAAATAAATAATTTTATAATGTATAAAACAAGATGTATAAACAATATATAAAAGGAAAGCATGCCAACTTGACTTCAGGGTAAATGCAATGTTGATAAAACTATGTATATAAATAAATCAATATTTACTGTTTAAAAAAGATAAGTTTGAAATTTGTTCTTTATATTTAAAATGTCTTTGCGTCATCATGTCTTTGCGGTTTACACTTATTATTATTTTCGTAAAAAAAACACTGTCCAAAAATATTTAGTATTGCTACAAAACAAGAGATTTTCCAATGCTTCTTTTTTTATTACTCATTATAATTTTCCATTAAATAATGTTGTTTAAAAGAAATTTTAATTATCAATTACAGATTGGAGACCTTCTCATTTCGCACCCTGGTAGTGACGATTTGAAGATATGTGACTTTGGTCTGGCTCGTCGCATTGCATATGGAAAACTGGCTAACCTTGATTTTGGAATGCCTGAGTTTGTTTCTCCTGAAATTGCCAATGGAGAAGGAGTCGGATTAGGAACCGACATGTGGAGTCTCGGTATTATCACTTACATCCTCCTGGGAGGATACTCTCCCTTCAGGGGGATCAACGACAGAGAGACCCTCACCAACATCAAAGAAGGCAAATGGGAATTCCGTGAGACCGAGTGGTGGAGCAACATCAGCCTTGATGCTCGCGACTTTATCACCAAGCTGCTGGTATACCAGGCCGACGGACGTCTTGATGTCAAGTCTGCTTTGAGGCACCCTTGGTTGCTGTACGCTGACAAGATTAGATCTGATTCCTACCAGATCTCTTCTGATCGACTGAAGAATTACTACAGCTCCTATAGGTAAATATGGAATTAAAAAAATCATTGAAAAAATTATTCCGACCTTGAACACAATGTGACCTCAAACATGGTAAAAGCAAAACTTCACGAATTAATCAATTGGATGAATGTATGAATTAATTAATCAATTCATATATTTTTTTTTCAAATCTTGAATCTTTTCTATATTTTTTACCCAAATGTATGTAGTAAAGAAATTTCACTAAAAAAACATTAAGCAAAACGTGATGCATCCTGATGTGAATATTGAGAACAATGCAGTTTGTTCTTTTGCACTAAATAAACAATATAAAACTAACCTGAAAAACATATTAGCCAGTTCTAAGAGAAACCACATTTTTATTGTTTTAATTAGATATTAACTCTATTTGATTATATCTTTGTCATTTCAGAGACTGGATGAGCAATGCCTCATGCCGCACTTGGTACCGCCGCCGTCCCCTGAGTGGAGCCTTCGAGCATCCTTCCCGCATGGTGTACCCGCCCGGCCTCACCTATACCCCTGAGAATACGCCTGACAGGGCCACTCGCTCACCCTATCCTAATACTGACACCCACTATGACCATCCTGGCTACGACTCGCATTTCAAATCTGAGAGCCAGTTAGTATATTGCATATGACATTTGAAAGTCAATCTATAACATATTCGCCTTTATTTGATGTAACCATAACTGTTATTTTAGTTATCAAAATGGTCCTGATACATACTTGCTTCAACTGCGAGATGTTGATTTCCCAGTGCGTCTTCGTGAGTACATGAAGGTGGCCACAACCCGGAGCCCAGGATTCAGTGCATCAGTTTCTGATACGTATGACTGGAGAGTAAGTAAAAATAATTTTCTACTTATACTTTTTGAATCCTATTGGATTATAACAGTAATTTTCATATGCTATTGACTTTTCAGACTCCTATTGTCTATGAACGTCGTCGCTTTACTGATGTTATGGATGAGGAAATAGATGATGAGCGTAAAGAACGTATCAACAGATATGGCTCGGCTGATACTTATACTTTGAGGAGACTCCGTCATGAGTTAGGTACCAGACTTGATAGCTACGCTGAGGCGGAGGCCATTATTGAATCCAAGAAGGATGGTCAACTTCCCTTCTTCAGGGAGAAACCCCAGATCCTACCCATCGTAGACGATCAGCCTGCTGAGCTCGTTTGTTATGCTGTTGGAGAACCCAAGCCCATCATTCAATGGTTCAAGAATGACATGGTCATTGCAGAAGGTAACAGGGTACAAGTTATTACCGACCAGGAGGGTAGATCTATCCTGAAATTCAACCCTGCTCTACATCATGATGTCGGTATCTATAAAGTTGTAGCTCGCAACAAGGTAGGCCAGACTGTGACCAGAACCAGGGTCGTTCAGGCTTCTGTGCCCGATGCCCCCGATAGCCCTACAGCAGTAGAAGTATCCGACACGGAAGTACTTTTAAGGTGGAAGCAACCCAAAGATGATGGTAACTCTGCTGTATTATGTTACAACTTGCAATACAAGGAAGGAGATAGCATCGACTGGAAGGACGTCGCTAGCAATATTGACCATGAGTTTTATGCTGTAAGAGACCTCAGACCTGATGTTAGCCATCAATTCAGATTGGCAGCGAGAAACAGGATCGGATGGAGCGAGAAAGGTATTCCTACTAAGCTCATCAAAACTATGGGAGAAGGCGCTCCCAAAGTGGCCGTCACAAAGGCAATGAAGCATTTGCAGCAAATTACAGAAATGGGACATGAGATAGTTCTCGATGAGGCTAAGCCGAAACTGGATTATTCTGCAGAAGAAAATCCCATCGAATGGAGCTCAGAAAGCAACCTAACAGACAAATACAGCTTTATTTCTGAACTTTCGAGAGGTCATTTCTCTGTAGTGGTTAAAGGAGTAGACAAGTCAAGCGATGCGGTGGTGGTAGCCAAGCTGCTGGAAACTCATCCGGAGACTGAGGCCCTAGTGTCCCGCGAGTATGAGTGCCTCAGGCGCTTGCGACATGAGAGAATAGGCAATTTGCTGGCTGCCTACAAAGCTCCAACTACCTCTGTTGCTGTTTTCGTTTTGGAAAAACTTCAAGGAGCTGACATTTTGACATATCTGTCAAGCAGACACGAATATACTGAGCAGATGGTCTCCACTATTGTTGCACAGATTCTAGATGGCCTTCAATATCTTCACTGGAGAGGTTATTGTCACCTTGACTTACAACCTGACAATGTTGTGATGTGTTCCGTGCGATCTGTGCAGATCAAACTTGTTGACTTTGGGTCAGCTCACAAAGTAAGCAGGTTGGGAACAGTAGTTCCTAAGGTCGGCAACTTGGAGTATTTGGGTAAGTCAAATCATGTTACATCATTAATTTTCAACTCATTATTATTCTTATATTTTGGATATAATAAAATACTTGATTATTATTATTCACAACAAATTAAAATGGTCAAAATTTAATTTTCTTTCAGCTCCTGAACTAGTGAACAATGAGCCGGCCCACCCTCAGACTGACATCTGGTCTGTAGGTGTTCTGACTTACATCATGCTCTCTGGAGTGTCACCTTTCCGCGGAGTGGATGAGGCAGAAACCAAACAGAACATTACCTTTGTTAGATATCGCTTCGAGCACCTCTACAAAGAACTGAGTCAGGAGGCGACCCGCTTCCTGATGCTCATGTTCAAGAGGTCCCCTCAGAAGCGACCTCTCACAGAGGAGTGCTTCGACCATAGATGGCTAATGGCTAGTGATTTCATGATTAAGAAGAGAGAGAGGGCGGTGTTCCTTGGCAATAGACTAAAGGTAAAGTGCTTGGGTAATAAAAGAATATCTGTACACATTTCTTTTTTGTATATTATTTTAATACTTTACACACTTTCTTCAGGAATTTTCGGAAGAATATCATAATCAAAAGGCACAAGAAGCTACAAAGTCAGACTCTATGCAAGGGGCCTTCGGAGGAGTGGCACCGAGGATGCTGGCAAGGTCCAACAGCATACAGGAAGAACTCATTACATCATTCTGATTCAACAATTTTTTTAAAATTTTATGGTAAAACACAAAATACACTTAAAAAATGTTTTGTATAAATGACTCCATCATAATATTACCCCATTGTAAAAATATCATACTGACTTTTGTTAAGCGATTATGTTTATAATATGACATTTAAATTAAATATACATATAGTTCATACATATCTAGTCATCGGTAAAAATTGTTTTGTGATTCATACCAAAGAATAAGTGTTTGTTATTTTTCACGAAAATTATTTGTAATCAAATGCCAAAACTTCAACCTTGACATGATCTTCAAGTCGCTGTATTGTTATGTTAATTGTAATTTAAATATCTTTAAGAATAAATAATTTAACAATTCATAATGGCTTATTATTTACATAAATCCTGTAAAATTATAAATTGCATCTAGAGTAAAAAAAATTAAATAATAAATCTATCGCAAAATAAATAATAAAAACTTACAAAAATATTTGTTTCAATTCTCTAACTATCTAAATGAGGTTGAAATATTAAAATTATAAAAATGTAAATAATAAAAGATCCCTTCATCTCTTTGCATACATTTCTAAATATTTTGTAACTATTAATTGAAATTCTTGTTTGTCTTTTTGGTATAAATCAGCCGCCTCAATATTTAAAGGGTCATCAAAGTTGAGCAGGTCCTAGAATAAAAATTAGATATAAAACATCTTCTCTTTATTCATAGATTACGCAAATACTTATTGGAATTGATTTAATAGCATAACCAAGAATCAAAGGTCAAATTTCTTATCTTAGTGTACACTTACAGTAAATAAAGAATTAAGACCCCACACAACATCCTTTAAACGGCGAGTGGGCGCCCAACCGAGGCTATCGATAGAATTCTGTCTCAACAATGATAAGCAAATATCACCCTCTTCACTTATGTTCGGATGCCACAATTTTGTCATACATTTCACCTTGGGAGGCTGAAATATCAAATAAAACATTTATATTCATAGAATAATTTGATTAGCGCAATATCAAGAGACTATCTAGAATGCCATGGACAAACGCAAACCTTAAATCTGGTTAATAATCTAGGCAAGTAATATGGTATAAATTCTATAACATGAAAAAATATATAAAAAGTAATACTTACTGCCATATTATATTCTTCTGTCACATGTACGCTAAATTTAAATTTACCTCCATGCCAATAGCCTTCGTCTGGACATACCGTGAGGAAAAACTCACTAAGGGTATTGGGGTCATTAAAATTGACTCGACAAGTCGCTGGCAAATTTTGCTCCATTTCTTGAACTTCCTTGACTAAAAGTTTATCCCTTATTGATACTCTTTTTGATGAATCTGTAAACACACCATCCTCTGGTATATTCCGAGTGTCTTTTTTTAACTTTCGTGTTAATGTAATCATCTTAGACAAATCATATAATGAATTAAAACTTTTTCGTAGATATGTGAAATACTTTTCGGATAAGACCTAAAATATGAATTCTGGAAACAATCAAGGGAAAATAAGGCCTAGACGTCAAAACGACATAAAGCGTGCCATAAACATGCGAGTGACATTAACCATAGACTAAAATAATAAATATAATTTATATTTTTGTATTTGCGATTATTAATCATAGATTAAAACATACAACTAATAATAAATAATTAAACATACAACTAATAATATACTTTAATGTTTTTTTTAAGTCATGAAATTTAATTTGATTCTGTTTTATTTTATTTTCGTCTCTGGTGTGTGTTTGTATCCTGTGAGTGGAGATGCCGCACACAGAAACGTCAACTGTCAATATTTATTTATAGTTCAGTTCGTTTAGCAATAGAAAGATACGTCATTATTTAAGTTGCAAGTCACCAGTATATTTGAAAATAAATTAATACTTTCGTAATAAAATCATGACAGAAGTAGAGTGGCCTTGGCAATATAATTTTCCGCCGTTCTTTACGTAAGTTGTGTATTTATATTTTGCTGGTTTCTGGGCGTACCAAACACCTTTAAAACAATCTCCAATATATCATCTGAATTATATATATTTCAAATATATATATATCTCAAATAAGTCCTGATTGAATAAAAATACAATGAATAAACCCGAGATATTTTCATTTATAACCAAAGAATATGTGTACATTGGAGAAGGAAACTCAAATATTGTACTCGCTTTTCCTGAGAGCAATTTTATTCTGCGTTTACGTAAATCTGAAAATTCTACAGTTATAGATGAAGACGAATTAAAAACACTTCAATTGGAATGTGCATTTAATGAAAATATTGTTAAACTAATCATTGGAGGGGAGTTCATCAAATCCACAGAGATAGTCTCAATAAAAGAAGAAATAAACTTACTGAATTCTAATTTACAATCAATGAGACCGGTATTTAGACTACACAAAAAAATAAAATCTAAATATGGATTGTTAACAATCGATTACACTTCTAATAAACTGTTTAGTCAAGCTGTCCATCCAACAATGTGCGTTGAAATAAAATGCAAGCAGGGCTGGATGCCTGACACTTTTAATGGGAAGTGTACATTTTGTGTAAATCAATATTTAAAACTCAAAAAGGGATCAATTAAGGCGATCAGTGGATATTGTCCTCTTAACTTGTTTTCCGGAGAGAAGTCTAGAATGACACAATCTTTACTTGAACTTTTGATAAATCCGCAAAACAATATGCGAGTATTCGTAGGTGGAAAACAGATATTTGGTGAGGATGTAGAACACTCATCATTCTATAATGAATTAGATAAATATTTTAAATTTTGTCATTTGACAATTCAAAGCTCAATGAACACTTTTATTAGTGTCTTGATACATAGTTTACTGTGTCCACAAATAAAAGAAATTTATAAAACAAAACCAATGTCCTCTTACACAAATATGAATGAATACTTAAAAATTCAGCATAAAGTCAGTAAATATTCAAGGTGTGATTCTTCAGCCAATGTTTTGCCATTTGGTTGTGTTCTCGATAAAATACTAAATTGTCAACGCTTAGAATCAGAAACTAGAATGGAAAATTTAACCCCAACATCAGATTATGAATATCTTGAAAACCTTTTATCGAATCCAGAATGCATCCAAGCTACTAATGAATTTGATTTGAACAAATTTGGAAATAATATTGATGATTTGCAAAAGTACATGCTTGCGTGCGCTGCTAAAGACTGTTCCATCATGATTGCGCTGCAACCCTTGGCCTCACCCGTGTTGTCTACTGATGATGTTATTATTAGACATGAAGATAATAATTTTTTGCTGAAGATTGGTGTTATCGACTTTCAAGCCAAACCTGCCAGCAAGATATTTTTACATAAACAAAGAAATATTGATATGTTGAAATCTCTGAATGATGCATTTACATAACTAATCACAAAACAAAACTTTTTACAATAAATTTCTGACACAAATATAATATTGTTTTATTTATATTTCAATTAATATTATTTTCATATTTCATTTAAAAAAACATCCTTAGATTTTGAATATCATTATAGGCTTCAGCCACATGCCGAGACAAAGTCAAAACAACTATTGGCTTGGAAGAACATGATTCTGGATTATTACAAATCAACCAAGCAAACGGTGCTCGATGTTAGTGAAGCTCAAAGATCTCCACCTTTCCATAATCCCACTATCGACAGAAAATTATCAATGGAAGCTATTCTTATAGTTCTCGAAGACATGGCTAAAACTGGAAATGCTGCACCTATTGACAAGACAAAGCATCGGTGGGAGATATACTGGCATTCATTGGAGGAATGGGGGAATATGATATACTCATGGGTGGGTGACAATGGCATGAACAATACGGTTTGTACTCTGTACGAACTGATTGACGGAGAGAACACAGTGGATCAAGGTACTTCCTATTTTGTTTTTCTCATTGAAATTGTTGTTTTCATTTTTATGTCGTAATTGATATCTTACTGTTGAATTATCTTTCCCTTTTCAGAATTCCACGGGTTGGATATAAATGTTTTAATAAAATCATTGAAAACTTTAGAAGAGGCAAACAAATGTGAATTGATGGAATTCGATGACAATCAAGGAGTAAAGTTTTTCTAATCTAATAAGTAATTATTTTTTAACAATAAAAAAATAACACAAGGAGGTAAATGTTTGATTGTTTTAATATTTCAATATCATTGTATTCCAATTCATCATCTTAATTATTTTTTCAGTTTGTTGACACATTGACATTATTCATACTAATTTATCTCTGACATGTATACAAATACTATATTATATATAAATAGTGAAATTTTAACTGACTACTAAAAAATATTTAAATGATACAATATTATTCCTCGCAGCTGCTTATAAGTAGAGAACACTTGTCAATAATTGACAATGACATATTTGTTTAATTGATTTGCTCTTTTTTTTTAATAAAGTATGAAAGTAGCAAATTGCAAACACACTTTTTATCAACAAAGTTATTTAATAAGTCTTTATTCCTTAAACAGTTATACTATACTTCTAAGTACCATAAATTAACATCTTGTTTATTATTAACAACTAGACATTCTATAAATTATAAATATATCACAATCAATCAACATTATATACATAAATATGGCCAAACGTCAGTTTAAAATTTATACAAAAATAATATTTAAAAATAATGAAATGTTTATGATCATTACCAGATTTTGAGGACTTGTGAATTTTTCTAATACTACAGAATGGTAATTTACATTCAGATAGATCTTAGTTTAGAGTAAGTATATATTTTATTTTCACACTAAAAATGTTCACTCACACCTTCATTCACGTGTCCATTTGAATGTGAGTGATTATTTTGTTTGGTGTCATTATTTTGAACCAAGTTGATGGAGGGAGTTATCTTGGCGTGCTGAGGCGCCTTGTAGAACCACCACGCCGAGAAGAAGAAGAGCAAAGAGCACGCCTTGAAAAGCAACGCTAATGCTAACATGTATCTGTAATCGAACAATAATATTATTTCATTTCAACTTAAAGCTGCATACATATTGTTAAAATATATATGATAATTTTTACTAATTATTTTAATCAGATTTTTCTTTTAAAAATATACCTAAAACTTCACTTTATAACTAGCATTCCTTTTAGAAACATATGGTTTACATAAAATTACAATGTCAACTTTTCTGGCCATTTTGATTATGGTATTTTGTAGTACTTTATTGCATAAATATAAACAAAACCAAATTGTTTGGGACCACATATTTTATAACTCGGAGCTATTTCACCTAATGAAGCCATCATCGAGCTAGTTATGTTGAAAATCCCTCCATCGGGTAAAAGAGCTTTTTTAAAATGTAAATTATGTTTTCTCTAAAACTTTATTTTATTACTTTCTTTAAACTTTATTTTATTTTTAGTACGTTTATATACAAGAACAACTTTCATAACTTATGATCACATTACTTTTACTTCACTTTCTTACTTTTTCATTAAAAAAAAAAATTAATAGCATTAAATTACACAGCTGATATTTTTACTCAAAATAAAAATAAGTACCTGCTCATATATCTGTTGTTGTATACAAGGCAGGCCCCTTTACCGTCACACGATTTTTGCCAGAGTATGCATGACTCATCAATCAGCACTCCAAATATCAACGGTGATGGAATAGTACCCAATATTCTAACTTTGATCCATTGAATCCCAAGAGCGAATGACCTCTGGTCATCTCGAACACATCTATAAAACAAGTGAATAATTTTGTCATTATAAACCTACAAATTAGATTTCAAAGAGCTAATCTCGAATATTGATTCTCCGAGTGCAAAATTTGAAAATAAAATATACATAATCTGTTACATATAACCCAGCAAATAAATTGATTACAATGTGTGCTGATATTTTTCAATACATAATAAGCATTTATAATTTCCCTTTATCGGATATATAATATTTCGGTTTGAGAATATAAAAGAGCTTGTTCAAATTTGACTGGATGAAACTGGTCTTGTAGATGAATTTCAAATATTAATAAAATAATTTACCTTAATGTTGCCGATAATGCCGGCATTGTAGACAAAAATGTGAAAAACATTGTTACAAATATTAGGAATAAAAACAGCCACAAATATTGACAATCTGATTCACACATCGTATTGATTGCTTCATATGCAATATTATTTCTTAAATATTCAGCGGATTGGCTTTTATTTGAGTACTTTCTTTCACTTATTTTGGTTTCATTTAAGTTGGTAGTATCTTGAAGACTCATAGATAAAATTGAATCTCCAGTATGGCTTAGCGAGCCCTTGATGCACGTGCAATCCTTGTACGCTTTCGAGCCGTCGACGCTTGTCTCTTTGGAGCAACCGGCATAGCAAGGTGAATAATACATGACTCCGTCTACACCGCAAACGGGATCAAATACTGATCTAGAGCAAGAACATCCCTGATTGCAAGCCGAGTCCAAACTGATGCTTTTTCTGAAAAATACAAAACATGCACTGCTATGATTGTGACTAAATTTGGTTGCATCTGGAAAAGCAACTGGTTTAATTATCAATCAATATTTGTTGAAAACAATGAATATCAAATTTCTTGAATGTGGCCTTTCAAGATAAAAAAAGTCTTATGAAATTTCCAACATTTCAGCGTGTTTTAATAAAATAGTAAAATGTAATTAATAGATAAAGTATTTGATGATTTTTTTGACTTACGCTGCAGCAGGTGTGTTGTGTCCGTACGGCTGGTTCAGACCAGCAAAGGCGAGGTTAGGACAAGATATGAAAAAGCCTGTCGAGAACAGGACCGCTATCAGAGTAGACCAAACGCACAACTTGATGATACCGGCACACTGCAGTTTTAACTTTTTTACTAAGTAACCACCAAAGAACGTCCCTCCGCCTCCAGCAGGTACTGTGACTATGCCTGTAATCATTCAATTATTACTGGAAAATACTAGTGCATAAAGTTGATCCATGGCAGTGTTACCATTTTGACTACCATACTGAATCAAATTATTAGATATCTCTCAACTCCATCAAAGATATACTTTAATTCTTTTTTTATTACAAGTTTTATTTTCAGTTTTAAAATTTCATAAAGATTTACAAAGATTTTATTAGACGATTAAGGAATCTTAAATTATTACCCATGAGCATTGCGGCTGACGATGCAGTTATGCTGAACTGATTTTCAATAAGCTTTGGAAGAAAAGCTGCAAACCCGGACAGCAAGATACCCTCTGTAGCTCCAGCTAGGTTCAGGAAAAAGAATGTCGGGTTCTTCATGAGGGCCGTGAAAGCCTTTGGAAGTTCTCGGATTTTACTAAAAGCTTCCGCCTTACTGGAATCCCCATCGTATGCCTCGGAGATCTTTTGTTTTTGGATCTCGGCTGACCCTGAAAATATTGCAGAAATTAATTATTTTCAGATAAATGATTGATGAAATTCAGATGAGAGTGCATATTTCCAAACTTAATTTTGGTAACTTTGTTTTTATTGATAAGTGTTTGTATTTATAGGTAAATAATTCGGAACCATAGTTTATGATTGATTAGTTAGATGTTTATAATATAGGCATATGGAGTTATTGCTAACTTAACTTAACTTTACAAAAGTCACATTAATCACTTTAAATACCTGGCAATGATGGTGGGAACGCCATCAGAGGTATAGCGATCATAAAACAGAGGAGAGCAGACAGAAGGAAACCTATCCACCATGCGCCTATCCATACATTACTGTCCGGTGTCAACCCTAGCCTGAAAAAAAAATAACTCTTAATGTATCATCTTCAGATATTAGCTGCAATTATTTTTAGTTCCCGGATAATTAATTTGAAGTCGTAGAACTTGGATCTTACTTAATAAGATATGATTTGAGCTCAAACTAATTTAGGTATCAAAAGTATATTCATGATGATTTTTATATGCTTTGGCAATAATCAATAACTCAGCAAAATGCTGATAAATGAAAAAAAGGAAAAAAACTAAATTAATCAGCAAAAATTATGATTGATGACAACGGCACCCATGATTTTTTCAAATTATGGGTGCCGTTTTCAATCTTAATTTTGAGTTCATCTTTCTTTGTTAAGTTCTCTGCAAGTAATAAAGTTTTCTAATAAATCTCGGATTAAGTGAAATAAATTGATGTAATACCTGAATACCTGTTTACTCAAGCCGGCGCAAAAATGAGCAGAAAGAAGGGGGAGCATTATCAATTTCCCACAGCCTTTAGTTAATAACGGGAGCAAGTAGAAGAAGCCCCGCTCCCTCGGAACTTGCCGGATTAATTTGTGCAAGTCACAGGACCTCGCAGCGGCGACTATACATCATGATCAACCACCCCGACGACTACCACGAGCACCACGACCACCACGAGCACCCCTCGTCACGGCGCCGATTCAAGCCTTTATCGTGCAACCGCGCCGCCATTTTTTAATTACGTGAAAAATGGCCAAGTTTTAAGTATCCTCCTGTGTGCACGGGAGAGGTGTATTGTTCTCTCGCGTTTTCCCTTGTATTTTTTTTTTTTATTAAAAAGTAACGAAATGAGATTCTATTTAAAAATTGAAAAAGTTTTTTACGACTTTGGGTAATAACGTTTCTTGATTGTATTTCTATAAACAGTGAAACTTCAGCGCTTGATTTTCAATGCGTGTGTATTAAGAAAGTAAAAAAAAACTAAGTATCCTAGAATGTATTTTCCACGTAGAAAATATTTATTGGTAGCTTTTATATCTTCAGTAGATTTTTGTAGTAGAGTAGTAATTACGAAAAAATATTCATCATTATTGAGTGAATAGACCCGCTGCGACAAAACAGACAGACAACTAAACGGTTGTACCGAACCGAAAGTAGCCAATATCATCCTTTTTTGCTTTATTAATGTAGGTAAATCTCTAAAAATCGGTTGTCGCACAAATCGGTTGTCACGCGTGTAGGCTGCTTTATTGACTAACTTATTTAGTTGCGATTTGTGTTTATTGAACTTTTACCAGTGAAGGTGTTTTATGCGCTTATATAGAGACATTATAAACTTAAGTATGCCGATTCCCACCAGCTTTAAAATCCGAATGATACTGATTAAAATAAAGCTCTTCGCGAATATTTAAATAAAAACCAATACTGTAATAAAAATGTCTGGATATATGAATACCCCACTGGTTCCACTGTGCCTGGCGGCGGTCTCGACTCGGTTAGCGCATAAAGGCGCTCATCCATCACGTATTGTTATACCTTGTAGCTACATTGATAGAGTCTGACGTGAAGATATCCGTCAGATAAGTTGTAAAAGACGGATGTGCAGTTATTAATTGTCGTTCTCCGCCCTTAATCTGCAATGATTACAGATAATCCATCATGCTCTGACCCCGACCCCTCACCACCGGCAATGAAACTAAAGCTGCCTACACACAATGCGACACAACGTCCTTTTATTTTTGGAGTGATTTTAGCATGATGAAAAAAAACACTTTTGGCTTATCACTGTCCGGTTGTGTCGCATCGTGTATATATATATATTCATTATTTTTAATAATTATATTTTATTGAGCATCATATGGTCAACATTAGATGTAAATTCTATAGGACAGCACTTAAAACTCTCTTGGCAATAAAAATGTGATATGACAACTTTGCGTAAATTACTACTCGTTTTTACTTTTTCATTGCTCTTTTGCATTTATTTTTGGTTGTGGCCTCAATATCAGCACAATAAAACTATTGGACAGTTATTTTAAATACCTTACAGTAAAAGTTTACTAACTGTCTCGTGCATATCGATCTGTGTAGCTTACGAACTATCAAATACCTTCTAATATAACAAATATCTTAACTTAACGTTACCAATTCAACAATAAATATAATTTGTTTAATAAATATAAAAGTATACTTTAGAAAACTTATAAATACATTTTTAAGTGCTTTGTTTTAAGATCCCCATGATTTTGTTCATCTGTTGATATATTTGTAGTACAAACTTCAAGAATTCATTTCTAAAAAATATTACTGCAAATTGTATATTCTTTACTGCGCCTTTGTTGCATCTACCTGTATAAATAATAAAACATGTCTCAAACGTTTTACTTTCAACTTTGGCAGTTAAATAAAATTACATCAACAGAACCAATTGTGCTTTTGCGTATCCTTATCAAATTAAAGCATAAATGTGAACAATACGTACTTTTTATTTGATATATATTATTCAGGGAATCAATCGATTGAGGATAATAAGAGTTGTGCTAATCGAAAATAGCTTTTGGGGTAGTTGATAATTATATGAGGTTGATTGACTGGGACACCAAAAGCGTTTTTACGAGCCTCCCCACCTGCTCGCCTTTCAGCCGTCAGAGCGAAAAGAAGCCTCCGGACCAAGTAAATCGAAAGGTCAACAAAATAATGAAAAAAAACCATCTGCAAGATGAAATCTTTCAATCAATAGCTATAATTTTCGGTCCACAGAACATGGGTGCTCGTTATTATGGATATATCGACATGAATGAATATTTCGATTCGATGTAAGGCTTCATTATAAAAGTAATCAAAAAATAATGTAATGAGCTGTACCTTTGATAATTTATGTACCAATTTTGAAGAAATTATGCAATATCAACTTACAATCTGAGATCCATTTTTAGCTGTTTTGTACAACGAAAATTAATTAAGTCTCGTAAGCAATCAATACTGTAGTTAGCTAAGAGTAAATTAAGCGCATAAATAGCTGATACAGTTCATTGTTCATAAGTAGCCAAACGACACGACGCAAAGTTCGAATAACACACTGAATTAAGTATAACACAACTAAATTATGCCGATGTGAGCAGCCAACCGGATCACAGTAATAAATGAGATGAATATCCGAGTACAAGGCGTAATACAATATTCCGAGGGAATAAATGAGCCGGCGGGGTCGCCAGAATCTAATCTGTACTCCCCTGACGGAAAAATATACTCTATCGTTTGATAAAATATACCCCATCGGATAGTAGTTCAGAGCGGAGCAAAGTCAACAGCTAGGATTGCCAATTTCTTTTTGTTTGGATAGAAGTCGTATCCTCTCTCGGTGCAGACTACACGGAAAACACAATTAAGTACTTTTCAATATCAATCTAAGATGAAATCTCGAGCACAGAATCCAGTAGGCTTTATTAAAGTGCTCGCACAGAAGACAGGCAGGAGAAAAGTAAGTAAATATTTCTTGTGACGTTAGCCAATCTCAGTGTTTCGGTTATTTATTCAGCGCTATATTGAGATAAAATACAAAAAGAATTCATATCACTTTCCCGGTATTGTTTGTTTGAGTAAGTTCATTTTATCGAGTAAAAATATTCACTTAATAAAGACTAATATGACTGACCGAGGATACAGATATGCTGCTCAACTTCCTCTGAGGAGATAAAAATTAAAACATTTCATTTAAACTGCACATTTTAAGCGCTTTTTTAAAAATATTAAAAAATAAGTAATAATATGTAAATTAGTATAATCATAACATCGTGAGTATTTTTTGAAAACTTTTACTACTTAAAGTTTGTTAAACTTCGTTTAAATTATCTATTGAAATCTCAAAGTTGAGTAAATATAAACATCACCAATTGGTTATAAAGACTACTGAAACTTTCACTGAGACAGTAGGAGCTTTTTTGTCCTTTCAGGACATGATCAAAACTAAATAATCTTAAAAGATTTATAAGCTTTATTTTTGTTTATCTTTGCCGCTACAACCTTATGTATATATCTTAGTATTTTCAAATTAACCTTTTAAAAAGCTAATTTGTTTCCAATAAACATTCTTTCAGTGGAATGCGAGATTTCCTCGAGCATATTAAGAGAAATTGCGTATGAAGAAATACTGAAAACGAGATTGATGCAACTTTTTAAAATTTGTTTCATGGCAATCCTAATTTTGCTAAAATTGATAATGAGGAACAGGGATGTATACTTTTGATTTTTATTAATTGAATTTTACTTTTTATAATATAAAACGACTTCACAGTCAGAGGGTCAGTATAAAGAAGCGCGTTTTCGTATTTGTAGCTTAATCTTCCTTAAGGATGAAAAGCTCTTAAATATTGTATGAAGGAGTATATTGGCTCGGGGTCTCGAGAGATAGTTTGTTATTTAACCGCTCGGGTAGTGTTCGGCGAGAGAAGCCTTCTTCAGCAGACCCGCCCTCATCCCCTGCGAATACAACCATTGTCTGAATTATTCTATTTGCGGAGAATCTATGAATAGAATAACTTTGCACCTCGCAGGTGAGAGAACTCCGGGACGTTTTAGCTGCGATTTTCACGTAGGGATATCAATTGAATAGAAGAAATTTATTTCAGGATCACGACCGATGAATAAACATATGCCTTATCTAGCAATCTCAAAATGTGTTTCTTTAAAAAATATACTATATAAGTACTATAGCACAACAGCACAATCCATATAGAGTATGTTAATAATTTTTTTTTTAAATCTAGTAGCATGTAACAGTTGTTTTTTTATATATTTATATTAATCAATAATGTAAAAGCTTTGAAACTTATATGAAGTATAAAAAAAACAGTTTTTTAAGAATTTTTTTGTAAAAAGAAAATCCTAAATCCTGAAAAAATATTTATGATACCAATATCTTTGAGTAAGAAGCTATACAAAAATTATAGTAGAAAAGGCACAATGTATTAACATTAGAATCCAGTGTTTTACATATGTGTGATATGTACTCCGCACATAAAATTATTTCAAAAATACTCGAGATTGATCTAAATCCAAGAACTTCTTGTGGTTTTCACAAAATTGTCTCCTGCATAGTAAAAGTTATATTTTTTAATAGTTAAATTTTCAAAATGAACAGTCGTTCATACCTTTGTGGTAAGTTTTATACAAGTATGGGTATTGAAATTTTTTAACCTGGCATGAATCAAGTGGACATAGAAGCTTCTACAAACAAGCGGAGTAGTACTTTTTCGATTGCGCAAGCAATTCAATTACGGGATCATATCGCATAGGGACGAAGTAAAACCACCCCCTTTTCTTCATTAGTTCTTATGGAAAATCTTTGCAAAGATTCGATATTTACTATGCAATCTGCATGTATTGGAGCTTGTAGATATATATTCAATATTAATAATACATGCATAGTGCCAGTACGTCCCCGTTGGTCTGGTACCCACAGTGCTGTTCAGAGGGGACCAGCGGGGCTATTCAAGCGAAATCCCATCAAGTGCTATCGAGCGCAGGACCGGACTCAAGATTGCCTTGTGCAGAGCATATGTTCAATTTATGCATAATAATATAAAACAGAACGTTTCAAAACTTATATTATATCGTAACAAAAGGCAAAATTGATATTACATTCTGAATCGCATTTGAAGTCATTGAACCCTTTACTAAAAAACGTTTTAGTTTTATAGAAAAAAATTGAATGAGTATTTTGTCGTTCAGTTTAAAAAAATTATTTATTACATATACATTGCATTGCTTGAATAAAAAAAAATATTAGAGAATACAACACCTCTAGTAAAAATGTCAGTTGATCAATGTTTAGTATATTATTTAGTATAGGTTAGATCTAAATAAAACATTGCATTAAAAAAAATCCGATTATATAGAGTGTCCCAAAATTAACGCAAGATTTGAATTTGTCGCCATTTTTGCAGTAAAGTTTTAAAAGGCTGCCAAGCTTTCATTATTTTTGAAATATTGTTCAACAATGAAGTCACTTTGTTCAATCGTGTAACGCTCCATTTTTACTAACCCTAAACTGTCAGCTGGTTCAAATCTTGACAAATTCAAATCTTGCGTTAATTTTGGGACATCCTTTAGTTATTTTTTTCATATTTGCTTTAGTAACTGTTTTCCAAGTGCTTCCCTGGTGAGGAGCTCAGAAGTTGCCTAGCTACTACCCCCAGCCCCGCCCCTCACCCTCACTTCCCACACAGTCGATCATGAAAGGGCTTCGTTTGCTAAGAACCCTCCAAACAAATTCGATATAACTCATAATGTTATGAAGTAAACACACAGAACACCTTGACCGAAAAAGCCCCAGAAAAACCCAAATCGCTACTTAATAACACAAATCTTGGTGTAAATCAATAAACTCAAGCGCCATACACGCGTTGCAATACAAATAATTTATAATTAGCCAATGTTGTACTTCTTATTTTTGGTATTTCTTGTAGTTTTGAAGAGCGCTTTGGCAAGTTATCGTTTAGTTGTCGGTTGTGTCGCAACGAGTATAGTTATTTTATTTTTACATAATCTGCAAATAGTCAACTCAATTTATGCCAGTTTTACAACGGTACTGTAATTGCTTTATAATTGAAAAAAAAAAATTATATTATTTATAAACGTATCTTGAAATTTTCTCAGAAAAAAATCTTCTCGCATCATCGTATTTCCAATTTAAAAATATTATAGAGAGAATATCCAATTTCTTTGCACTTTCCCGTGATTCCTGTAAGGCTTCTTGCTCCTCAGTGATATCGGAAAATTATTCATGGAACTCCAATACGTGTTTAATGTGATTCTTGCTTGAATAGACATGATTCTGATTTAAACCCAAATGTGATTTTTGGGGGAGATAAAATAATCTCATATTTGAAATTTTCAAAAAAGAGGTACCATTCGGTTGAAAAACGTTTTTTTATAAATCATGGATTTTGTTTTCATATTAGTAGAAGATATTTATATCAGAATACTAGCATAATAATAAACCACAGATCAATCTAGATAGTTTTTTTTATAAATATATATACCATTGGATTCTAAAATTTAATACAAAAAAATATTGTCAGTACATTCATGGTGACAAAAAAATATGTAATTCAACATTTATCATATGAATGACACTCAATATAAAAAGCTTTCACACTTCAAGTTATATCTGGTATAAAAGCTTTTCATAAAAAGCACACGTCACAAAACGTTTATTGAAAAGCTCATAAATGTATAAAATAGGGTAAACCACAATATGTTCCGACGCCATTGTCGGAGGCCCGAGGGGAAGTTTATTGAATGTGTGAATAAAGAATCACTTATAATGACGGACATTCGGTGTTCAGTGTGCTTAATATGTGACAGCGAGGAAGGCGCTTCCTTGAGGGAGATTGAAGAGAGAACTCCGTGACGCATCAGTGCCACAATCCCACATCTGTTAATGCTCTGCCATTCAATAAAGGATACTTCAAATCAAATTAATCGTTACGTTTTCAATGGGAAATTTCGAATATAATCTACAGTGAAGAAGACCTAATTCAATTCGGGGACAAAATAACCTAAATATATACTTGCAATATTATTATTTTTATTTTTACACAAGTGGGACCAAACCGTATTCATATATTATAAATCTTCCAAAAACTACATACATACTTTGAAAGAATAGAAGCAGCAAGCGAGAGAAAAAAATAAGCATGCAAGATTTAAACCAACAAAAGGCAATGGCGACTGATTTTATTTTATTATGATAAACAAGTATGTAAGTAGTTGATAATAATAATTTTAAAAATGTAAATTATTTAATGATGATCAGAGTAAGTCCCATTGTGACTATTGAGTCAGTTAAAGTATTTATTACTATAATAAAAGTACTCACTCTTTCGGGTCGACGTAAAGGAAGTCTGTGTATATTTTCAGGAGTTGTCCTCCCACTACGAATCCAATTGCTGGTCCAATAATGGACATCGTGTAGAAAATACCTGCAACCAAAAATAACACTGCATGTTATGTAATGATAACAATAATTAATATACTCCGAATTCAATAAAATTTATTTCAACATGTATTATCTTTAAAATTTTAGTTTTCTTTATAATGCAAATAAACTTTAGATCATAAAATACGACTATCAATTAGATGTTCATATTTTTTGGTTAAATACGGAGAGTGAAAAATTAAACCAGTCAATCATGAGTTATCTTCTAATTGGAAAAAAGGTTCGATTAACAAGAGTGATAGAGCTTTTAAAGTTCCACGTAAAGCTCCGAGTCAATTTTGTAAATTGAGTCCGTAAAGTACAGGAAGCGAGTGGCACATTCATCAGCTCTTATCGGCCTCTCTAATTTCAGCGATCCGTCTTGCGAACACAAACACTGAAGACAAAGCTCCCCCGCTAACCTTTGTTGGAGATAACGCAGTAAAAGTTAAATTGACTGGAAAAACTTCACGGTCTCTGCAACAAATGCCATTCTTGGGGGAGGCTTGCAATACATCCCCCTACCAAGTACCCTTTATTTAATTATCAGGTGTCATTGCTGGTTAAATTACAACACTTCATGTTAAAACAACAAACATGATTCGGATATGAGATTGCATCTCGATATTTTGCTGATCTTAGCTACAAGTAATGACAATACTAATCATAATAATTGAAATTATAATGTGACTTCGTAAAGTTTTCAATAACCGATTTATTGATTAATTTAAAAAATACTTTAATATTAGGAAAAAACCATGCAAAAATTCATGACTTGTATCATTCCCAGATAAACAATAGCCAAAAAACGTTATTTCAATGGAAAAAATATGAAAGAGATAAAATATTTAAAAAATAATAATTACTTGGTAAAAGCTAAAAAATAATCACAAAATTTTACAGATAATACATTTATAAATAACTTATATTAAAAAAAAATCCCGAGGGAAATATGGCTTCACCATATTTCCCAGATTTATTTTCGGTTAATATTTTTACGCATTTTTAAAAAAACTGGGGGAAAAACACTCAAATTATGTATTATTCCCCAGACATGATTTAATAGCACAAAAGTCGCCTAGCTGTAAAATTACCTGCGAAAATAATATTATTTATGTACCTGTCGGAAGCCTTATTGTATTTATTACATCTTATTTATCTTTAAAAAGGGAAAAAGGTGTTTATTCTCGCTAACGGCTGGCATTACGGCTAAAGGAGCTGTGAAAATAGAAGGCGTGGGGGGAAGCGGCTGGGGGCGAGTGCGGGGGAGGAAGCGGCTGGGGGCGAGGGCGGGGGAGGACAAAGAGGACACGAGGCCCTCGGCAGTGCCCTCTGGTATTTGGATCTCACCCCTTGTAAAGGTTGGATAACGACAGCGAAGACTCTGTAAATCCCGATACTTCAATTCAAGACAGATTTTATAAATTGACTTTCATTCAATCAATACAATATTAAAAGTAATCGATCTACACACAAAACAAAGGGAAAAAAATTCACTACACCTATAAAATTCAACGAGTCATTAGAATCCCGACGGTGTCGTAAAAAAACTTTTCAATTATTTTTCTCGTCGTTTCATGTGTGAATCATTTTTTAAAATAATATATGCGAGTATCTTTAAAATATTAATTATTAATAATTGTATGTTCTCGTCTCGACTGCTCTTTCTCGGGGACTTATTGTTTTTTTTTTAGCCGGCCAATAAATGAGGCTCTGGTGAAATTTCCCGCAGCGCTCTTGCAGCGAATCCACTTCCTCTTCCTCTGACAAGGATCACAATACTGGCAACACAGGCTGAGAGAACCATTTGTGAAAAAAAAAAACAACTCTTTATTAAGTTCACCTGATATTTAAACGTCCATACTTGCGTTTTTTGCATAATATCGTCGATTTTTTATCCCAGTGACAATATGTCGAATTACACCATAACGATTTAATTTAGATTATTTGGTTTCATGGGTGTTGTGCTGCTTTAAATTTTCTCTCTTCCGACTTTTGGCCTCCGTGCTGAGACAATTTTCAGGGACTTCAAAAAAAAAAAAAACTTCAAACAGCTCAACACCAAAAAACAAAATCCTCCTCCAATAACAACAGTTGCCATACATACATACAAAATTTTCATTTTAATTTCATATCTTTTTTCAAAATTATTGAAAATAATCGCAACTCTGGTTATTTATGTAGGATATTGTTTTGGCCGGAGTGCTGTCTCTGGAAGAGGCTCGATGCCCGCCACAAATGGGTCGGCAAACACGCGCCCGCGAGGAGGAGGGGACTCGCACGTGTCCTGTGCAAACACCACGTGTCTCAGGACCGAGGGGATGATACCAGGCAAGGAAGCTGGGGTGGGAAAACACGGAGATCGGAATGGAAACGTTACATTGCTTTTATTACAAAAAGTGTTTTTGCAGGTACATTGAAATTTTTCACTTCTCTTGTTGTTAATATCACTTTTGAGTATTGATTTTAAATAAACAATATTAATTCATTGAGCGAATGTGTTGATAAAGTAAATATTTCATTCATCAAGTGCCTCTCGTCAGAGGAGGTTGGCGACCATTTCACTGAGCATATACTCATGCTGAGCCAGTATTCATAGTTTTATAAGGAGAAACTTGTGTAGTGTCCTTTTACACTAAGTAATTATTTAGAAAAGTGTTATATTTAATCGTGAATTTTTTTTACCTTGCTAAGTATTATTTTGTTTCCCTTTCTCATCCTCTGAACCCATTTGAAAATAATTCTGATATTGTTTACCGTATCATATTTTTCCAGCACAGTGATTCGAGCTTACGCAAACAGTTTGCTTTATATGATAATCTAATCCATGGGAAGGACCCGCACGCGCGGGTGCGTATTTTCAATTTTGAATATTTACAGAGATGTGCGAGATAACACGCCCCCTCGCCCCCCCCAGCCTCATCCCCCGCCTGCAGTCCATAGACATTGAGTGCAGATAAGTGCGGCCGCGGAGAGTTTGTTGTCGATGGTAAACATGGCCGGTAATCGAGAAGCCACCGGGGACGAGAGTGGAAACCGGCGGGAGGGACAATGGCGGCTGGACGCAGTTTTTGACAGTCCATTGTCTTGTGTTTAAAATCACTTGCAATTGTATGAGCGCTACAAAGGGAGAATGGAAGCACAAAGAAAAAGCTTTTAAAATATGTTGTATGAGAAAAACAAAACACTGACTTTCATTATTGGAATAAATTAATATATTTTTAGACGTCAAAAATATTTTAATAATTTTATGTTTTCGGACAAATATTAGCTTGTGGCGTCATTGACATCATTTTAATAATCCGATTCAACTATCTTTGGGTATTCAGACCAAAGCCGTGTCTATGACATACGCACTTTTATGATAAAGCCTGAGGCTAGTGGGAGTCAAGGAAGACACGGAGGGAAGCGGTAAAGGGAATCCCACACGGAGATATTTTGAGGGAGGGCTAGGTCACATAACGCATTTGTCATGAAAACGTTATTCAATGAGATGAAATACCTGCACACAGTACTAAACAATAAACCTTAATTTGTACTTATATGAATACGTTTTGGTCATCAGAAAATCCACAACTGTCAATAAGAAACGACATTTATACGATTCATAGGATTCACATATCACACATGTGAATCCGCAAGGAACTGAATTCTGTTTCAGCTGGAAGAGCATCGAAATTATGAAAATATTCATAAGCATCGCGTGTTCGCAAAAGTGCTTCCGCGAAAATATGTAATACTCCATCTAAAATGGAGATGAGGCTCCGCGGGCCGTGTAAGACGGAGCGGGGCGGGCAATCTGCTAAATGCGCCCAGCCGGCCCCGCGCAAACACAGCCTTCAATGGAGGCTTCAGATTACTTCCCCATACAGCGAGCCCGGACAAGTACTCTGACTCTGCGCCGCCTCAACTCGGGATTGTTGATTAAAAATTACATTTCAGGGCTTCGGCATATCGGGGGTGGGGCTCCATCAAAGTATCCTCTCTCAATACAGATTTTATTGATTGATAATGATTAATATTTTTGAGTAAAATACTTAAGTGATTTTCCACGTGTTCGTTTTTATTTGTGACCGGTTTCGCCAACCTTTCACGTTGGCACTATCGAAACCGGTCACAAATAAAAATGAACATGTGGAAAATCACTCAAGTGTTTTACTCAAAAATATTAAAATGGAATTCCTCCAAGTACATTTTTTCAAATATTGAAAATTGATTAAAGAAACGTTCAGAAAAATATCATCGTGATTTGTGTGATCCCACACAAATTACGATGATATTTTTGTAAAAATGTACTTAATCAAAATTACATTTAATGTGTAAGAATAGATGTTGTAGAATCATTCATTATTACCACATAGTCTAAGTCTATATACACATTACTTAAAATCAAAATTTGATGATGACACGTAAACATACCCACGCATTTGAATCGGTGCACAAGAGCTAATTCCGGCGAGTGCATGTGCCCAGTTAATCACGCATATTTTATGCAGATGCAAATGCGGTCACTTTGCTGATGAATGGGGTAAACTTCGTGCACAATCTGCGGCCGCGTCCTCCGCAGCCTCCGGGCCGCAATAACAGCGGCGGGCGCAATCAACCCCCAAAGCTTTTAGACGCGGGGTAGCTCCCGAGTGCAGCTACGTGCCGCATTATGCGCGTGACTTAAGAAAAACGCCCCGAAACTGCTTATAAGCATTTCCGAACCCCATTCGGTGCTTTGTAGTGCGCTTACGTGTATTAACAAAAAATCACCCCCGCATGTCTACTTATACCCCCATATACTTCACTCGTGTAAAGGTGATATGATTTTCTGATCTGTTAAGCGGAGTGTCAGATCTAAACGCCAGAGCTTTGAGTGGATTGTAGCCCGGCACAGAATGACGTATTCGATGAACGATGCAATAGTGTTTGAACATATTTTAGGCTGAATACTCGAATGGCTGAAGAAGACGCTGTTCACGTTTTCCTTCCAATACATTGCTTGACATTTGTGTCTCATTTCGTGTCACAAACAACGCATCACTTTCACTGCACTGTTATTTATTTGACGCAGTCTTTATCATGTTCAATTGAGCAATTATTTATTAATTACATTTGCTGTGCGTAGACCGTGTTATTTTTTTAGGAGGAATTTTGAGTTATTAATGATGTGATTAATAATTTTTGACGCAATTTCGATAAGAAAATAAAATTGGTACTTGTATCAAGCTGTCATAAACTGGAAATTACTAGGAAGCATCAAAATTTGTTTTTTTGAAAAAGTTATAAATTTGAAATTCTCGCGGTGAACAACAGAATCCTATAATTCGTACATATTGAAACTCGCTAAAAGATATTTTATAGTTTTATTCAATTAGTTTATGAATGAAAATATTATCCCATCGTCTTGAAATTTGGCACATAACTGCGGAAAAGTTTATTGAACTTACACTCAAATAATCAGCGTTGTATATTTTATGATATTCTAACACACAATGGATATTATTATTAAAGATGCTATTGGGCAGCAGCAATACGCAGATTTTTCCTTCCAATATAAAACTGCGTTGTAAAAGAACCCACTACACTATTTTTCCCTTAGAAAACCATTAACACTGGTTCAGCATAAGTATATGCTCAGTGAAACGGTCGCCAACCTCCTCTGAGGAAAAGCACTTGATGAAGACGAAGAAGTAACGAGAAGATTGTAACTATTTTAATAGAAAGTGTTTGCAAGATTGTTGATTGTTGGTCAGTTCTGAAAAGTGAATCCCAAACTAATACAATTGGACTCACGCCTGTTTCGACACATTATTTATAATAATAAAAATATTAATATTTTTGCCTTTGAGAAGCTCTTCTTGGAAAGTGAAAGCTCTCACGATCAAAAAGGTAATATTTGCTGGGTAAAAAAAAAAAAAAAACTCCCCTCTGTGCGGTGGATTTTCTTTGCAATATATTGAAACTAATAAAGATGCAGACAGACCGCCGTGGGGTCTCGTATTCTCTTGCGGACGGTGATTCTTTAATAAAACTACGTCGACAAATGTACTACCACGAGGAAAATTCATCCAATTTGAGGAAGAAGAATATGGGCATGTTTATATTATACCGACGACGTGAAGCCAAATAAACACCACTTTCGGGTTTTTATTATAAAATTAAATATTTGAATAAATCCTCATTTTTAGCGTTGAAAGATCTAATGGAAAAATCCTCGGAAACATTCCATAAACTTTTGTTTATTTTTAATAAATGCTCGTTTTTTGCTCATAGTGTATTATTATTTCCCAACAACCTTCAGATAGAATATGTGATATATTTTTTTTAAACTTAAGTTACCTCCTTTCAATGCTTTTTTTAGATTTTTTCCAGGACAATGTTCTATTTTTATATTTGTTTTTTATTACGAAAAATATGGCCGAAAACTATGATGAACTTATAATTTTATTTTAATATTTAAAGACACAAGAAAATGTGCCATGAAATCGGATATAATGTACTCATCTTCGTATAGGGTGTAGTATCACAAAAACCTCCCACAGTGTTTTTTTTTTTTTTAATAATTTATTCAGATGACTATCCATTTTTTAATACATCATCCCTTACTACCAGTCAGGGAGCATTACCATGTAAATCCCACGGCCGCACATGTTGTCAGCTCATCGCTTTCAGCCCTGTGGCACATGTGGCCAGGCCTTGTGCCCACTGAGTGCACTTTACGATATGCCCGGGGAGCCCAGCAACTGGGGTCAAGAGAGACGTCGTAAATTTATTAGTGAGATGAAAAACGGACGACTCCGGTGGGGTTTTATGGCACTCGTGTGGCATCCGATAAAAGCGAAGTTTTGCGTGAAATTTGTGTATTTAGCAGTGGCGTGCGGTCCATACAACCAACAAAGCATCGCTGTCGTTTTTTTGAGAAGTTTTATCGAGCAGTGGTATTTTTAACGGATTTTACAAAAACTGAACACTTGAACAGTGAAAGCCAAAATACAAACAAAAATGTTCGCAATCACTATTCACATTTTTTTGTAAAATACCGATTCTTTGCTTGCGAAAAACATTTCAATAGTTTGTGAATCAAATCAAAATATCTAAAGATGAAAACCAATATCATTTCATTGGAATTTTCACCATAGTTAAATCTATGTACTTAAATGGCTTATTATATTTTCGTTAATCAAAAATTTTTCGAAAATCTTTGCACTTCATAGTCAAATGTTTTATTTACGGGCTGAGTGACTAATATTTACTTTTATCATGTCATCAATATGTTAAAAGATAAAAGAGAAAATTTTCTATTAATATTTTCTATGCATCATAATGAAAAACGAATTTAGCAATTTTTTTATATTTAAAGCTGAGTCATGATTTTTATAATTGAGTCACGAGTTTCAATTACCCAATTAAAAGCAATAAAAAAACTTATTAAATTTCTGCCCTTTCACGCGACAATTACACCGCGGGGCCTCCTAAATCACATTGTTGCCATATAAAGCTAAGGGCTCGCGTATTGTCCAAATTAATTGTTCCATTCTGGCAACACCGTTGTTCCATAATTGAAGTTTCCTTTCGGCGGGAATAGCCAAAGTTATGAAAACTCCGCCCCCCTCTCACCCTCCACAATTACCCACTCCCTTCAGGGTAACCACATACTTTACAAAAATGAAATTCTTCATATGAACAAAAATGCTTTGAGCAAAACTCGATTATCCGAATAACATTTATTTCGATGCAATTTACGTTAGTAAATCTGAAATTAACATTAAAAGACTATTATTTTTTTTTTCAATCTCACCTACCATACGTTCAAAATTACCACCGTAAATATTTTGTTGACTAGTAAAATTTTTATCCTAAATAAAAAATCAGATCATCATTTAAAAATTCAAATTGTATATGTAAATACTTAATTAACTTCATAACCAGCTTAAAATATTTGATAAAAATTTCACCATAGTGCCATGTTATCTTGGGTAAGCGCATTTTTCTATTTTTTTTTTAATTTCTTAAATTATTTTTTTTATCAAAAACTCTTTTGCTTTTATTAAAAGTCCATCGCACAATATAACGTCGAATATAACTTATTGTTTGTATTTTTATCAAGTTTGCAATATGATATTTACGCGCGCAAATTTCCAACTTGTGTTAGACTATAAGAATGTTAGAGACGCCACCGGAAAAGCGTCAGAATAGATTATTTTACATATGACAAAAGGTTTAATTTGAATATTAATTCTATAAAAAGTCTGAGACAATAATTTTCTTGATTCGCGGTGTATTTCGCATGGCAACCCTAGCGCCGGGGGGACTCCATCACATAGTCGGGATTCCCCGCATCGTGCGGCCCGGCGGGACATTCCCGAGACACGAATAGCTTTCAGAACGGAAGAGCAACAATTTGCCCTCCCCGGCAAAGGCGCTGCCCCGCACAGTGGCTACCGGTCCAGGTTTTTGGCGACAAATTATAAAACCTCCAAGCTTTTATGATTAAGTACGGTTTCACGACATTGAAATATTTTTATTGATTAAGTTTTGCTTTTGTGCAAAATAATCTACCTCTCGAAGAAGATGAAACTATCGTAAATTTCAATTATTGATTTACTTCCTGAAACAATAAACCAGGCGTTACTGTAGTAACCATTATGAAAAACTAATAAAAAATTATTAAAAGTCTGCGCTGAAGAGTGTATACTCACCTAGATATACTGAAGACATCTTGGTGGAGACGTTTTCGTCGATGTAGGTGACCCCCAGTGTGAAGAGAGGTGAGGCTCCTGCACCATGCAGCAGCTGGGCAGCCAAGAAGATCATCAGCGCCCAAGTGCCCCCCGCCCCCACCCCGGAACCTCCCCCCACCGGCTCGCAAGACGACTGATAAAATAAAAATTAAAACGTCAATACCACAATGAACAATGCAATTTGAAACAGTCGTACTCTTCACAAGTTCGCAATACGCCCCTGAACAAAATATCGCAACAATTTATGGCACATCTTTAATTCGAATTGTTCTGCGGCGAATCTGTCCTCGTCTGCAGATTCCAATGCTCCATAAATAAGGCTTCGATGACAGGAATAAGCCCCAATTCATAAAGTTATTAAGCCCATAAAACGAATCGCCTCCCCCGGCCCCCGCCGGCGGGCAGATAAGGCAATGCCTTACGGAAGTTCCAGCGACTCGCCCCTCAGGTCGGCTGTCAATGCATCCGGGACGTTTACGGCGGCTTTTGTGCGGATGTTCATTAAAATTCAAATTAAAGTCGAGCACAGAGCCTTCAGAACAAAGTAGAGTTTGCGAGAACAATTTCTTAGGGGTAACTGTTACCATATTCAATATTTTTACCCGAAAGTACTTGGTGGAATTTTTTGTGATTTTATCGACGTTTAATGTTAATACACTGCTATACCTCGCTTCGCTTTGTTAAAATTTAAAAATCATAAATTATCTGCAGGTTTAACGGAAAGAAAAGCATTAATAATCTAACTCTTTCTGGTTAAAATTTTATTTTATTTATATGTTTATAATGAGGTATTATAATTTATAAAAGCAAAACTTTACCTCAGAATTAAATGCGACGCCTTAAATATACCGTATACCCCAATAAATATTTAGTATTTTCCAATAGCTGGTGCCGGGTCACCGCTCTTAATAATTTACTCGTGATGAAGGGTTTTTTATTGTATAGCGAGTCCGACAGCAATTGCATTGGCTGGCGGCGCACAGAATTCATTAAGTATGCATTTCAATTCAGAAATAAACTGCCTCGGGATTGGCCGCGTAGATCAGCAGACCGAATCATTTCATATACATGAGATTGCAACCGTACTGCTAGCTTTATCCACTAAAGACTAGTTAAATTTATAAAATTTAATAATAATAATAATTTATAGTGTTTTTCAATGCCATTTTATTTTAAAATACTGTTAATATTCATTATATGCAGCATTCTCTTATCTCGTTAGTACAATTTCTCCGTGAAACAAAACCTGAAAAGTTTTATTGAAAGACAAATGCGAATCACTCATTTAATAATATAAATACAGTAATACTCCGCTTTACGCGAGGGATACGTTCCGGAAAAAATCGCGTTAAGTGAAATTCGCGTATATCGGAGTTTACGATTAAACATACATACTCGTACATAGTCAAAACTTAATACAAAAAAAATACGAATCATTTGAATCAATCACTTTAATTTTAAAAACACTTTATACAGTATTACATGTTATTTTTACTGAAAAATACATCTATTGCCTTTTGGGTAGCGTTTCTTTTACGTACTTGTAAAATAAGTTCATAACACCCAACGCTGTTTTTAATTGTTAAGAGAAGTCAATGACTAGATTATGTTCATACACATTCTCAAATAAGAAATTAGTGTAATGCGAGGCATTTTAACGCGAAATTTGAATTAGAAATATGATAATTTGATTATATTGGTAATGCACCAGCCATGTAAGCCAGGGGATGTGGATTCAAATCCCACACAAATCACGATGATATTTTTCTAAGAGTTTCTTTAATCAATTTTCAATATTTGAAAAAATGTACTAAATCATTATCGAAATTTGATATTCGCGTTATAGCGAAAGTCGCGTAAAGCGGGGTATTACTGTAATATACTTGTTACTAATATGATTAGGCACATAAATCACGATGATATTTTTCTGAGAGTTTCTTCAAGTCATCTTCTATATATGAACGAATGTGCCTAATCATATTAGTAATAATATAATAAACCCGTAATGGGAAATAAATACGCATCTGATTGACTAATCCGTAATAGACATAATATACTTGCGTGATTTTTCCACGTGTTGATTTTTATTGGTGACCGGTTTCGCCAACCATTTCACCTCGGCATTATCAAAACGATATAATATATATTTTTAAAAACGAAATCGCTAAGCGGTCCTCACCTGCAGGGTGGTGATGTTCTCGACGCGCCGACACGCGGTGCGCTGGTCCGCCATGACGCCGTACCCCGGGGCCAGCAGGTGCGGCAGGGCGAACATGAGCCCCCCGGCCCCCATGAGGGCCACGCCCCAGCCCAGCCAGCGCGGCTTGGAGGCCCCCTTGCGCCCCCCCAGGTACGTCACGGGCACGAGGCACAGGAAGGAGGCCAGGTCGTACCCGCCCGCGATCATCCCCGTCTGCGACGAGCGCAGCCCGAAGCGGCGTTCAATCGTCGTGATCACCACATTTACGAAACCGTTCACCACCATACCTAAAAAAAAAAAACATTATTTATACAATATAATATCCATTGTGTGTGTGTATGTTTCATTTCGAATCAAATCCACCGCACAGAGGAGAGATTTTTTTTTTTTTTTTACCCAGCAATTATTACCTTTTTGATCGTGAGAGCTTTCACTTTCCAAGAAGAGCTTCTCAATGGCAAAAATATTAATATTTTAATTATTATAAATAATGTGTCGAAACAGGCGTGAGTCCAATCGCATTAGTTTGGGATTCACTTTTCAGAACTGACCAATAATCAACAATCTTGCAAACACTTTCTATGAAAATATTTTAAATCTTCTCGTTACTTCTTCATCTTCAGCAAGTGCTTTTCCTCAGAGGAGGTTGGTGACCGTTTCACTGAGTATATACTTATGCTGAACCAGTGTTCATGGTTTTCTAAGGGGAAAATAGTGTAGTGGGTTCTTTTACACCGCAG
Source organism: Atopsyche davidsoni (assembly GCA_022113835.1). Lineage (NCBI taxonomy): Eukaryota > Metazoa > Arthropoda > Insecta > Trichoptera > Hydrobiosidae > Atopsyche > Atopsyche davidsoni. Next base: position 16,500,128 of record JAILWY010000009.1, on the reverse strand, counting down.
TTTTATATTGGAAGGAAAAATCTGTGTATTGCTGCTGCCCAATAGCATCTTTAATAATAATATCCATTGTGTGTTAGAATATCTTAAAATATACAACGCTGATTATTTGAGTGTAAGTTCAATAAACTTTTCCGCAGTTATGTGCCAAATTTCAAGACGATGGGATAATATTTTCATTCATAAACTAATTGAATAAAACTATAAAATATCTTTTAGCGAGTTTCAATATGTACGAATTATAGGATTCTGTTTGTTCACCGCGAGAATTTCAAATTTAGAATTTTTCAAATAAAAAACAGTGCAGTGAAAGTCATGCGTTGTTTGTGACACGAAATGTCAAGCAATGAATTGGAAGGAAAACGTGAGCAGCATCTTCTTCAGCCATTCGAGTATTCAGCCAAACATTTGTCCAAACACTATTGCATCGTTCATCGAATACGTCATTCTGTGACGGGCAACATTTCTAGTTTATACACAAAAAACCAATCACTTTTCCGGTGGGATTCAAATCTACCCCTTTACAATTATCGCAGCTCGGGACTTTACAGCGGATAATTGATAAAATTTCGGATCGCTAAAGGCGCAAAGAGGAGGTTAACGCTTATACTCATGGTGAGCCAGTATTCATTGTTTTCTATGGGGAAAATTGTGCAGTGCTACAAATCAAGCAATATACTCGTATTGGTAGGCATTTTTCTCCGTGTGTGCTTTCTCGCGTTTTTATCTACAACTATTTTACTGTGAAGATTTAGACTACTGAATATGATAATTTTGAGTGTAATGCTTTCATCTTTATTTTAAAATAAATTAAACGGATTTCATCATTAACATTCACGATTTACTATTTTAAACAAGTGAATCTCGATCACATACTTGTCGAAAAGGTCTAATAGAGACATGATATAACTGTAGCAGACCTTTATGGGGTTATAGTCTCGAGAGGGTTAAATATAGATACATCTGAAATCCTGGGAATCTTGACTGCGCCCGTCAACTGCCGGCTGAGTCTGTCACCCAATAATATATTTTGCAAGTACAAAGCCTCCCGCCGGGCTGTCCGCGGAGCGATTCATGTTAAATGTTGCTTTTCAGTCTGCTGTGGGGTAATTGCCTGTCAGCGCCAGGTCCAGGTCCCCCTCGCCGGAAATATAAAAAAAAACCTCGATACAAGGGAGGCGGACTTCACGTAAGAAATCTAATTTTACCCAGACAGCCCACATTCGCTGCATCATTGAGTGATTCCAATTTACGGAGCTTTATATTCAATAAATTAAATTTATATTCCACGAAGTACAAAAATGGATCAATAAGTACTCTTTAGGTTATCGATACGCAGTAAATGATTTTTGTGATATTTTTTAATGTGTCGTGCAAAAGATAGTACTAAGATTTTTCTCGTCGTTACATCTGCGAGTCTATTACTTGAACAAAGGATACGTTTGTCTTCCTGGTGTAATATGCCCGTTGTTTAGTTTATCTACGCAGTAAATCCAGGGCGGGGGCGCTGGGACAGCAAGTTGTTTGTTGTTGCGCCACTTCCGTACGTTTTTAATAAGCGGCGACAGGGAGAGAAATAGCTCCTTGCCATCTTGTCGCATTTCATTCCATCGGTTTTGTCGCATTGAAACAATCGCACAAGACCTTATTTTTGTTAAATTCTAACACAAAGTTTCAAAACGCTAGGGTGGTTTAATATGTAATATCTAATATGAACAGCCGAATGGCTTTGTAATTGCGTTAACACTTTAGTATTTTGAGAACTTCTTTAGTCTAAAGAATACCTTGAAAGGCGAAAGTAAACAATATTTCAGCAGAAACTATAGTTTAAAAGTTTTGTGACTATGTATGTGTCTTATGTTTTTTCATACGTTATGCGACTTAAGTATTATTAAGTAGTTCTCGCGACAAAACGAGTACGACAAAATGAATGAGCGCTGGGAGTTATGGTCAATATATTGCGATGTTCGTGACATTTCACAGTAAAAGGGATGCGATGGAACAGCAAGTAAGGGGTCGCAATAAAGAAAATTGGATTAGGGAGGAAGGAAGAACGGAGAAGATGAGAGCCACTTTGGGTGATGTTAACGTTCTTGTTATCATTTTATGAGTATCAAATATTAAAAATATATATTTTTGATTCTATAATATATATATATATATATATATATATGTATGTATGTGTGTGTGTGTGTGTGTGAGAGAGTATATTTATATTTAATTCTCCATAATATGATATTTATCTGATGTTAATGAATATTTACAGCCTACGTTTAATATGAGCTATCTTTAAACTTTTAATCTAAATATTCCCTTGAGCATACTCTGATCTACATAGGTAATTTTTTTAATATCCGAATGTTTCGTTTATTTTAAAATGCTCATAGATTTTATATTTTTACACGCGTTAGTAAATTAAATTTTCTTATAAGAAAAATATATATATTGCTATTTTTCGTCTTATAAAAATAAAATTATACAACCACTCAGCACCATTCAGCACGAATGTCAATATTTTTATATAAAATAAAATGTTGTGCAGTCGCACATGAATAAAACATTTTTTCTGTAAAAATACAAAAACAGCAGTGGTATTTTCCCCGACTCTTATATTTGGTCAACAAATCTCTCTCACTCCCTGAAACATGCGCTACAGAAGGAAGGAATTTAATCCCGCCAGTATAATTCACCTCGGCTGTGATTTTCCCGCCCGGCATGTATTGTGTCTCACCAACCCCGGAGAGAGGAGAGAGGAGAGAGGAGAGAGGAGAGTGGGAGCCCCCGGAGACATCGCATAGCAACAGTTGCCAACAGCTGCCTGGCGGGGGTGGCTCTCCTCTCAATCGGAGCATCAACATCAACAACAACCCTTGTGATGAAAATTTTATATTCGCAATTTAGTATATTTTCAGCTCTCATCATTAGAAGAATATCAGTGCATACTGATGCATACATAATTTTTAACAATCATAATCTACATGCGAACCAATGTGTCCAGGCCAATCAATATTTAGTGATTTGCAAGCACTGGATTTATAAAGCAAAGTAACAAGTAAAGCGTTTTTAATCCAATCTGGATATTATTTATAAAATCGATTAATTTAGCCGAGACGCGCTCAAAACAAGTCACGATGATATTTTTCTGAGAGTTTCTTTAAATCATTTTCTTAAAAATGTGCCTAATCATATTAGTAATAATATAAACATGTATAGGTAATTTAAACGCTCTTGATTGACGTTCAATTCACAAAATAGATATACACATACAATATTATCTAATATTTAATTATTACTATAACTGTAGTCGATACATAAATATATATTCAACAATTTTTGACCATAAGACTGATTGTTACTTTCAAGTGTTTACTTTTTTCTTGTACTGATAAAGTACTTATATCGATAAATTGATACAAACAAGATGTTCGAACTAAAAATTATTTATTTTATTATGTATTGATATTTATTCTAAAAAAGGTTCGCAAGTATCGTTTATGGCACAAAAACACACTATACTTTCATGAAAGGCAATCACCTCTAAATCTGGAATATCGGTCCTTGATTACGCCCCTGTAAGGAGAGAGCGTCCAAGGGCAGGTATCCGCCGAGGCTCACAATAACAACACGGCCAGGGTAAAACAACACCTCCGTGCCCTCGGGAGATAACTGGGAAGATCAACAAACAACCCGAGCCATTCTGATATCATAATTAATCCACTACAAGTATTACACGAGCAAAGTAGAGATAACATACGTGTTTATTTTGTTTGAAACTCAAGCAGCATAATAAAGATTTTATAGAATTCGTAATGTAACCAGATAGTAATCTTATCATATTTCATGCCTTAAAAAACATGTATATTTTAAATAAAATACTTGAGTGATTTTACCACATTGAAATTTTTATTGGTGACCGGTATCACCAACCTTTCACGTTGGTATTATAAAATTGAGTTTCAACCAAGAACTCGCTGTCAAAATTATATATTGATTATTTAAAAATATATAATGGGTGTTGTACTGCATTTTCATTTGAAGGTACCGGAACTGAAACTTTAAATTAAAATGCAGCACAACACAATATATATAATATAAACGTAATCGAAAAAATCCATTGCACCACAGTGGTAGATTTGTCATCTTTTTTTATGCTCTCCTTCTATCTATTCAAAATAAAAATCTTGTAGATAAATCCGATATCCTCAAAGGTACTAAGAAGGACCTGTGGTACATGAATATGATTCCTTTCATGCCTTTTTTCAGCCCATTGATGACGCCAAGGATTTGCATACAAAAGAACCATTTTGTACCCATGGCTGAGGTACATCTTAGCGCGCAGGACTCATGAAAGGACGCATTCATCCTCGGGCGGTACTAATAGAAATCGTGTGTGCGCTCTCGATGCTGGATTTAAGAGGTTAAGGACTTGGCCTTCTCGTGGTTCTCATGCCTGAAGAGTGTTCGACAGCTGACTTATATATAAACTGTGAAACTGTCTTTGTATAGAAAATGTTTATGAACTGTTAATTATCAGTGGGCAGAGAGTAACCGGCCGAAGATGTTAACGCACTTAAATTATCCTGAGCCTGCCTTCCTGTGACTGAAAATCCTGCGTGGAGTTAAAAGACCCGTACAGGTGTTTTTCATACTAACAAACAGATTATATAAAGGTCAGAGAATATTTCGAATCTCATTCTGCCGTTTACTTTGCGTTAAACAAACATTTTTCTATTTGAATTATCTTTTCTTGAATTCGCAATCTACATCCGAATTCTCCGATAACACAAACTTTGTTTAATGTATTAATTTTAGAAGCACACATTCTTAATAACAAAATGATTTGATTCTTACAGCTGATACACTTATTGAGGTTACTCAAAATCATCAAACTCTGAAGGTTTAATTTATTTCACTGTGTTGAAAACTGTTAGGTTTTATCAAAATCGTTTTCGTATAAAACGAAATCAAATTTCCCGAAAACACAACAATATTTAAATGAATGCAAAAATATCAAATGCAAGATGGATGTCTGCGAGTCACATTAATTGGGAGAAACTCCCTGAATTTATTATACAACACTGCACAGCTTGCAGAGAATCGTTTTAATTAGATTTACTCCGGGGAATGGAGGCACGGCGGCCCAGGAGTGGAGGAGTCGCGGAGCCGAGCAGCAGAGGAGTGGAGGAGCTGCACTCGTTATTCCAAATAAAATTATTCAATCTTCAGTCTTAGACGAGGACTAATGAAATTTGCCCGCGCCGTGTCTACAAATAAAGCACACAATTATGCAGATGCCGCGGGACGGTCGCCGGCCGCCGCCTGCGGTCCGAAATAACGGAAATTATGGTGACTCCTCCGCCCGAGCTAGATCACCCGCGAGGAAGACACGCCACATGGCCCACATGAAGACTTGTTGAAAATTCCTCCGAAAAAACCCCGTCGAGAAGATGTTTTTATTTCAATAGAGCTAAGTATTTTTTTAGGTTGAATTGTATTCGTGTGAGCTTAGATCCCCGCTCTCCCCATTCTGTTGCTTGTGCATGGCTGCCATTCTGTTCCCTGAGCGTATGTAAAGGCTAAAGTGAATATCGGCGAAATCTCACAAAAACTACTGGTTATGGCTACACCATTGTTCAATTTGTTGAACGAGAGGGCAATTTGTTGCAACGTGTGTGGAGCCCTTAAAGAAGGGATGTGCTCTGGAAGTACGTGAGGAGGCTCCTGCTATTATTTCTGTAGCTTGCTACAGAAGGAGTATCAGACCTAAATAATAATGCTATTGAGTAGCAGCAATACGCATACTTATTCTTCCACTATAAAACTGCGGTGTAGAAGGACCCACTACACTATTTTTCCCCTTAGAAAACCATGAACACTGGTTCAGCATGAGTATATGCTCAGTGAAATGGTCGCCAACCTCCTCTGAGGAGAGTCACGTTGAAGATTAAGATATGTGTAATGGTGTTTTATTGTGTTTTTACAACAAGCAAAAGATATATTAAACATGCTGTAGACGCATTGAAATATAAAATGTATGGGACATATATTTTTGTAATAATTAATTAATTGCATTATCATATGAGGGCTCTTCACACCACGAGGAAAATGCACTCACAGTGTTACGTGTAAAACCAATTAGTTTCGAATAAACATTAGTCGCATTTTTATATATTCTATAAACATTTGTGCGTCTTTGGGGCAGCTCTCGCGAGGCCGCAGTGAACTGCAGAAATGGGTAATTATTCAAGACGCATTTCCGACGCTCTCGCCTGTCTCGCAGCACAATGCTAAACGCTGAAATTTGTCGGAATATTTGTAAATTCACGGAGAAAGCAAGAAACGGAGGCTTCGGTGTAACTGTACAGAAGGGCTGGGCAAGCGGCGGCCCGCGTCTCACTTTTATCCGACCTTTAACATACTACAAAAATACTTCGATGTAAATAAATATTTATGTTTAAAAATACTTATTATGTGGGCATTGTATACAGGTAATATATTTTAAGTCATAAATTTAATATGTTATAATAATAATTCTTTGACGTGCACAGTATAAAATACACAGTGGTTTTTTTTTAATTTATAAAACAACCCTGTCTTGTACTTTGAAATAAAATTTAAATAAAATAAGTCCCACTGGTAAATAAATGTTCATTCAGATTCGCCCGCCCCTGTTGTACAGTGTTTAATTAAAAATGCGTTTTTTACGTAAGTAAAAAAAAAACCACTAACTATTAGCCTCACGAAATAAAATTTCATGGCTTATTCCGAAGCTTATTTGATGAATACGTAGAAAATTTATAATAATTAACATCAAAAATCGTACGATGTTTTCATTTCCAAAATGATTTCTCACAATTCTACGTGATACTAATGATTATTTGTAAGGTTTTATTTTTTTTACATAACGACTTAAGTTCACGATAAGTTACTGTACTACAGTGGTTCTATTAGACCGGATCTCCGTGGCCAAATGCGTTTCTCGTCGTTTCACACGTGAACATTAAAAATATTATGCGACTGCGGTTATTTTTATTCCATGTATTATTTTGTCGGTCTATTTAGAGTAAGGTTTTTCTAAGCTTCAGTATTTTCCATCGCCTGTGCAGAGCTCACGGGTAGTTGGGAACATGAAGAGGAGAATTTAATTAGAACGGTAAGCAATAAATTGACTCCTCGACGAAGGCATAAATTTTTGGTAATTACTTCCCGGGGGGGGGGAGTGGAGAGATTTAGTAACCAGAAATAAGAAGCATTATTAGCCAGTCGCCCCGAACAGAGCCGGACTCGGGGGATGAAACTCCAGCTTGTTGTATAAAATAATAACATATTTTCAGTCAAATTTATGATAAAGACATAATAAAAACAGTTTTATGTTTTATCACTCAATATTCTTGTTTTTGTGTTGTGTTATCACCAAAATTAATAAAAATAACTGCACGTTAGGTTTTTGACACTGCGTACACACATTTTATATAAGAAAATTATGCTTGTGATTCATGAGTCATTTTCGATTCCTACTAAAGCAAATGAATTTATTTGTAAAAAAAACTGAATAAGATAACGTCAGTAAATTGGTAATGCTTCCGTAAAAATATATTTATCTTTATTGTATACTTTTAAGTACGCAAAACAAAAAAATATCTTTTGTAACGTTTTTAACAGTTTGCGAAACTCTATTTAGACTCTTATTCAGTTATCAATGTGTTATATGTATATGGTGTATTTATATCCGAAAGTCCTTGGTGGAATTCCATTACAGCATGCAAGTCACGTTAATAAATAAAAATGGAAATATTGTCCAGTTTTTCTTTTAAATTTTTTTTTAGCAAATCGTTGTGAGGTCAAGATGCATGGCTCATATTTGGTATCATATAAACTTGATTCGATTTTATTTAAAGTTAGTTTATAAATATGCGAAGTGAATGATACTTAATCTCTGTTTTATTATTTCACATGATTGTGTTTATTGCAATTTCTCGCATCCCCGTCCTGGGCCACCCCTCGCTCAGATCCAATTTTCCATCCTAGGTGGCGTTAATTGCGTCCTACCTGCAGCCCCCCCCCCCTTGCAACCCCCCTGCACCCCCCCCCCCTTCTTTACCCCCCCCCCCCCAGGGGGGCCCGCCAGCAGGTTAAGCTAATTATATTATATTTTTGCCGCTTTTCCGCACCGCTTACTCCGTATGAACAATGAATGCACTTCAAAAAAGAAAGCTGAAGTGTTTTTTTTTTTTGCAAATAAATTCAATTAAATTTGGCTGCAATTTTAATGTGATTACGCTACGTGTTTATAAATAACTTTTTTTAACTAAAAATGTACATTTAAAAATGATAAATTTAATAACAAAGCATAAATGCAATATGAATATTTTTTTTGTTTATTACCATACGATATTCAACTCTGCTTGTTAAAATAAATATTGTATTACGTGTCGTACATTTAAGCCAGTTATATTATTTTTATTTTACAAAATATTCCGATAAAAAAATTAAATTACTTGGCCAATAAATTTATCCACAAACACATTTCTTATATTTTTACTTTTTATTAAGCCTATAAGCTCGGTTTGAGTGTCATTTAGTCTCTTATATTGTTTACGTCAAACGTGTTACATTAAATCAATGTATGAGAATATTTTTTTTTTCAACACGAAAAATTTATACCGCAAAAACTGGAATGTAGCTAAAATATTTCGCTCAATTTGATCAAAAATATTATTGATACGCTTAAATTTGCGGGGGTCGTAAAATATCTCGACGTTGAGTGAGTTAATGTTGCGGAAACGAATTTTCAATTTGGCACATCTTTGCAGGCACTGTCGCCACCCACGGCCTGTCCCAGGAGGCAATCCCATCGGGCAAACAATGACTGGCATATATTCCCGAAATATAAACTGTTTTATAAAAAAATATGCTCGTGAATAATATGAGCCGTGACAAGGCACAAGTATTGAGAGGCTCGGGGGGGCACCAGCCGAGTGCGTCGTTTGTCGGAGCCTTCTGGGCCCTCTGAAGGGTAACGCTTTTCTATGCGATATTTCAGTGTTTTATGTAAATATATTTTATGTAAAAAAAAAAAATTATATTTTTACAAATTCAAAAAAAAAATATTCAGAATTTCTCGCTACGATTGTGATGTTTCAAATTTGAATTCAAAAGTATAATTTTGCATGCATAAATTTGGTTTTGTAATTTAATGTAAACACAAAACTTTTGTCAACAAGAAGAATTATAAAAAAAGTGAGCCGTAATAGATATCTTTATTTAGATTTAAATTATAAAGTGTATTACCTAAATCCGTATTTCTTTAATGGAGTTACGTTGTCCTAAGGTTTGCTTTTGATGTGTAAGTAAAAACGCTAATTAACTCATCTCAGCGTTTACTTCATACAATCAGTAAAAATATGTGAATATAAGGTAATAAAAAATATAATTGACCTGACAACAAATCTTGAGAAAATATGATTTTTTACACATTAACTGACAATCTAACAACACTGTACTGCAAGATTGGATTTAAAACCTTATAATAATGTCACTATATAAAAAAACAAAAAAAATGACTTCAAAACCTAGCCTGATTATGTGCTTTTTTAAATCATATATTATAAGCATTTGCACTTAAAAAACCAAAAATATTAATATATATATATATATATTTTTTTAATAAAATGATCTCTACGATCTCATCTTCTATTAAAGATGAGTTATAATTTTTTTTTTTGCCATCCTCCATCATACAATGCTACATTTTTTTAATATTGAAAAAGTATATAATTTACAATTAAACTTTTTTCCGATGGAGATTACATTCAGATAATCAATATTTTTGACAGAGAGTACTCGGTGGAATTACATTTTAATATTTTAAATAAAATACAATAAAACTTCGATATAACGAAAAAATTATGGGGGGGGGGGGTGTCCGTTAAAGAATAAGTCCGTTACATTAAAATAGGTTTAAAACACAAACAAAATTCTATTTAACTGTCTTCGGACACTCGTTGTTGCTGTTTGATATCGACGCGCTCGCTTTCCTACCAAAAAGGAATCAAGTATTGTTTAAACTTTTGAAGTTTGATATTTTTTTAACAAATTACAACTCTCGAAAATTACGAAAAAAAAATTTTTTTTTTTCATTTTCGCATTTAAAACGTTTTCATTTTTTTTTTACATTTGACCAGATTTTTTGTCCATTATATCGAGGCTTCACTATACTCGAGTGATTTTTCCACACGTTAATTTTTATTGGTGATAGATTTCGCCAACCTTTCACGTCGGCACTGTCAATTTATTATTATTAAAATAGTGAGATTATATTCAATAGAAAAATCATAATATTGATTTTTGTGAAGATCGTCTTACAGTAAGTACGATTTTGCCTATACAGGTTTTATTGATTGATAATGATTAAGTGCATTTTTTCAAATATTGAAAAATGATTAAAGAAACTCTCAGAAAAATATCATCGTGACCACACTTACTACTTACTTACGTACGTACTTAATCATTATCAAGAAATAATCATAATTCAGGACGCTTTGTTTTTTTGTTTAAAAAATGCTTCTCTAAGTTGTAAGGAGAGGTTAGAACATAGGCTCCCAAACTATTTTGTCCCGTCGACCCCTTGTCGAGTTTTCCTGTTTTTTTGTAAACCCCTGCCTTGCTAATATTGAATTTTTACAAATTCATCAACTTCAAACATTTTTTTGACATCTGATATACATATAACAACTCACTCTCACAGGGTTTATTTACTGTACAGTGGATTTAAAAATTAAAATGTTAAAATACATGTAAAGTTAATTATACCTCTATAAATTAAAAATACACAAAATGCAAATATAGTAAACGTTAACTAAAAAAATCAATACTTTTTATGGGATGGATGGGTCTGATGCTTTGATAGAAATTTTTCAATATTTGGCTTAAAATAAGTCAGATTTAACCTTAAATCTCCTCGCCCAGTGATTTCCAATATATTTCTTTTTTTTGTAAGAAGATTGACAACCGCACTGAAACATTTTTCCATGTGGTATGAAGATGCAAAAGCTATCAAAAAAACCTTCTTGCGGATAGTCCATAATGCAGGATAAACAGCATTATTATGTAAATACATAGATACAATCTGTGCTAGGTGCATTATGACATTTACGGAATGCCTAAATATTGGTGATAATGGGATCCACTCTTGTAGATCCCCATTTACAGTTCGTGGAACCCCAATTCAATTTTTCGCTGGAATCGACCCCTGGGGGTTGATATTCACTACTTTGGGAACCAGTGGATTAGAAGGTTAGCAGGTAAAAAAGCGATGAGTGAATGGAAGGTCTCTAAATATCACAGTAAGAAGAGGTTAGAACAGAGGTGTCAAACTCAATTTTGCAGAGGGCCACATATTTAATTTCAGATTCAAATAAAATAAGTCTAAAAGCTCTAAAAAACATGGCTCTTCTTTCTGTGACACACTGCGATTGCGGGCCGTATCTTTGACATGACTGGGTTAGAAGGTTAGCAGGTAAAAAAGCGAAAAGTGGATGGAAGGTCTCTAAATATCATAGTAAGAAGAGGTTAGAACAGAGGTGTCAAACTCAATTTTGCAGAGGGCCACATATAAAATTTCAGATTCAAATAAAATAAGTCTAAAAGCTCTAAGAAACATGATTCTTCTTTCTGTGACACATTGCGATTGCGGGCCGTATCTTCGACATGACTGGGTTAGATGGTTAGCAGGTATAAGTAAAGATCGAATGGAAGGCTGGAGTCTCACCTTGCAGGGCTCCCGCGATGCACAGCCAGAAGAGGGCCCACTTGGGGGTGCGGAAGCGCTGCAGGCAGGCAGGCCTCATCCACAGCAGGCCGCAGGGCGCGCCCGCCCCGGCCTCCGCCCCCGCCCCGGCGCCCTCGCCGCCCCCGCGCCCCTGCAACGGCACGAAGCTCTGACTAGACACGCTGGCCATCTTCTCGGGACTCACCGCAGCCTCCGGTCACTGCATCTCGCACGTGGCAAGGAAGCGCGGCGTATCGGTACGCTTCACACCATCCGTAATGTCTGAATCACTACTTATTTTTTTCTGATGCAAAACACGATGATTTATATATCAATAAATGCAACTTTTGTATACCTACCTAATGATACAAATAATATAGTTTAAATGCTGTTATCAACTGTGCATTGAAAAGGTATACATTAAAACAATGATTGTATTATTAGTCATTTATATAAAAGTGTATGCTCAGTGAAATTATCGCCAACCTCCTCTGAGGAGAGGCACTCGATGATGAAGATACAAACGATTCACTTTATTATATTGTTAAATATTAAAAAAAAAAAAAATAGATACTTGATTAATAATTATTATACGAACACACGAGTTTGACATTTATACAAAAACAATGAGCTTAACCTAACTTTTAATATTATTTATATTGTTCATGATACAATGCAAGTATTCAATATTGTATTATACACACGACACTTTTGACAGGTCCAAATCGAATAAGCAACAAGTACGCTCACATGACAATTCACAAATCCGGATTTATTGTCTATCAAACGATATTACAGTAGAGGCTCCCTTCGGTGTGATTCGCTTTTGTAGACCAATCACGGACCAAAGTGACTCCGCCGGCGGGCACTAGAGCACATTGTCACTACCGGACACCCGCTGCATGACAGTGCCCCGGGAACAACGATTCTACTTCAATCAACGCACACGAAAATTGTACCAAAACTACCGAGTCCGAGCAGTTTGTAAAAAAAAATGTCACAATAACTGTTGTGACTGTTTCTTGCATACATTATTCATACGTTCATAATTTTATATAAACTTGTTCAAAGCTTGTGCATTGAGGCGTTTTTTTTTTTTTTTTTTTTTTAAAACGACATTGTGTAGATTGTTTACTTTGCGTGTTTTATATAGTACGAAGCGATTTGAGTATACGAGTATTTATTTTTAATATTTTTTTTTTATTCCCGCGTTGGGTTAGGTTAGGTTAGCGTGAGCTCGCGCGGCCGGAGCTCACGAAGGGCGCGAGGGTACTGAGTCCTGGCCTGCAGGCGCTGCCTTATATGCCCTCCACCACTCTGGGGGTGACACTCCTTCCTCCCTCCATCGAACAGCTCACATTATAACACATCCTGTGTTGAGCCGGCAGACTGAGCTATTATCACGTCTTGTTACTTTTACAAGCATGAATGGTTTTTTTTTAATGATTATTTACGTCCATGATATGCTTTCAAAGACTAAACGCAGCGTTATAAATCAAATTCAAAACTGACACTCGTTAAAGCGATCTGTGTTGTTCAATTGTCTGCGATACGAAAAGAACGAATTGCTTACTAATGCAGCTAAACAATGCAATCAAAATACGAATTATATTTAAATAAATTGATATCCAAATTGTAATGAGATCTCTGTGATTTTTAAAACGGTAAATTGAAGCTGAACTGTTTGAACATTAAATACTAAAAATGTCACCGCCTATATAAAGTACAATAGCAGGTAAATTGTTAACTGCATTTTATTGATAATAAGAAATGTGCGACATTTGTTAAAATTAAAATTTATAATTATTGGCGTTTTCTAATAAATGACACAATCAAATACTGGTAAATATTAAATGTGCGGTAAGTTCAGTTGATTTGTGGTCATGGCGTTGGGTGAATACTGTGTCGTATCTTTTGAGTCACCAGAAGGGCCGCGAATGTGATTTTGTGAATAGATAGGTGATGACGTCACCCCAAGCTGAGCCCCTGACGTTTTGTATGCATTTTTTTCATCACAAAGCGTAGCATATAGTGTTAGCCGACGTTTCAAAATATCTATTAATAATTACAATAATAAATACCCTGAAATATTCCATTCAGTCCATTTTTTACAGTAAAACATATGAATCTTTTGAACTATTAAATTTAATATTTTTTTTATTATTCAAAGTTAAGATCAGATAATAATAATTTCTGAAACAATATTCACAAGTTAACATATAAATATATAAAAAATACCAAAATTTAAACGCATAACCCAACCATATTGACATACACAGCTTCAGCTAAATATTTGCTTACTAAAAAATAGTTAAAATATTTTATTTAGTTTTAATGATTTTATGTTTTTTTTGTGAGAATTAATTTTATAATTTCGTTAGTTTCATAATATACATATAATTTTTTTTCCTACGAATAAGAAGATATAAATAGACGAATTACGAATCGGATGTTACTTTTCGTATTTTATAAAAGTATATTTCTAATGATTCATGTTCAATATATAATAAAATTAAAACAAGAACGGATAGAAATCGTTATCGCATAACTATACCAACATATAAACTGATGTCTGTATACCTTGTATTTAAAACTGTGTATAGCAAGTACAAGTAAATAGCAGCTATATTAACTATTTATTTGTCACCTCATTGTGGAAAAATATATTGAATTAATTGATTACTGAATCACATAGAAAAATTTATTATATTGTAAATTTTTCGATCAATCCCTCAATAATGAGGATAGACATCTGAAGTACCTTCGAGCACGCAGAGAATACACCGTTCTGATTACCCTCCATTGAAATGAAGACTAACACAGTGTAATATATTCAAGTATCCAGTATACACACATGCATTAGAATGAAGAAGAAACAATTTGTATAGTTCACCCGATTCAAAATGCTCTAACTAAAGCATAAACGTTAAATATAAAATCTAGAATTATCAAAAAAATTACATAGATTTGTACAGACCTTTACCATTAAAAATGTATTGTTCATGTGTATAAATATTTCACATTTTTATTTATTCAACATAATGGGCCAACGAAGTAATTGTCCTTTAAAAAAACGACAAGTAAAATATTTTCACAATATATTTGTGTTTCAAAAGCTTCGCGTGTAATGGTTAAATATAAATTACTTGAATTTTTGGCCCTTTATAAATGGTCTAACTGTACGAACACCGCAAGTTAGAAGCCTTAAAAGCACAGTAATCTCGTGAGTATCACTTTTTGTTTGATCTAGATATTTTTTTATACGTCCATTGGTTGGAAATTCACTAAATATTTACATAATTATACATACAAAATAAATAAAAATTTTAAATTTGATATATAGATTTGTACTATCACTACATAATAAATATTAAGGGTAAATAACTGTCTACTACAATCGCTAAACAACATGAGGAATGTTAAAGTACATCATGACTTATGGTACAGTGCTTACAATTATGTCATAAATTACAATAAAATCAAACTTACAAGTGTGGGCGTTTTCCATATGCTTTCATATTTGTATTTTCAGAGTAGTAACTGCTTTATATTAACAGAGAGTCCAAACTCAGTATTTAAATATTATTTTCTATCGATTGTTTTTAATCAAATACATAAAAATGCATTCAGTTTACTTTTAATATATGGCAAAAATATACTCGATATAAGTATTGTCACCGATCTTTGATTTTGAAAGGCATTTTTACAACCAGCAAGTCTCGTGAATGCCAACGTAATGAATATTTAAAATATTACATCACCACACATGCAGTTGCATATAAAACCTGTTTTTTTAATATTGTATAACCTTTTATGGTTTATTTTTTATTTTATTTTAATGTTACAAAATAACCTCGCATACAAATTATTCGCTCATTATGTGGCGTTTATTTGCCATTTATGTAATCAAATACATAAATACGAAGAGGACTCATACCTCATTTATTTATTATAAATTATGTCGTTGCGCTGTAGTTGAGATTTAATTTAAAAATTTTGACAAAGCCTATTTAAAAACCATTAAAAAAAATTAATTACTAACATCATATTTTATTTGTTTGTTTGTTATCTATAAATTTGTATCAATGTCAATATCAAAACTAAAAAAAAACAAGAGTATTTATATCTGACTTGGATGTGATTTGATACAACTGTACAAATATTTTTAAAAAATATACAGTAAGTGATTAAAATGTAATTTAATTTTTTTTGCCAATAATAAATGCCGAAGGGATCATTTTGTAGATAAATATTTTTCCATTATAACGTGCATGACTTTTTCTGGTGTAATTTGTTACTTGCGAGTCCCTGCTTTAATAAAAAGAAGACGGCCGGTCCAGTGGCGGCGCCCACGCAAAGGAAGATTGAATTAATGCGAGACAACCGGAAGGAAATTACCGACACAAATACTTCAACACCGAACCCAGGGACGGCGATTACAAAACAGCTCGAAGAAATATGAAGAGCCATGCGGCTAGGAGGCTACGAAAATTTTCGTCTCAAGGTTCAATGAAGGTTCAATCAGGGTGTCCAAAGAGAGCATCGGGTATTTGTTAGTTCAGTAAAACAAAAACTACTCATACTCAAGTTTTTTTTTTATTATTGATTATAAGAATACAAAATGGAAAATTATTTTGAAAAGATGATGTTATCCAAATAGTGACCCTTACGCGCTGCTGGCACTCTTCTAATCGGAAACGAAGATTCCTGATAACACGCTGACACATAGCCCTCGATATTGCTACCATTTCTGACCTGATGTTCTGTTTCAATTCCGTTAGGTTCGTCGGATTATTCCCATAAACCCTACTTTTAAGGTATCCCCATACGAAATAGTCAAGAGGGCCAAGGTCGGGGCTTCTGGGAGGCCAGTTGATGTTACCTCTACGTGAAATGACCTTATTAGGGAATAATCCGTTAACAGCTTCAATTGGTTGATTGGATGTATGGCAAGTGGCCCCGTCTTGTTGGAACCACGTTTTTGAGTTAAAACCTTGAAACTCCTGCAACTCTGGGCCCAAAAAATTTCGCAGCATATCGCAATAACGGTCACTAAAACAAATACCCGATACTCTTTTTGGACACCCTGTATAAATCGCCGAATGACTAGGAATGATAACGAACATCTTTGTGAGTGAGCTCTCTCGCCTTTCAAGTGCTTTCGATATTCCATTAACTTTATGGGTAATTCTAGAATATTGCGTTTATCACGTCCTATACAATACATCCTAAAAAAGTGATTACCGAGTTAATGAGCAATATTATAACATAATAAACGACAGTTTAATCCCGGCTACTCCCCTGTATATAATTATTTTTGGATGGAAATTAATAATGTGAGCCCACAACTTATTCCACCCCTGCCCTTAACGTATGGCAAACTAAATAACCGTATGAATAAGCTTTGCAGAATGGGACTACAACACCCCCTCGTATACTGTCACGAGTACCTACATTTTATATCAGGCTTAGGGTTGGTTTGCCTACTAAGGGTACTTATTAAGGGTAAAATATCTAATATCATTACTCACTGGCACCTCCGTAATTCATTAAACTTACAAATTTATCATATTTTATTCATAATAATAATATACTGTATCACTAAAAAAATAATTCATTTCGGTACAAATACGTTGAATCTTTAAAAACTATTTTATGAGAGGTCACATATGTTCAAGGTCAAACAATGATTCCTAATGTTCTTACTAGTTCTTAAATCTTTATGTCAGAGATGTGATATAGATTTATAGTTCTTCAATATTTTTTTTAAGATATATATTGTATAATATTTTTTACTATTTTATCAGAATCGTTTCCTAAAGCATATCTGAGTGCAATTAATTTAATTTATAGTTGGCATCTTTCAAAACCCATATGCTTTGAATCCATATAGTAAAAAAGCAAACCATGGTGTTAGGCACTTCGATAATTAACATCTATAATAAATACCTCATCAGAAAAGGTCTTGACAGTTGTGTCACCAAACTGGACGTTCTGGTAGGCTACCGTCTCAGAATCGGTGCTCTTTCTTCCATTTCTCTGACTTCCTTTATCTACTGATGCTTCAGGTCCATCTGCGTGATAGTCTCCTTCATCTCCCCGGTCGTCGAGGTCCACCGTCTCCAACTCCAGCTCAATATTTGAGAATGCTTCATTGACATATCCGCGTTCCTCCTTTGGGGGCCTTTTACTACTCATTTTTCTTCTGCTGCTGTCGATCGTTGGTTTTATCTGAAAAGAAAATTATTTTTAGTATACAATGTTTAGTAAAAATTCAAGCAAAAATATTACGTATTACATATTTATAAAATCAACAACGTGGATTCATCGGTTGCAAAACCGGATACTTAAATATTGAAATTCAAAAGCAAAAATATAACACTTGACATTTCTGTATCTGACAGCTTGACTTTCTGGCCATAGGAAATAACTTTATGGGTTTCCTTAGTATAAATTCACATTGACGTGCTAGTTATACTTCCGTTTATATTTTTTCAATAACTGTAATATAAAATATAAAATATATTTTTGTATTTAAAAAATAAAACTGAAAATACCAAGTCTATACTTGGTATAAATTGATTTTTTTAACAGCTCTAAAAAACTGAAGGTACTGAGTTTGTATAAGCCAACACAAGAACTTTCTTGGTGTAAAATGCTTTATCAGTGTAAATTAATTTGCATTATTCTACAATAAGAATTGAAGATATAGAATATAGATTAATCACTGTATAAGGTATTATATTTATTTTTCTGCTTATTTTCTAAGAATTGCCCAAAATATCGTTCACGTATTCTACTGCGCTAAAGTTGCAAGTTATATTAACTAACACAATAAATAAATACATTTACCTCTGCTCTCAAAACTGATATTCAAAACCTGTATGTGTATTTTAAAAAAATTATTTTCGTATTTTCTTTGAAAAAGAGATATTTGTCTAGAACACGAAAATACAATAATTTCTCATTGTATTGTATAATATCGTAATATCAACATATTGATACAGCCAATTAAGAAATGAAAAATTTACAAGCGCTCAAATAATTTAACTGAATTCATATAGAAACAATACTAAAAAGATCGTTTAAGGTTGCATTATATCTAAAAGCCTTGCAAGGTTGGGGTAGCGCCATGACATAAAAATGACATTTAAAAATCTAACATTGTGACATTATAAGATGGATTAGTAATTTTTTTTTTTTTGTATGGCTGTAAGCATGCTCGGGCGGAAGTGACTATTAGACGGAAGGAAATGCAATAGTTGCAGCGGAAGACATTATTAGGGACGTGCCTGGAAGAACGCACGTGTAAGGTTATATATTATTCGTGACGTCAAATAAATACAGAACAAGGATTAATTATAAATTATTCAACTTTGATTTAAAAAAGTTACCATTTGAATAACATTTTATTAATAGAAAACGTGACGTGATTCTTCAGCGATGCCACAGATAAATTATTTTAAGCTCTAAAAGTAGTTCTTGTTTGTGAATAAACCACGAAAAAATAAATATTTTTGTAACCAATTATTGTTAGTATAAAACTTAATACCAGATATAAAAAAACAATGCTGGTCTGAGAACAAGAATATTTAATGTATTGGTTTGGTTTTCTCTGTAGCCGTTTCTCTATAATTTTATACTATATATAAAAAATCAATCAATAAAACATAATGCTAGTTCTACTATACGTATGATAATCAGGATAAGGTTTGATACTTTAAAATAAATTTATATTCATTGTTTGTTGTATTGTAATCAAGTGTGCACAGCATTCATGGTATCAGAATAAATATTCTGTCATAAAATATATATTGTTGACAGTGAATGCATGCATGCAATGCATTGTTTAGTGTGTATTTTTATTTTGAGTGTATAAAGTAGCATTTTACTGTATGTTTTTATTTCGATTATGCATAGAAACTAACACAGAAATTTTTAATATAAAAAATAATATTTGTTGCTAAGTTCAAGATAAATCGTATATATTATATAATACATCAGATTTGATATCAAATAAATGTTTCCTATCAATAATAAATAACCTAATGATGTGTAACGATAATTTGTCGTTCTGCTATAATAAGTTTCTATTTCTCTGTAAATACTTCACATTTTTAATAAAATAAATATTTTTAAAAGAGGTTTATCTAAAAAATTTAAAAATTTCCGTTGTTACTCTTTGTTTACAAACATTTGTTACGTCCAAAAGTTTAAATTGATATTACTGAATAAATACATACTGAAAAATACTAATAATCGCTTTTTCTTTTATTGTTAAAACAGCAACTGGAACGTCTATGTTGCAACTGTTGATTTATATATAGATTTTTACTTATCACATAAAAAAACGATTAAATAAAATGACGCAGAATTATTAAAAATAAGCATGCAACGCATTTATGTGCGTGATTGCATATCTGTTTTCATTCACGTTTTATCTAAGTTGGTTTTGATGATTTTACATTTCCTTTTGATATGCCAAGTAATGGCGTAATCGAAGCATATAATTTTGTTATTAAATTTTGATCAATCATGTCAAACAGACGACCTCTTCTAGCTTAAAAAAAACATTATATTATTCAATGCAAAGTAAAAGTTTATTTAATAATCAAAACATTCATATAAATATATCCTATAACCATTAAAATCAAATTTAATAATACTGACATGCAATCTTTCAATTCACCTTGATCATTTTTGTAAATAAATTTATGGATTTTTTCATGTTAATTGCTTGGACATTGATACTCTTTTTTGATACCTTAATATACAATTTAAAGACACGTCGCGAATCAAAGTGATTTCGGTCTCTAAAAATACCCGGGGACGTATATAATATTACGAATAACAAATTGTCTGTATTATGTTTATTTTTGTATTGCACTAATGTATTTAAATATTATTTTTTCAGGTTAATCCATCGGTGACGTGGGTCTATACAAGCAAAGAATAAAAATTATTAAAACTCATTAAATATGGATAGTTAATTTCGCATGTATTGGCCTCACGTAATTATTATCTATCATAATCAATAACAGGGTTAAGCAGGGAGGTATGGATGATTTGAATAGGGTGCCAAGCGAGGTGGGAATAACCTTAATGGATAAGGAGTAAGTAAGAAGAGTATCTACTCGTCGGGAGATTTTCATAATGGCAACATCCAAGTTACACATTGAAAAATAAAATTTAAGCTGAGCTTAATTTAAAATGAGAGTGTAACTGTTATTTCAAATCATCCATATCTTCCTGTCTAACCCTGTACCTCTCCGCTCCCCCCATTCCGTTGCTTGTGCATGGCTGCCATTCTGTGCCCGGGGCGTTTGTAAAGGAGCGGTAATGGAGTAGTGAGCTTGGAATGATAGTGGAGGGATGTGCTCTGGAAGAAACTTGTCGAAATGGCGGATTTCGGAAGGAGGTACCAACAATATACAGACTTTTTACAGACCCGAGCATAAGTAAACGCTCAGTGAGACAGTCGCCAACCTCTCACGAGGAGAAACACTCAAAGAAGATAATCAATAATTGCCAGAAATTCAATGTGCATGATGAGAGTTCGTTGGAATGCATCAAATGCGTGTAAAAATGCATTTAATAGAAACAGTAATCTGCATAGTAAACACTCTTAATCGCAGTCTACCACGTTTCGATTTGTACGAGTTAAACCGTTTTACTATCGAGTATTAATTTATGTCTATTTTGTGGATTGAATAATTACCTACACAGGTTTATATTACTTACTGATATGATTGATCCTACACAAGTCACGATGATATTTTTCTGAGAGTTTCTTTAAATCATTTTACAAATGATGTGCCCAAACATATTAGTGAGTATTAATTTCACAAATCTATTGTTAAAATCCGCTCGCTCCGGATCACGTATCCTGGCAACTCTGGCAACTGGCTCGGAACAAGTTGTGATTTATCTGTCCCTCGGGCACAAGTGCAGCCAGTGTTGCCAGCCGGCGTGTCCAGGGATGGCCTCCTATAAATTTACTTCGAAATTTCCCCACGGTATATCCCCATGATGCTACATTAGGCAACGCGAACAAAAACTTTGTCCCTTATTTTAATCAAACTTTGCAAAATCTCTAGTGAAAATTGGCAATATATATTTATGATATTATATCAGAAATTCAATATTTTTGACAGAGAGTACTTGGTGGAATTCCATTTTAATAATTTTGAGTAAAATACTTGAGTGATTTTCCACATGTTCGTTTTTATTTGTGACCGGTTTCGCCAACCTTTCACGTTGGCATTATCAAACAGAGTGAGTAAAATCTCACTCTGTTTGATATATTGAATATATTATATCACAGCAATATTTTTTTTAAGAGGAAAGTCTTTGCACGCAAGTATGCTTCGTTCGGCTAAAACTATACAAGCAAATATCTCGAAATCCCATAAAAAAATCAGAACACTTTTATTCCAAGAGCTATTAAATTATAGTAAAATCATATATTTATATTACGTTTATTTATTTACTAAAAATCGTTATTATTAGTTCTTTGTGTAATACGTCAAAAAGTAGTTTTTTTCTCGTGTCGTTTTTCTTATCTGTAAGCATTTAATGCGAAGCGCACAAAAGTAAAAGTGTGAGAGCGAAAGTGCTTCTTTAGATTTAGAGTTTCATTCTTAACCGTAGTGGGATTTTTCTTTTCTTAAGCTTAGACAATATTTTCGGTTATCATCATTTCTCACTATTCTTGTATAAAAAAGATGTAACAAGATTTCTTTTCCAACACTTTCTCTTTCAATACAGGAATGATCGTCTATTTCTACAATATTTTCAGCTTCATTCCATTGATTTTTTTTATGTATTTGTCAAACTTAATTTAACTATGTTAAACTTAACTGCATGGTATTTGTTTAACTTAAATTGTCTATATCAAACAATACCCACTGCTCTTACCAGCAGTCAGCTTCTAGCTTGTGACAGGAGCACATATGTGTATTATTTACTATTGAACCCGCAGTCCTGGGAATAAAGAAACCGTAAAACTATTCACAAAATTATTAATTGATTAAATAGATAATATGCTTTTACGTTGTCGATGCGTTTGTAATAAATAAAATAAATATAGCTCTACAGCTATATTTATTTTAAACCAAAGTTTGTTAAAGGTTTTTTTTTATTTCAATTTTTAAAATAATAAATCGCACAAGGTTTATATTTAATCTTTTAATTCCAATTAAAAAAAAAACTTTTATTTAAAATATTTATTTAGGACTCTTAGAACAGGGACATGACGAATCTCCAAATTCCTACACTTCAATCGGAAAAACACATATTTATCATATTAAAAGTAAACTTACAAGAAATAAAAATATATTTTGTTCGGAAGAAGGGATGTATCTAACTTTTGGCATTTAAATTTTTTTGATTGGTGCAGTCGATTTTTCGCAAAACGGACCAGAAAATGATCAAAAAAAACTCGAGTATGGGACTTGGGCTCTCAGGGTGGCGGTGTCTCAGTAGAAATCTCGATATAATTAATGTGCCACGTCTTGTCGCAAGTAGCACTTCCTAGCCAGGTAGCTCAGGTGTGCGAGCGTGTAATTGGGGACACACACGAAACGGTCCCTCATTACACATTGCCAACTTCCGCCAGTCAGGATGTCATTACGAGATATTATCGCTTACTTCCATGATATGCGAATGACAATCCATGTAAAAAAAATATTTATTGTTATGAAGATGTCTGGCACTTTTTTATTACAAACATTTGCGGTTTCATAACATCGGGGAGATTTTAATAGTTTTTGCGTTTTTGTAATTTCCTAGGTATGTTACTACCATATCATATCTACCATATGCTTGATGTCTCTGTGGGAGCTTATATATTTTGACAACTCCCTTACTTGTAGCAAGCACCATTGGAAAAGGTATGAAATATTAAATTTTTCATCAAAAATTTACTCTACTCAGCTTTGCTACTTCTGGATAGTAAAATTGACGCATAAATATAAGACCTGCTTGATATAATAGACTTTATAAAATCAGGTAAATATATTTTATTATTACTACAATATGACTCACTAAAACTATTAATTATACTTATTCACTTCAAATTTATTTCAAATACATTATAAAAACATACGCGAGTGCTTTTAGGTGGCGTATATACCTGTTGCTTCAGCTTATATTTATTTTAGCTTTATAACATTGTATTGTGTGTTATATTTACTTATTATCTGTGTATGTACAATATTCATATGTAGTGCTTTTCATATAAATGTTAACAATAGTAGGTTAAGTTTCCTACTTTTACATTGAAATGAAATCTTCAAAGAGCGCATCGCCTAATTAGAAAAGCCATTTTACTGTTGATTATGATCAACAATTTTAATTGTTTTTGATTAATAATACAATCATAACGGAATCATTGTAATTAGATTAACGTTTTGTTATCGTTCTTTTATCACAAAGAGAACTAGAGTTTTTATACTAAATCATCGAAGCGCATCGGTCATGAAGCCTATTTCGGTTCATAATTATTTGAATACCGTTTTGCTTCGAAGCGTTTCCCTTGAAAGTAATTGCGTCATTACACGGACTCATTTTTACTATAAAAAATCTCGTAAATATATATGCTGTTGTGTGAAAACTTTTTTTTGGGTATTATTCATATATTTTTCGACTCAGCGAAGCCTTAAATATTGTTTATAAGACCCTTCAAGTCCGTACAGAGATTTGCCTTGTTCCTGACATTCAGGAACAAAGACTCGGATAAGGCTTCGTTGGCGACTTGTGGCCAAAACACTGAAGTTTATTTTTACATATATATATATGGAAATCCAATATTATGGGAAGCAGTGGCATACAAATCCATTTCTGTTTAGTATTAAAAGTGTATAAGTGGGTTTTGCAACTTGGCGGCTCATTTACTATTTTTCTTCCCTTTGAACATAAAAACTAGTTATATTATTTTTTTTCTCCGTGTTAGAGTTGAAACTAGACATACCGTCAACTATGAGTCGGTTTATTAAAAAAATCAGTTTTACATTGAAATATTTCTGCTAAAACATACCAGAGAATTCAGATAAAATTGTACTCCGTGTAAAACGGCCATAATATTTTTAACAAACACTTTACATGCACGGCGACTCCACGTTCTAGTTAAATGTGGTATTGTACGCTCTGGGCTTAACAAACTGTTTTATTTATATACGCGCTTACCAACCGGAGAGTTAAACCTCTCATTGTTCTCGCTTAAGTATTTTAACCTTGCATCACGCTCTTTAACAACAAACCAATGCAATTTTTTCGAAGGACCTGTAGCAATATATATTAAAAAACTGATTTTTTTGCAATTTTTTACTTCTAACATATAGTGATATATGAATCCAAAATAAATCATACATATTCAGTAATATTTTCTGTAAACACCTGCAGCTGTGTCTGACTTGCCACAACATAATAACGCTAAGCTTGTATAAGTGAAGGAATTTTCCCAGTGTTTTTCTGAATAAAGATTTTTTCCAGCATCTATACTAACTACTTAACTAAAATATTGTTAAAAAAAAACTTGCTATTGCATTTTAGATGCAATAATGGGTTTATATTGTAATAACATCTACCTGGCAACAAATTATTATAAATTCAATTATTCATAAATAATGAAGAAACAGTTAATAAAAGACTCGGACAAAAATAAAAACAAACTAGAGTTTGTCTGTTTTGTATGATGTGACTTGTAATATTACATAAAAGATTTTAAAATAAATAAATATACATGAATTTGTTATGTCCTATGTAGGCGTACTCCGTCCGGGATTTATAATGGCATAATCATTATTAAAGCACTGAGGATGAAGTGAAACCGGTTTGTCCAAAACCGTTCCCAGCATCAGGTTTCTGTGAAATGCTCGGCTGCCGTACTGGCCGGTCGGTGGAAAGTGGACGTTCAGTTATTATTTCCCTTTTAAGAACACGTATCGAAAATAATGATAATAATTCGCGTATCCTGAATATTAACCGGTCATTTTGTACTTTCATAATAATTTTATAAAATTTATTTATTTATGAGGCTTCAGTGAATGTGTTCAACGCCCTTCGTGTTGCTAAGAGCAAAATGATTTTTTTGGGTCAAATATAATGCAAAGTAATTTTTACTACATTTTGTTTTAAAAAATTTAATCAAATCGCATTACGCTTAATATAAAAGTTTTTAAATATAAAAATTTGTTTGTAATAGGTGTTGCACTTCTTGTTCTGTTGCGTGAAAACACTGCGAAACAATTTTCTTGTGCTCCCATACTTTTATGTCAGAAGTTATAAAGTCTCATGTTTCTTTTCTAATAAATATGTTTTAAGATATACATCTTGCTCATTTATATGTTTATTATTATTCAAATGGATATAACAATCACTTTATTAGAAAAAAAGTATGACCCTGAGCCCCCGAATTTTATTTAATTACAGAGATGTGATTAAAAAAGTCCGTTCTCCCCAATCTGCTGTGCATTGGGCATAGCTGCCTTTCTGTACCCTTAACGTATGTAAAGAATCGGTAATGGAGTAGTGGACTTGGAATTTTTTGTAGAGGGATATGCTCTGGAAGTACGTGGGGAGGCTCCTGCTACCAGAGGATCAGATCTAAACGCCAGAGCTTTGCAAGGAAAGGATTATATGATACTGCTATTGAGGACCCGGGGACTATAAAAAAATCATGCTCAGCATGAGTATATACTCATACATACTTGAAACATTCATAAATTACCTGTGTCAACCTTTCCTCCAAATCAACGTCGATTACTATCCTGTTAGTAATACACACTCAAGTATAAACAAATTCACATCGTACTGTTTACCGAGAACACTTCACATAAAAAAAAACCTGTATATCGAACGGCAACTAAACACCACAAAACACTGATTAAACAACGTCACAACATAACAAAACTTCACAGCATAGTTCAAAACACAACTATGCTTAATTCTGGGTAGTATTTCCGATTTGTTTGGTGTTTTAAGAGGAGTCGGTGAGGTTAGGTTAGGTCTGCTCGCTCGGCCTCGGCGCGGCGCGGACTGGCCGGCCCGCGCCTCCGAGCCTCCAGAGAAACCGGCGCCGGCCCCAGACCTTATCGCTGTTTGCTCTGCTCAAGCTCACGGCTGCACTTTGAGACTATGACTTGTGTTCAGACACCACAGACTGGCCCAGCGACCCCAGCCAATCAGATGATTTTGATTCTTGATAGAATCACCCGGACTGGAGCGTGTTCGTAGGTTTTGGCAGCTGCTGCTGTTACTAGAAATTCTTCATTCTTGGCTTCAAGGGTCTAGGTCCCATAATCGAGTTTTTTTTTTTTATCATTTTCTAGTCAAATAAGTTTGATGCATCCCTTCTTCCGAACACAGTATATTTTTATTTCTTATACATTTACTATTAATATGATAAATATGTGTTTTTTCCGATTGAAGTGTAGAAATTTGGAGATTCGTCCGGTACATTTTCCAAGAATCCTAAACATTTAAAAGTCTTTTTTTCAATGGGATTTAAAAGATTAAATATAAATCATGTGCGTCTTATTAATTTAAAAATTAAAAAAAAAAACCTTTAACAGACTTTGGTTTTGAAAAGTCGTCATTTTATCCAATTTTTCAACATCTTCAAGATTTTATTTTACCCTGAAAATGGACGTTAATTAAGTAATAAAAAATAGGTAAATATAATTTATAGTTTTTTCAATACTCTGTAAAAAAATCAACTTCCTACATATAAAAATAAAATGACAATTAAATTAATTAAATGACACGATTTCGCCAGGTAATGGCTAAAAGACAATTAAAAGGCTGGAAGCAACTGCCTTAATCACAATTTGACTGGAAG
This sequence comes from Atopsyche davidsoni, assembly GCA_022113835.1. Classification (NCBI taxonomy): domain Eukaryota; kingdom Metazoa; phylum Arthropoda; class Insecta; order Trichoptera; family Hydrobiosidae; genus Atopsyche; species Atopsyche davidsoni. The sequence continues at coordinate 16,472,523 of JAILWY010000009.1, read as the reverse complement.
AATCAGCAAAGGCTTAAAAAAACGCAGGCGTGGACAATAGAAGCTGTATTAGTTAAAAGTAGACTTATTTTAAAAAAATAGAGTTGTAAAAATAGTATATAAAAACATTTGAAACGTACACAGAAGTAAAGTGTTCAATATAACACAGAGTGGAAAATGAATTTATTTAACCAAAAGATACAAATCTACGAGTAAACGCAGTTTATGGTGTTATTTTGACTTGTAACAATTTATTTACTTTTTAATTAATATAATCTTATATCTGATATTCCCAATTTTTTACTCATAAACGGTTAATGTGAATACAAAATGTTTTTGGATAGTAAATTTGAAAACAAAGGTTCATCATTTGGATAATATCTTATTACGATTAATATTTTCTCTCAGTCTGGTTAATCGATTATATTGTAAACACATAAAATGCTCAGGAAAATTATTTGCAACCAGATGTAGACTTTTCTGAGGTATAAAGATTGAATACAATATTTTATTATTACTTCCGTTCGTATAATTTTCCAAAAAATTGAGGCTACTTTGATTATTAATACATTGAATAAACCTTTATTATATTTAAAGCTTAAGTTAAAACTGTTTTTAATTACAAATTTAAATTGAATCCCTTGAAAATCGAATGTGCTCAAATACAAAAATGTTTGTTATCCATAGTACAAATTTAGCAAATCTATCATGGATATGTAAATTTTTTTTTAATATTTTTTAGATCGATATGGTGACCTTGAGAAATAACCTCCACGTGTAATTGGCGCCATAGAAATCATCATTATAATTTATCGAACTTATGCATTATACGTTTGATGTTTTCAGAGTAATTTAAATTTACACAACTGAACAAAGTCTGTGGAGTTGTATTTATTTTGCATCGGGTAATTGTTATTTTGTTTAGTAAAATCATATTACGACATATGTAGAAAAAATTATAATAACCTGCTGTATTTGCAGCTGCACTTGCCGCAATTAATTATGTATCTGGAGCAACGATTTTATATCCATTGCATATTTGAATGTATAATCATCCAAGTAGACTTTAACAACAATTTAAATTTGTAACTAAAAACAGTTTTAGGTTAAGCTTTAAATATAATAAAGGTTTATTATATGTAATTATAATCGAAGTAGCCTCAATTTTTTGGAAATTATACTAACGGAAGTAATAATAAAATTTGCGCATCTGCTTGCAAATAATTTTCTAGAATAAGTTGTATTCAACTCGAACATGGTGGTCCAAAGAAAATATTAATCGTTATAAGCAATTATCCAAATGATGAAACTATGTTTTCAAATTCACTATCCAGAAACATTTTGTATTCACACTAACCCTTTATGAGCAAAAATTGGGAGTATCAAATATAAGATTATTAATTAATAAATAAAAAATTGTTACAATTCAAAATAACACTATAAACTGCGTTTACTCGTAGATTTATATCTTTTAGTTAAATAAATTCACTTTCACTTAGATTTCACTTCTCTGTACTTTTCAGCTGACTAGTAATCGATTCTCTTTAAATGACTCTACTTTTAATTTATATCGCTTCGATTGTTCACGTCTGCCTTTTTTAAAGCCTTTGCTGAGTCTTCCAGTCAAATTGTGATTACACCCAAGAAATAAGAATTTATAATAACAACAGCTGCCTAAACCTACGAACACGCTTCATACCAGTTAATTCGGCTTTGCGGTCGGACAGTAGCCCAACAATCAAAATACGATTTAACCGGAGAAAGTATGCTGAGGTCGATGTGCACTTTCCAAAAACTAAAACGAATACAAATAATCGCAAATTACTCGATAAATACAACTACGGCTAGAGCATTCAATTAACCTACAAAATATAATTAATAATTTTTAATTGTACATATTTATTTTAAGTGGTACGAATAATGTATGTTAATATCTAGTTTTGTGTGTAAATCTCTGAGATGGCACTCGAATTAAAAAAACTTTTTTTTAATAATATTGATCATACTATACATAATGTAGAATCACTAGTAAAATAAAATGTGATAGTTCAAAGTACTGGATGTAATAAAAAAAACGATTATGTGTGCAAATAAACATATTGATATTTTTTTTAAAATCATTTAAATACATCATGAGTCTATTTTTTTTATTAAAAAATGCATAAAAAATAATTCACTTGTTTGTTTAAGTTTTTTGCGTATACTGACAGCAAAACGCTATAGTAATTAACTTAATATATTTTTTATTAAAAATATTGTAACTATAGCTGGATACACACGAAGCATGCAACTTATTTGCAATAATTTTATTATATTTTTGAATACAATATAAAGATAAAATTATTTTGGTTTTTTTCCTTAGTAAACAGCGTAAACGCGATCGCTATTCGCTAGTTACAATTCGATCGTCAGTTTTGTCGCAACGTTTGTAAAAGGATGAAATTAACTGTGAAATTGTTACACTGTAATAAATCATGATTATTACGTTAATGAACTTGATAATTTTAATATATACAGTTTAAATACACATTGATAACGCTATAATCGAATGTGCTTTGCTGCAGCAAAGAGCCTCACCTCTCACCCCAGTACCTTGAGTACTTCCTTATCACTGAAGCATATAAGTAAACATACGATCATTATCAACGTAAACATGCCTATTATAAAAACATCAAATGGATCGTGCAATCATAAATACATTATGCAATTAAACAAATAGTATATCTAATACGTCGTCATAATGGAATTTACAAAAATTTCAATTTTTCACTCAACGATTTTCCATCCGTACAATCTAAATGAATTTAGCTTTAGTGAACTATTTATTTCATACCAAATTGCTACGTTAGAATATTTATGCAGATATCTTGAAGATGCCGAGCACATTTGAGAAATTCGTAGCGTCAGTTAATAAAAAAATAGAAACATCACTTACTATTTTACTAATATCGAATATTTTTTTTTTTTTTTAGAAATGAGGTAAATAACGATCTCAAATCACCGGAATGTCTCCGATAAATGTGAATAGTGCAAATTACACATTTTCTCTTCCGTTGTGCGGAGCGGAGACTCTGTGAAGAGAGAGCAGTCCAGGTCAAGGTATGCTTTGCAGTATGCTTTGTTCATTCATTCATATAACTGTATGTGACGCCATGAAGCAAAAATTATGCCAACATGAGCAGTGCCAAAAAAAATATTTATTACTCATTTATAAAAAAAGTATTTAGAATTGTTTATATGCCTTGCTGTCGACGTGCATGCTATGACGTATCTAGGTATGCATGTCAGTGTGTCATCTCCAGCTGATTCACAATACATGGTCCGATGACGTCATCTTCATTAATGAGGAGAATTCCCTGTGGCCTTGCCAATGCTGAGATATTCGCGGAATTTATCACATTATATATGCCATCGTACCGGATCAAACGACTTTGGTATAATTACATGTTAGATGTGGCGTGCAGTGACTTCATCACCTAAGTGAGCACATTTGAATACACTGAAAATAAAAAAAGTATAATAGTGTCTCGTATATTTAACTGATAACTTTACTATGCACGAGTTTTCATTCAATAATACGTGGTTTTGGTCAAAATATAATCTAATGTCTTGCATCAGTTCTTGGTGATTTTATGTCATATAACACAGTTTTATGCAAGAGGAATAATGATGAATTGGTAATAAAGTAAAATAAATAATGATTTTCTGTAAATACGTGTCGTTGAAAGCTTTGATTTGCTCAAAGCCCCGTGTATTATGGTAATCATCCCTTAATTGCACAGAAGTCTTATTTTCTTTCAATATCTTTCTGTGTGTTTAAAAGAGGTTTTGTGACTTACAATTTTAAGAAAAATCAATACAATTTTAAAATAACGAAATTAATAAAAGGATACTTACACACGATATTTTTTTCTTCATTGTTCGGTACTTGGGCTATTAGTGAAGACGGCTTCAGTTTTAGGATCGAAAAGTCAGAAGACTTAAAATATAATGCATAGAAAATCGAATATCAACGGCTAATAAAATAAACAGATACATTGCGATATATTAGATTTATTTATTATTTTTAATATAAATAATAGTAGTGGTGTTCAAATATTGTATAGTTTGTATGGTGTTTGCATGAATGTCAAATATAATCAGAAATAATGGCATGAATTTTAAATAAACTACCTAAAGCAATAGCGCAGTTGTCCGCCACCTGATTCGCTCGGCCCGTGGTATATGATACTCTGGAGTGACATAAATATTAATCAATTAAGCGACACGCATATTAGGGGGTACTTCCACACATTAATTCCCCGAACAAACATTAGCCGCTCTTTGCACCCTTACGGTTCCAGCCCCCATCATAATACCGAAGTTTGCAACTGAAACCAGGGGCGGCGAGAAAAAACTCCCACGAAAGCTTTGTGCGTTTTTTAATCCATATAAATTTGCTGATTTTTTTTAAATACTTATAAACGTTTAACTCCATGTGCAGTGCTTGTTATTTTATAAGCTTAGTTGTAAAATTGTAGCTCTCTTTCTTAGGGCCTAATACATCGATAATTTAACATAAAAATAATGATTTAAAGTATGGTTAATTTCTTGATGGTTAAATTGATTTTAAGGGTTTTGACCAACCTAAAAATATTGAACTCACTTAATATCATATTACTATAGATACATTAGATATTACTAGACATTATATAATAATTTGGTCTTGAGTCTTAAGATTCTTCGAGTTTTCAGTAGTCCCTGTAATGGGATCATCATTAAGCATTTTGTTTGTGTGTCTAATTCTTTTGCTCGCCTGTATTATAAAAATTCATGCAGCTCGAAAACCCAAATTAACACATGCCAAAATCTTCTTACATACATATTACATTTTATGTAGTTATAGCTTCCACAACACGCTATAAAAAATTTCTAAGTTATCGACCTTTTTGAGTATATTAATTTGTTATATGATGATGATGATCGTCTGTAAATACTTACATATTATAGGTGCACTTATACAGGATTTCAAACGTGTAAGCCAGCTTATTAAGCCGACATTTGAAAAAGCCACCCTTGGCCCCTGAGCCGCCCCTGAGCCGCTACCCCTCTGAATTAAATTCGCAGTCCATATTTGGACGAGTTATTGTATGAATTATGCAGGCGCACCGCGTGAAATGTGTCACAATATTTAAATGAGCGACACAATTTAATATCTTTAGTCCGGGACTCGCTCTCGCCGGATATTTGAAAATAAATTGGACGAAATGATGCTAATAGTAAAACATTGTGCTAACCTTTAGCTCGTATCCATGCATATTGGTTGAATACGTTACTAAAATATATACTCAATTTAATGGTTGAGGTAAAAGATAAATTTAATTATTGCTAAAAATAATTATATATAAATTTAAAAAAATATTTAAAAAGACTTGAATTTTGTAATAATACAACCATTTATATTTATTAGTGGTAACTAAAAATACTTTACTTATACGAAAACTATGAATTATAAATACTTCTGCCATCTGTTGACAAAACTATGCACTAGTATATTTGTGTGTTTTAGTTTTTTTTAATTGATCGCTAGATGGCAGTGCTCGCTTAACTTTAATAGCTTTTTTAACTTTTTTCATAGGTACAAAATATAAATTATTACATTTCAATATATTTACAATATATTACATTTTAAAAAAATAATACTACTACCGTAATTTCTAATTGGTTATCATTCCAGCTGTAGTTAATCGGCTTTCTCAGTTTTCAAAAAGGAGTGAATGGTTGGGGCATTAACAATAATTTTTCTCAAAAATAAGACAAAAAAACTTTTTATTGAAATATAAACATTTTATTATTCTCATAATGTGTAGGTGTAGTGGTGAAAAGAAAAAAAATACATTTAATATATAAAGTAAATAAGCAAGTACACAATGGTTTTAAAATGTTTCAATATGCACTCATTGTTCTAAAAATCTACACATTATCTTAATAATTATATTTTTAATGATAAACTAACGCATAAAATTGTACAATCTAATTTCTTAATATAATATTTTTACATAATAGTTGTATCTAAAATAATGTCTACGAGCTTGGAAATATTTTTGATAGGGTAACGAAAAGGTAACAATTTTTTTATTTTATAAAAATTATTTTTTATATGTAGATAAACACGAATAGAAATAATATTATATAACAATGGAATATGAATGATTGAATTCCATGTATAAAGTTTTCAATAATTTAGTTACAATATGAATTAATTTTTATGAGAAAATCCAAATTTTAAGAGTGAAATCTTAGTAATTAAATGTTTTAAATATAAAAAGCCTTAAAGATAAATCACATTTCTCACTTATATTCTACAATAAGTATAATAATTATAGTTTTATGGTGATATAGTTGAATCACTATATATTATAATTTAGACTAAATAATGAACAAGCAATCATACTTAATGAAGAACTACATAGCATCTTAATGTCATGAAATAAGTAAGATTACTTAAATTTATTTGGTTCAAGAATTTATAGTTTGATTAAAAAATGATTTCATAAGAAATAAGAATATTTTAAAGGATGATTTTCAAAACTAGATTCGTTCAGTATCAGCGCATTTAAAATTCATGTGGATCCTGAAAATTACTATTTAGATAATACAGATAAGAAAAGAATGAAAATCTATAACGGAATGTTAACATTTTACAGTCCTCAAATCTAGATGCAAATATGGACAATATGATTAACTTAGCGCTGCATCATTCCAACTCAATTGAGTTGGAATGATACTTGAAAGAGAACCAGAGCAAATGCGTTAAATAATAAAGTAGAGTAGGAGGAGCGCAATAATGCCTACTTTGTTTATTTTATATTTACAGAGCTTGTAAATGTCTCGTTCATGATATTCGTATTAAATATGAAAGTGAATGATCACGAAAATATGTAACATTATATATATATATATATGTTTTTGAAAAATTGCGTGGTATAAACATGAATATATAAATATATGTATTGGATAGATATATGTGTATACAAATAAAGAAAAATTATTCTATTTGTTCAATAATATAACATAAAGGTAAAATATATTAGGTAAACAAGTTTCAACTCCACTTGTTGTGATAAAATATAAAAAACTTAAAATATAAATACCATAAAATAAAATTAAGTACAAAATGAAATATTATTGTTCATTTTGTGTTCAACAGCTCTTAGTGTCACTATAATTATTATTGTTATATTTATTCCTAGGGAATAAACATGGCAACCTTGCTCTATCTATATATGAAAATTATGTACAATATGATAGAAATTGTGCTTACACACTCAATATAATTTTACTAATAATAAGTAATATAAAAGTGCTGTAACTTTTTACTTTATAGATATGTGTTAACAATATTATTTATTATAAAATAAACCATCGTTTTATTGTCCTAAATACTAAACACAAAAAATCGATCTACTGTCAAGTTACATTACATCCAACGGGGAAATAAAGAGCAGAATGTTAAAACGATAGAACTTGTTATTTAAAGATAGTAAAATCATAAAAATGTATTACCCTATACTCTATAGACTTGAGATCTATTTACAATATTGTCATTATAATTTTACATTAAGGCTTGTTATATGCTTATAAGCAAATGTGGTTCTGAACAAACTATAAGATTGAATTTATTGAAATGTTCTGATCTGCTTGACAGTAGATCACTCCGTGTATTTAGTGCTTTACTGGTGTGAATCTTATGGCGAGATAAAAAATGAATGGATAACATAAGATTAAAATAATGATTATACAATCTGTAAAAGGTTGCACATGTTACCAAAATATCATTTAAAGTATTAATTAAGGAAAGCAATTAGCCTCGTCGGCGCCGTCACTACAGTCAGTTTGGTGATCACAGAGTTGTGCCAAAGTGATGCAGCGACCATCGACACACCTCAGTTCTCCCTGAGGACACGGTGAAGAGTGAGAGGTTCCTGCGGAGCCTGCGTCGATTATCTGAGACTTGTAGTAATCGTTGTAGAAGTCTGTGGTGGTCTCCATAGGCTGCATGTCCTCTTCGCACGTTCCATTAATGCAGGATGTTGAGTTTTCGGTGATGTTTTGTACTGGTACAATAGGGGTGGTAGGAGTTTCTGTTGTGGTAGATGGGACTCGAGGTGTTGTGGTGGTTGTAGTTTTTGCGGTTCCAATGCTCTTTCTTGTATTTCTGGCCGTGAGAGATACAAGTGGCTTGGCAACTGGCATCACGGAATCGCTCATCATCAAAAGTTCCTTGCTACTTTCATACTCTGGAGCTGATTTAGTTTTGGCTAAAAAGAAAATGAAAATGATAAACGAGAGAGTTAAGATACTTAAATATTTTTCCATGTTATTAAAAGCTTTGCAATGAATTCTGCAACTGTAATCTTTAAAATGTTTGTTTAATAACATATAAATTTACAGGAATATAAAATATTATCCATAAATGACACCGCAGTGTCAAATATCCTAATTATATTACCACTACAACTCAGTGATTGCGTGATAGAAAAAGTTATATGGGAATTTAGTTGGACTGTACCTGTGTAGACTGGTCTTGGCAGACGCACCGGTCTGGGATGAAAGCTGGCGGCGCTGAGGACGTCACCGGCTCCTCCGCATGAAGCTTCATCCTCTGCAGCGGGACAGTCCTGGTGACCATCACACACCCACTCCTCTGGGATGCAACTACCGTGGTTACCACACCTTTGAAGAAAAAATGATTTCATAATTTAATTCATCATTTTATTATAATATGTACAATTTTTTTCAACCAAAAGCAAATAAAGCCATTTTTTTGAATTTAGGTTATTTAAAATTTTTATTTTCAGTTATCTTTTTATGTACTATATTTATTTCAGAAACTCCATATCAACTGTGAAACTCTAACCTGTTTGAAAGAAATGTGTTTTTTAGCTCTACACAAAATGACACAACTAATATGTTATTCTTAAATTATTTATTCACTAAAAATTATTTTATTTAATATTCCTGCATTATCAGGAAATACATTTATTATATTAGAATCAACCGGTATTTACTTATCCTTGAATTATGGAATTCTATTAAATATATGGGCATTAAATCAACTCAAGTAATGCTTGAATACAAATGTAACATTATCATTTTATCAAAATTAAATGTCAGAGGTGCCTCAGAGTGATTTATGACTATTTGTTACGGTGTCGATATTTTATATTACTTGAACTCAGCAGGAGAGCAGCTCGGTCCATCGCAGTCTAGCTCATCGGTGCCTCCAGGGCAGTCGCTGATGGAATCACACCTCCAGTGCAGAGGTACGCACGAGCCGTCCTTGGAGCAGCGCAGCTCGGCGGCCAGGCAAGGTCCCGTTGGAGGACGAGCGCACTCCTCTTCAGGGTATTGGCCACAGTTGAAAACTTGAGACAGCTCCAGAGTGGATGCGATAACATCCTGACAGGACTCTGCGATGGCTATAAAATGGAGGAACAGTTTTGCATACAAACTCAATGACATACAATTTATTTATGAACTCTTAACAAATTACGAATATAAGAGTCAACATATATACAAAAAAACATTTATGTTAATGAAATGGAGTTCCATCAGTAATTTTACTGAGGTCTTATTTACATAATTTTTACTAGAAATTGAGATATAACGTCTTATTTCAATGTACCACTTATGTCATATTATCATTCACATGCAAATAAAGGGTCTTTTCACTTTTTTTTCAGCCTAACACAATAATGTAAACACAGATATTCATGTACGCTACCACCTAAGTCCCATATTGTAAGCCCCACAACCTGCAGGCAGAATCAGGGGATAGCCAAACATCATACCGTAACCTTAGCTCTAAAAACTATTGTAAATTTAATTAATGAAAAATATAATAAAAGAATCTCAGTTCTCCTTTATGGAATTAAAGCCTGAACACTGAAGACAGCTACTATGCGAAGAAATAAAGCATTTGAAATGTGGCTGTATAGGAGAATCCTTAAAATACCATGGGTTAACTGCGTCACAAATGTAAGAACTCGCAAAGGGAACTCTTGACGTTGGTAAAGAGCGAAAGGTCTCCAATTTTGGCCAAAAGTGTAGCCGGACTGCTGAGACTGGCCCAAAATATAGACAAGTTCAAGGAATTGGTCACCAACCTTCTATGAGGAGAGGCAACGAAAGAAGTAGAAAAGAATCTTGAATTTAATTTTTAGTGGATGAAACCACTCAAAAAATAAAAATATTACGATGGAATTTCAGTACTTTCTACTGCTTACTTGTATACTTTCTACGGAAAACGTTAATTTAATTTATTTTTGTAAGTATACATATGTTTATTTTGGGGATTGAACGTCAATCAAGTGCTTATTTATTACCTTTACAGGTTTATCAATTTGATTAAGTACATTTTTTCACACATTGAAACGATTAAAGAAACTCTCAGAAAAATATCATCGTGACATGCGTGGAATTCGAATCCACCTCCCCACGGCTTACATGGGCTGTGCATTACCCAGCGAGCCACTCCAATTTAGCGAGAATTTTTAACAATCATATTCCTACATATGAACCAATGTACCCAGGCCAATCAATATTCAATGTGTAAAAAAATGTACTTAATCATATTTTTGTATACTTATATAAAACTGCAGTGTAGAAGGACCCGGGGAACCCTACACTATTTTCTCCTTGAGCATGAGTATATGCTCAGTGAAATGGTCGTCAACCTCCTCTGAGAAGAGGCGCTTGATAAAGAAGGAAAATGAAAAACGGAAAATCCAAGAGTTACTTGTTCATGAAATATACAGTGTCTGTCCAGCGCGAGGGTTGTTGCCGGGAGGTGGAGGTGGGTGGAGGTGGGTGGAGGTGGGTGGAGGTGGGTGGAGGTGGGTTAGGTTAGGTTAGGTGAGGTTGGGGTGCGAAGCCGGACTCAGACCTCCCCGGGCGCGACGGTCGTCTGGCGCGATGGCTGAACCGTCCTGCTGCTGCTAACCTGAGACGCAACCGGGTTCTCCATCCAAAACGCCTCTATGGATGGAGACTCAGCCGCGTCAGGGAGCCCCCCCCAACGATGCAAATCGTTGGAGCCTGACGCGCAACACGGGCAGATTGCCCCGACAAGTGAAAGGCCCGACGTGCGCCGCCCGAGGAGGGCTTCCCAGGAACCGAGGACCAGGCAGAAGGAGCCCACCAGCGACGCAAATCGCTGGGCCCTGCGCGGAATAGGCACGAGTCCGTCACAACCCGGAGAATGTGCGCCGCCCAAGGAGAGCACCACAGCGTCTTCTTCTGGACCCGCCGCTACCCAGCGGCAGGAGTACAAGAAGACAAGGACAAGGAGCACGCTGCGTATGCGGGAAAGAAGAAAGTCCATGAAGGACATGTGATGCCGAGTTTTTAGGCAACCCAGAAGAGTGCCGGAAGGCGAACCTGGGTGCGGAGTGCAAATGCCACCCCAAAAAAAAAATAGGTTAGCTGAGGTTAGGTGTGCCCTTACCCTTGCACGCCCTCCTGCACGGGGGCAGCACGGTCATGCCCCTGGGCTTGCACTCGGGCTCCAGCAGGGCGCACACGAACTGGCGTGCTCGAGGGCTGCAGGCCGCCCCCAGCAGGGGCTGGAAGTGCGGCGCCAGCTGTGCGGCTGAGGAGGCGCCCGGCACCAGCGGCGCCGTGGTCAGGTCGTAGGGCAGCACTCCGCGGCACATCGACAGGCTGGTGGAGTGGCACACGCCTGGAACGTCATCGCTACTATGAACGAACTGCTTACAAAATAGTATAAACTTCATAGATGCTTTCAAAAACTTCATTTCATAAGTATTATAATTTTCGCAAAAAAAAATTTTGTTGGTGTTATATAGGTGTCCCAAAATTAACGCAAGATTTGAATTAAATAGAAAACGCAGTTTTTAGTGTTTTGATTGTTATATTTTAAATGAATCATAAAGTCAATACAATAGGGCAGTGGTCCCTAACCCTATGCCCGCGGGCACCATGGCGCCCGCCGACCGTTTTACGTGTACCCGCCGCTGTGCGACCACGATAAAAAACTATTTATGTTGAAGAAAAAAATATATATTTAGTAATTAAACAGAGTAATAAAGCGAAAATAATTATATCTTTATAGTTATATTTTTATATTAATAATATTCTTTTGTGCATAAAATAAATGGTGCCCGCCGCCCGACGGGCATTCTAGAATGTGCTCTAGGGTCCAAAAAGGTTGGGGACCCCTGCAATAGGGTAACCCTAAACTGTCAGCTGTCAAATTGTTTATTTTAAGTGTTCCCAAAAATGCGAACAAATTCAAATCTTGCGTCAATTTTGGGACACTTTTGAATTTTGGGACACATTATATAAGTAAAATATAATTCTGATCGGTCAGATTATTTGCGCGAAAAATTATAACCAATTGTGTCGTACACTTTTTTCTATAGACAAATCATTGGTAATTTTAATATTTAAATGATTTTTGGTAAGACATAATGACTATCAGAGCTTTTTGCCACACATTAAAATTCTAGGCATTGAAATGCATTTCACTTCATACTCACGTGAAGCCGAATTCAAACCTATCATCAATAATCATCAAATAAATCATGACTTTTTATGTTGGTCACGGTTTTTCGGCTATTTTTTTCAATACACCTATGTTTACTTGCAAAATGTGTTATGTCACTTAAACACTTATGTCTTGATCTTTCTTTTTAGACTGTTAGACAGATTTAGATTCAGATTGTAGATCATTCCTATGTTAATTAGCGGAACAATTGAGTTTTTCTACACTTATGAGATATTTGCTGTCAAACATCATTTTGACGATGTTCTAACAAGCAGAACAGCCGCAACTCCGGTGGTCTCAGCATTGAACAATGCTTCTATTGAAATCTTCTTAATTGCGCTTATTATTGCATTGGTGCAAAATTTCATGTGTTTTTGGCTACCACAAAACTAAAAGCTTTTAAATGTCACTCACACATCAATTGTTAATCTTATATAAACCTTATATAATATGTGTGTGTGGTATTTACCATGGAAACTAAAAAAAGCTATAAACTAATTCATCGACCGGTCGGTCGGGTTATTATTGTATCAAATAGTTATCAAACTATTAAATACAATAACTACCAACAAGGCTACTTCCCGGGGACAACAAAACTAAGACATCCGTTAATTAACACGAAGCACTCACCGTCTTCCGTTGCATTCCACCTGCTTCTCACCGTCGTGCTGCGCACCCGGTTTCTTCCGACCATCGTCGGGAGAGTGGGCGACACCCTGGTGTTGTAAACGGCCGACTGGGTCGTGGTCTTCAGCTTAGACGCTTCCTCGATGGGGATCCCGAAGCTGTTCTGGTGGCCCGACGTGAAGGAAGGGGCGTTCAGCTTGGCCTGGATGTTCGGGCTGTGCACATTCTGCGTTTCTTGCACGTTTTCCACGGACTCTTGAGAACCACTCGTGGTAGACTCCAGGTCTTTGTAGAAGATGGCGAACGTCTGCGTCAGGAACTTGTTGTCGTATATGTCGGTGACAGGAACAGACTGTATTGGTTTCTTGAAGGTTCTCTTTTCGTTGGAGTCTGCGTCGGAGTGTTCATTTCCGTATTGGACGGAGGGCGATATGTTGGTGGGGAACAGGGGAGAAGGCGTGGTCGATGTTGATTTCCCGTTTCCTACTGGTTCTTTACCCAGAGCGGGGATCAGCTCGACGAACCTTTCCAACCCTTCGTCATCCAAGTTATCGTCATCTGCGTATCCAAAGATGAGCTCTCCTGAAACAGAAATAAATATTCGTGTAAAAACTCATAACACGCACGACGAGCACAAAAATTAGCATGAGTAAAATAAACAGTTAAGAGGTTTCCACACCTTTGTCGCTTGGTGTCGTCTCCTCCGGCTTCTTGCTGGTCGTCTCCATGTTTGGCTGCCCCTGGCCCAGGTTGTTTCCGTCCAGCAGTGATTCATCAGCACCCTTAGCCTTCCCCTCCCCCGCGTGACCTTGGCGGAAGCTCTGCTCTTCTCCTTGGAGCCACTCAGTGGAGTTGTAGTTGTCAGGAAGAAGAAGGGGTGGCGTCATCTCTGTAGACAAAAACAATCATGAGTTTTATATAAAAACATCGGCCAACTTATATATTTAGTTGTATCATCTATCAGTAATTTTGATATGATATTTCCAGTTTATTTTACAATGATTAATTGTCAAAGATATTTACCGTTCGATTTTAACTATACATATATTGAATTTGAGATACTCTATTTCGCTCTTTTTTAAAATAAGCAGACAAGGTATGGTAGGTATTCGTTCGCTAAAATAAAAATAATAAAAATATATATTAAATCACGTCAGTTAACTAATGCCATCAAAAGTGTATTTTATAACTTTTGGACATAAATTAAGAAGAATCTATAATACTAAATAAAATTGGGCAAGCAATTTTGATTTACTTGTATGTACGTACGAAGCTTTTCATGCTTAAAGTATTACATCTATTGTTGAAAAAATACAATTTTAATACGATTATAATTTTTTAGATTGATCAATAGATCTTTTTAAATAATTTAATAAAAATTATTTTTATATTTAAAATCTTAAATCACTGAATTTTCTATGTATCGAGTATATACTCGTATATATAACGAGTATTGGTTCTGACGTACACACCAATATGAATCGGTGGAGTTGCACTCCAATCGTGGATATTGCAAAAATCAAATCAATTTGATTGCAGTTCCACTTCTCGTGGTAATTCTGCATTCTGCGACGCCTTCTATGCCCGAGATCACATTATTCATCGCAGTTTCTCTGCAGGTCGGCTCGTATCTCATGCATCGATATTGCGTTTTGTTTTATGGGCGAAACGTGTTTGAGAAATAGGGATTATCTAATCTGGGAGCAAATTGACTTATTAAAATTGCCGCTCGTGGGTTTTAATGAGAGTCAAATCAGAAGCTCAGAAGCCTTCGTCGTGTGCAATATAAATATAGTTCACATATTGCAAGACCGTACGTGCACATGTGCCCGAACCGAAAAGCACAGATTGCTTCTATAATATCGCATAATAAATAATTAAATTAAAAGCGTTTTTAAGGCAGTTGCTAAAAACTATAAATTATATTAATCTATTTTTTATTATTTAATTAACGTCCATTTTCAGTGAAAATTTCCATGTTGAAAAATTGGATAAAATGACATTATTTCAAAACCAAAGTTTGTTAAAGAATTTTTTTTTTTTTAATTTTAAAATAATATATTGCACAGGGTTTATATTTAATCTTTTAATTCCAATTGAAAAAAAGACTTTTAAATGTTTAGGACTCTCGGAAAAGGGACACGACGAATCTCCAAATTCCTACACTTCAATCGGAAAAACACATATTTATCATATTAATAGTAAATTTATAAGAAATAAAAATATATTCTGTTCGTAAGAAGGAATGTATCAAACTTTTTGAATTTAAATTTTTTTGATTGGTGCTGTTGATATTTCGCAAAACGGAATAGAAAATGATTAAAAAAACTCGATTATGGGACCTAGACACTTAACCAAATGAAACTACGTAAATGATGTAGGGCATATTTTTAATATCAATATCTAACAGAACAAAAATAATGATATAAGTTTTTTTATAAATTCCACGGACTTCAATGGTATTCAAAAAATCCAGAATTACGCGTATTTAAATTTTTGCTTTACATAATAATAATAAAATGTAATTGTTCACGCTTATATAAGCACATTAGACGCTAAGTGTCACATTCCCGTGGCACGCTATATGACATAACACGCAGCTTGGCCGGTGGCGTGAGCATCATGCAAGAGAAAATGAGCTTTAGCCGATTTACAGTAGCAATCACCATGCGTGATGATGTACACTACAAACCTTCAACAAAACTAAAGAAATTCGTCGAAATCGAATCATCGAAACACAATTGATATAAAAAATTCTTCATATTCGAAAAAAATCGTTGAAATGTTCAGTAAATAATAGCATGTATCGTTTACTCTGAATTAAAAACAAAACACATTTAAAATAATTATTTTTTTGACATTATCACCATAACAGAAGAGTCGTTTATATTTTAAGTCGTGTGTGATATATTTTTTACGGATCTTTCAAGTCCGTACAGATGATACCGTGGTCCTAACTTCCAAGAACAAAGACTCGGATAAATCGGTCAAACACGTGTTCCATGGCCGCCTCTTTGTTGCCGACTGATGGCCAAAATGTCAGAAAATGAATATTTAAACATTGGCAATAATTCAGCAGTAACTGATCGTCGCATACAATATTGCTTTTCGATAAACTCTTTCAATGAATTACTAGGTTACTAGGCTATTACTCAAAACTCTGCTGCACGTGAGACGTGTAACTTTTAGTTGTTATTAGACGCAGTTAAGTCGAGTGAGGCTCTACTGAGAGGCTGCTTTGTGGAGCTTCCTGTTTTAGATGGACTTAATATAACAATAAATCGACTTCCCGCTTGAGCAGCTGACCCTACTCTCACATGAGAAAACGAAGGAATTTGATCTCAACGTCAGGTCAAGCTCTCAACCCGCCACGTAACCGGCTAATGAGTGAATCAAATAATATTATTTTATAACATTACATGATTTATATGTAGAAATACTTACAGTCATAAAAATATTTTATATCAGAAAAGGCCACGAAGTGTTAAGTAAAAGAAAAATATTTTTATTTGAATATTCCAGATGTTATTTTAAACAAACATATAAATGCATTGAATTTTATGATCATGTATAATACTATAATAAATTTCATTCAAGTAGAATATATTTTATATTTATCCTACATGTATTTTTTTATATATTTAAAAAAAAATACTACTAATAAAAACATAATATTGTTTGTGTAAAACACATTATATGAATATCTCTACATATTTACAAGTGCTGTAAAAACTTAAAAAAAATTCTTGTTATTGAAAAATTTGATTTCTTATAGTTTTATTTAATTATAATTGTTTTTTATCATATGCAGGGAATGGAAGAGGCTCTTAGTGTCTCTATTTTGGTGTCTTTTCACACAAAATAATATAAAACTGCACAACCCTTTTTCACACATGGAATAATACTGCCCAAAAACGAAATGCATATTTGCCAAAAACGCTCTTGATGAAATCATCAGTGACGTCGTTTGAC
The DNA here is from genome assembly GCA_022113835.1 of Atopsyche davidsoni. Classification (NCBI taxonomy): domain Eukaryota; kingdom Metazoa; phylum Arthropoda; class Insecta; order Trichoptera; family Hydrobiosidae; genus Atopsyche; species Atopsyche davidsoni. The sequence continues at coordinate 16,455,395 of JAILWY010000009.1, read as the reverse complement.
AGTTGATTTGATTACATTTGAGTGAATATATTTCTGCAGAAAACAGAACTAATGCGCATACGAAAGCCAATAAATCAAGGAGTCGCCATTCAACATAGGAAAGTCTATGTTATTTATGGCAGCGCCGTCTGGTATTTCTGTAAAGAGCCCATCGACTCCATTACTTATGGCGTACTTCAGCGGAAAACAGAGTGGCTGGGGATGCTCAGCTCATCAATTCAAGTCTCACCGCATCACAAATCACCCAGAGCAGCCTCCATTTGATGTCCCCCAGAACTAGAACCGTGGGTAGATACACAATCCTAACAAAGGCCAGGGCTTCGGCATCTACAAATAATTCACCATTTGTATTCGGGATTGATCGTGTATGAAAGTGTAACAAATTTCAAGCGTGGGTGGTTTTTTATTGTTCGTAACACATTACTGATAAGGCAGACACATCAGACTGGATCAAATTTAAAATAAATATTTATTTTAACCACGTGCTCAAATATCGACGTCAGCACGCATTTTATTAAGAGCAAACTTTAAACTCTACGTGAATGAGAAATTGTGAAATCAAAAATGATCTGAAATTCGCGAGTCGGTTAGTAAAAAAGCTATCAATTTAGTTAATTGAAGAAAGTGTTTACTTTCTATACTTTTTTTTTGTTGTAAAAGATTATTTTTAAACTTTTTTGTATCTATAAAACTATTACTGTATTATTTGTATGCTAGAAGCTACGTAGTAATATAGAAGTTAAGACGTTAAAAACGGAGTGTTACAAATCAAACCGAGTTGTCGTAGATATTCTCCCTTCCCCGTAAAATATAGAGAAAGGCGACCCCACATGGCAACACCGCACTGACTTCATCAAGGAAAAAATATACATCTTGATGAATGACTGTCATGTTTTTTAATTGATATTAACTTATGACTTCTCTCGAAACCACCTCAGTCATGTTAGCACACTTTGTCCGTTATGTACTGACCTCTATCAAACAGTTCACACTTCATTACGTGGTCATCATCATGCATGGATCTTCAATTTTGTAGCACAAAATAAATTCACTGAACATATATAAAAAAAATATTTACAAATATATATATACATATTTATAATTGATCAGGTTATATTTACCACTGAAATACATTTATTGTTTTATATCGACAGGTACTAAGAAATATTACGAATTAGTAATTAGTGGCCAACTTATTTTTTTTTTTTTAATAAATAGATTGTAGATCATTTTTTTGATGAGAACAATAAGAGCTCTATCGACATTCAAAAATACAGTTAAATTTTATTACGATAGTTTGCTATACCTTTCAAAGTCGAAAGTATTATTTCAGTAAAAAATATTAAGTCTTCTTCGCCGTTTATTTATTTTTTATAATTTTATTAAAAATACTAAAAAGTTAAATACGTCTTTAATTAATTAGATATTATCTTTATTAAGACTTTCTTCACGTTTAGAACATGCACGCATGCATGTTGCATAGAATAATTGGACTGAGTGAGGAAGGAAGTAATAAAGCATTAACAAATAAAACGGCATTAAAATATTTTACTTAGTTTTCAGCGGCATGCAGTTTATACTTTTATAATACATAATATATTCATAATTATAAAGGGCTATAAAAATATGTATTGTATCATTTACGTTGATAATATATGCACAGTTTTCAATAAAACACATTTTTTGTTTTTACAATTTTGTCAATTTAAAATTTGTAAACATGTTTTAATGTCGTCAAAAGTACTAAGTTTTTATTTTAAATTTAAATTTAAATACGATTTTTATATTTAAACAAGTGAGAAATTTTCAGAAACATTAATATTTTTAATTCTTTTACTAAAGTGGCAAATAAGATTTTAATAGCATAAAATTATACCACTGAAGTCCTGTTAAATGTAACAACTATCACAATGAATTTTTTTTATTTATATATAACATTCTATAATACGTAATTAAATCTACCCTTGTTTCGTGACAGGTATAGATTAATTTTAGTGTCATAAGAATTCACTCTAGAATTATTTATTACGTGGTTCTTCACAAACTCTCATTTCTGAGGTAAAAAATCTACCAGTCTAACCATTAAGCAAATTATATGCTCGACAAAAACCTTGAAAACGGTAAACACATATTATTCATTCATATATCTAAGGAAAACCTATAATTTTGATACAATATTTAATAACTTGCAACTAGTTTGTATCAATTCAAAGCACATATAACTTATATCGCGATTATTTTAATTTGTTCGGTGAGTTTTTCTTATAATTTGCAATAATATGCATAATTTATAGCGCACTTTACGATTTGCTGTTTCCACAGCCGATCAAAAGGCAATCCGACAAGTCTGTAAGTAATTTCCTCTGGAATTTCACACTCTCGATTAAAAGTCCCTTCCGTGCAGATCAGCTGTTACGAAATATGCACATAATAAATATTATTTAATTCATTTTCCCACGCATGCAAACAGGGCAAAATATTAAAAAATAAAAACAAACACGTCTCCCACTTTCGTACAATTTTATTTGCACGTCGGCTCAGATTTAAATTTACACAAAAATGTAGTATTTTTAATTTATGCAATTTTATATAATTATTCAGAATAAAACTTATTTTTATTTTACTTCTAAGGCTCCATTGTTTACTGATTTTAATATATATTAAACTCTCTGGGATGGACTTTCTTCGTGTATACTTTCTTCCGAATTCACAATAAATTTTACAACGGACGTTTTCTACATTGCAGCCCTTAGCTTTTCTAGAGCAAAGAGTTGAGATTCCACACTCAGTTTTTCTGGATAGGAATGTCTTTCGTTTTTGGTTAAGTCATCGATGTTTAAAATAATTTTATTGTTATATAACTTTTTTCACTAATAGCTGAAATGTATATTTGTACAAATGCGCTGCAGACGTTTATTTATTTAAAATTAATGCTTTTTTCTGAGTATCAAATACTGGCTTTCCCAGTCAGTCTGGCGCATGAATTGCACTTTGTAAAAATGTACGAAGAAATGAGATAACAAGTTGTGCAATAATAAAGTAAAAAGCTATTTTCATTTCACATGTCGGTGCGGCCTCGCTGCCTGCCGTTGCGTAATGCTTTTCTTTTTTACGTCAATCTCAAATTTGACACAATTAACTCGGTGATATAGAAGCAGTAAAGGATTAGGTAAGTACCGATTAGAGCCATCGGCCAAATGAAAATTATAATTTCTTTTCAAAGAACATTATGAAATTAGCATTTATATGACACGCCTGCGGTCAATCACAGGCGGTGAACTTTCGGCACAATAGTTCATAAAATTTTGATAAAGGTTAGATATTATATTCATTGTAAAATCCGAACAATTAATTTGTTTCAAATTACTTGATTAAGCCGAAATCTACTTCTAAGACAAGTAAGTTGAGATACTTTAAACTTTAGATATATTAACAAACTAGAAGCTAAAAGTTTATTTTTTTCCTTTACCATTATAATCCGATTTTTATTTTCAGTGTAATCGCAGCTCTTTGCTTATAAACTGGATTGGGTTTCTAGCTGATTCACGATATTAATCCATACAAGTTTTCAGCATAGCTCCAGGCTGTATAGTGAGTATTTTAATATATTGGCTAAAGGCTACACAGGCCACAGGCTATAGGGTGGTCATATAACCAGACACCTTCCTGGTGCTCTCACGCGGCATGAGCGGGAGACTATTCATTGCAAATAATATCTCATAACACTCCGTCATATCATAAATTATTACCAAGTCGTTTTGGTTACCGAAAAGTTACAGAATTCTTAAATTATCGCTAATCAAAAACATGTCATGGAAATGCAAATATGAAGCCGTATCTACTAAATATTGATGAGCTGTAATATGAAGAAATTCTAAAACAAAGCATCGGTTGTTCTTATTTTCCATTAGTTTTATTGTCCGACACAAAGTATGAGCTTGAAGTGCCTGTACTCTTTATATACTTAAAAAGCATACTTCAGGATAGTTTTTCATTAATAAAAATAATTGTAAACTTTGGAGTATTTAATAATAACCCCTGTAACTTCATACAAGTACACGTGTATATTTTATGGATGCTGAGTTCCAGAACTAGTTCCTCTCGTGCCAGACGCAAGTGTGTAACATGAAAGGTATTAACTTTCTATGACAGAGTTTATGACAATATTGTCACTGCAGCAGTGAAGTGTCCCACAAGTCATTGACAAAGCATAAAGCATAAAGCAAATATCGAGTAAGGCATTTCATTTATATAATCTTAAAATAACCCGAGGAAATGTTTCGAAATCAATAAATACACACAAACGGATATAAATATATCTATATTTATTTATAGTGTAATGTGGCGAAAGATACCAATGTTTATGCATATAATATTTAACGCCTGAAACGATGAGATAAACTGATTATCAGGGAGATTTGAATCCACGCCTCTACGGTTATTATTGTGTAAAATTTATACTACAAATCATTCTGGTTTAAATTAAAAGAAGATTTATTATTCATTATTAATACTTAAAACGTTTTATTAAATTTATTTATATAAGATTCGTCCCCAGGACTACATATTATGCATGTGGCTGTACTTACTAGACCAACAGGTAACCTGTACTTCGCGTATTTATTAATTAATTCTGTGTTTATCTCAGCTCAGAGTTGAATACTTCTGTTTTAAATCATGTGTTATTAAATTATAATTTAAAGATTCAAAACGTATTTATTATTTGTAACGTTTATTGGGTATTAAGCCATAGCAGGCTATGACGTCATGTAGTATTAGTTTTTGTAATTTCTCTTTAATTAGACGGAAAGTCAAAAGGATCAATGAAACTGATGGAATTCAACCTTTGACACGAGCGGTTGAAGAAAAACAAAAGATTGGTTGTATAATATTTTATAAAATAAATTCTGCACTTCTCAAAGCAGAATCATCAGAAAGAAGCAGTCATATCTAGTTGAACCCTGCCATACAGGAACAAACGGTCCATTGTTTCTTGTTATTCCCTAAAAAATCTACTGGCCGTCTAGTTAATCATCACAGCAATTTTAAATTAAATTTTAAAATGGTTTAAATGAATATTATACTCCTGAAAATGATTTTAAGCAGAATTTACAAAGCACATAAAATCACTTGCATATTGTTTTTCAATTTTTATTTTTTCAGTACCCATTTTTATTTATACATATACATTCAGTTTAATGGAATCTTAATAAGAGTTTTGTGTATAGTTAAATGTATTAATATGAAGTTGCCTTATAGGCTACTACGTCAATGATTTTTAACAAAAGAAATAATATCGAATCTTCTCGATCTTAATTAACTATTTCAAATGATCTATGTACATCTAGATCCGATATCATTGCATAAAGAACCATTAATTATAACTATATTGATTTACAACTACCGCTTTCTATGTGTTTTAGTTAATTTTTATCTATTCAATCTAACTCGTGAAGATTTATTTCTGTAAGTGCACAGTAATAAATTATGATTCAATCAATGATAAAATGGATCTTCATATATCACATCGATGTATTGTAATGACAAGTTATTTACATAGTAAATATTTAAAATGCTTACTTTAATTCCGGTCACATTGTATAATATAATAAATCACATATCAATAAAGACTTCCTGAACGAAATAATGTGTATTATTACATTATTTCGTTTCATTACATTATAACAGTACACAAATGTTTTATGCACTTATCTTAATTATCTTTTTTGTCTATTTTCTAAGTAAATACTACATTCATGTTGGCCACTATTGTTTCGCCAGTGAGCCAGACATTAGTAGGCAAGAAACGACTATCAGAGGAAGACTTCCTTTCTGCAACAGAGGAACTAAGATCAAAGTAAACCTCGAATGAACAAGTAGGACCTGTACAACTACCTTCCTCTGAAAGTGCCTTCCATTCAAACTACCATATATCATTCAGTCGTACAGCTGAATTTTCTAGCTCGTGGTCTAACAGATTTGGTATCAATATCGTATCGCCAGCCTACATGTAAACGATCATAAACTATTGCCAGTATGCAAATTGAATTTTTTTCATATCCACGCGGTGGTCTATTCTGGTGCTGGGCTTTGTGTTGCGCAACTATTCATGGGGCAGGCTGACTGGAAACTGCATGTCTTATTTACGACCTCATACGCACTCGGACCTCTACAGGGAAGCAATTTTGCTTTACATACGATAACCGACCTGCATGATCCAGATCGGTAATGCCTACGAGACGAAGGCTTAATTATTAATCTATTACGTGGTATAAAATTATTTACAGTCCCTTTCGACCTATATTTAAAGAACATTATTTGTAAATTAATGATTCTATAAACTCTGTTCTACAGTGATTATGTCACGTATTGTTTCGCTTAGGACACAAAATAATTATTGTAAATAAATGTGTGATAATCTAAATACATCCGCTTTACGATCTAGATCATAGCATGAGTGCTTGTATATTAGATTAATTTAAGGTTTTTTATTTAATTTAAATTGTGTATTAAAAGCTAATATCGTAACATTTCTTAAGCACTTTATCTGTGTGTATTCATACCATATTGAAAATATATACAAACATTCATACAGAGCAGTTTAGCAAATATAAGTCTTAGTCGTTTTTGCATATTATATTCTCATTAACTTATCAATCAGTCAAAGTTCTGTGAATAAAACTAAGTTTTGCATGTGTGATAATTTTTGTCAACTCTTTTTTACTGTACAAAAAAATTAACTAATTTGAATTTAACATGTATAAATATTTATAACTAAAATATTAAGCAACCTAGGTTCATCAGTTCAGCACTCTTTCAAAGGCATAGTAGGTCAACTAACAAAAAGCACAGTTTCCAACATTTCAAAACTAAGATTTTTCGCATCGTCAAACATGAATCGATTACTAAAATTTAAAGCCATTTTACAAAGCCTTCAATTTAAAGTTTATTGAAATTTAGTGACCAAATCTTCAGAGAAATGAAGATCTGATACCTTTGACCTTTCTTCAACAATGAATGCGATGCATTATTCCAGCTAAGAGCTCTTCAAAGAAATCTAACGCACGACTTCTACAAAACAAAGAACGTAATTGATATTAACGCACAGTCATTGTGATTGGCAAAAACTCGCTATTCATTATCTTCTCTCCTGCCCAAACGTAAGGCTTTTGGCAATACACGGTTTATGAAGAGAGACAGGGTGTGTGAAGAGAGACAGGGTGCGTGACTCCAAACCTATTGGCAAGAAAGCTAAAGTGGTCCTAAAAAGCAGAATACCAACCCGACTAGATCACCGATTGATAAAGGTCAGATCATTTAATAGTTCTAGGGTGTGGGTAAGATGACTTCGTGGCTTACAGTAGTCTATATTTTTTACGATTTAATACAATGAAACATAAGTCTTATTATGATTGATAATATCGCATATGAGTACTTTTGCCTTAAAAGGGCTTCTACAGTCTGATAAAGTCTCTGAAAATCGATAGCGCTCACATATAAAAATTATCATAATCCTAAAAGGTAATAAATAAATATAAATGTATAATTTATCATTGTTCATCTATTATTTGTATCTATGGAATTTCTCTAACCACAAAAAATACCCATGAATTATCAATACAAGAAGAAAGTTATCACCTTTCATAATCGATGTAACAGTTAAAAATTATTTATGTAACAATGTTATTAAAGTTTTTTCATATAAATCGATTGCAACTTAAAACACCATTTATCGGAAATCCGACTGATGATCCTCTACTAAAGTATCAATAAAAGTTATTGAGTAACACGATGATCGTACAAAAGTAACAATCAAACGGCGCCAGTCTCTTCGATCCCGAACACTTTCCGAGCTCCAGCTTTCTAATCACCCGAAGACTTGGTGGCAGGGTTGTCACGACCCGTGAACCACCCTTGTGCAAAAACCTTTTAACCTAACCTTAATAGTATAAAATAATAGTAATAGGTGCACTCTTCGTGTTTATAAATTAATTTTTTCAATTTATAAATTATCAAATAGCACTGGTTCAGTAGGCATTATTGAAACGTGAAAAAAGTAAAAAGAGTAAAGTGCAATAGTTTCACTGCATTATTTTTTTAAAAATTATATGTATATTTTGTTTCAATAATATTTACTAATTTAATACATGCTTTACAAATACTAAAAAAGAAAACTTGAACAGTATATTACAGTTAAATATTATATAGTACATTTAAACGTACTTGTCTTAAATTAAGCTTAATATGAGACATTTACGTTAAAATATATATGCATCTCGTACATGACAACTTAGCATAAACTATTATTTGAATAAATAATTAATTGTTTAAAGGCCATTTACTGATAACTCATGCATAAGAAGGATTTTTTCACATATTTTCTCTACATAATCCAATAACAAAAATTAAAAAATACATCTCCACTACGAAATACCCCACACGTTGTAAGCCCCATAACTTGCGCACATGTACAGGGAATATCTACACACCATGTAACAACCATAGCCATAAGAATTATTGTACGTTTAATTAAATTAAAAAATCTTGAAATTTAATTAATTTTTTAAAAATATTTTTGAATAAAATACTTGAGTGATTTTCCACATGTTCGTTTTTACTTGTGACCGGTTTCGCCAACCTTTTACGTTGGCATTATCAAGCAGAATTTTAATCAAAAATATTAAAATGGAATTCCACCAAGTACTTCTCTGTCAAAAATATTGAATTTCTTAATTTTTTTTCTCATAGTTTCCCAGCTCGCGCGCCCACTTGCGGCACCCCTGCCCAGCGCAGCCGGCGAGGTCGCAGGACACGGGTCAGACCCAGCCGGCAAAAAACAATCGATCGATCAATCGACTAAACACCTTCGTAGGAGATCGAGACACTAATCGATTCCGACAGTCGCGCGGGTCGGAGGTGACGGACATGAAAGTTATTGGAAACAGAAGAACAACCGCACTTGTCAGGAACAGATGTCAGACTCATATTAGAAACGCTCAAATAAATAAACATATATATTGCCATGTAATTATATACATAACCATATTATTTACGTAAAATAATCTAAGTACAGCGTTCAAACATCGTTCTCTAATCAGATCCTTTACTAAATAATTTCCGGAATTTTTAAAAATTCCAGTATATATTAGTAGCTTATAAATAAAGTGTAATAGTGGTTTGAAGTTTTTTTTTTTTTATTAACATAGTCAAAAACTCCCAAAAATACTTGCAATGCTTGTAACAACATCCATACGGTCCACATTTACAATAACGATATACGAAAAAAAAAATACAAATATTGATGCAATGATGTAAGTTTTTATTGTAATATTAACAAATATATGTTTCTATATTGTTATTCACTGTCGTGGAACTGAGTACTTCAGGATCATCAGTAGATGGTCTTCGGCCTCCGAGAGATGTACTCCTTTAGCTGGGGCAGGGCTGAAACCGTTTCAGCCAGTTTTTTCAGGTTGGCATATTCCTCCAGGATGTCGAAGCGGCACATGCTGCTGAAGTACTCAGATACGCCCACAAAAAACAGATCTGCCCAAGTTAGCTAAAAGCGTCAAAAATTACATCGATTTTATAAACGGAGAGTCTTTATTTTTTTTATTTTAACAACTTTAACTGTCATAATTCAAATACGAATCGTCTACGATCAAACTGAAACAGGCGCGAACCGGGGACCTCTCGATCAACAGTGTACAGTTCCCATCTTTAAATTTAATTCTCCTTTAAAATATTCTTCGGCTCTTTAGAAAACTTTAAAACGCAAGTAGACTCAAGACACTCACTTTATTTGCAACAAAGTATCCTCCATTTTCGTCGACAATATTATCCATGGCAGTCAAAAAATTTGGGATCACCGTTTTTCTTAACTCCAAGTATTTCTGTTCTTTCAATATTGGGTCTTCTACCTCACGCATCGCTCTCAAGTCTACAATTCAAATATATATAAGTATATACTATATATAATATGTACATATATAAATGTGTTACAAAACTGTGGCGCTAGAAAATTATTTATATATATTAATAAAATTTAGAATTATCAGATGAATTAATTCTTTTAAATATGTGCAAAAGGTGCGGGCTCTTAATTTTACAAACATGGTCTATCTGGAACGACAAATCCGGAATAAATTGTTTGTTTATATTATAAAGCTTATACAAGTATTATAGCTTCGTAGATACTGATATTTTTTTTTTTAGATTTCTCAATTTACAGTGTGTGGACCGGGGACTATGAATTATGGGGAAGTGAAGCTCGGAAAGTGTAAAATACTGACACATCCTCAAGTCGTACATGACATCCGCGGCCATGTCGATGAAGACAGCTTCTTTGTCATTGGAACCGTTCAGATTGCACTTCTTTGCGATATACCTGCAGATGGCCCTGCTCTGATGTATAGTCATCCCGTCTATCTCAAGAACAGGGAGCTGGCCCACCGGGAAGCCTACAATGACATTTGTACAACTAAACAAGAAACCTCATCGTATTAATATGCCACCAAATCATGTAGAGACGTTGATCTCCACCTCATCCAAATCACTGTATATTTCACTGAAAATATATTTTTTAATTCACAAATCCACTGATAATACTTTGCCTTACTTGATTTCTTCTCAGACCATTCCTTCCCATCCATTCCAAAGCGCTTATCTTCGAAAGGAATACCAGCGTACGTCAGCATCAGGCGCACCGGTTCCCCGAGGGCTTTCACGTCAAAGTAATAAAGTTTACACACGGACATTCTGCTCTGAAGTGTTCCGACAGCTCTCAATGACAGTCAGCTGGGAATGATTTGAACGTGTCAATTACTCTAGAATACAAAATATACCGAGTAAAAGGATCGTACTCTCCACGTGAACGTATCAGAAGTAACATTGCAAACAAGATAATATTGTGTGATAGTAAATTTTATCTATGTAATTTTTAAAGATAACTTAATATCAACATGCGTTTTATAGTATAAAACTCTAGGAGTTATCAATATATTCAATACTTTTGATATTTGTTTTCGTTTCAAAATGCCAACAGTATATAGTTCGGTGAAAACATTAAAAACAAAAAATCACAAAAATATTTGTGAGTGATCGTTATTCCGTGTGACTAAAATTATTAATAAAAAAGTATTTTTTTGAATAACTTAAAGATATATTACCCAAAAAAAGTGAATAATCCACAAGTATTTCATTTGTAATTATTATTGATTTCTCTATATTTATTAGAAATTACTCGAAGATTTATTTGAGATAATCAGAAGTAGAGTATGGTGCATTGGTTTTATTATTCAATGTTATAAATATGTTTTTGTAGTCTTTTGTTACCTAAATAAGAAACAAAATATAAAAATTGAGACAAGCAGAAATAAATTAGAAATAAATATATTGAAAACAATAAACCAATAACGCATTAATTAAATTAAATAAGTAATGGTATATGCAGAGTTTATACTAAGAAAACATTATAATTATAAACGTCGTACACCATACGCAATATCATCCATAACACTTACGCAGTGCTAAGCTAACTTCATATTCTCCTTATTAATAATCCTCTACAGCTCATATAATCGACGTCAGAAGCTTTCCAAATGGACATCCCGGCATTGCTAATGGAGTTTGATATTTGCGGGTGCCAATTGATTGTATCAGTTAAACCTGTAATTAATTATTGAGCCTCAGCTCACCTGACAGGTTGGAGCTTCCAGCCGCTGATTAATAAACCTGAAGTCCACTGGGGAATTTAATTACAAGTCCAACTTTTCATCGCATCTTCTGACTTTACGTTTAGTACAAAACGGCAGCCATTATCTTATCTTATCAAAATGACTATTGGATACTTTTGTTTCTCCAAAATCGAAACTATTTTTTCAAATAATACACAGCTGATTTTTTAAAAAATAACTTTGTGATTTTAGATTGTTGACCATGCATGAATAAATACGCATTGCCCGAACAAATATTAATTACATATATACGAGCCGCACAAAAACGTAATGGTAAATAATAATACGGCACGGCATGAAAGATGACTAGGGACTCGTCAATTTTTTACTTTCACGCATTAGTGTTACCATGTGATTTCCTGAAGTCTTGATCGACCTGAAGACCAATTTATAATTATGAAATTTCTCCGACAAATGATCATTCATCATCAAAACACATACAATTGGGTGTTCCGCGGAGCCATAAAGTGGCAATGCGGCTCGAGAGACTCCCACGAGTGTTGCCATTATTGAATTTATAGTCGCCAAAATGCAATACCCGCGTGGGCTGGCAACACAATGAGAGAGTTTTTTTTGCAAAAATACTTTCGTTTCTTTATATTTATGGAATTGTATCAAAACAGCAACTGCTAGTGCTCATATTTCATAAAATTATCTCCTTATTAAGTTAACTATCTTCTAGAGTCATTAAATCGTTTATTTGGCGAAAATCGTATTTCATATTAAAAGACGTTATTAAAATTTAAATATTTTATGTTTATAGCCATATAAAATATTATATTGCCGTCTTAAAACTTTGCATATGTTAATTAGTCATCTGATGACGCTATTTTTCTTTCACCTGGTACTGGCTACAACTTCTACACAAAACTGATCTTAAATACTTAACGACGAAAAAAACATCGAATAAAGGCCATTGGGATTTATTGTATTTCTACATGACTTTTAAATATAAATCATTATATGATATCAAACATTTTCCACCTTTCTTTTCCGATCGATCATCATAATTTCCATACAAAGGAAAAGCTCCAAGACCGCAATACTTCGCCTCTATTCAGTCCACACAGTCTGAGAGCAAATCTCGACAAGTCAGACATCAACACGAGAGGCATTGTTCTGTGTGCACCAGGCCGGATCAGATCATCATAACTAAGTCAATATCCGCGGTACTTTCTCCCAGTGGATGCAATAATCCCAGCAAGTCGGATCCGACCGCATTGTCTTCATCAGTATTAAACTGTTACATAAAATGGCGGTAATTGAATGAGATCAATTAGGACAGCAATTGATTAGAATTACATCGTGATTTATCAGAAAATTAAAAAAACTTTTGCTGTACAAGTCAGACCGGTTTACTATTTTTAAGTATGCAATCACTGAGAAAACAGATGTAAAGATAAACTCTTTGTATTTCATATAAACCATAAATCTGCCACCTAATGGACACTGGTATGCGTAAATCTTTACTTGCTCTCTGTCCATGTATATTCGTTAACACATTATAATTTTCATTCAAATTAGAAAAAAAACTAAATAATTTTGTTACGTTTTTACAATTTTTTTGCTGTCAATCCATTTGATTTGGTTATTGAAATCTAGCTACAAAAAAACTGTCGGAGATTATCTTATTTTATGACCAATGATTTCAATAGCTCGCTTGCCACTGTTTTAGAATTACACCACTGTCATGTTCATTAAGCTTTGATTTGAAAAGATCGCGTGTCACCGTTTTATAACTACCCCACTGTCATGTTTTTTGAGCTTTGATTTTAAAACCTCGTATGTCAGCGATTTAGAACTACCCTACTGTCATATGTGATGAGCTTTGATTTCGAAAGCTCGCATGTCACCGTTTTAGAACTACCCCACTGTCGTGTTTTTTGAGCTTTGATTTCAAAAGCTCGTATGCCAGCGTTTGAAAACTACCCCACTGTCATGTGTGATGAGCTTTGATTTCGAAAGCTCGCATGTCACCGTTTTAGAACTACCCCACTGTCATGTTTTTTGAGCTTTGATTTTAAAAGCTCGTATGTCAGCGTTTGAGAACTACCCCACTGTCATGTGTGATGAGCTTTGATTTCGAAAGCTCGCATGTCACCGTTTTAGAACTACCCCACTGTCATGTGTAATGAGCTTTCATTTCAAAAGCTCGCATGTTAGATTGAAGTTTCATAAATACAGCATTGGTATGAAGAGCATCGCCGTTTTTAACTCGGAGGCTTACATTTATAAATCGCAATATCAGGCTGAAAGTATGTGAAAAGCTCACTCACCAGGCATGAGGAAGTAGACGAGCAGCGCCAGGACGGCTCCTGCAGCTGCCAGAGCGAGAGGCCAGCGCAGGAGACGGCATCGCTGTCTCACTCGCGCCGCCCTCCGCGTCCAGCGTCCACCCTCGCCACCCAGCCCCGCCACCCGGTACAGCGAATCGGGGTGAGTACCCTGAAACAACCACGATACAATCAAAACACTAGTCTAGTTTAATATTTCAGGAAAATCCTGTTCCTTCAACGCCTTCAAATCACTAGGTGACGTGCGTCACCAAGGGGTTATTTGGGTTACGTGGGGGTTAAAGGGGGGGTATGGCTTTTGGCCTTTTTTGTAGAGACAGTCTTCGAGGTTGTACTCAAGGATTGTATTGATTGAGGAGATGGAAATTTGGAAGGAGTATGCAAAGTCAATGATGACCTCTTGGATCGTTTTACAATTAAAACACGATAAATATAAATCCTTCCTTAAAACTTTAACATTATTAGTTACCTACAAATAAATATTTTTTTCTAAAAAAAACCCATTATGTTCTATTTAACATATGTACTCAGAAATTTAATTTTCCGACGTTTTGGCCTTGATATTGGGGGCTTCTTCAGGAATTTGAAAACGGTAATTCCTGACAATATCCCCAGAACAAAAACGTCGGACTATAAAAGAAAAATAAACGTGGCGTAACACCTATGTAAAATAGAAAACATGTAAGGTCTCAGATATATTGTATGGACCGCTGCCCTGTATTTCCTACACACCAATCATGCTTCAGTCGACAGTAAAGTAGCAATCAGAGCACACGTGTGTTTAAATTATTAACATGAGCCGTCGTTCTTGAGAAAAAGGAACATGAAACCTTCTGTGCAAAATTGAAGAAACCAAGCAATCACGTTTGGCTAATTTGGATTGTTTTATTGCGACAATAATTTCTGACAGTGGCGCAGTAAATTTTTGACCGAATGTGAAACCGTATTTGCTACATTCTCACAATAAAGCCTGTCGCCAAATTAAGAGCCAGTTTATCATTCTAATCACCTGTAAACTCATATCAAATCGATTCAACATTTAACGGTTTCCTCTATAACTGGTATCCGGTCGTAAAAAAAAAATATTTTATTGCATATTGTTTTTTTATTTATAAAATTTAATTTTTATTGATGTAAAATTAAACGTCTTAAAAACTGAGATCCGTATTTTTGCACACTTTCTATGTTGTTATTTATTAATCCGAATGTTAATATTATAACTCATTTTTAAAGCGTACATAAAAATAATAAAATTATATTACTCTAAAAAAACTCTATTAGATTTTGATCAGGAAGATTAATATATTTTTAATCCATTTTTTTTGCATTCAGACATTCCATTTAATTTTTAAAAAAAGTTATATGTTTTTTTTTTAGTCATTATCATAAATTTCCGTATAAAAAGTTTGTACCTGATTCTTTATACTTTAGTATGATCTATAAAGCGTTTGCAAATTCCAAGAGAATCCAAAAAATAACATAGCAGAATCACATTTCGAATTTGTTTTTTTATATCATTTAATAGCATTATTATTGTTTTTTTTAATATTAAATATGTACTTTTTTGATACGAAAAATCATGGATTTAAAAAAATCATAAACTATACACCACTGTATTTTATACATTTGTATATTACACACGGCCGTATTATCATTCCGTCATCGTCATGATTTCATCCCTATCATTATAGTTATAAATATTTATATAAGAATTTGAAAGAGATATAACAATGACGCATTAAATTTTTCATTCGATTCAACGATTGACAAAAAATCGATTTACAATCTGCAAATTTTAAAACAAACACAAAGATCGACAGCTTTTTAAACAACATCGATTGCAGTGAGCAAAAAAATATCAATGGACACAAAAGGTGATTTATCAAACGGCGACATCGACTGCGAATGAGATCCCTTACGACCGATATGATCGTTCCCAAACAATGAATACCATTAATCAAAACCAACACTGTATAATAAGACAATCAACGGAGGAAACTGTTTCGCGAGGGTGGGCAGTTTACTTTCTTCTGTGATTGCGGATCGTGTATAGTCTGAGATATCTAGATTATTTAAACGATGAAAGGATAGAATGTCACTATGATATATGTACTGAACAGTTACATTTAAATTAACGTTTGAAGGTGTATTAACTGCGGCAGCTTTCAAAGTCATAATTTTTCGTTCATGATTAACGCCTTTTATTTTAAGTCAGACCTCATGTCTGTATATGATGTATTTTGTAAAACCTTAAATATTGCTTTATTACTATCTTTTCTCTAGATAAATATGTACTGACAAATTTATATATTTTTATACGGTGGTTTTTTTGTTTAGATAATATGTTGAAGTTGCAAAACTAATTGTTGAACAAACTATTATGAGTAATTTAGTACTAAAAATATTTTAAAGCTTCCTAATAAAGATTACTCATTTACAAAACAGTGCTTTTAAATAGGCGCTTTAGTGTGTATTGTTTAGATACTCTTCTTAAATGTAGTACCAATATGTCGAAATTAAAATTTTATACGAGCAGCTGTAATATTAGTGTTCGTGACCAGAAGTAGGCGGATTAGTTGATGTACAAATATACCAGCCTAATTTTTTTATTAAATTCTGCGTCGAACTTATATTTAGGAGATAAATAGACAGCAGAAGTAAGTAGTTTGTGATTTCATAAATAAGGTTCGATATTGATACTTTGATTAAAAAAATATATCAACATTGTTTTAAATACCAAGCTATTTTCACATGATGAAGCTATATGCAAATGGCAAGTAAAAACCCAAGACGGATGTCTTCCGCAGGTGATACCTCCTGTACAGATAGGCGGTCCAAATCCGACACATCGAGACATCCACAGCACATCCTGGTCGGCCTCAAAGACAATACTTTCTTCGATACACATCGCAAATGCGTCATGTTGCGCAATGCAATTCAAACGGCAAAAAAAACGGAGCGAGATGAATCTCTTCCGGGGTCCCCGCGCGGGCGGAGGGCGAAAACTGCAAAACGGATGTAATTAACTATCAGCACTATAATATTACAACTATACACTGCGTCTAGAGCTGTTCTAATATAAAAAATATTTTTAAAAAAAATTAACACTTGTGGTATGATACAAATCGTCTTCGATCAAACTGCAACAGGCGTGAGCCCGTGATTTTTACCTTAGCGCAATCTCGGAACAAATTTTTAATGACATCTCCAATATGTGTATATGGTGCCTTAAGACACCATGTCTATTAAGACATGTCATAAATTCACTATTGGACGAACGGGGTTCGATCTGAGGACATATCGATCAAGAATTCACGGCCCAACCAGTGATATAAAATCAAAAAACACTTTTTTCGTTGATTTTGATTATTCACTCTGGGCCTGGAGTGCTCAGTTTTATGTGATATTCCATCAAGACATTTTAGGTGATGGTGAACAAATTAAAGTAGCCCATAACACACCCATGATTTGTTTCGAAACAGTTATATCATCTCACGTAAGGTTAAAAGAACAATTAGAATCTATGCATAACATCGCTTCGTACTTCTTATATGGACTGTCGATATATAAATATAATAGATGTATTGTACAGACGAAAGGAGCATCGTAGACCCATACAAGGTGAAGACTTCGCGGTTACCACTTACATTAAATACATCAAACAAACAAATAGATACAAGCAATTTCACTTTCTATAGCAAATATATTAGAAGTAACGTACATTAAATTTAAATATATTTTTTTTATCAACAGTATAAGTTTCATCTGCTTCATGAAAAATATAAAAAATAAACAAAAATCTAACTGCTTTAAAACAAAAAAAAAACCCAAAGTCAATTCACGTATAAATGATCTTGATAGTATCGGAGTAACAAGGTGTGGATTAATAAAAAAACACAATTAAAATAATCTGTTCACTTACACTAGTTATTAAATCAAAGATTCGTTTAAAATAAATTTCATTCCACTTCAAAAGAGCCTTCGTTAAATTTAAAAAGAAATTATAATAATTGGATCGGATTAGTTTTGAATTTATTGAGATGCTATCGTGCGGAGTTGAAATTCCGTGAATCAGATATGCCGTTAGAAATTAAAGATCAATTAACTTGGGTTCATTTCACATTTCGGTTGGACATGATATAGAATTAATATACCTAGCTTTGACGACCGTATCATGCGATGGTTAATGTTTTGCTAAGCCCAGCCTGAGGACAAGTTTCAGCAATTTCATGTTGTTTTTAATGTGATAAATGCTGTATTGTGATCTCGTGCAAATCATACAAATTGCATAGTGAAGGCATGATTTATTTTTTTATTTCAAATTTTTAACAGTCAGATTAACTTGGTACGTCTCGTAGCGAATTTATGAAGACACCTTAAATATATAGTGCCTCTTAGAAGAGAACTACCTGCATAGCTCTTTTTTTATAGGAATGAAGACTCGGGTAAATAATTTAAGCACACGTGTGCTCTAGTCGTCACATTGTTGCCGACATAGGTGGTGGATTTTATTGGTATATAGACCAATTAAAAATAAAAGGCAGTCGTACCTAGACAATTCAGCAAATACAAGCATGTGGTCGTCCCATACACTTGCATTAAATGTAAATAGTAAAAACTGAAAAACATCAAGCTTAAACAATAATAATGACTTTGAAACGCTGTACAACCAAATAAGTTCGTTTTAATTAGTTAAGTCAACCATATACTAATTTTTAAATACCCCACAGCCCACACGTTGTGAGGAAGGTTCCCATACCGAACGGATGTGGTTTTTATTTGTATAAATTGCGAAATGCTTTGTTTATGTTCTATGATGATTTATGGTCCATTGCATTACAACTCCAATGATTCCAGATTCGTTTCGCAAGATTCTCAATTATTTTTACATTACATACATTGGGAAAAAAAATTATTGCCCTGGCTGCAGATGGCTGCAAGCAACGGAATGTCAATTGGCTTGGATTTATTCCGTTCTGTAATAAGTCTATCTTCAGGAATCATCACAACACACGGATGATGGCCGCAGTACCAGGATCGAAACGTCGAACATCGAAACCCAAGAATGAATAAAATTTTCTAATAATACGTAATTTACATATATACTTCATTTAAGAAATTCATGGCATATACGAAAGATTTGAATTTACTTACGATTCGGCGTTTATTTGTGCAATTATTTCTATTAAAATACTTGGCGTTTAGTAAAAATTAATATATTCGTTCAATTTATGTCAAGCCGAATATGTGCTGACATTTTTACTGTTATTTTATTGGCTTCCAAAGATATCCGACTTTCTTTTATTCATGGCCTTCACAACAATGGACGCTCTTCCACGTCGCGTCGAATCAAATAACAAATAAACATGACGCCACTCTCGAGTTGCTCGCGTGGCATTATCACACTTTTGAGGAGCTTCTAATAGTACATAATCTGAAAATTATTCAACACAGTTTAATAAATGTCTTTTCTATAATTTTTATTTTTAAATAATTCAAATTATTTTGCAAAATTATCAGCCGATCCCAATTCATGCGGACTTCCTGAGAATCAATATGAAAATAGGTTTATTTATTGTTTAAATATATTAACATCTATAATATAATTATACTTGCGAAATAACGCAGAGACACTAAGATCGTAAATTAGCGCTAAATGTTTTTGTTTTCTTATAGGATATTGATAAGATTTAGTTTTATTTTTGTACAGTTACAACATTGTGATCGTGCTGGGAGATGATATAAGATGCAAATATCAAAAGATGTCAGACATCGTCTCGAAACAGAGCCAGAGACAATGAGAGACGCCATGTTCCGCGGACCATAAAGCATAAATCAGAACGCGCCCCTTTACAGCGCCATCGACCATGCAAGTAGTAGAGTGCTCATTCCATAAAAATACCATGAGCAATAGCACAAACTTCCATATATGGCATAAATACTTGAATCAGATTGAATAAAGCGTTTTGAGTTGAAATCGAACATGTTTTTATATAAAACTTACGATTTGAGAATTTGATCTTGTACTTTGTGCTATTGATGTGATAAAGAATACAACGATTGCTTCAACACCATCGATTTAAAGATTTGATTGAGTGACCGACTCCGAATGAGACAGTGAGTGTTTCACACTCTGGCGAAACAATACAGTTTTCTGTGAGTGTATCATCCATTCAAAGGTCATCTCTATAGGCTCTCTGGGAGGCCTTCATACCGCATAAAAGAAGCCAGAGGCCCAGGGCGCCGTATTGTCAATGGCTTTTTATATAATTGATTTATCACTGCCGGCAGCCCCGCGAGTAGATTTCCGATACTGCAATAAACATGGCGGACAGTTGGTAGATACGAATCGATTCTGACAGCCTCTTATCTGGTGAAATAAAGCTTCTTAACGCGAATCCTGTCGCCGCCCCGGACTCGCACGAGTCACGTGCGTAAAAAGCTTCAGGTGAGAACTTTCAGTTCGCATTACTCATAAACCAAAAGCAACAATCGCTTCGTGCCTACGCGTTTCTTAAATAAAGATTTTCAATAAAAGATACGGCGCTTCTCTGCGAACCGCTTTCATAATTTCCAGGATTTATGAGGTGGGATATTAGCACTTGTTCTGCGCCCACTCAAACTCATATAATATAATACGATGATTCGTACTTGGATCTTATCTATGAAAAACCATATACTGCTTTCGTCGCTCGTATTAACTGGCTTTACACGTATTACTGGCGGTCTCATAAAACTCTGCACGGGCTAACGCTATCTTGTGTTTGATCTGTATCAGAATTCCATCGCGGTTGGATCGATTGTAATTTGATTTGGGTCATCATAACACATCTACAATCTTGACACAGTCTAGAAATTCAATTAGCAGATTTCAAGGGAATAAAAGCGTACGAAGGCTAAAATACCACAATCTTAAATAAACTCAACGAGCTAAGCGGAGATTATGATATTGCATAGAAAACAAAAAGCATAATTTGTTGAAGTTTTAGCAACAAAGAATAATATTAAATTAAGAATTCATTAATTTTATTATGGCCGGTTAGTAAATCAGGCAGCTGATAATAAAATGATCATTCAAGCCGCCATAAAACATAACTGTTCAGCCTATTTTATAATTACTAGACCATTTAGTATCAAGTAGGCAATAAACTTAATGAGTAACTCCAAACGGAAGTCAGAAATACATAAAAACTGGCAACTTTCATTAGCCTTCGAAAGTAAAACTTAATATCTACGTCTGTAAACTTGATGCACCGAAATCAATCAACCTGTTGAGAATCGAACCAAATATCAATATTTTTTATAGCCAACGCTAACTCAACCTAACTTCTTCAACTTATAGCTAAAGTTCAGATTTGAAGCATGTATTGGAAAACTCTGATTTTCATGACCTTGAACTTATTATGGGCATAATTAAAAAATTATTTTTCAATTCAATTAATCGAAATAAATAGGTGAAGTAATGGATAAATTGATTAGTTATAAAACAATCGAAAACTTTGATCCGGAAATTGATTGCAGAAAACTACCATTGAGAATTAGTATCCAGATAATTCGAGAAATAAAACCGTAGCTTAAATTGAAGAGAATTGATTATATGTCGTATTAATTGATCATTATTCTCATTGCACAATCGTTACCAGCTTGAAGATTTTTTTAATAATTGTTATTGTAAGCACATCGATTCACCAAGTGCAATAAGATGAATTCGATAGTATCAGATCTAATCGTCAGTGCAGACATGAGCGGTAATAATACTGAGGCATCAAAAATGGTACATTGAGGTTTTTTATATAACTTTTGAGTCTAGCTTTCCGCAACAAAGCAACAGTTTTCAATAAAAACAATCGAAAAATCCCAAGAGCATTGTAATAATCTTTTTAGGCAAACAAAATATTTTTGATTAATAAAAAAATCATGGTTTAAATATTCGCACTCCTACTTATTATAATTATCTTTTAGTTAAATTATAATAACATCAGGTATAAAGGTTATGTAAAAAGGAAATATACATTTGAGTAATCTCGTGGGATTTTGCCAATGTACTAAAAACCTTCACTCGATACACCCATAACATGTACTTGTTCAAATAAAGCCTTGTTAAAATATTAAAATATTATTTTCTACCTTTGGGAGTCTTAATAGGACTGTGAGTAGGTGTATACAACGCAATATATAGTTTCTTTCAGAATTCGACCTTAGTAATTATTAACGATTTAAAACATAGTTATAAATATTTAGAAATACACTATATTGTTTGTTAAATATTAAATAAGTGCTCTTAGTACTAAAAATATACTTTAACCTACTTTCATGCAAAAATTAAAAATTTTCAGTGATTTGGAATAAATAAATATTCTAAGTCTACCAACTGTTGTCTCCTGCGTTAAAAAATAACAAAGAATAGCAAACGATACGTGATAAAAGTCTCATATAAATATTTTTGTGCCCAACAAGATAAATAGGCAATTCTCATATTGCTTAAAAATCATAGAACTTCTCTGGTTATAGTTCGCTAACGTTTTCCGACTCTTCAAGTAGGGTAATTCTGATAATCTGAATTTGATTGTAACACACCCGTGGAGAAAACGTATAAAAATAACTATATTCCAAAGTCTACTGCATAATATATAAATTTATATTTTCATTAAATAAGTTCAACCATGATGATATAATTTCTAAGTTCGTTGATTCCAATTTACCAAGAAAAACCCGTGGTTAAAAATCGATAGTCGCTGTATTTACGAGCAATAAAAACTCATTTCTAAATGCGACAATCTAGAAATTCATTCGAGCGTTTTAAAAATTAATTTAACGATTATTAATTTACAAAATGTGCACTCGTGTCGGTGAATGGAAGCGGCGGCTTATTAGAATTCAAGTCCCGGGACGTAAACAAAAGTTAACCTCTGACCTGCTCTTTTCGGTTTTTCGACATAAAAAAACTTGAATTCTGATGGATAGTTTAGCATTTTGTGGCTAGTCATTTGCATTCCTTATCTCAGGACGTCCAACTTAACAGTTTCTGAATTGAATGTGTTTTGGTTACTTTCACATTGATTACCCTACGGAAAATTCCGTAGCACGTCACGTCACGGAACACGGGGAGATTTGTGGATTGTTGCCATGCCAGGTTGTATGTCGCGTTCAACCAGTAGCGGCGTTCCAACATCAAGTTTTCCGGTAATATTGAATAACATTATTTAATATGAAGAGATAAAATGCGTGCATTCAAAGTGCACATTAAAATAAACATTTACACCTAACGTAATAGGTCTAAACACATTTAAACTATCAGTTTGTTAGAGACAATAATTTTATCGTTATACAATAAAGTAATCAGTAAAGTTTTCAAACGGTGCTATTATAACAAAAAAAATGCAGTTTTGAAAGTGATTGATTTATAATAACAAATATTTTTATTTAATTGCAATAAAATATGATCATTGAAGCATTATTAATGCCACTGTTTAGTCATATCTCTTTTTCAGTGTTGGGATAGATGAGAAGGAATATTGAAGTAAATATACAATAAAAAGTAAGTTAATTTTAAATAAATTTTTAAATATACACTCATTTTATATGATATTAACATGCTTGATACAAAACAAAGGTGTGTCTGCCATTTAATTGTATTGAAATTTTAAGTAAATTCCTGGTTATAGCTTCAGCAAGTATAATCGAAACGTTGCGACAAGTCATGTATAAATATATTGCGGCTTAATGTCTTAAAAACCACCATAAGTATAGGCGTCCAAAAAAACTTTCGTAAATATGTACATACATATATTTTTTTTGAGTAGACTTTTCAATAAAAAAATCATCTACAACTTTGCATGGAGATTTCTGTAACTGGCATCAGGTAGGAATACACCGATAGACGCATTAATTACGCTCATTTTGTAGATAATGGCATGAGAGTGCAGTTGTAGCAAAACAAGGTGAGGCCTTTATCTAGAAGTGAATGTACATCACTTTGATGTAAAGACTATTAAATGCCAAATTAACGTGGGTATGCTTCCCAAAGTACCCGCGCTGCGTTTGTAACATTAATATTAGTAATTTATTTGATGTGCTTTGGGCGTAGTACAGCTCTAGTTTCTTACATTGTATTTACTAATAACACAGACAGGAGATAGGAAATAGTTACCGTGCTGATTTTTGTACTGGATGCATAATTGATAGAATTACATGAAGGAAACTAATAATATAATGACATAAGTGCTGTTAGTAATTATTTCATATGCGTACATAACGGGTCATATTCATAAAAACTAGACATTATTATATTTAATACATATTTTATAGATCAACTTTACATATTTCTTGGTAAAATGCCTGTTTTATATTAAAGCTTTATTGGTGATTCTATATTTGGCTTGGAAATTCATGTGTGTATTTCAAAATATAATTTTATTAGGGCTATTTTTATATTAAGTCTAAGAGTTAAACATCTGTTACTAAAAAAACTTCAAGATAATTTGTACATATTTAAATGAATATCATTACCATATGATGCATCATACGTTGTGTCGATGTATAGAATCTTGTAGGTCAAACAATACAAAACATAATGCATAATGACCCCTGACATGACCTTCTGACAGAATTTTAAATTCTGTACGGCGTGACATCATTAGATGGCAATTATTCAGAAGAATCCCATTCGGCGAACACGTATCCACATGGAGCAGACGGATCTCTCAGCCTTGGTGTTCTTTGTAATTTTCGATATTTCTACCTGTCAAGAAACGTCTGTTGCTTTATTTATTAAATAAAGGAAACCCGTATTTGTTTGGGGACCACGCCGCCGCGGTCTACCAATAATTCCATTATAATAAAAAGATATATGGCACATCAGATTTGATGGTGAAATTTACAGAAAAGTGGCAAGCGACATTCAATTTAATTTACATTAAAAAAAAATTATGATTTAAAATACAAAAACATACAGCTTACAGATAAACAATGAAATTAAATAAATCTTGTGGAATTTTTTATTTTAATTGTGTATAATTATAATTGCACTAACATGCAGTTTTTATAAATATTTTTGTACACTTGTCTAAGATAGTTTGAGTAAATAATTTCAATTAACTAGCAGTGAAAAATGAAAGATATTATTGTTAAATATAAATAAGTAATTTTTGTAAGTTTTTGGGGGCTTTGTCGTTCTCCGGTGCTCAAAAGTAAAAAAAATACCATTTAATAATTCATACGGTCTGTTATAAATCAAAAAATATTTTCAATTTATTCCTGTAAATTTAAAGATACTATATGAATACAGTTATACATTTTGTTGAAACCTTTTTTTTAACAACATTATTCTTCCTCGTATCTTAATGGTTTAAAATTATATTTATCTATTGTTATCTACCATATTGTAAATGTGATCACAATGAAATTCCACATAATTTCCTAGACATCACACTGGCTTACATAAGTAGGTTTCTATTTGATAAAGTTACTTTATTTAAAAAATTGTTAGTTTCATACGCTTATTACCTTCGAGAAAGTCACCAAATTTTAAAATATACGAGAATTGGTATTTTTATTAGATAACAACCGTTCGTCGGCCTGACACATACAAATTACAACTTAAGTATTTTTCTTACAAATCAGTGTGCTAAGTTGAATATTAAAACGATCAAATTTACTGAAATAAATAGACCACTAAAATGATACTAAAAAGAGAGTAAAAAGCTTGAGATAATTATTGCAAAATTAAGCAACAATCACAGGCTACAAGGAGAAGGATTTGTTTTGTGACAGTACATTTTTTCTTTTCACGATAGTAAAAAGGTTGAAATCATCCATTACTTTTAAAGGAAACCTTGTTTTATTTATTATTCATAGTAATAGTCAGTAAAGACAGTATAGTGTTGTTCAGCAAGCAAACATAATATCTATAATCAAAAGGAGCAAAGAGGAAAAAATAAATATTTGGAATAATGATATACATACAATACAATTTCATGAATTTTTAATGATTCACCTGTTTTCTAATTTAAAATAATACGTTGTTAAAAGTAAATAGCTCTGAAAAATATATTTTTTCTAAAGGTTATATGGAACTTCTCCGTCAATATTAAAAACAAATAACAATTTTTGTATTCAATATACAGCATCAGAGCTAGTTGAAACAAAAATGATGCCACATAGTATTTCTGCATCAATTGGCATTAAACCCGAAATCCTT
This sequence comes from Atopsyche davidsoni, assembly GCA_022113835.1. Taxonomy (NCBI): domain Eukaryota; kingdom Metazoa; phylum Arthropoda; class Insecta; order Trichoptera; family Hydrobiosidae; genus Atopsyche; species Atopsyche davidsoni. The sequence goes on along the minus strand of JAILWY010000009.1, from coordinate 16,429,167 downwards.
CAGGCACATTTTACGATATATTTTATTTTATAACCGTTTGTATTAAATAAATATAAAATACTTAATGACTTATTGAACATCTACGTATTAAGATGCTGCAAGGACAGAATCGTTAATGTTTAATTGTTGTTTTCAAATGTCGATGCGTCATTTTCTCAATATGAACTATTCGCATAAGGTTCACGGTACTCCGATATTACAATCAAGGTGTTGCAAGTTATTGACATTTTATTGTAGGATGGTATTTCCATCGTGATAAATCTAGAGACGTTTTCGTAGAGACAATGGGTGGATACATTTTGAAACAAAGCTTTAACTTCAAGCAGTATCATATAAGTAAAAATGCCCTAGGGCTTGGTAGAGTTATGCCACAAACGTCAGCCTTTTGTGTAAGCCTATCACTGCGAGCAGCTCCTCCTATCATCAAATCCCATTCTCGATTTAATTTATCATATTATTTATGTAATGATGATATTCACAGGCACAAAACACTGCCGAGATTAAAATGTATATGTATCCAAATTGCATTGTATTAAACCTTATTATCATATGTGAAAAGTCTGTTTAATATCCAAGCTCACAATATTTTAGTATTTTATACAATTATTTTTTTTTCATTCACAAAACTGTCGAAAAGCAATGTTCAACACTGAACATAACGTTTTTATAGTAAAATGCATTATCTGATAACTTAGAAATAATAACTACTTCAAAAGCAGTACCGATGCCGAAACATCGAAACTCAGCTCGATGTACACGACACAACTGTCGATATTATAATATAAGTTCATCTCTGTTTAAAATAAAAACTGTTTTACATATTTGCTTATTGTTGGTGCATATTTTATGGTTTGGCAGCTTTTATACAGGTACGCTCATTATTTTACCTGATCCATGTCTATAAATATAAAGGGTTTCAAAATACACAATGGAAGGATGGAATGCCGACTTAGCGCCTCCTCACGAGCCGGGGTCAGACCATTGTCTCCACCACCCATAATTACCAGCAGAGCCTACTCTCCTGAAGAAGGCGGTTGTCGTTATGAAATGCTTCCTACTTTTGAATATGCAAAACTAAGCGATCATGTAGGACTACACGCGTAAAGATAATACACTGGATGTGTTTATTATTACCTTGTGATTGAGCACTTGGATACGTTTCATTATTAATTAATTATAGATACTACGTATTGAAAAAATACATTTATTTCATTTTTATCCAATGCAATATCATACATACATTCTATGTTAAAACCAAGTGATTTCAATATAAAAATAATGCAAACTGGTATACCTTAATTTTAAGTTGTTTATTGATATGATTTTCTTTGATCAATCTGTGGAATTTCACAAATTTTGCGAACGGTAGTGCATGACTCAGGTACCTTAAAAGGTGTGCTCATTTGTGCAGCCAACAATCACTTCGCAAATGCAAATTGGTTCACGAAAGTTGCAGTCACAAGGAAGAAAACAAAATGGGTACATATGTGCACTTTGCATCACAATTTATTGTAATGTGAACATGGACAGGTTACGACAGACGTTTGAATATGTATCAACTAGTTGCCGTTGTGTTGTCGTTTTGTTTTTTGTTCTCAGCTTTGTTGTGTGTAATATCGGTAGGGATACGTACTCTCTACTTTTCCCTGCTTCTTATACAATACCCCATAGTGCCGCCTGCGTCTTCAATTGTGTCAGTTCGTTATACCATTTGTCTCGTAACATTCCTACATGTTGTGTTACAACCACAACAAAATGGGACCATAAGATTATTGCCAGTTTTAACTTGAATTTACACATTCTAATCGAAATGTTTCTTCAAGTAATTTGTTTTTTTTTTTTTTTTAATAATAAAACCGTTTAAAAGTTGCATACATATATTTTTTAATTTTATTACTCAAGGTTCTATTGTCATTAAAATAAATTTGTACCTTACATTAGTAACAATGACGCAAACCTGATTTGGAGACAAGGCATGAAATTCAATGTTATACATTCAGAATTTTTTCCAAAAAAATCAGTACCAAAAAACAACGACGCTTCGTGCTTTTTTTATTTATACAATCACTATAAGAAGTAGGTTAAGTTTATATTTTAATTTCTTAGATATTTTTCAAGTAACTCTCAATAATATTTCACTTAAATACATTTAATGCATTTTCTTTGAAATAAGCTAAATTATACTTACATCAAGTCTGTAACAAAAATAAGATATGTATTGTCATAAAAAACTATTTTTAAATAGATTACAAGATGTTAAAGGGTACTCATTTATACGAGTTAAATTAAAAAAATATTACTATAAAAACGTGTAACAGTAATACAATAAAATATACAATTAATTTTGCATTTAAAAGACAAAACGCTTATTTAAAATTATATAAGAGAAAGGCAACTAAATATACTATGAACAGACCTGAACTTGTTAAGTTTTATATTTAGTGATATTACATGTATTTTCCCTTTGCTAATAATCGTGTTAACCGTCAAAAGTCACGCGTGGATTTTTTTTATTAGACCTAATCAAATTAATCAATCATTTAATTTACAAAATTACAAACGAGGCAAAAATTATACACATACCTTTAATTTTCACGCTGACGCTCAAACACACAATGCGAGTAAAAAATAATCTATAGTCGTGCTTCAAATATCGATTCAATATAAATATCGTGCCACTCTCTTTTGACAGTATCAATTATTGTAAAAAACTGTTGCAATCACCATCATCCCTTTAGCTCGGGCACGGATCCAGCTGATTATTATGGGCTATTACTGAATGTGTAACATCTCGCTTCCGTGGAGAAATGCGCTTATACGAGATGCTGCCTCCGAGATTCTCTGAGCCACTGTTGGAGGCACGACCGACACGGTTACTGTGTAATTTATACGTGGATGTGTCCATGAGTGAAATTTTTAAGTACGTTTGCTACTTATCCCTGAATTTGCTTATATTTAGTCAAAACACGACATATAAATGTCAAGAGATCGGGCTAAAGTGGTTAGCGTGCTTATGCTTAAAGCAGAAATATTTCATTCAGGCTTTGATTATGAATGAAACAGTAAGTTTAATGGTAACTTTTAAACATTTGATTAGTGTTTTTTTTGTGGTTTCTTTAAATACAACAACGTGGATTCCAAAAAGTAAACAGTGGTGTGTAAAAAAAGGAATATCTGATTGTATCCAAGTCGTACAGACAGATGAGATAAGGGATAAAATATTACGCTTGAGGATATCCAGAGCTACTGTCTATACTGGTTGTAATTAGGTTTGTACAAAACGTGTTTTAAAAAAGCCTTTTTTTGAAATATGGTGCTATAACACGTTTACAAACTAATTGTCTTGGATTTGAAGTAAATTGGATATGTATGTCTATTTTTTGGATTGAACGTCAATCACATGCGTATTTATTACCCATTACGGATTTATTATATTATTACTAATGTGATTAGGCACATTAGTTCACACATAGAAGATGATTTAAGAAATTCTCAGAAAAATATCATCGTGATTTGTGTGGGATTTGAACCCACATCCCCTGGTTTACATATTTTTACATATTTTTCTGAGAATTTCTTTAATCGTCTTCCATGTGTGAACTAATGTGCCTAATCATATTAGTAATAAATTGGATATGATGAAATTTAAAATTATTATTTTATTTTCTTGACAGCGTATATACTTTTTAACGTATAGTTCTGTAAGTACTAATTACATTTTTTTCATTGGCATATTAAAACTTGATAAATATTCTCTTTTCATTACATAAATGCAGATTCATACAAATTACGTATCCACATACCAATCTCAAATCTAGAAAACCAAGTCGTGATCAGACGGGGAAACGTAAGATACCAACAATATCGCACATCTGATATCACATCTGACCTACAGATCGAACAAACAAACAATCCATCTCGCACGGCAGAGGCGCGTCTTCTCACGTAAAGAAAGTGATTTACAACCGACAAATTTCAGGGCCAATAAAGATTGTACCGTATCCGAGAGCGTGCTGATGTGCGCTGTAAATCTTGCGGCACATCCAACACCAGGAAACTTCTGGGAAAATTCGGAGAATAAGATTATGTATCAGATATTACATAAAATTTAGCCATGGCAATATTTTTTTGTGAAAATTTAATGTTGTATCAATATACCTCCTCGCTCTCACCATTCTGTTGCTCGTGCATGGCTTCCATTCTGAGCCCTGAGCGTGTGTAAAGAATCGGTAATGAGTGACTTGGAATGATTGTGAAGGGATGTGCTCTGGAAGTACTTTGTCGAGGTGGGGTGGTTCCTGATATTGTTCATGTAGCTTGTTGCAGAAGGAGTATCAGATCTAAACCCCAGAGCTTTGTTAGGAAAGGATTATATAGTAATGTTTTTGGGTGTACAAGGACCCGGGGACCCACTATACTATTTTCCTTTTAGAAAATCATGAACACTGGCTCAGCATGAGTATATGCTCAGTGAAATGGTAAGAGCATCCAAATAGTAATGTATCAAAAAAACTTGGCTCAGAAATCTCATGAAAAAATTAATTAACGGAAAATTACTCTTATAGGGTATGTTTGATTTATATGATATAAAAAAAATCATTTTTAGAATTGATTAAAAAGCCAGGCTAACTGTTAAATAATTTATTCGTATAAGAACATCAGTTGTTTGTCTACTTAAATTTTCCAAAATAATTTTACACAATGGCGTGAGATATTTTCTACATTGCCTAAACAGTGGGGTTGAAAAATAATAAAATAATCTTATAGATATAATTGGTAGATTTAAATTTCGTTTTTTGTGAATTTCAAGATTGTAAATTACGTTCCAGTTATGAAGAAGTGGTTGAAAAATATATTGGTATTCGAAAAAAATCATTTAAACTTTAGTTATCAGATCTTAATAATACAAAATAAGGTGTAAGACTTGTGTTATATAAATTTAATAACATGTTTCCAATAAGCTGAATAATTTACTTCACGTGTGAAAGATGTACGTACATTAGAGAATTATCTTTCCTGGTTATTTTCTCCAGTACAAGTGGCTTTGTAGATCGTGCTTTATATGTGGTCATATCATAAACTATTTTAAATCGACTAAATGCGTTTTAACTATCAGCATCATGTATAGAGAAACAAACATCGTGAACGTGAAATCCGCACGACTGATCTTAAGTAGATTTCATGTCAAAATATTATTAATAAATCTATCTTTCACGTATCATTTTTATTACTTGGAAATATCAACTTTTACTCCACGAAATTTGAATCAAAGAGGTTTCTCCATTCAATTGAATATATTCGCTTTGATAATTTTTTAATTAATAAATTCTTGCATAAAAACTGTTTTTTTCTCAAGAAAACTAGGACAAACTAAATCAACTGTTCGGATTTTTTTTTTTGTAGTATTATGATGGCGTTATCATGGTATAGATATCTAGTGTGTGTGGATACACTGAAGTATAGAATATTTATTCAACTTGTTAATCAAATTAATTTAAAAATACAAAATATTTTTAAAAAATACTTGAGGTATTTGACTGAAATTCATATGTACTGAAACTAAAACATTCCTTTACTTCTCAAATATGAGCTCTGTTTTTATGATACATTTGAATTAACCCTAATTGTTATTATTTTTGTTTGATTGTTAGATAACGGTTCATTCAAATTACCTCCGACATCATATCGGAAAGTCTCCATTAGACAAGCCGATTTGTCTTAAAAGATACTTTCGTAGGAAGGAACAGTCAAGTGATTATATTTTAATCAAAGAATGAAACGACGGAAGCCATCGTATTTAGATTTATAGACTGTAATTAAAAGAAAAAAAGGTTTTATAATGGCTGAGAATGACCTCAGCAGGTCAAATCTAATTTGCGTTAATACAAAAATATCTCCAACTATATACAACTTCCATTAAATTTAACGGTAGGAAATCCAAAAGAAATTTATGATAATTAATTATGTGATTTTTAATTGATACTTTATTTACTTATAAGGCTAATGGACTATAAACCAATACGAAGAGAAAGATTACTACTTTTTTATATATTTTTAAATTTTAGCAAAGAAAGTCCTTTCTTTATTTTGTCGTGCTGAATTTATAGCGTATGGGTATAATTTGTCGAACGAGTTTCAAGCAGGATTTATCGATTGATATTTCCAAATTATATTAAGAGCACGGTATTGAAATCGAAAAGATTGAATATATATGAGAGGATGTTATAAGGATTTCTTGGGATATAAATAAATTAAATAGAAATTAGTTGATTATGCATGACTAATAACTCCGCGAAGAATGAATGGATGCGATTTTAAAAGAGATTAAAATAGATTTTCTATATATTGTGAGTAACAGGTGAATTTTAATTACTACCGGTTGATATTTCGACAGCTTTTGAACCAGAACAAGATATTGGTTAAAGAAATATACCATTGACTGCCTCTAAAGAATGTGATTATATTACTTATTTATTGTTTTATTTTTAAGATTAATTAATAAGATTAACCATGATAAGATAAACAAAAATAAGCAACACCCCTGAAAATAAAATACATCGTCCAATCAAAAATCGCGATGGCAAAAAAAATGTCTAAAAAATAATAAATCACTCAAATTCAAGGGCAGGGAATAAAATATATTTATCTACATTAAAGTTTTAAATGAAAATCCAAAGCAATCACGTAATCTAAATGATGATAATCGACATTGATGTTTCACGTTCGAATTCGCCTGAAACTACAAACGTTTTGTGAACTCTGTACAAAAAGCTTCAAGCCTTCAGCTTCAAAATTGATTGATTGGATTGAATTGAGTTCTACTATTTACATTGATTGTTTAAAAAAATATATATATATAAAATATAATATATATATAACTAGGCATACATAGCCTTAATCGCTGTAATCAACTTGTTGGCAAGCGTGTGTTTCTTAAATTTATTTTTAACTATTTCAAAGAGAATAATGGTTTATAAATGGTTGAATCTTAATTTTTTTTATATATTTTGAAAATATATAATATTTTCAAGGGAGAAATCGAACTTTGTTCATTTTTTTTTATTAATAAACTTATATAGAAAGTTCGTACATAAACTATGACAATTTATTTAGGAGACTAAGATTTTAAATATGTAATATTTTTTTGTACAATTTTAACAATGAAAATTATTCGAATAAAAAATTATCAATAATATGCAGTAGTAATTTAATTTTACATGTGGGAAGAAGTGAAGGTTATTTTGTTAAAAATAAAATAAGGATATGTGTGTAGAATAAATCAACTCGCTAACATTACAAACAATATCACCTTTATAGCCAGCTGTATTTCACAGAAGTATCCGCCTTTACAATTTGTGATATTTTAATTGAACCGAGATCCAAGATTTATATGCAAGAAAGTAATATATCTCTGTTTGGTTGATACATCTATTTGATACATATATTATGAGTGAACGATTGATTTATATTTATCAATAAACATTCGGCTTATATAGTATCTATTAATGTCAGTCTCGTATGAAAAAAAAACACAAAAAACAGTATAGGATATTGAATTCGTGGGTTGGCCATTTCAACTCTTGACCCTTTTGCTCCTACTATAAACGGTAAATTGAGTCGTCGTGGATTCTCTTTTGTACGTCTAAACGATAAACGAGATGTAACCTCTGTTTCTGAAACATTAACCTCTTGGGTATAATCGATCAATATAAAAATAAAGTATTGATTACGAGGCCCTTTCTAAAGATGCCTCTTACGAAAACAATGGAAATCGTTACAAAGTTTTGATAATCTTTTACAATTCATTTACTCTAACTTGTATAAATAAATAGAAAACAAAATCACTCAATTCCATAAAAGTAAAATTTATACATTATAAAGAAATTTCATAGTTTTTGATCTACAAACTATCTTCATTTAAATATTCTTTTTATGGTGAAAACTGATTACCATTTAAAAGTATAAAATCAAATTACGGATTTATTTTGAAAACAATGAACATTGTTATATTATATAACTGACACCTATAAATACTAGAAACACAAAAAACTTTTTATATAGTGTAGTATGATGTTAGGTCTATATTTAATTCATAAGTTTGGGATTAACCTGTCAGTATGAGGATCCAACCTTTTTGTTAAGATTCAATGTTCAAACTTACTAACTCTTTTGTGTGTTTTGATAAAACTTTATATAACATTGAAATCTCGCTGGAGATTCATTAAGTGCTATGTTATCTCAGTTTCCCTCTATAGAATTGAAGCTTGGATACTCAAGACTATGCAAACAATTGAGGCGGCTGAAATGTGGCTGTATAGGAGAATCTTTAAAATACCATGGGTTGACCGCATCACAAATGAGTCTTGCACAAAATGCCCATAAATGAGAATTCGTGACGTTGGTAATAAAATGGAAGGTCTTCTATTTTGGCCACATTTTTCGTTACAGTAAATATAGCATCTTACAGCTAACTATTCAAGGGAAAATCGAAGGAAAAATGGGCATCGGAAGGAGGAAGTTTACATGGATGCGGAATTCGGCTGGAGGTCGAAAGTATATTTATTATGATGAGAGGCAGTAGAAGAAAAAGATAAAACGATTCAAGAGGGAATATTTTAATTTTTGTTAGTTTTATCTGAGGTGGTTTCCCTCGGGATCAACTCGCTGGTCCAGAGTGCCTCTCGCATCCTCGTGCGGCCTGACAAAGCGGAGTTAGATTTCTCTACCAACTCACGAAGCGTGATTAATGGCTCGGAAAGAAATCAGCCAACTGGAGTACTACGAGGCCTCTAAATAAACAATCTAGCGTGTGAATGCTTGTGCTTATGGCTTATGGGGACTGGCGATAATTATTGTGTTCTGCGCTTGATGATACCGCAAGAATAATCTTCCGAACCAAATCAATTCGTTTTATTTGGAATAATAACAGATGTAATTATACATTTTCTTTATTAAACCTTTCAATATCTCGATCAATTAAATCAAGTTCTAAACGATATTTTATCCTCATTTTTTTAAAACGATTGATCATCTAAAAATTTTAGTTAAATTTTTTAATCTTAATATTCAAAATGAAAAAAATATTGCAGAGTATGCCGATAAATCTAAAAAAAAAAACAAAGACATTAAGTTTCTTACTTTGGAAAACTATAAAGATGTCATTATAAATAGTTAATATATCATTGTGTACTTTTTGTTATTCAAAGATAAGAATTTTCCTGATTATTTACAACCATCCGTGTAAAATGCGCTAGTGTTTTAAAATTGACATCATAATTAGTAATAATTTATATAAATGATTGACATAAAATTTTTAAAAAAGATGGCATATATATATATATATATATATTAAAGCATAAATTTCATTTTACTGTTCATTAACATAATATTTTTTTATGTACTTGTCTACATTTATTAAATACTTTACGCGTGCGTTATTGATTTATAATAACTTAAAATTAGAAACTTAAAAACATAATACTATAAATAAATCAACTTTTCCGCAGTCGTAAAAATTTACAGATATCGATGGCATCCTTATTATTACGTGTTCTTGTAATATACACATATAATCATGCGATATAAAAACCCATTTTCTATTATACAATTATTATTAATTAATGCAATCAACAGAAATAGTTTTATCGCAGAGCAGAGGTCGGAGTTACAATAATGAACCGGGCAGCCATTCGGTTTCATTATTTTTATTTAAAGTTGCTACATGAAGAAAGTATTATTTTCCGGTTAATTTAAAATGGGAGGTTATCTTAATGGGCCCCTAAATGATTAAAAAATGCAAAAACAAGTCATGTTCTTGCTTTCTACCTTTCAAACGAGCATCTGTCGGCGATCGTAGAACTCGCATATCATTATGATAACAGATGCATTATACGTATAAATAATGTTTAAGATCTTCCGTGACATATTTTTTTTAACATATTGTCAAAACACGCTTTTGAGGTCGTATATATGACATTAATTTTAGCAGCTTTCTTTGTGAGAAACATCTCCAAGATAACCTAATCACCACTCGCATAAATTACTTAGTCGGAAGAACACTGACATGTTGGCGATTATTTTTAATGTCGCATTTTGTAATTGTTTGCCGTCTATCGGCTAGTGATTGACAAAGTATGGTAAGCGAGCTTCTTTCTAGAGATGTAGAGTTATTAGTAAACACAATTAAGTCTCCAGCGATTGCTTTGTAGAAAAGTAAATTATGGGTAGTTTTCCTTTTTTTCCGATCTTGATAAAAATTTTTTTTCAATAAATTACTTTGCATGGATTTGGACTTGAAACTCCATGGTCGGATATTTAATAAAAATAACCACTAGACTACTAGCGGTTAAAACAAGATTGCTCAAAATAAACTTGAAATTTCACGGTCATAAAAAATACTACTAGCAGTTTTTACTCACAATGCGTATTTTATAAATATCTTTATACAATTTCAAAAAAAAAAGTATATTTTATTTACACTGAAACTTTGTAATAAATTGTTGCTCATCTCTATCATGGTTGCTGTTATTTTTGCTATAGTTGTTAAAACAAGTAGGAAGTGCAAAATATTAAAATCAGAAAAATTTTGCTCGACGTGTAAATTGGTGCACGTTTATAAACATTGCACTTACGTGCTGGTCAGATAAATTTTAAAAAATACACTTAAATTCGGGGAAACGAGCGAGAGGCTGTGTCTCCAGTCGTGTTGTTCGTGCGGATTGCGGAGACGTGTTTTTATCGGGTGATTTTTTTTATCAAATGATAGAAAGCGAGAGTGATCCCACACCTTTGCAAATAAATAATAATACATCGCATGATTGATACTATATCGAGATATCTCACACGGGAGGTGGTCCGTGCGAGCTCGCCTGGACCGCCGGCCACCCGGAGTCAGCTGTTGGACATGATTCATTGAATCGTTGCATATTAAAACCAATAATGTCTGCCATCACTTTGAGTCCTTTATTTGATGACATAACGATTATATATTATGATTTATAAAAAATAGTTCACATAATTTATTTGCTTTCCGTATCACATATTAATAAAATAATAAATTTCATAGAGTACTTACAATTTGTGAAAAATTATTTGAAAGCTGAGCTTTCTTAGAGCACTTCTTGTGATTATAAAACAAAGTCAGTTTGTTCTCAAATATAATTTGTATATATAATAAGCTTGCCGTTTAATTTTCTGCATTTATTTTGATAGAGCTTTAACTTTGGTGTATTTTGAAGCATTGAAACATAAATCAGGCAGTGCTAATTTAAATTTTTACAATACAATACTATACGACGATCGTTTATAGCTAAAAACTGGCTCTTGGTATTTAGTATTGTTTTCACTATTTATTCTCTGGCGTGACTTGTTTTACCAATATGCTTGGTTTTCATCTGCTTGAAGATGTCAACCTAGTGTGACGTTTCCCAACCTATAAAAGCCTAAACCCTAATAGGCTAGAGATAACGCTCTAGTCTTTATCAATTCCTAGCGAAATCACTATGGAATGGCAAGGACTCTGCCGGAACTACTGACTTAACCCCTTAGGGCAAGACAACGGATGACTCCCTTGAAAGGGTCACGTCTAACCTGACATAAAATCGACTATGACTCTATTTTAAAATATAATCGCGAAGTTACTGTAGTCAAAGGAGTGAGCCAGAAGTCTGACCGCCTACCTTTCTAACTACTATATCGACTCCAAGGAAACCAAAGATATGGTATAATATTCTTCCACAAGACCAACTTAAGTCTGGAATTGTGAGAGAAATTTCTCGATCTCAGCTCCACCAAAATATCGAGAAGCTATTTTCTGCGTTGGTAAAACAAATTGCGTCAAAATATAAAAAAGCAAAAATATCACCAAATATTATTTTAATATAAATATTATCATGGAACTCTGTTGATTACTTTCTGTCGAAAATATTAAATATATCTCAAAAGAGTAAATGTTTTATGGTATCTGTCATAAATAAATAATTTGTTTGATTTATTCGTTTACCTCGTCGTTCTTATCTTCGTCGCGGGGCATTCCTCGGCCTCTGTTACCTGTAAAGCCGAGGAGCCTGCCCCCGGAATGTGGTCCGCCAGGCTCTCACCTGGGAATCTTTTCATTTTTATTATTGTGTTATTTATAACCAGCGCCAACGACAAACGAAATTGTCAACTATTACGTCAGAAACCACACCTTCTTTCCCGTTGAATACAAATAATATATATTTTTAATATTCATGAGCATGGTGCACTTTTGCAATCAGGTTAGCTTGGGTTAAAGTTTATTCGTCGACGCCCTTGTCGATTTATTTATAATCAACATTGTTTTGAATGATTTTGCAATTAAAAAATATAGTTTAATGTATTAAAAATATTATATTCGAAAAAAATATATATATATCTTTCTAAGTTTGGAATAAAATATACTTTTAAAATAAAAGGGTTTGAAATAATTATTCTTTACATTAAAAAAAAGTTGTGAATTTAAAAAAAAACAAATTCCTTGTATTTAATTATATTTTAAAGTCGTCCTATGTACTTTTAGTCTTAAATTTTTAGCTAATATGTGGTACTTTTTTAAAAAAATAAATTAAAAATATTACTATAGACGTATCTGTTCTTTTATTAATAGTTCGATTCACACATAAAACGAAGAGGTGTGGCTTTGAATAAAAAAAAAACGCAAAATTAAAAGAGTCGGAGTTTCTTTGCTACCTGCCGATCCATGCTTGGTGTATATGGAGTATTACAATTTAAACCAGTCTGTCGTGGATAGAGCATATAGCGCGTTTACTGATCATCAATCAGAACATGAGGCAGTTAAGATTCAATAGAACTGTTGGGTCGGCGAGAAGCAGCCAGTATAACCGTCGGACAGCTCAAGCCTCGCCGACAGGCAGGTAGCCGCTATTTATTGTCCATAATTTGCATTCAGGTTGTGAATAATGCATCATATATCTCTCCTTTGTACTTCCTCTTCAAGTCGAGTTAGCTCGTAAAGTTACAATAAATTCCTGCAGCTCTGTTGTCAGCTGTCGACGTTGCTTTGTTACTAGAATCTAACTCAACAGAATCTTATACATAAATATAACAAGTATACAAGATGATCCTAAACCACTAAAAAACCTCTTAAATCAACATACTATCTAAAACCTATGAAATACGTAATATTGCGCATAGTTTCAACGCTCACAGCTACTTTCCGGGAAGTAATAAGTGAGATCATGACGTCTTGGTGTTGAATTATTAAGGCTTAACAGCAGAAAGTATAGTACATACACAATATTCATAATTCTAAAATAGCCATAAATTTATTTGATTGTGGGAAGAAGTGGGCGCTATTTTTTTGTATATTTAAAAAAATAGTTTAAATTAAATTTTCAGTATTTTTTTCATTTAATTTATTAGCAAAACTACCATTGAAAGATCTGTAAGAAGATTAAAATTGTTTTTGTACCAAAGTTGTAAAAATACTTCTTAGTATACGATTTCTCAATTCAAACCAATGTCTCACATTTGATCTTAATTAAATCACAATAGAAAATATTTAAGTTTATATAGATTGTAGTTAATATAAATGGAATAAATCTTACTCAAAATGTAGAAAATATTTAACAGTAGCATATTTTAACGTTTAACAAATACTTCTTACATAAATCTTTAGTTGGTTTCAAACAGCGTGATTTATCCAGTGCTACTTTACCGAAACAGACACATAAATAAAACCACACAAGATAACAAATATCAGGTAGCAATAAACTTCGGGAATTTTCGACCACCGATTAGTTTAACAATATATAACTACGTGAGACAGTTACTAGCCGACTAGTGCTGTCCAAACTTTTGGACATTGTTCCCTTTAGGCTACGCGTGTGCTAATTAATATAAGCATCTATAATTTCAAATCTAACTGATATCAAAAATATTGCAATGAGAAATTTGAAAAAATTTCCTAGTATAATACTTTATCAGATTTTGAAATTTTTTTGTATTGGAACTGCTTTATTATATCTCTAAAATAATTACACCAAGATAAGAGCAGTCAATCATATTATATATTACCTAAAAAAGATGCAAATTAGCACAATGCACCTTAAAAAGCTTTGTGAGATATTAATATCCGCGAGATACCGTTTGGGGACCACTGCCACACATATTGGTAAGACAGTTGCAGATTAAATTTTATTATCAGAAGTATTCGTTTGATTTGCCTACCTTGCTTTCGTATATTTTTTAACTTAATTAATAAGTGTGATGGTTTAGTGATATTTGTGGCGCCTACTTTATCTCGTGCATTGTTTTTGTGAGCTAATGCGATAAATCACAAGACACCTAAGGCACCACAGACCATTAAATGTCACAACATTAATGAATGCTGTAAATCACTGATCTCTTTTGTCCTTGACAGAGAGTAATACTCTTTGGATCTATCAGGCTTTGTTATTGCTAAAGCTTGATGAATTGTTTTTCACGTGTAAATAAATAATTCATTGAAGAAGCATTTCGAAAAAAAAAATTTCAAGAAGAATTGCGAGAATATCGAGCACTTACCTTTGTGTTATCCCTCATTATCAAAAGTTAGTCAGCATTCTTACCTGTAAAAAAAAAATATTATTAACACCTATTTTAAAAAAGGGACATGATAGGACATGCACTAATATTTCAAGACGTTACAATGCAAATATTTACAGGAACGATTAAACTTCTTGATGATTTATAAAAATCACGTTTCAGACTACGCTGTGCTAAAAATATAATTATTATGAGCTGAATTAAAGAGAGATATATTCTACTGCTGTAAAGTATTTAGTATTTGTAACATCATATAAAATTTTCAATCTTATGTAATAAACATTTTTTTTATACATCACGATTTCCATCGTTTCATTAATATAATTTACACCAAGACACAAGCACGCTACATACAGAACATATTTTTCTTGTAATTACAGCGATGTTTAAAAATAAATGTTTTTTTATCGAGGCTAGGGAGAAATCACCGGGCTGGTGTAAAATCAGTACCATTGACCGTTGCTAAGGCCAAGAACGGTCAATCAAGTCGTCACAGGCAAAGCCTGCAATTTAACCAGGAGCAATGGTGGAAAACGCTAGGGGAATCAGCACGTGGAGAATTAATAAACAAACTGCTTATAAACAACTCAGAATACTTACGAACACAAACTTACAGAAATAACCAACCATGAAAGCACTAAGGAGCAATTGCTGTCGCCGACTTTCTATATTTTTAAAATATATGTTTTCAGAGGGGCAAAGTATTTTTTTTATTAAGAAGACAATTAGGATATGTTTTCACACCGCCGTCTCCGAAGAGAGTACAATGATTTTCGATTTGAAAGATATTTGATAAGTATTGCAAGTTTTTGTGGTCGTGATGCAAAATGGCGATCGTTTTGGAGCAAGATTGCCGAGTCAGGTGCCCTTCAAAGATTGCATCGTGAACTTTGAGCTCGATGCAAAACTAACCTTTTCTATCAGATAGTTAAGCTTAACCTTTAGTATTAATATAGCAAAACCATAAAAGTTCATTTTAGCGTTTATCATCTCCTCGCGATTGTCACGTTTGTACATAAATTATCATTTCGCTCGAGTCCAATGGCGAAATCCTTTGAAAAATGCTTGGTATTTACAGAGAACCTCAATAGCTCTGGTATTCTTAAGAAACAATGTTTGGTTTTAAAGACAAGTATAGACTATTTGATATAGAAAGACTGCAAGCATTGCATCTCTTTCAATCTAGCCTGAGCTAGTAATTTTTACTACAGGAAAAAATCGATGTTGTTTTCGACGACATTTGACAGATTCTAATGCGTACATTTGATTATAAAAAAGAAACATTTTACTTATCAATACTAAAATTCAAAAAAACGTTAAATAAATAATATATTAAAAATACTTTTTAATAAATAAAATAAGTATCGGTCTTAAATGACTCAAATATACGCAACTATATTTTGTATTAGTAAAAAGTGCAAGTAAAAAATAGCATTTAAATGACAAACTTTTACACCTTAAAATTTTCAAAAACTCTTAAAAAACCATTCATTGATTTTATTTAATAGATATTTGAGCCAAATTTTGAATATTTTATTATTATTAACAACGCAAAACAACTCAGTAGAAAACATGATTTAGTGAGGAATTATACCAGACCATCTGTCTCCCAAGACTACCGATTTTTTGTGAAACTCCGGAGAGTCACTATTCGCTCTCGTCAAATGGCCAGAAACGATGCCATTTTCAAATGCGCCGAAGCCTTTCCGGCCACAAAGGAAGCCCATAAATCCGCCGGCAGATGTCCATAAATATGATAATGCGGCTTTCCACTCGTTTTGTCTCTCCGCGGGGCTTGAATTAATGCGGCATTCGACGTGAATACCTCCGTCGTTGTTGTGATTTCTTCTAACTCGTAAAAAGTCTTGTTTATTGTGACTTTATTGCCCGAACAGGTAATCTGACGTGTTGAAGTTTAACTTGGCACCTTTTTGTATGCTCAAGTCATTTGAACTTCTTCTCGACACCGCGTAGATATCAAAAGCCTGTTGCGTAAAGAGAGCTTACTCGATTTTAATACATTCGATAAGCAATACCATTCATATTTTCCAAGAAAGAAGGCTCAGGTAACTAATCAAAAACACGTGTTCTCAAGCCGCTCCTTTGTTCCCGACTGGAGGCCAAAAGTGTAAGTTTATTATACCATACACATAATATAATAAAAAAGCAGTGGCCGTGGCATACAAAATATAATGGAAAGCAGTAACTAGCCATATATACATTTAAAATATACTTATTGAACTACGTTAAAGTTATTTATTAATCATACAAGGTAGTATGATAATTTCCAATATAAATACAAAACATTAATACGTTACGTGCTAATAATGAAAAAGAAAAACTAATAATCTTCAAAAAAAATGCTAGGCTTTGAAATCTAAGCGGCGGCCACACTAATGCTTAATGAATGCATGCATTTTTATTTATAAGCGGTGCTATTTCCATATTTATTTTAATATACGCTGCTCATATATTATATACTGTCCATAATTAATAACAAACAACAATGAAACTTTCTAAATACGTATGCGTTATTATAAATGATTTTTTTATTTATTATTGAAAAATGCAATTCATTAGTGATCTTAAAGATTTATTCAGCAATGAACCACAAAAGAAAAGTATTTTTTTTACTATTGAGTTATTGTTTTCTAATACTTAATTTCAATGATAAATTAAATAAGTTTTTTTATAATTTTTAATTTAACTTTTTCTTTGTCACAAGAGAGAAGATTTTTTTTCATCCTACGTTATTTAAGAGTATAAATATTTTTTCTCATCCAAACACATTTTTAGTAATACGATTCCAATATTAACTTTAAGAGCACGCAAACTTCTAACCTACCGATCACGCAAATCGACAATTTCAGAATGAATCTAAACATCCGGCTGCGGATATTTGTTACAAGAAACATTTACGATGCTTTAAAATGGGATCCATCGTCAAAAAATGCATCTCATTTAAATTCTCTGTGGTCGATAATTTCTTGGCCATACTGGCCATGAATCACTAGTCGATTGTGTACAACCGAATATTTTACTAGAAATGGCTGGATTTATACAAAAAACGCAAACAACACACGAGATGTCAATGTCGTTTTTACTTTTTCTTAGTAATAAAACTTCTTTGAAGGGAAGTAATTTATTCAAGCGACGAAATAGCGCACAAAGCATTTAGCATATTTTGAAAACTATGTAAATTATCTTCTAGTGATAATATTCTAAAAAGGCGTAACATTAGTTTAAAAAATATAATTAGTCTAACTTTTGTTTTATTTTTGTTTGCAAGAGTGTAACACAAAGCCAATGTAGTTTCTTAAATGTTGATAAATAAATAATATTTTTTCATGCAGTAAAACGTATCACACAAATAATATGTTTATATTTAAAATAGTTCTTTATAAAACTATAGATAGATTATGTCATTTTTAAAACATGTATATATAGAAATGTCACCTATCTAAATATATTCACATTATTATATATTTTTTTGAATATTTTTCTCTACCTACTTTTCATTACAATTGACTGTAATTGACTTACAATTTGCCCATTCAAAATAAAATGTTTTCAATATTTTAGGTAGATTCACTATACTCACGAACTTAAAATTTGTGTGTATTTGATTGAGATGGCTTATTTTTATTTTTCACTGCTCATATAAAATACCACGTCATAAAAACGTCACAACCACACCGTAAATTTAACGATCACCTTCGATTTCAAATAAAACATATTGAGGTAATTTAAAACAAAATTTTATCAATTATTGAAAAAAGAAAATAAGATCAACCAATTCGCTAGAATATTACCAAATATGTAAGTATTCACATAAACATGTTGTTTTCACATAAAAAGCCTGGATAAATGATATGCATATCACATAAGCACAACGACAAGTGATTGATAGTATTAAATAATTAACAACGAGTAACTTTTTATATACCTAAGTTTAACTAAAAATGTAATTAATGATACGAAAAAAAATCATATTCGTAATAATAATTTTAAATTTAATATTCAAATTATTCACGTTATTTTTAGTTCGCTAAAGAATTTTATTTATAATATCGTACTACACGTCTATAAATATAACAAATACATAAATTAAAAAGTTAAATTTAATGCAAAGTCTGAATTCTCTCACAAAGTGATTATATCAAATAAAATAAAGAAAAAGTTCTCTTATACCCCGAGTTTAATTTGCTTTAAATGTAGCTTAAATTTTAATTTTGAGTCCCGGATGCAGAAAAGACCGTGTACGTGTCAGCGGGTAGCGGAAGTCGTCAAGGATTAATTTGGTCTCTCCCACGGATGGCCAGAGCCGGGGAGATCCCGAGCGACACGGCATGTACAGTCTCATAAGTTCATACATATAAGCGTAGGCATATACTTCATTCAAAACCAAGTACAGTCAGCTTCTTTTATCTATAAAAATAATCTTGATTTCTTGTAAGTTAACAATAATGAAATATTGCAAGTTCACATAAAAACGATTTTTTTTTTGTATTTTTAATGTTTTATTGTAATAGTAAAAACGATACACTGAATTGCCAAAATATTAAAAAGTTGTTTTCTGGGACTGTTAATTTTGTACCGAGTATACAAAGCAACTCCGGTTTTGATGAAAAGGGAAAACGATTGTGAAGTATCGCACGCCACGGTAAGGACGTCGTTTATTATTACTTACTTCCTCCATTACTTTTTATTTACTTTAATAATTATTACCTTATTGAAAAACAATTTATTTAGTCCGCAGCAAAAGCAATAAAAAATCGTTAATCTTTGTTATGGTATTTTTTATTGCTTATTGCCTTTTAATCAGATGAGTGAGTGCAATTATCATTAGTATAGTCGATCAAATAAATTCAACATGTAAATACTAATATAAACAAATAACAGAAAAGTGATGATTTTAGAAGATTTTTATTTATATTCATGCCGTAATTGATTATTTTTTAAAATAAAAATGCAGGTTATATTACTTTAGCTCAGTACAAACTTATTTCAGATGTATACAAAGATGGGTAGTGTTTCGTTTACTGTATATTACTTGTAGTTCTTAAACGATTTTTTTTTTGTTTTTTTTTAGAAAATATATAAAATATTATTGCATGTTAGATCCTAATATTGGACCCTAGTATAATATTGGGTATACAATACCATAGAAACATTTGCTGGCGCAAATAATAAGATGCATAATTTTATCTGCTCTGTCATGGAATTAGCATAAAAATACCCCAGCTGTTAAAGGCGTCAAAAGAGCAGTTGAATGGTTAACACGGAATTGAAGGCAAGAAAGCGAACATGCACCGAACATGTCGAAGGAACACATCCTCTATATTTTATACGAATACCAGCACTCGAAAGTAAGAGCAGCAATATCAACACCGAGTCCCATAAAGTACGCGAGAGAAAATACAACGGAGAAAATCCTGCATTGTATGCCGAGCCGAAATAACTTGCGAGAACACACCTTCTAACTTATGTAAACATGTAATAAATCTTTACATTCTTTTCGGTCGGGTTTTTAGATTAAATCTAACTGTTTGCATTGACATGCGATGTCAATACAAATCATATTTAATTAAGCCAAATCAGACGAGTTTATGTCCGAAGAGTTTTTCAGGAACAGAAATTTGAATACCTGGCGTCTCCGATTCATAATGAATATGATATTTACACGAGGCGATGTTTTCACGAATGAAATACTTAAGCCGACTTGACTGCTTGTTATACACGGTGTCTCAAAAGACGTGATACTTTATACTATTTTATAAAATATAGTTTAATAAAACCCGTATAGGTCTCAAAAACGTTTCTTTATAATATATTATTTTATAATTTAAATATTAATTTTTTTTTTTAAATATATCTTGTGGAAGCATGGAGCCGATTTTTATCGAAAAAATTTCAATATCAGGTGCATTGGGCAATTATAAGTTAAATAAAAGTATTAGAAATTTTTACTATATTAAATTTGTGGTCACATTATCCCCACCTCAAAGATATAAATATTCTGAGTCACTATAATGCCTGGAGCGCGCGGAGAAAGATCCGCAAAAAATATAATATTTAAAATATATTATAAATTAACTTAACTGTTACAGGTTCTGGTATTTAATTTAAAAAAAAAAACCAATCCGGTACTATGTAAAATTAAAAAATATATTTTTTATGGAAAAAAAATTGTAAATGAAATTTTAAAATTATGTGCACATTATGTTGATAGATTAAAGCTTAAGGTACGATTTAAGTTTAACATTTTAATTATTTTTATGATATTAAAACACAAGTAATGAAGCTTAATATGTCAGATAGAGATGGTTCTGAATATCATGGTCAAAGATCAATTGTATAGAGCTTTAATTAAAAACTCCATAGATTTCGGCTATTTAAGAGACTATTAAACTAAAAAGCTTTGTTTTAATATATAAATGCAAAATATCGTAAATTATGAAAATATATTTTAAACATCTCCTTTAGCACTTATAACAACTGAAGCTAGTAAATCAAATCAAAGGTTTTCTAATGTTACAAAAACGATAAAATCAAAACATACCTGATACTTATACTTCTGATACCCTTTCAGAGAGTCAGTAATATCAACAGGATGCTCAGTGTAGTGGAATCTTCCGCTCCTGGTGGGGCTCCCTCCGTAGTCCCCGCAGTAATGATCCTGGTGCACGTCTGCACTCCCCAAAGGGCACTCTCTGGCGGGATCCCTCGGCGGAGGTTCCCTCGGGGCGCCCCGGAGGGCTGCATTGGCCCTGCACTTGGCAGACTTGGAGTACACACCGCCGAACTGGACATCCACCCCGACTTCGTTGTCCTCGATCACACTCTCGGCGATGGTCGGGAGATTATTATTGACAACACTGCTACCGTTGCCTTGCTGGGGTGCTCGTACTTTGTACGACTTCAGAGAATAATTATCAGGATTTGGGCTTGTGTAGTTGGTGGAATATTGCTGGTAGGAAGTATCAACGCAGTTGATTCTTGGGTTTGTGGGCTCGCATGATATTCCTGATTCCCTGTTGGTGGGAAGGTACGTAAAGGTAGATGTGTTTTCCGATATCTGAGCTATGGTCTTCAGGTCCACTTTGGAGCTGAGATCCTGGTTGACTGTACTGGTGTACGTTGGCGATGTGTGCGTTTTCTCCGGTTTAGATTTAGGAGCAGCGGAGGAGTACAAGTACCGGCTGCTTTTCGGGGAAGCATTTTCTTTCGGAAACGGTATATTGGGCGGCATGTTGTACTGAGTCCCGACAGAGGCTTGCTTGTAGTGAATATTCTGTTTTGGCTTCGCAGAGGAGGCGTGCGAAGTTTTGATCCCGGAACTGTTGCTCTGGATGCCGTTGTTAGGGCTTTTGGCATTCAGGGCGGTCATTTTGTCAGACTGGATGTTATAGTTTCGGCTCACCATTTTGTATGATTTTTTCGCTTCTTTGAAGAACAAAAACTTTATTTGAGTTTGTCTGCTATTCACTTTTTACTACACTCATTATAAATAGCACACTTTACATTTCAACCATAGCTGTGTTGATAGAAATTACTATATTATAAAGAACCTATGAAATCAGGTAGACGTGATTCTAAGAATAAAAATATATCAATATGTGTATTCCAATACCTACTTTACAAAATTGACATTTTATAAAAGTACCCTATGAACATTGTAGCTAAAATTAATGAGTTCAAACTCCTTTTTCGGCGATCTACCCGACGAGTATGGAATAAGAGGGTTTCATTAACTGTACAATGTTGAAAAAACTGAAAACTTAGTGCTTCACAGATTCGAACACAAACAAGAGGCTAGTTTGTATACATTAACAAAATTGATTTAATTTATCAACACACTTGTCATACTAATCTAGATTAAAACATAAGGGCATAGTTATCTCTTTGAATTGCATCATAAATAAATCACGTCACAACTACTTTAAATAAAATACGAGTTAACAGTCAATAACGCAAAATTAAATTGTAATATTTCTATGCATAATTTATTCATTTATTCAACTAAAACAATTGGCTGTGTAATCTGAGTGCATTGTGAACGATCTACCTGCTCTTAAATTGTGCACACATCGAATGAATGCATGTTATTTATCCATTATTATGGTCCACACGGGTATAATCGATTAGCCTGGATTGTGTTTAGTTAGTCCATTATCACAAAACGAATTTGCATATTGGAACCTTGTAATCCATTAACAAATAAACGCTTCGCAGATCCGCCGTGCTAAATTATTAATCATGGAGATAACACCGAAATTAAATCATTTCTGAGATTTTGAAATGCGCAGAAATTTATTTGAATCGAAATTTCTCAATGTTGATATTTTATTATTTATAGCGTGTTTGGCAATCGTAGTGTGTTTTATTTGAAGGATTTAATTTCTGTTGTAAATAAACAGCAGCCGTTAATTAAAAACTGTTTATCCTCGGTCAAAGTATATTGAATTTTAAGTAGGTCGGAATATATAAAACCACTTTAAGCCGGAGTTTAAAATGAAGTACAGCTAATTTTATGCCATATTTGTATCGCTCCAAGCTATAAGTTTATTGCTATTTTAAAAAGTAATGAATCAAATACCTCTTCGATACTTCTCATAGCAATAAAAAAGGTTAATCAATACAGTAGTATTATTTTTTTAATTATATTTAGGAAGCTTCAAAGTAAGGTATCGGGAAAAAAAACAAGTTATATTTTAAAGTAAGCTTAAGTGATTAAACGAAAATCAAATGAATTTATGATTATTTCTTAACAATAATAACAGTTACGATTAGAACAATGATAACAGAATATTCATAAATAACTTTGTGGTATATTTTTCAATAATAATATTAATTATGTTATTTACATTTGCATGTAAGATCAAAATGATATATAGTCAACAATTATACTTTTGTGATTCTTACTAACTTATTAACTGTTTTTTACTACATAAAATTTTAAATCAAATGTTATTTGTAAACCTGTTTTTGATTTTTGAATAATTGCATGCTAATTTTATCTTGTTAATTTAATAATAATATAAATCTAAATTCTTAAGATAATTTTGAAGCTAAACATTAAAACAATTATTTTACTGAACATAAAAAAATTATAAAGATTAGATCATTGAGCTGATCTCAGGATAAAATACAAAAACATAATTGTAGAAATATAAACACGTTTACGGACAATTTTTTTTAAATAAACATTAATTATATGTTTATTAGCTTTAATTTTGTAGAGCGTTTCGATAAATTGAAGATTTTCACAGGAAATATGATTCCTTTGAGATTGCTCACAAGAGTCTGGTTTAATTTGTGAAAACCCATAAATATGGGTTTTCACAAATAATTGCTTAAATAAGCAATTATTAATAATAGCCAAATGGCTAGGATTTTACGATATTTTTAAATATGAACGCTTTTGCAAATCAAGGGATCCTCAGGGGGCTTTTGAGAAACATCGTAAAATTCTAGCCACTTGGCTATTCATATTTATATTCATGAATAAGCTGTATGCCTACAGGGCGGCCATGCACCGTGAGTTATCACGCCATCGTGTTCAATCAGAGAGAACATTCATCAAGATTCGTGACACGAAAAAAGAAATTTGCATTGCAGTCCTGGACACAATAAACTCGAGAGAGGGCTTACATTTACAAATAAATATTCAAATATCAAATACTGATACTAGTTGGTTAAGATGAGGTTGTACAGGATAAGATATAATATAAACAGGCTATTTTTGTTTTACAACAAGCTAACTTATAGCATGCATAAATCACGTGTGCGTTAAATAATAACCATCAATCATACAGTTATATATTATTTATTAAAACCTAAATATGTTTTAAATGCTTCAACAAAAAGCCATGTAAGTATACGAGTATACAAATAATTTTTATTTTTTAATATAATCCGCATTTTTACTCGTACATATCCATGATGTTTACAATAATTCTTAGGTAACCAATTCACAAATGAACCTAACCTAACCAGACCAGATTTTTTTTGACGTTGTACCTAGGAACGACCTCAGAAGGCAAAAAATTAGCTCACCGCATGAAATATTCTCGTATTATCCATCAAACCATTTCACTAAATACAAGGAGCACTACAGAATGACTCCGACAATATAGTGCATATCAAGAGTGTATTTATAATTTATAAATATCTCCGGTTGGAATGCACCAGTTGGCAACATTGCAATGCACTGTACTGACGATGCATGCACGCAGCACGTCAGGTGCGCGGGCGACATCAGAAATTCAAATCTTGAGCGCAGCTGCCAATCAGGGCTGTATAATAATGGCAGGCATTTAAATATAGACAGTCATTTAATAACACAGCAAATTAACCGTATTTTTCGTGTAATGTTTACCAAACATATCTCAAAAATGACTCTAAACAATAGGCTCCCAAACTATTTTGTCCCGTCGACCCCTTGTCGGGTTTTCCTGTTTTTCGTCGACCCCCTGCCTTGCCAATATTGATTTTTTACAAATGCATCAACCTCAAACATATTTTTGACAAATTATATAGAACAACTCACATTCATAGGGTTAACTGAACAGAGGATTTAAAAATAAAAAAGTTAAAATACAGGGTGCGCCATATTTAACGTTGGTATGTAAACATTGAATAACTTTGACATTTACCAACAGATTGACTTGAATAAACATGTTTTAAAACATCAATTCAATACAATTTGTTTCACTATCAATTTAATTTTTCACTGATGACCCGAATCGACCCCTGGGGGTCGATATTGACCACTTTGGGAACCAGTGCTCTTAACGTACGAAATAAAACTATCAAGATTGAGGCAATGTACGTGAATTCGTTACCTATTAACCTTCCTATACCCGCGTTAATTTTTGTAACATCTATACCCGCGCACGGTCTCACAGTCTGAAAGTTTGGATCCCTGTTTTTATTTTTGTAAGAAAACCTGTATAAATAATATTTTATTTTAAAAATAAGGGATATAATGAAAGAAATAATGTCATGCAACAACTTTATTAAGAATTATTTAACTGACTATCAGTCTTTTACCAAGCAGCCATCAAAATTATGAGTGTTTTCTTAGGAACTACTTAAACAGAACTTTTTTTTTCTTCTAAAAACAAAAAATAAACTTTTTTATATTAAAAAAACTAGCGACAAATCCGGCAGAAATGGGCGGAAATTAAACAGAAATTTAAGTGGGTATAGGAAGGTTAAGCGAGTATACAATATGTTGAAAAAATATTTTAAAGTTTCTAATTAGTCATAACAATTTAAATGCTATCTGATTATTCAAATGCATGTATTGTGTACTTGTTGATTTATGGTACAGAAACACGGCGGAAGCTTCTGTCCTCAATGGCTCATTGAAAACTGACAAAATGCTATATTAACAGATCTATTGAGACTGACCGAGCACGTCAAACACAAATCGAAACGCACAATGGGCCTCTGACCCTAATTAGACTCGACGGCAACGCCTTCGTGTCGAATGTCCAGAATCGATTCATTAAAAAAAAAATGTCAAGGCGTCCTTTGCATAACGCGACAACCCGACAATGTGTTACAAAACCCTCCTGCATTGTTTTCTTCTCCGTTACAAATTCGATTCTAGATCGCAATTTCCCCAACCCTTGCGACACCGCCCCACTTGATCTGGCAATATTTGAAATATTATCGCTCATTGTCCGCGGGCCGGGCTTCCCGGGCTCGTGCCGCGGGAACCTTCCCAGCGGGGCGTCATGGCGGCCACAATGGTCGCCATGGCAACGGGCACAATGGCGCAGACGTCCGCTCTTGCGACAGTTTCGCCCGCAACGGCCGCTCTGTGAGAAAAGCGACAGTTCTCATGCGACAGCGTTTTTGAAACGGTTTCATATGAGACCTGATCATTTTTTAGCATTGAACCACAAAAGAGAGGCATCCTCACTCTGACAATCCAAGTTAGGCGTCTAAACCTCGCACCCCTGAAGAACTAGGGGCTATGGAAAAATATGCGCTTTTATGGGAGGAAAAACACACTTGAAGATGATTATAAAAAGGACGAATAGTTTGAATTATGTTTAGTAAACATTAAATTTAAAAAATTTACATTAAAAAAATACGGTGCACATATAAGTGGAGTTGGATCTTTGATAAATGAAAATGTTTGTAAACGGGATATTTATTAGTACCAATACATTCAAGGTGCCAGTTTAGAAGAGTCCTCAATATAAGAGTGAAAAATATTAAATTTAATTTTAATTTAAGTAGTTATGTACGACAAAAAAGTTCAATGCTTAAATAAAAATAATATATGGTTATTAAAATGCAATTGATTGTTTCATTTGAATGTGAAAACACTCGATTCAAAAGTTGCAATATTTTATTTGATAATGAAAAATCTTGATTTTATTTTTTAAAATATCAGTCATTAAACAAACTAGATAATAACTTGAAGGAGTAGATTTAACTTTTTAAGCTTTTCGGTTTCACTAATAAAATTAAACTATAAATATATTGTCTTTTTTAAGTTATTTCACTCAGCAAGTGCAATATAAAAATACGCTTATCACAAAAACGATATTTTTTCATTAAAAAGTCATGAAACTATCACATCGATAATAAATATATTGACGATGAGTTGTTTTTGATTCTTGTGTGTTTGAAGCTGCTTGAAGTTTTCGGTACTCCGGCGTTTCGGCCCACATACTGGGATCGTCTTCAGCACGTGAATCGAAATATCAGATTTCCGAAAACTTCAAGCATAAACACCCAAGCATCCAAATCAACTCGTGACAATAGCGGCCAAAACATACGAACTTAACTTGTATGCGCGACTCTTAGGTTGAAAACCGCTACGCAGACTGTACTACGACACAAGGAGCGAAATTAAAAGTAGGCAATTATTAAAAAAATGTTCTCATGTGTTATATGAATCTCACTCTCGATCGGGTGCCGTAGCGTGATGCAATACAATCAACCAGATTCCGTGAAAAGTAAAGCAACCAGCGATTGTTTGTTGGGAGTTTAATTGAGCGTTGTATTTGCATAAGCCATGATTTGATTGTTCCACTTGCGTGCTCGAACACTTGTACCCTTGTTAATACAAGGCACAGCCATTAGTTTTGTTGTTTTTATATTGTTTTCTGCTGAAAAATGCCACCCCAGAGCAATGAACTGGCGGTACTCAATAAACAATAATAGCATATGCCTTGACTTGGTTTCCGTAGTATACAATATTAAAAGACAAAAATTTAATATTCTTAACACAATATGTAAACATTTTATAACACAAAAATGTGTGCTCTTTGATACGGACGTATAACTTAAGTGGATAAAAAAGTTCTGTAGAATTAAAATTACTTAAGTGCTCCTGATACTGTTTCTGTAGCTTGCTGCAGGAGTATCAGATCTAAATGCCAGAGCTTAGTAAGGAAAGAGTTTATAATAATGCCATTGAGCAGTAGTAAACTTTTTTTTCCAATATAAAATATATAAAGACCCAGGGATCCACTAAGCTAATTTCCCCTTAGAAAACCATGAACACTGCTTCGGCATGAGTATAAGCTCATTTAAATGATCGTCAACCTCCTCTAAGGAAAGGCACTTGATCTTTTTTGTTTGTAAGCACAGTCTCTCACAAAAATGTGATTTGAATCTCATAATAATTATGCTATTCTTTATTTAGGTATTGTAAGATAAACGTCGGATCCTTGTGATGTTAAAAAATATTTCATTGAGCTTTAAAAAATCATTTTAATAAATTATCGTAAATTGAAATATCAAATATTGCTATAGTAAAAATATGTATTATAATGCACCTATCAAAATAATACTCTTTGAACGTTTTTACAAAGTAAATATGAAATCTGACTAATTATATTAGGATTTCGTGCTATACCTGCATATTATAGGAATTCATTCATAATGTTTAAATTTGTTTTAAACCTCTTGAAATAACTCACGGTGTGAAAATACGACGTGTAAGAGATATTGACGTGAATTTCTATTTACAGACACGACATCTACAGCGTAGAATCTTTAACGGCTTTACTGAAATAACTGAGAATTTCAACGTAAAGAAAACTTTTAGTATTTTTAATTAGAATGTTGGTTCTTTTTTTGCGTATATTTTATTAACGCCCACATAGCATTTACCGTGAAACAGAATTCATACGCAAAAAAATGTTTATTCCCTATAGTTGCTTGCAATTTTATCGGTAAAAGTCAAATGTCCGACGAGAGGGCCCGACGCTCTCCATCACGACTTGCTGCTCCAAGGCCAGTTTTTCACTTCCCGGAGCTCTCTGATGGTGAACTAAAAAAAAAACACCAGTTTTTGTGCTTCCAGCTGTACCGTAAATGCAAAATTAATGTTTTTGCGCACGTTTAAGTAAACAATCATGCTTTCGATTGGATGCGCCGTGACTTTTCACATTAAAGCTTGAAGTTAACTGTTTACTTTTTTTGACGGATTTAATTAATACATTTTTAATCATTTACATTTAGTTATTTTTAATATGTAATATAAACGTGAATTGGCCTGTTCAATTGTTATAAATAAATCATTATTAATGTAAAAAAATACTATTTGTTAATAGAAGACAAATGCGAGTATATTTATTATTTTTTAAACGTTGTATTTTATTTCTCGTTTTTGGTTTGCCAAAATTTGGTTGATTTCATTTAAAATCATTTCTTATAATATTTTAAAGACTTCCATTTTTTATTCTTTTGCAGTTTAGTTTCAAAATTTTTTTTCTGTTTCTATCGTGAACAGTGTAGTGTGCTTTTCATAAAAATAAATATTTTCTGTTATATATTTTTTTTATATATACCGCTACATCATCTTAATACAGTGGAAATGTTTCTCCAATAATAAAGGGAATTTCAGAATTTGGCTGTGGATGTAGAAGATAGGGACTTCAGTTACAGATTGTGATGACGAGTAACATTCCTATAACGTGTTTTCTTGTGTGATGTGTACACCTTATGCCTAAGCATATTTGGGGATATTCAATAGTTAATTATTTTCATTAAGAAAGAAACAAATTAATGTTGAAAGAAACAAACTTTTAACATGATCACAAGTAGCAAATACAAATCCACAAAAAAAAAAAAAACCCACACACAAGACAAACTGATCCACTGTCACAAATCAACACTGCGCGCTGTTCGTACTGTAATTTTCCGCTTGAAATGCACCGGCATCGAACAGTGACCACCGGCACCCAACCGCGCCAACTCAAGCCGACGCACTAACTGTCTCGGCACACATAGCGGGCAACAATACCAGGGGAAAACCGAAAAGTGACACGTAACACTCCACCAGCCACCCAATCGGTCGTGCAACCACGCGGGAACAATGGAAAACGTCTGGGAAACCAGCGAGTCTCCGGCAGGCGCTGCCGCTGCTTGTCGCTGCTTGTCGCTGCTTCTTATCGCAATTATTGAGATTTGTGCTAATGAAATAGAAAAGTCGCGATGGAGGAAAAAGCACGAGCAAAAGAGGAAATTCTAATGAGATTCCTACTTTTTCTAGAATCTTATCGTTTTTGTACTGTAACGGCTTGATTATGTCGGTTTACACTACAGGTTGCACTACACTACTACTTGTCGAGTTTTTCCTGTTTTACGTAGACCCCTGCCTTGCTTATATTGAATTTTTACAAATTCATCAAGTTCAAACATATTTTTGACGTCTGATATAGAACAACTCACTTTTATAGAGTTTACTGTACAGTGGATTTAAAAATAAAAAAGTTAAAATATATGTAAAGTTAATTATACCTTTATTAATTAAAAACACACAAAATGCAAATATACATTCACAAAAAAAACAGTAATTTTAGAAGATTGGCAACCGCACTAAAACCCCTTTCCATGAGGTATGAATACCTCATGGAAAAGCTATGAAAAACCTTTAAAAAAGGTTCAATCTGTGTTAAGTGCATTATGACATTTACGGAACGCCTAAATTTTGGTGATGACCTGCTTAAGTGGGATCCACTCTCGTAGACCCCCATTTACAGTTCATGGACCCCCAATTTTATTTTTCACTATCATCGACCCCTTGCAGGGCAAAATCGACCCCTGGGGGTCGATATTGACCACTTTGAGAACCTATGGTTTACACGAAGGCTTGTTAAGCTAGGAGACGTGCTTGTCAAGTCTAGTTTTAGATGTTTCTGATTGTGCGTTGTATTATTGGATTATTATTGCAACGTATTTCATTTCCCTAATATGCATCACCTCACATAACAAAACACTTTTTGCAATGTGTTTGTATAACATTCATTTTCAATAAAATTAACATTTAGTTTTAAATAGTTATTGACCACCGTGAGGTTCCTATACGAATCACTTTCATAAGATAGTACAGGTATGATTAATCTTTTCATTTTCTACATCCAGAACGTGAAATTGCATACTTCGCTTTCGAATCCACAGCACTGAATCTACACAGAAAAAAATACCTTGTATGAATCGTATATAATTTATTTTTAATTTAAACCCAACTATTTTTTAAGAAAAAAAAATACGTGCACAATTTCGCAAATCACCGGTCACGAAGATCTATGCTGAGATGACAGATTTGATATTTTTACTTTTAAAAATTGTTAAAAAATATATTCATGTGAACTTTAAATAAGATCGTTCTCGGTTGGAACATTGATAATAAAATATACAAAAGAAACACGCGATTCTTGTCCGCGATTTTTTTTTATCTAGTCAGTCTACAATAGAAAATATTCTCTATCATATTTCCTAAGTCTAAGTGGGCTCCTTGACGATTTCGCACGAGACAATCTAATGAAAGCTGGTCTCTTAAATCTAGGAGATACCGCACTTATTGTTCTTCTCAATCGAGAACTTTCATTCCTACGAATGCAATGCAAGCATTTAAATGTACTCGCTATACTACTTGCTGTACTCGCTAATAATCTCATATAATTTACCCAATACATTTTCTTTCTAAATAATAATAATATATATGAAAAATAGATGAGCATACGCTACAAAAAAATATAATATTCTAAAGATATATTTTTTTCATTTTTTATTTAATTTTTGTTAAATCCAAAGATATGAATTTAAAACAAGAATTTGACTCAGACGAATATTATTTATTTCAATACCACTTTGATATTAAAGTATGCTATAATTTTTTTTTGTATAAAGCTAGCTGTACAGTGGAAATATATCTTCAATAATTTTGCTTAAGTCAAAGCGACAAAAATACAAATAATTTCTATTTGCTGGTACAAAATCATTTTTTTTATATAAATGTTATGTTTGGTTTTTACACCCAATATAGTCAAAAAATGTTCACTACGAATAAATTGTAAAACATCTTTCAGTATAGGCCGATCATCAACATTGTTAAATTTGAATAAAAAAACACATCATATATGAATAACCAAATAGCTATGAGATTACAAAAATTATTATTTCAAACCTAAAAATGAAAATTATCTTTAAGTATGGATATTAATTATTAGAAGTGTGCTTAGAACACGCTGGTCTGGTTATATATACTTTGCAAATATACTTGCAAATTATTCAAGTAGTTCCCAGCCCCAGCTCGGAAAGAAACTGCGAACTTGGGTTAACTAAGACGCACGGTTATCTTGCTCTGAATGTTCACTCGATGTAATGCAAGTGTATTCAAATTAAGTAGAATCGCTACACTTGACGCAAGACTGTGGAGCTATGTAGTCTTTAATATTGATATAAAATTGCGACAGAAGTTAATTGCAATGGTTATTGTTCTCTGGTGAATTTTATTACTTGTATACATTGGCCTATTACGATAATTTGTATTGCTGTTTTTAGAGTTTTTTTTTATTACGCAAAACTCGTTACAGTGTTACTTTGAATAATTATTGAAAGTATTATTTTTAATGATTGAGTATACCGATTGAAGTAGTTTGTAAATACTAAATCGTGAAGATCGTTTGAGTAAATCCGCATTTTTGTGATGGTATCGAATCCCATAGATATCGTTATAAAATAGAGGTTTCTTCTTAATTTTGTTACTATGAAGTAATTATCAAAATATTTAATCATGTTACAGCTAATACATAACAATAGTATTTTTGAATAAAATACTTGAGGGATTTTCCACATTTTCGTTTTTATTAATGACCGGTTTCGCCAACCTTTCACGTTAGCGAAACCGGTCACTTAAATGTGGACAAAAACGAAAATGTGGAAAATCACTCAAGTATTTTATTCAAAAATAATAAAATGGAATTCCACCAAGTACTATCTGTCAAAAATATTGAATTTCTTAACATAACAATAGTCTTAAATAAATATTCTTAAGAGCTTTTTACCTATTACTCTCTGAATAAAATATAAAAACTCAAATATTAATTGCTTTTGACTGTTTTGGTTTTATTTTTTGTTCACTATATGAAGATGATATTTATAATTATATACGCTTTTGATTTTAATGTATCAACGAGTAATTTGAAATCATTTATCCAACTAGATATTTTTTTGAGTACAGCGATTTTCACAAATTGATTTTTTTTTAACTTTAAGCGATTGTCTTCAGTGAAATAATCACCGGTGAAATCTTTTTTTTCTCTTTGAGACATCAGCAAAATTAACATAGCTCTAGTGTCGTATATAGTAATATATCAAACAGCATTTGTAAAACGCTATGTTTCACACACTCATACAACATACGTTTATACTATTCGTCGTTTAGATAAATGATATCTAGTGAATGATCGATAAGTTACATTAGTATTCAGAATGAGTCCCGCGGTGAACGTTTCCCTTTGAACTGATCGGCCCGTGCAAGTAGACAGCTTGCCGGGTTTCAAAAACTTCTTTATTCATGAGCTTTCCTATGCAGCCTATCCGGCTGTCAGGCAGGCTGAGTCCGCTCAAATTAATCGAAGAGACATCATCATATTCACATAAATTATTAAAATCGAGTCATACGTTGGATGCCACGCGGTGCAGTGGCGACACGTGACTTTCGTCAATCATATATTTTAAAAAATACATAATAATTGTTTTGTGGTTTCAAATATATCATGTCTAAAACAACGATTAATAAAAAGGCTAAAAATTTGTTTATGTTTATTTTAACCCCATATTTTCCATGCTTACATCTACATGCTGTATGCAAGATGTGAAAAAAAACATTGCGTTGAATTATAAAAATAAGATGTCATGTCTCAGTTTTATAATGAATGTGTTTAATTGAGAATATGTAAAATATAAAATAATAAATTTCAGGGTTGCAACGAAGCGAAGCGCATTTGGTATTTAATGTATTGAAAAACCTTATTTTACTTTGATCAATCAATATAGCTTTTTCAATAATACTCAACTTTTATTTATTTTTTTATTAAATGTATATAAAAATGATTTACAAACCAAATTAAGATTTTATTTTGACGTTGAGATTTTTTAAATTCTTCAACTTTTTTTTTGACCCATATTTGGTGTAAATAATAATCACTAGCGCGATTATTATTTGTTCGGTTTCTGCTAGATTATAGTGAATAATATATAATTAAACATTGTAAGGATATTGTATGTACATTAAAGAGACACAAAGGTCACCAGCATTGCAAGCCATGCAAAGTAATTACAAAAAGGTTTCTCACACAACAAGCGCTACATGCTCATGCAACTTGTTGGATTATACGCAAAAATTGCAAATAATTCATGATAGATTGATTATACGCGTACTGTGATACAACAACCTTTGAAACCTTACGACGGGTTTATAATTAAATCTAATTCAAGAAAACACGTTATCGCATTCAGTTTAAATTAACAACAAATATGAAATTCTTGATTTTATTTCTTCTGCGTTTAGATAAACTTGAATCCCATTTTTTTATAAATTTATGTTACAATATAAATTACATTGACATTTGAACTTCATGTGAGTGATTATCTTTCAAATCATATGTCAAAAAATATTGAAAAACCATTTGCTATATAAAAATTCGAAAAAACTACTTGATTTATTGAATGATTGTTCATATTAGTAAGATCAAAAAGTTTTGAATCTTAGAAAATTGTTAAGTGCAAATAACTCAATCAACTTAATTTTAACAAATGTAGTAATGATACAAGCAGCTTTTTGTGTTAAGTGTTATTAAAAAAAAGCATGACAGCAACTAAATAAAGAACATTTTTTTCAGTTACAAATTTTAAAGAAATATTTCCACGTAACGCCACTGGGCACCAAATCAAATTTGAAGAGTGAATCGGATGGGTTATCTTGAATCTGGGTAAGTGAAATATCACGGAACGCCCTTGGCTGTGGCTTAATTAATCAAATAAGGCTCGCCCATGTTTGAGAGACGACTTTTACCTTACAAAAAGATGGAAGACTTCCAATCACAACACATTCTCGGAATGCAGGCGACGCCACTGACGATCCCCCGCAATTAATTCTAACTAATTGACGTAAGTGATAATTAAAAACATATATAACACAAAGACACACGTTTTTAAAAATATAATATATACAGAGTGGTCTTAATGGCTAAGAATTTTCGTGTAAGCGTTTTCGTCTTTAAGAGCCGTTCCAGACTTCCTACGGCTTGTAATATGCTAGAAAGATTTTACGACATTAATTTTTACACGGCATAATATTCAAGACTCTTAGAAGTCTTAAAAAATTAAAAGTACGAATTAAAAAATTACCAATATTTTCTATATAATTTGAGTTGACAGTGACAGTATATTTAATGAAATCTTTATATAAAATTCTTCCAAAAGTGATTATAGTATCTGAACCTAATTCAATACATATTTCTGATAATAATATATATAATAATATTTTGACATACAGCTTGGATTCATCCTGTATGAACGTTTCATTTTAAATAATTATCGTGGTTATTTTCTCTTATAACTCTAACATGTACACAACTCATTAAATTTTCCTTTTTTTTATATAATTTGTAAAAGGTTACATCGTGGTCACGTCAAAAAATAACACCTAAGATAAATGGAAATGTAGCTTTGACAGGTGATTCAAAGCTACAAATATCTTTGTCCACTCTCACTCGCTAGTAAAAGAATATCGTTTTGGTCTTGAAAAAAATTGAATGCCTGCATGTTGCAAAAAACATCTGAATCCACAAAGACTTATACTGCTAAAGACGGAAAATATTTATTGAAAAGTCAATACAGGAATCGAATCGACACGACACGATGTCGTTTATAACTCTCAGCCAAGAACTGCAGTGTTAACCACTTAACTAGAGTTGATGGATTGTATCCTTTTCATTCAGTTCTTGAAGCTGACAAGAATCGGCGTAATTTAGATTTGTGAAATCTCCGTCACACACTACCTGTCAGTATGCAGTCAACAAATCACATAGCAAATAGCAACAGAATAGCATGTAAACAATTATATAACATATCTCTTTTAACAGCCCCTATAATCGACAGGTTTTTTCGAATGAAAAAAATATAATTTATCAGTTTTAATAACACTGTCACCGATACCTCAATTTGGTTCAGATATGGGTATTTTTTTTATGTAACAATGAATTTTTCTATAATAAAATATATGATGGTAAGTAAAAAAAAATGGTTTAACTTTTTACATGGTAAGCTCATAAATTTGCAACGACCGTTGCTCTCAGTGAACAAAATCTGATAGATGACTAAAATGAACAGCTGTTGTATAATTTACCTGCCAATTTCACAGTCTTTCGGTCTTTTAAACAACAATGCCACTGCAACCGTGCGTTAAGAAATTAAAGCAATAAAAATAAATGTAAAGAAATAAAAGTAAATATGAATATAGAAAAAAATTCACACGGTTTTGCCCCAGTTGTGTCATGTTTTCTGGAATGGCATTTTGCTTAAAACCTTATCTTTACAGCCTAGTTAATAGAATTTCGAATCTTTTATATTGCGCTTTTTAGTAGTTACCGTTCAAATTTTTAATTTATATATTTTCAGGTGAGCACACAGTATTTGTTTTTATTTGTATTATTCATAATGCTATTTTATTAAAAATCATACGTAACAAACAAACAGATTACTGCTCAGTGATAAAACTTGATCTTAAATATATTTGACAAATCATAAAAGAAGATTGATTAAAATGAATAATAAAATTTAGGTACTTAAAAAAAATGCATTAAACTATATTTGATACAATCAAGTAGGCGCTTACATAAAGCCTTATGCAAGTAAAGTACACTCCTCTGAAGGTAAACGTCGTGGGGTATGTAATTAATGTCGTAAAAGTGTAGTTAAAATTATGATACACAGCCGTAAAGAGCCACCATGGAGATCACCATCAATTTGCTAAGAGAAACTTCTCCCGGCTGACCCTTGTTGCGGTGCATGTGCAACGAGCCACTGCAGTTAGTGTCGAGGGGTCACGAGTCGCAGCCTTAAATGCCATGCACGTACAAGGTTGGCGATATTTAAGATAAGTATTTATCATCTCCAAAAATAAGCAATCGGAATGTAAAAATAAACATGTTCTCGTATTTACAGAGTAGACTTGTGAAAAAAAGTTTTACGAAATTTTTTGAAGAAAACATATTTTTATTGCGTTACAGTGTAATTTATATTTGGCATATTTAAACTTGCGATATAAATATGTTAAAAGTTACAGGAGCTGTTAAAAAGTTAAAACAAAATAACGATAAAAAAAAATTAAAAAATTCAAGATCCAGTGCACGCCGCTGAGTATGTAATTTATTTTCTTATAGAGTACAAAGGTTTTGTGTTTTGTGAATCCATAAGTTAGTTGACCTTGAGCCTCGGCAAGGAAAGCTGCACGCGCGGGCATGCAGTCGCGCCTGCGTGCCCGCGCTAATGCACGACGCGCTCGCGAACTGTGTCGTGCTCCGGATCTGCACGACGAGCAGTTCCGCTGGACGCTTCTCATCATTACGGAAGTAACATATTTATATAAATTAAAAAATTTACTATTTTTTAATTATATAATGTATATATATTTCATAAAAGCTGCCTACACGCGTTGTGACACAACCGAAAACCGAACGGTTACTGGTCAATAGAGGACACTATTGGTCAGTCACCGTTCGGTTGTCAGTAGTATTACCAGATACTGCTCAAATAGTCACATATAACAAACACAATATAAAATAATGTTTTTAAAAATAAATACTACAAACTAATGTAATTACTACAACCAGGAAACTGTTATTTTGTGATAGAAAAGCTTTTTACTGAAAAGTCATTCAATGCAGACTAATGAAAGCTACATTATCCACTCAATTGTTATTGATGATTCTTATCACAATACACACGAATACACTCTACAGTGAACTACACTTTCTGTAAACATGATTTTTCATGAGTAGACTTCATGAGTTTCTTTTATATACAATAAATAGTCGAACTTTTATCCGTAAATTAGTGGTTTCCTATAATACTTCATTCATACTAAAAACATTAACTTTATTTGTTTAAGGTAAAAGCTCAATATAAGAAAAATTAAATGGTAGTGTTTTTGAGGGGTTTATTTATTATTAAAATTTATGTTGCTTGATTTTTTAGATATTTTCACTGCAATGGTAAAAAGGTAGTCAAAATCAAAACGTAAATAAAAATATTTTAGATTGAAGATTTATAAATTTGAATTATTATACAAATGTCCACATGGTCGCCCTACAGTTGCACAATCCGTCATAACCACACCAGTTATTAGATCACGCCAGCCCCGCGACTGGCCTCGGTTCCTCTACCTGCCGATGACCAGGAAGCTTCACCAGGCGCGGCGACTCCATCATCAGGGAACTCCGACCACCTCGTCTAATACCGTCGGCCAACCGGCCAGGATGTCCGCAAGTATACTCGATAAGACTTGTCGCAGGAAATTAAACAGCCAACCAGATATCAGACTTCATTTTAAAACTGCAGGTATTTTAATTAGTGATTTATGATATATCTGCTTGCAATCGTTTTGTTTTTATTTTAACTCGTGCTATTACAAAACCAATTTGATTTAAAATACCGACAAGAAATTGGTACAACTACTGAATAAAAAAAATCAGTAATTCGTAAAATACATACAAAATGATGTTTTATGAAAGCTCTTTCGCTAGATAGAGGCATCATCAGTAACGCTGTTGGGCAAATGAAATTGTGACAAAATATATCTTACACTACAAAGTAAAAGGTTATTTGGTATCTATTTTTTTTAATTTGTTTTTGATTCAAAGTGATACTAACAGTGCTATTGTTGTCATATAATCGGTCTTTTGTGTCATTCGACTCCACCAATACATCCGAATCCAGAATTAAGACGTATTTTTTTAAGTGAGACTAGCAGTGCTATGACAGTCATTATGTTGATATATGTATTGTCATTATGTTCATATTTCATTAAAACGTAATCTTTGCGCCGCCATTAATAATATATTGCATTCACTAACATTTTCGTATATTTCAATGATGCAAACAAATCCAGTAATAAAAAAGCCCATCTATTATATATTTGATTATAATTTAAATGGATCATGAAATACATGACACAATGTTTGTTTTCATAAATACGATAGCAAATCAATTTGCTTAGCCATTTGACCTAGAATCGAATAAGCAAAAAATGAACAGCATTATTCGCAAACCGTATTTCCATAAGCCAGTTGACTAGTTTTTGTAATGGCCAATCATTACGTACTTAAATATTTCCGCGATAAGTCTACCATAAAATATTTAATGTATGACCACAGCTCACCGGCACGAAGTCCCTCCTCATATCAACTTAGAGAATTATAATTACTGAGTAAATAAACGCTAGGGTACAAGTAATTACTCAAGTAATCATACAACCATGCATACTTTACGTCCAGTTTCTAAAAGGACGTTAAATGTAATTTACACTTGACTGGCTGTCAAATGCGTTTAACGGCACTTTTTTTAAAACTAAAGTTAAGTTGTTAGCTCATTGAGTGGACGACATCCGAGTTCAAATATTTGCTCGAAGAGACTAAGCCTTATTAATTTCTTTCAAGCAAGCAGTTGAGAAATATTTGCGCCGAACAGATTCTAATGCTAATCACTGAGTCTCGTGAAGGTTTTTAAACCTCTCCACGAGCTTTCGATTATATCTAAAATTTGAAATTTAACCTTTGACAAAAATTAATCATCTCAAGATTAACCTAAACCTTGTTCAATTAATATATTCATTATTTTATTACAAGTGTTAAAAACAAAGAACATGTTTTTAAACACTTGTTATTTCTTAAAATGTGATTAAAAAATCAACAAATTTAAAAGCCACGTATTTAACGCTAACTAAAAGAATATTTAAATTTAAGATATCAAAAATCAGATTTGATGTATTAATTTTTTTAATATTTGCCTTAAGTGTATTAAAAACAAATAATTAATCACAAGTATAACAAAATATGTTCATATTAAATATATTTGTACGTTCAACCTCTTCTCTCGTCCCATATATGCATGGATTCTCCAATCAAAAGTAATTGACGATGCGATCACAATTCCAAAAAAAATCAATTAATATCTGTCCATTAAAATATTTTTTTTATTATATTAATAATCATATTTTCACAGCGTGTACTTTAAAATAAAATTTCATCTGAATGTACTCCATTATAATCGACTCGAATCCAAATAAAACCATTACTTTAGTACCGCTAAAAAGGAAGATCCGGTTCAATAAGTTTCTCTTCACCACCCACGCGCTTCAATACAAAATACACACCGAAATATAGCCAAATGACCCCACCGCGGGCTAAAATGGCCATAAAAACTGCATCACGCTACTCGGCCAATTAGTTAAACATAATTCGCCAATTGTTTTCTCTTTTCATCCCAATATGATTTTTAAAAAATATGTAGGCCTTAATAATGTCGGTGAGCCCCCACAGCAAGAAAGCCAACGGCGAAAATCTCAATCCTCTAATCATTACTATTGAAATAGCGTAATAAAATATAATATTAACA
Source organism: Atopsyche davidsoni (assembly GCA_022113835.1). Lineage (NCBI taxonomy): Eukaryota > Metazoa > Arthropoda > Insecta > Trichoptera > Hydrobiosidae > Atopsyche > Atopsyche davidsoni. Next base: position 16,388,661 of record JAILWY010000009.1, on the reverse strand, counting down.
AAAATAGTATATAATTTAGTTTATTACTTCCAAAGTGAAAATAAATGCTGTGTTCAAACTTTTAATAATAAATTAAACATTATATAAAAACTAAATTGAAGCATTTAATAGATTTTAAAACGCCGTGTTTAAACTTGAATGTACCGTTAATATTTATAACTTTGCTAAGGGTCAGTTCTACTTATTTTTTATCGGAAATATAAAAAATAAATTCACATAAGATAGTTTCATAAATTGAGTAAAAAGTTTGCACTGCTATTTTTGGTTTGCTAATAGTTTATAAGTAACAAAAAACATAATTTTATGTGAATATTTCATTAGAGGGCAACGACTTATGACGTCAGTAAAAAACATTTCCAACAAAAAAAACTTTCAAAACAATGTTTATTTAAGATTAAAAAATATGCTTTCGAGATAACGTTATTTTTTTGAAAGAACTTTTTATTGTTTAAGTGCATCTCACGGCAGTGCAGCTATCTCGGGTCATCTGCTGCAATTACCGAGGAGTGTATATGAGAATAGTGCATTCGTTTCCTTGTGAAAAGTGCGCCAGATCCGATCTGCGTCAAGCCTGAATCTCGCAAGAGGTTCCCAGGTTGTCACTGCCCTTCCTGAAGGGATCTGCATCCGTGTCATCCATTACTTGGAGACTGCGGATGCTCAGAATGCTGAACATCCAGCTCGATGCCCATTTGAGGCGTGGGAACAAGCTTGAATTGCAATGCACCGAGGAAGCATGTAAGAAATTAAGAAATCTGGTGCAATCACACCATTCTCCACATTCTACAGGAGTGCATTTGGATTGTAGTTGTATGATTTAAGTCAGAGTAAATTGACTGCAATTTTCTGAGCCTGTTTTAAAATGATTGCTTCCGCTTTATTTGTATAAAAAACACTGATAACTTTTACATATACCGTACTATTTTTTTCAGTTTTCAGCTTATGTAAAATCTTCAAATCTTTTTCTATTGAATACATGCACTGAATATAAAAGAAACTTTACATGATAAAATAATGCACAAGATTTAACTATTTCAAGTATTTATGGTTCAAACCATCAGCAGGTAATAAAAATGTTTAAATAAAAAATGACTTTACTGCCAGTCATAAACGACGCGTAGTAGCAGCGTGTATTGAAATCACGCTGAGATCTTCTTATATAACATCAAAGTGGGTAGGCGATCTTTTTCGTTAATTTTATGTGCAGACATAATGAACCAACGGAGACGTCTTATTTCATACTTGATGCAATATTTGAATGATTTTTACACTATTACTAAACACGATAACATCTTTAATTTTAATAGAAGCGTGTGAAACTCAAACACAGGAATATTATATAAGAACTTTACACCGAGTCAATCCACTGATCTTTACTTCTTCGCATTATTTATATTTTAGCACATGTGAGAAAACAAAAATTTGTTAATTAATTAAAAGCCATTAATTCACACCGCATTCATCATATATTATTCATACTTCAATTTGCAATACTGCGCAAAAAAAAACATCTTAAAAAAAGACCTGAGAGCGATTTTCTTAGATAATACGGATCAATCGGCCATGAGACTCAAAACTCAAAGATTGATGATCCCTCAAGTCAAAAATAAAACCATAATACATTGTTTTATATTTTTTCAATGAATACATTTGCATTTCATTCTTTTTGGTGTCTCTATACAATTTACAATAGCGATCTTGGTGTAAAAAATAGCGTCATAATTAAATTATGATCTTCCAAAATCAGACAAGCAATAAATCATTTAATATGTGCAATCTATCAAATTTCACAGCTAATAAACTGTCGATGACGTCATTGCCTTACGGAGAGATCGCTGTATAAAGTTGAAACGAATTCAGATTAAGGCAGTTTGTTGAAATCGATTAATTATTATCAGATCAACTTAGTTTTTTTTAAGAAAGATTGGTAGCTCAGTGAATATTTCATTGACTCTTGATCGAGAGTTCCCCGAGATTTTTTGTGTTTTCTTATTGGAAAACGCACAGGTAGAAAGAGAGCTTAATTATTGCGAATTTGCACAGACTACGATCAAAATATGCAGTTTTTTTTTAAATGTAAATAGTTATTGTTTTTTTTTTTATTTAATTTGGCGTTGCAAAGAAACGCAGTGCTATGCCTCAGGCCCCATCTCCTTGTGGGTGTGACGTCACCGCCGATGATGACTAACCGATGATGGTTCAAGCCATGATGCAGGAGTTAATCTTACTTTCTTCTAGTTTTTTTTTGCCTTCGATAACTAAATTCAGGTAAAAAAGAGCTTGCGTTTTAATAAAAATAAAAGTCTTAGATTTTTTACTAGTTTTTTTATGTTATCGATTATCACAATACACTTTCAAAATTTATGAAGTTAAAAAAAATTGACATTATTTTTTAAAATTAATAATATTTATTGATGTTTCCAATTGAGACGAAATAACGCTGCTATATACCTTATTATTACTAAAAAATAAAATCACTTCCAAAAACATATTGTACATACAAAATAGTTTAAAATGGGAAATGTATAAAATCTTCGATAAGCCAAAAACATAAAAATCATTAACCGTTTTAATAATGTATTATATAATTTTAAAATATATATATAAAATCAATAATATTATATTACAAAATAAATAATTATTTAACCAATAACTTTAGAATCCGTATGATATCATCTCGCCTCGATAAAAACCCGTGTTTAATAATATACTTCTTCCGATTTCACTTCATTCATAAAATTATGAGGTATATATTTTAATTTATTACGCATATAAATTATCTTATTCAAAGTATGGCGAAAATTTTGATAAACGCGTAAAGGAAATGCTATGAGAATAGAAGATTGCGAGAACGGCTGACGCATCGCACCCAAGTTTTATTTCTCTTCCAACCCATGTTGTGATTTGATGAATGAACGGTGTTATAAAAAAAAAAACAGAATTAAATATCCAACGCACGACTCACGGTGACCTTATAAATCACTATCGCCGTCACTTCTGGATGAAGGCCTCACCTTGGCCACTCCTCTTGATACGGCCTATAATATATATTACCTGCAGACGGCACCTGAATTGTGTAACCATCCCGGATGCGGTTTCTCAGGTGCATAATGCATTTGTATGTGTAAATAAGCAGCAAACGGTGAGAAAACATACAAATATTGAATCGTGTATGATTTCTATTGTTATTGTTTTTATGATTAGAAACGATCATAGTTTGGAAAATCAAATAAAGAGCAGCATAAAAAATATTAATGTCTCATTCTCATACTATTTTCATTTTCAGAAAAATTTCAATTCATTCAAAAGTATTAACTTTTATTTATATTTACATTTTCAACAAAACAAAACAGTTATTAGGGATATATTTAAAAAAATACATTAAAAAAAATATATCTTTATAAAAAAACAATTCATATGTATTAACTTTTAATCGTGGGTGGATTCAAAACTCTGTGTGTTATAATTTTTTGCGATGTTTTGTGATCTGTGATTGATACTCATATACGCGTGATTAGAATAGTCAAATGGATATTGAGACCATCCACTTCAATGCTACTGGTCGAAATATCAATCGAGAGGTGGTTGCGGTCGTTGCGTCGTTAGCACACCTGCACAAATCCCAGGTGAAACCGCAAATAAAATGCGGTCGTTGTCTAGAAGATGCTTTCCGCGTCTCGCGGTCACCAGACAATAGGATTCCCGATACCGTCTTTACGCACGCAGATTTCTCTCGCATTAATGTACCACCTAGTAACCGGTGTTAGATCATAATGCTTTTGGCCTCGTTTCTGTGCATCTCTCATTTGAATTATTTAAAAGTAAATGTTTTCACACTGCATAATGTGCCTACGATTTATTTAGTTTTAAATCTTAAGCTATGTGCGGATTTCGCCTTTAACATTATAGTGTGCAATTCAAATTTAAACTTCTTCATATTGACGCAGCATGCTAAAGATAATAAGATTCACAATACTTTGTTATTGCTTTCATTTGACAGTTTTTAAATATAATAAAAAAATAGCGCACTTTAACAGAAAAGTAAAAGATTTGATGCCTCGATAGTTTGATTACTTGCTCAAAAGTACAATGGTCTTACTATCAACAATTCAGATTTACAGAGATTGTTAAATTTTAAGTATAGAAAAATGTGTGGAAATCACTACAATAATAATAAAGTCGAATAAACTATTATGATTAAATCAATTATAATAATTTAAAATATAATAAACGACAAGCAGATAAATAGCTGTGAATCTCTAGCATCAGTTATTATTACAAGCGAAAGTTGGGAGGAGTTGCCCATGGCCACAGGCAATAAGAAGTCAAAAAACAATACCAATTTTTACTCTCGGCTAACTGCAAAGTGAATTGAAAATAACATCGAATGTTTATATAATTTCACTACTCTCTTCACATCCGCTGGGCTAAACACCATCACGAGGCATATAATTAAAATGTTTGCACAGCCTGAAATTGAAATAAATAAAGATGACTGCAACGTCAGAATTACATGCCGGAGACTCCAATAACTCAGTCATGGCCTTGGGCGCTGATGGGCTGGCTTTGTATCCACCGACAAGTGGCGTGCCTATGGAGCACCAATTAAATGTTTGGGCTTCTAAAAGAAAAGCTGAGATGGTGGTTCTATTGAAGATCGCACTCACAGTACTGCCTGATGAGTGACTTTTACATTTATTGCAGTACTGAAAAAATCACATTTAAAATAATTAATTATCATCGCACACGTTGCAATAAATGGCTTTAACTTCTGCAATTCACTATGATTGTAATGTAACTCTTCTGTACATATTATGTCTGATATAATATGTAGTACTTTATGTATGAAACTTCTCGGCACGGCTTTATAAAATGCAAGTAACTGGAAGCTCTGGTGTTAGCATGTAGGAAAACGTAACGACGACCGACTTGCGCGATCGTAAAAACCCCAGCATTGCGACTAAAAAATCCAGTTAGAAGATTCGTATTATTTATAAAGTGACCAGAAATGAAAGAAGGTTAAAAAAAAAACGAGGTCTATTTTATAGAAAGTGCGACGACATCTGCTAATGGCCTGGACTTCAGTCCATTTCCTCTCGGCTGAAGTTTCATTTTTCATGCAATATACTCGTTTGTTCTCACGGCGCCGGTCAGCCAGCGACCACTTTCGCATTATACCACAGAATTACCTGTATCATTGCATTTTGCATTGTTAAATGAATTACAAAACAAGACATCAATAAATCATTGTTTTGAAATGATATCAATTCATTTACATATCTACATAGTAAATACACAAATGGTGTGTGAAATTATATGATGCCAATCAGCAAAATGTGAAGAATGCAAAAGATGATACAGCTAGATTTGTTGATATAGCGATAGAGATATATTTCATATATCTAGTAAAAGTAGCATAAACATCGGTTCTTTAATATAGTAAAAAAATAAATTAGCCTGTGTCAGAGGAAATTCGTTTGTTGGCTTAATGGTTACGAGTGTTGATTATTTACTGAATGTCGTTGTTTAGATCTCTAGACTGAAGGAACGGGTTTATTTCAGTGTTTGCGTTCAGAATCGTTTTTAAAGATTGTCGATGCTTGCGCCACTTTATTTGTTTTTCGTAGTATTTCAATTTCCTACACTAACAAAAAACAGCAATATATCCAAAAAATATTGGTACACGATGGCGTAAAAAAAATATTATCGACACGGTATGAAGAAATTTTAAAAGACGTTTACTCAAAAAACATTAAAATATTACGGAAAAAAAACACTCAAAATAACAGTAAGCATGATTGATTCATCCTGCTTTTAACAACATACTTAATAATTTATTGATTTCACTATGAACGTACATTTGCATAAAAAACGGTTGATGATTTCCATCAGCCAATTGTTCACGATTTTATTGCGCAGTTCAAAATACATTAAATTATTATACAACTGCGTTCTCGTAAGAATCGTGTATAATAATATGTAATGCTAAAACACAATTTACTCGCAATTAAAACTACAAAAATAAGAAGTACACAATTCAAACAACAATGCCATTTACCTCTCATGAAGATTTGTTCATTTAATACTCTCGAAAACAAACCACCGAGTGACATTCACATCGGATTATATTTGCGAATTAGCCCAGTAGCCGTGTAAACACGTTCCCACGCTGCAATCGGCACAATCAAGATGACTGGATGCGAGATAATGCTCCTCTGATATTCAGGTTCCTTCAGAAACGTCACTTGGAGTTGTCTAGCATCGATATTCGCCGTCACTAAAGCAGACAGCCGGGACAGAGTACCAGTTGCCATAAAAAAACCATAATTGCAATATTTTTTCCGAGTCAGTCTAAATAATCTAAGATTTCTATAACGGTAATTTATCACAGCCCTATTTCAATTTTTTAAAAACGTGCTTACAAAAAAAACATTCTTAAAATATAATTACTATGTTGTGATGTCTTTATATATAATGCAAATATTGTTTAGTTGAATCAGACACAGATGAACTAAATATTTTGTGAACTTCGATGGGTATTAAAGACGCTAAAATATCATCAAAAAAACTTTATTTTATTTCATTTTTACTGTCAATGTATTATAAGAATTAGTCGAATCAAGTAAATTAAATGACCGATCGGATTTTTCCCATAACTTTTTTGATTATCTAGATTTTACGAAAATCAAAAATAAATGCTTTTCAGAAAAGAAGCCGACTATATACAAAATCTCATTGAAAGCATAAATCATTTTAGAAAGAAAGAATAACCCGGGGACCCACTACACGACTACACTGTTACCCCCTTAAAAAACCATGAACACCAATGAAATTGTTGCATAGTGAAATGGTCGACAACCTCCTCTTAGAAGAGATACCCGATAAAGAAGAAAGAAAATAAATTCTCGATGCACCGTAATCCTTTATCAGTTTATGAACGCTTTGATTTAAGTACATTTGTCATAATACAATCAAGATATATATTTAAACGAAACATAAATAACACTTTTACAATGCCAATTTTCAAATACCGACACTGGAGCGATGGTAAAATTTTGCACTCGAATTTTACAGATTCAGCGATAGACGAAAGTTCGGCATTAAATAACTGTTTTAAGTCAATTAATTACCTCTGAAAAAACAAGATTGATCAATATTTTGACTCCTTCTCCTTTTAATAGATGCATGCCCGCGATTTCCGCCAATCCCCCAACAAGTGGTGCCACAGACTGCACAGCTGATAATATCTGCGTTGCCCAACGGTTCGGATACGAGCGCATTCCTTTCTGTTCCGCTCCGAGCATTCACATCTGATTTGTTTTGTGTTTCTCGCCTGCATTATGACAGAATATCATTTGCATACGCACTTGATCGTTAGTGCACCTTTCATACTCGTATAGATTTCGAAAAGTCAACGCGATATGGTAGCACTGACGCGAGTCAGTGCTTGTGTGTGTTTAGATTTGATTGCAATCACCTTCGAGAGAATAACAAAATACCACATAGCTTTTACTTTGCAAATCTTATAGTATTATTTGTAGCGTCAAAGTAACAACATAAATGCACGCATACAACGTATTGTGTTAATAGATTAAATAAATCTATAAAATATTTTCAAAATTGACATCTTTTTTTATATAAGCAAATTACGAATAACATTAAAAATTTAAATCAATAATTTGCTACGGTTGTACTGATATTAAAACTCCGTACTTCTTATAGCTTGTCTTGAATATACATTATGTCTTCATATAAAATAACTATAATTTAGTGTTCTTGTCTTACAAACAAAATAGCTTTGTGTATGCAAACATGTAGGAGTCGCGTAATTATCAATAACTATATGGTTAATAAAGACATGCCCATAAGACAATAGACAGTTTCACAAAAACGCCTCGATCAAATTTCAACACAGCTTATAAATAATATCAATACTCAATGCATCTCGAATCATCTTCTATGTTATTAAAAAGCACATAAAAAATAATTTAACTTGGAGGCAGTCCGGGGGACCTAATTCTCCTGGGAACCCGGCAAGAAAGAACACACAGCCATTGCGGAATTCGCAAATGATTTCGACACCGGTTGACGCGAATGGCGAGCGAATTTATTCGCCGCTGCGATTCGGACGAGCGCTTCGCGTTGCCAGTGGCGTACCCAGGGGTGGGCGATGGGGGCGGTTCACCCAAACCGACACATTTTTGGGGCGGAATTTTTTTTGCCTTCGTCTAAATCAGTTGCTCTTAAACTCTTTTGGCCTACGGAACCCTTTTCATAGTCAAAACTTGCCCATGGACCCCCTTTCATAGTCAAATTTGCCTATGGACCCCCTTTCATAGTCAAAACTTGCCTACGGCCCCTGGGTGAAAAACTACATAAATTCATATTATAGACTAGTTGGTGCAAGTATCGACTCTATTGCGTTCCTGTTTCTAACCTAACTCTATTCTGTTCCTAACCTAACCTACCTGACTCACCGCGATGCCTGTTATTACTTGTATTTTATGCACCTGTCTATATGTATATTTTACTTAGGACGTAAAAATCGCTAATAATGTATTATTTATTTTAACTTCCATATTAATAAAAATGTGTCACATTTTTTTATTTTATATTAAACCTTGCGCGGACCCCCTGACGTTGTTCAGGCACCCCCAAATCGATTTTAATTTTCTAAGGACCCCTTGAATGATCCCAGGGATCCCTTGTCTGTAGAGACCACTTTGAGAAGCACTTGTCTAAATTGTATGGAAATAAATTCTTTTTTTGTTATCGACATGACTAGAATAAGTGAGAAAGCTCGACTCGACTTCGGCTTTTTACGTTGTTAAGTTTACAATTGACGATGGTCGCATAAAGACATTTCAACTAAAATGATTAGAACTATTAAACAAAGTTTAAATAAAAATACGGAAAATGACCATGTTTTTGTTGGTCATTTAAAAATATTCAAATTAAAACTTGTTTTAAAAATACCCATTAAAATTTTTGACAGTATCGTTCAAGACTTTATATAAAAAAGGCTAGAATAAATAAATACGTTTAAACAATATAAAAATGTGTATTATTTAGAATGTCACTAATTGTTAATAATCACTATCGGTTTTTTTACTGATACATAAAAAGCGATAAAATGGCAATCGCCCTAGGTGGCAAGAGCCCCACGTGCGCCACTGGCCGGGGCACTATTCGACTTGGAAGGAGATCGGTGCAATTTCCTGCGCGTGCATGCGTTCAAATTCAGTTCGGATGAAAGAGAAATTGTGCGGTGGATCTCCTTTACGAAGCAATTGCGGCGGACGGAGCAGTGAACCTCGCGGAGAGTAGAACTGCTAGACCTTGCTGCATTATCGAAATCGTTTGTATTTTTCTAATTTATAATAAAAAACTGGTGCAAAAATTTTTACTGCACTAATCCATCGTATGAAGATTAGTTTATTTAGACCAGTGGTTCCCAAACTCTTTTGACCCAGTTAAAACTTGCTCACGGACCCCCTTTCATGGTCAAAACTTGCCCACGGACTCCCTTTCATAGTTAAAACTTGTCCACGGACCCCTTTCATAGTTAAAACTTGTCCACGGACCCCTTTCATAGTTAAAACTTGCCCACGGACCCCCTTTCATAGTCAAAATTTGCCCACGGACCGCCTGTCATAGTCAAAACTTGCCCACGGACCCCCTTTCATAGTTAAAACTTGCCTACAGACCCCCTTTCATGGTCAAACTTGCCCATGGACCCCTTTTCATAGTCAAAACTTGCCTACGGATCCTGGGTGAAAAACTACATGAATTCATATTATAGACTAGTTGGTGCAAGTATCGACTCTATTACGTTACTGTATAAACCTACCTGACTCACCGCGATGCCTGTTATTATTGTCCTGTCTATATTTATATTTTACTTAGGACGTAAAAATCGCTAATAATGTATTAATTGTTATTTATTTTAACTTCCATATTAATAAAAATGTGTCACAATTTTTTTATTTATATTAAACCTTGCGCGGACCCCCTGACGTTGTTCAGTTTCCCTCAAACCGATTTTAATTTTCTAAGGACCTTCTGAATAATCCCAGGGACCACTTTGGGAACCACTGATTTAGACGAATGATTGTAGAAAAACCCGGGAACCTACTACACAATTTTCCCCTTATAAAACCATGAACCATTCAGCATAAATGTATGCTTAGTGAGATGGTCACCAACATCCTCTGAGGAGAGGCACCCGCTGAAGAAGAGACGAATAATTCGTGCAATGAAGGTTTTGTTGCGTAACTATTATTTAAAAGTAACAAAAGAACTTACCATGAATAATTATGTATCTTACCAATTACCATTTCAAGAACAGTGGGATGAATCTTACCTGTAACAATGAAATAAAACAAATTTGAAAATTGTTTTTAATGTAGATAATATGTTCATGTTTAGAGTTTTGCAAAGCATTTATATAGATATATATTAATTCATATTATTTATCTGGCACTGTTTAGTATGTTGTACCTTGCCCAAGAGACAAAGAAAATATGAACTGCACTTTCTCATGGCAGTGCTAATAATATTACAATCCAGCCATATTATATATAAAATATAGATTATGTCAAACAAAACAGATTTCTATTATGTTCACTTTTCGCATTTATTTTTGCTCGCCTTGGTGTGCATAAGGATCATGGCTCACCAAGTTATCGTTATATTTAGGCTATCGTATTTATTGATTTTGCAATTTATCGTGAATATATATTTTTTTGTTTGCTATAACGATTATCAGATCATTTCAACAGAGCTCCATTTGAAGAAAACACAGCACGTATTACCTTCTATTTTTTTTTTATCTCAAACCAAAAAACCACCGGCTAGTACTGTGTTTAAACTATTTTTCAAATTTAAATAAAAAATAACCATTACGTTATTTTTAAGCTTTCCTTTTTTTATTTTCTGGCAACAAATAAATAAACATAATCATTATAGATATTTTGAATACAAAAAAAAAATAGAGTCACTTAACATTATGATATTATAAGATTATTCAAATACATTTAATCGACAGTGGATTGTTATGGATTATTATTTTTGTTAGTCAACGCTTTTACGAAAAAAAATTCAACGAATCAATTTATGAGTTAAAATTTTTAAAAGATATGCCCACTTAATATTATTAAAGTAACAAATATGTATAAAAAATATATACATTTTTTAAAAAATCTCGTAACATCTAAATATTATATTATAGAATCTCGTCTAATTTGACAGCCACGACTTTTTTATTCCCAAAATTAAATTGTATCTTCTAAATTGACTGATGCTTCGGGTAGGCAGCCAAATTGCCTTGCCGACTTCGAGAACATTTCGAAAGAGAGCTGGGTATTACGAAATATAAATAATAATTTCACCCATTTCTCACGGGCCGCGGGGATAATCTGCAAACTGCTTCTGCTTGCTTTCTTTCCCATCATTACCGAGTGTTTGTTGTTTCAACAGATTCGAAAACTGGAAACAGAACTATTCTTGCGGTTACCACACGTCTAATAGAACCTACTTCCGGCGTAATTACACTTGAAAATTATTTTTGTTACTAAGTAAATGCGTACTAAAAGTTTTCATTAAGTTTTCCACACAAAATTATAAGTAATAATCAAATACCAAATCAAATGATCGAAATGTTACACGACAAGTGTTTTTAAGTTCTTTGTTAAATATACCTAAATAAAATTCGCTTTATTTAATCTGTCTAAAGATGTATATAATCTTATAGATTTTTTTATTTTTTTATTTTGTCAAAAGCTGGATATGTGTACCACATTGAAAACCAAAGAGCAGACAGTAAAACACAAATAAATTTCATTATACCCCACACATGGTCACCCCAGCTATAAATCTACTCAAGCTGTCCGAGACAAAACACGGTAACTGACATTTGCCAAAGCCCGAGGAGATGCATGGTCGCGTTTGTGACGGCTATTAGAGGAAAAAATCGCTTTATGATATATACCGGTTTCAACAGTTTTGTTTTGAAGTAATCTCACTTTGTAAAAAGAAAATGACTATCTTGAATTCAGATCGTTAGATTGACACTTTCTTTGCTGCTGTAAAAAATACCAGCGGTATAACAAAAGGCGGTGAATGCAACTTCAAAATTTGAAACGGCAAAACTGTCTTTCAAATAAAGATAATAAAGCGTTTTTTTATTTAAAATTTGCACTCACCATTTGTGAAGGATTTTTTTGCTTGATGAACATACTTTTTGCCTCTTCGTATTCTAACACGCTCATTTAAGCAAACTCGATATAAACTTTTAATGAAAAATTGAGATTCAGTACTTTTTTTTAAAGTAAATGACTTCCTTAAATTTAATTTTAGTGTGACAACCTTTCTAAAAATATTTTAACAACTAATATATATTGATTAAATGCATTCATGGGTTTTGAAAGCAGGCCGTATTTTTTGTTGAAATTTCGGAAGTTACTGTACGGGGACTGAAACGTAGGTAATTAAAAAAAAAAAACATAGTACAATACCCAAACTCACAGTTGTAATAAACGACATTGATATCAATTTACTGCTTACATTTTTTTATGTTACAAAGCATTAGTTTATATTAAATTTCTCCTATAAAAAATTTTTTTCACACAAATTCCACCTGATGCTTTTCTGAGTTCACTTCTCATAATTGATTGAAACAAAAATAATATAAAACATTATAATAAATAATATAATTTATATCAAAAAGTATTTTCATTCTTACGCATTTTTATTTCAATTCGAGACCTGTTGTAAAGTACCATACAACAAGCTTTTTTACTAGTTTTTATTTATATAAATTGTTGTTTACTGCAGTTAAGGTTTCTTGAGATGGAGTCAGTTCATTGATCTGTATTTACGAACAATCATAACAACAAGATAAAACAATTAGGTGGTTCTTATGTCAGAGCTCTCCGCATACTAAAATGTGTGGGAAATTCTCGGGAACCATAAATTTAATAAACAATATTTAATGGTGATATTGACCAACTTATTGCGTTTACAGTTCGATAACCTTTACAGCTAACATTTATGCATGTTTTGAAAAAAATCATTCAGTCAAATTAGGTTTAAAGTCATTCTTTATTATCAATACTAATCACTAGTAAAAAATATTATGTGTTTCATACCAGCTTATTTGAAAAAAATTACTGTATTTTTCGATTAAATTGTATTGCATGTATTTAAGGTTTATAACAGAAAATATTATGAAATAAACATTTAAACCCAGTCCTGTGATTAAATCAGCAATTTTATTTTCAAATATAATTGATTTATTAAAATAATAAGCTTTTCAAAATTTACGTTATAGTTAAACATGATTTTTTTTATACAGGTATTTTTTTATTATTTATGAGTTCTTTACATCTCAAGATCTAATTACTGTGATTATTTTTTACATTATATTTTCAGAGGTATTTTTCAGAAGATTTTAGCTTAGTTTTTTTTTATGATAATTTTTAAGGCATATTTTGTAAATAAGAATTTGAAACCTCTCTTATTTGATCTCTACTTATTAATTAATATGCATATAAAATACTATTGTGCGATATCGATATTATATTGCCCATACAATATATATACATTGTAAACTTAAATTTAAAAATATCCAATACACGGGTCACCGTGCTGACAAATCTATTTATTAAAGGAAGATTAACCAACATTCCGTTATGTTAAAACAGTATTACGCAAAATAAATATGAAAATGGATGATGTTCATTGTTTTTTTTTATTGTTGAACAATCGTGCTGATTGCGGGCGATATAGAAGTGTTACAATAAAGATGTTTGACCCCAAGTGCCTGACCTATCGACCGAGTCTCTCACGTGTGCGAGAATAACGATGTTAGAGAAGTGTTACTCCATAAGTATTGAAATCACTAACCAAATGAACCGAACGTAATAATAAATATAATATTTCAAAGTCCTGCGACGAAATTTCTCTAGTAAATGATATGCTTGTGTCTATCTCGTAAGGGTATTTTTTCCAACAATGGCAGAATTATATTGTAAAATCTTTTAACGAGATTTAAAAAATAACTTGATAGTAAACTACAAGAATTTGTTTATTTTTATAAATACGTTGTTAAATGTTAAAAAAAATCATGCACACATAAACTTTTTAGTATCACTTCAGAATGGTAGATTTCTGAGAATATTGTGAAGTATTTTTTTTATGGTAAAACCTAAATCCTAGTTGCGCCACTATTTATAGTTTACAATATTTTAAACAGAAACTACTTATTGGAATTCTATTGTGATATCAAAATGAAAAATTAATAGTGCTATTTAAACTTGTTTTGATTCGTGGTCGTCGAAATCAGCTGTTCTAGAAATATGTGTAACTATCGAGATATTTCTAAAAAAATTAAGATTTAGACAAATTAACATTAACAATATTCAAGTATTTACCTTAATGTTCATACCAGATATTAAATTTATTTAAAAAGAATTTTATTTTTTATTATGTGCGAATATTTTTATTATACTTGAATTATTTATCCTACGCCAACGCCATCTGTTAAGCATTATAAGTATCATTACGTACAAAAAAATATCATTAGTGGACTGCAACTCATCGTGAAATAACTGGAATTCGCATTGGAGACAAGGGGGTATTATCTCACACATTCCGGCATGTCACAGTGTGATTACAAAACAACACTCCGTTCACAAAAAAGAGATTCATCACGGAATATACTTGCAATATCCTCTAAACAGCGTCATTAGACCATTAAGCATTGTGTCACAATAAACCATAATTTTACAAGAGTACTGTCGCGTCTAATCAATCGTATGATATAGCGTAACAACATTGATTATCCACGCACAAAAAACTATTTAATATTATACAACCGAATTGATAAACAGTCATTTGCAATAACATATCATTGGAGTAAGCCAATAAATATGTAATGTTAACTTTGCTTGAAAGTAAAATTTGCGCCAGTAGCTGGAATTCAATTTGTAAAAATGGCTCATGATAAATAGATGTTTAGTTATTATAGATGCTCACTGACCTCCTCTGAGGACTACACGTGGAAAATATAAATAAATATAAAATAAGCAAGTTAAATAATATACATACTGTAGCATTCCTCGATATATAATAATCAACACGACGGATCCCATAAAAATGCATTTTAAATTGGATTTATACTTTTTGCTGTAATACTTCAGCTTTTTTTTCGCTTGCGTGCTTAAGTAATATTTTAAAATTTATATTTAATTGGATTTTTTGTATCACCGTATGGCGGAAAGTTTTTGGCTTCCCTTGAGCAATCTCCCGCGCTTGCTCATGCGGGAAAATCGTGGCTGGAATCACAACTGAATCGTATTTTGACACTTTCTGAAGATTGTTTGGCGTTATGTTGACAGTTGAAATCTTCTGAGGTTACAGTATAACGACGTGTTAAATTACACCATGTCTCTTTTATTAAATTTCGTTAGGACTGTCACGACCAGAAAGATTTATGTCCAGCTCGTATCAGCATTTGTAATGGACTCAAAGCACGCCATTTAGTCAGTTTATTTCAGATATGGCGCCTATAGTGACTAATTGATAAATTTAATTTTTCAAGTGATACCGGAATCTGGTTTACAATTTTGTTATTTAAACAATGTTTAAAAAATATAAAAAATAAATTCCAATGATTATAAAGACCTTTAATCAAAATATCTCCAGAATGATACAATATTGAACTTGCCAGAAAATCTGTAGTTGACTGTAGCACTAAAGCTAAAAGCACACTAAACTGCTAAAAGTGGTTTCTGTCTCTCCAGACATTGGCTTGTGCTTGGTTTATAACAAGCTCACTGGCTATACATTAACAACGCATTTAAAAAAAATTAAATGTGAAAACATCAGTTTGGGTAGTAAATTTAAAGCCGCTTTTTTCTCACAGTCAAAATATAATAAAAACTCTAACACACTTAACTAATTTACGACATTTTGATGGCAGACACAAATTTTCCTAATTGCCTCGGAATTCCTCTACTAATTGAAAAAAAATCCTTTCACTTTCTTATAGCAGTGCTATCAGATTTATTCAAATTTAATTCGATTATTCTTATATTTATTAAATAAAAAATTGTATTTGCTTTTTTACTGTTAAATTAAAAAATTATACAGTATTAATTACAATATGCGAATACAAGATTCTAACACTTTTTTGAAAATAAACACGGAAAATTTTTTCTAGATTTTAATGTCATGATAATTTTTTGACATAAAATAAAATTTCTATTAATCTTATTGACGGAACATTGAATTGTACATTGTGATGTATATATTTTAAAAAAATAATTCAAAACAACAACTGACAACCAAATGATCATTAACCCATAACGTCCTTTTGTTGTGGTTTTGCCTACTTAAACAACCCAAAAAACTACGTCATTGGCCTGTTACCATTCGGTTGCCAGTTGTGCCGCAGCGCGTGTAGCCGGCTTAAGTAGTTTAAGTGCTGATATTTATTACAATGATAAGTCATTGACTAAAAGTTTAAGTAATCTCCCATCTATATTTGTCCAAAGCATCGCCTAAGTAAATCACAGTGTTACGATTCGCTGAAGAGCTGAATTTACATAAACGTGACTAACCCAGCGCTAAGCCGACCGATTATTTATTACTAAAGTGTTTCACTACTTTTATTTCAATTTTCGTGTTTGGGAAACTGCAGGTGTCCGAGCTGCTCAATGAAAGCCAAATCAGGCATGAAATACTTGTCGAATTCAAAAGTTGAATTCTTACAGAGTTAATAGTAAAAAAATATATATTTTCATGATCAATGTTTTATTATCATTCATTTGTATTCTGGTGACAACGTTATTCTACCACTTAAAGTAATAAAAAAAGTAAACCAAAATTTTACGGCTGCAATTCCGAATCATAAATATTAAGCTCAAATAAATTGTTTCAATATGTTTAGTTAAAAATTATATACAATAAGATCCGTAGATTTGATTTTTAAAGATATTTTTAACATTTCAGTTTCTTTGCAAATGAAGATTACAAAGTAGATAGAACATAATTTTTTTTTTAAAAAGGATATTTAGTGTTGTTCTCACTTTTTTGTACCTTTGAGCCTTTTATACCTTATCTTAAAGCAGAAGATGCCAATCTTACTACATGCTAGCGAAACTAATCGCGTATTCCACTGTAGTACTTTCTGTTCAAAAGTAATGCAGTAGACATGGTTTTCGATGGCTGCCGTGTTGCTAATTTCGATAGAAATTCGATGACCTTTCTTATTACAATCACAGAGACGTCTTTGTTGAAACAAGACAAACGACCGTTGTTCGGACAATACAGCTTGTTGTATTTATTGGCGCTTTTAGAAACACTCCGCTCTCGCCTCGAAGTTTAGATCTTTCACATGACGTGAAGCGTTTTATAAAAACGGCAAATCGTTGCGAGAGGAAGACGATTGCATCAGTTTTGGCGCCTGCTGGATTAAGTTTCATATTTACATTAAACGCGGTAGTCACTTTAATTGCACGTTTAATGTTAATTAAAGAAAATAAAAGTTCAGTGAGAGTAATGCTGCTGAGCAAACTTGGAAATAAAGTCTGACGTAATCTGCAACCCGGTTGTCGCACATAACTTGTGAAAAATTCTAAATAATTGTTTTAATTTGAATACCTAAGCAGTTTATTTACTAATGTGCTAAAATAATGATATTTTTGGTATCTTAATATTGAATAAATGTATTCATTTATCTGTGAAAGAAAAGAACTGTATAATTTATCCTACTATTGTCTAATGTTTTTCTTCAATAGTTCAAGCTTAATTTTACCCTTCAGTTTTAAAACTACTGAAACAAAATTTTAAAATCATTATGATTAAAGTGGAAACTTTGATAATTTAGATTAAAGTGGAATATTTTCATGGTTTCATAAAGAGATGATTCACTCAATGTAGAATCAGAAATATAAATGTTGATTCTAAATGTAGAAGTTACACGAAGTTTCAAGCACAAGCTTTTTTCAGATTTTTCGAAGAAATGATACTTCAAATATTTAAATAATATATATTTTTTTTAACATCATCACATTATACAGCATCAATTTACCAACGAGCATAAATTTTACATACGTAAATTCAATAATTTAATTCATTTTTAATGATGACAATTTTTTTTTACATCACGTTGGTTTTAATCCTGAATCTAAAAATCAAATTATTCCAAAACCGTTAGAGTACATAATTTCCTTTTTTTTTTTTTATTTCGTTTGACATTTTGATAAAATATCGCCAATTATTTGCATTTATGAGTACTCACTACTGAATACTTAATACGTGAATTAGCATTTGGTGTTGTCAGTTGCAAAAGTAACCAAAAAAAACGAATAATACATGTGTAGAAGTCATTTCCTGGTATAAATACCAAATGCCATGCTATAGAAAAACACATGAATCAAATTATTAACTTATTAGCTATTCAAGATTAGCAGATAACGGATATAATATTATTTCATTATAATACAATGCATTTTCTTCGATGAATCAATACACCGTTATGGGCACTATGCAAAAATTAAATGCAATTGCTCAAATATTATATAAGCACCTGCAATTATTTTTAAGAATTTAAAAGACAAAGCATAAGTATAATAAAATAACTCATAACTCTAATTTAAAATATTATAATTATTCTGATTATTGATAAATGAATATATAATAAAAGTTTGTTGAAATCGACAGTAGTATACGTTTATAAAATTATATGCGTATTTATAATATTCTTCATACATTTACGTTTAAGCTTAATAAATAACCAGACTACTTAAAAATCTGAAGACTGTATATAATTCCAGTAAATACTGTGAAATCGAAATTAAATCTAATTATTTAATAAAGCCTGGTATTTAAATATTTCAATTTAAATTTGCCCACACGCATCTCCAACACCATTGGTATGGGTTCATTAACAAGGCTAAATGTCCGAGGTGGGAGTAAAACCTTTAAGTTATATATAATCATTTAGAGGATTTTTTTTAACCTATGTTTAACCATTTACAAAAGAGAAATGGACAACGCATGCTATATTTAATCTTACTAATACATGTTTATACTTTTTTTGTGACTACGCATGTGATATTCTGAAGCAACTATAAACTTCATAGTAAACGTTTTTCATTACTTTGAAAAATATATGTCTTATACAAATTGTTATACATCAAATGTTTTCAATTTAAATATTGAAATCAACGTCTTGTAGTTTTGAAGACATGTTTCCTCGTAGGTTTTTTCTACCGTTGATATTCAATAATTTATTAATTTAATTTCGGACGTTTCGGTCCCGATTCTGGAACCATCTCCAATCCGCGAAGATGGTATCAATATTAAGACCAAAACTTTGGAAACCAAAAAAACACCCGGGAATCCCAAAATCATAAAAGCCATGTGTTCATTTGGATGTGTTTAATTTTAAATGCAGTTAATGGCGTCATTGCAACAAGAGGAGAAGATGGCCACCTCGCTGGTTGAGTGCAGCTGCCGGATTCCCGTCGCGGAATATTCAAAATTTATTATTTTAATTTTTTTAATAAGAGGCTGTTTGATTCGTTCCGCGGTGCCGGCATCTTGTAGCGATTAAGGCTACACACATTTACATCTTTTGACAAAGCATGTCGCAAGAGCCTCATTGTCAAGTCGCCAGACCTGGACTCCGAATTAAACCCAAAAAATACCCCTTGATTCAAATCACACGATGAAAACTATTTCAGAAGTATTAAGGCTTTCTTATATATTTGCTGCTGTTTATTTTAAATTTTTCTTTGATTATTGATGGAAACGATTTTAAATATATTATATGGAAATTATTGTTTCTGGACGATTTTGAGATTTTTTGGGTGTACAGCTGCGTAGTGGTCTATGTCTTCTGTCGTTTTAGTCCCGATATTGGGAACAATAAACACTGTATAATTTAATTGATCACATCTAACATTTTAATTAAATATTTATATAATATATCTACTGTAAAGATACTGCATTTAACCTTCATAAATATATTTTTACTAGATATTACCTAATCTTGACATCATCGAGTAATCTAATATTATCTACTACATTTTTTAAAAATTATCAAAAAAATATATAATATCAAATATGTTACAGATGCATCAAACTTCAGAGGCATCTGCGGAGTTAGCTTTGAGTCGACTTAGTTTTTCATGGGGCACAGGGTGATGAGAAGCTACCTTCACAGGTTCTGCCCGTGCAATGACTCCACGTCACGTGACCCATCTTCTCTTTTCATGTCCCATGTGCAGCTTCCACAGAACCTTTTTTTTTACTGTCGGCCCCGGGCAGCGCTGTAGTACTACTTTCGGATGCCGACAGCTGGTATTTTTATATATAATTTACAATATATCTAATATAATCATACACAATTCATTCATTCGTGAGTGGGGGTTTCCCAGGGAGCGCACTTTTCGCTGTTCCCCAGTCTCCCTCCCCTCCCTTCTATTCGTCTCTGAAATTCTTCTCTTACTATATGTAGAGACAGCGTCTCCGTTGGTTGATGCGCTGAAAAACATGAAAGCTGAAAAGCATGAAAATGTTGTTCGTGCTCTTCAGGTCTCGATCCTCTTCAGTCTTGTCCGTGGGCTTCACCTGGGCTATTTGGCGTTGCCTCTCGAGCTCCTCCCTTCGGGTCATGGTCTTCTCGGCTAAGGAGACGACTCCGTCCCAAGCTCGCTGATCCTTGAGCATGAACGGCACTAGCTCGACCGCCGTCCAGATGATGCCAAGACAAGATACCGACGGGAAGGTCTATTTCTAGATGACCTCAACGCAATAGCAAAACACCCACAATTGATGAAACCGTTGAACGATTTTATGACGCACATGCGATCAAAACAATCAATCAGGGAGTGTGTGGAATGGCCTTGAAATTACCTTGTTCGTGAATTAAAGGGTTGAATCTTTAAAAAATAAATAATAATAATAAAACACTCTAGTGCGGGCCTGGCGTGGACGACTCTGTCCAGCGGCATCGGACAACTCTCGTAAGGAGAATAAACGGCCGGTGCGGCCTTTCGTCACCGCGCATGAATTATTCAGCAATCAGCAGGATTAGCGATGCGCCGCGTAAGTGCGCCTCTCTTACATGAAGAAAGTCCCGAGCTCGGACGATGGTGTTTGATGATGCCGAATACACTGCAAGCGCAAACTGTCGAGTTGGATACTTTGTTGCAAGCTAAAAGCCTTATCAATGAGAAAACCAAGTATTTCTTTAAATAAATTGGTTTTATAGCAAACGCGATTATCTCACTGAAAATATCTCTTTCTAGGATAGGTTTTATTAATTTGCTTCTTTTTCCTTGAACTTTTTTGCAAGGTAAATTTGTAGTGTAAAAAAATTGATCATCTTTGACAAATCGTTTTCTTCTGATGTCTCTCCTAATAGGAGGTTGGCGATAATTTCATCGAACATATCCGTATCCTGGGCCAGTTTCACCAATTCAGCCGCACTTTTGATCTCCAGCCACTGGCGCAAATTCCCTAACCACGTAAACTTCCTCGTTCCAATGCCCCTTTTTCTTTCGATTTTTTCTTAGACAATCAGCTAGAGGACGCTATATTTACTGTAACAAAATAGGAGACCTTCCGCTTCTTAACAAGCTTTTCGGTCAACGCATGGTATTTTTACAGTCAAATTTCTGCTGCCTTATTTTTCGCATAGTAGCTGTCTTGAGTTTCCAAGCTTCGACTCCATAAAGAAGAACTAAGACGCCATAACATTTGGTGAATCTCCAGCGAGATTTCAGTGTGGTATCTTATTCATCAATATCAATCATTCGCAAGTTTAGTAATAATAAAAAATATAAAACGGTACAATATGGCACAGTGTAACACATATTATAACATTTACAAGTAGTCACGTACGATAGCTACGAGAATATTTAAAACTTCTTGAATAATTTATGCGCTCATTGACACGAAATTATAATATAAAATTCATCTACCGTTAATCGTACGTAACTAATCAAACACGGCATTAAACTGTCAATTATGTTTGTCATTTTACAGACTGCGTGCAACAGTCATGTGACTCCGCAGTCGGCAGATAATATTATTTAAAGTAGGACTCGATGCATAATTACGGATCGACTTAATTACCCTCTAGCCTCTGGAGCCTTCCATTTGCAAGATCAGAGGTTATTTACACCTGAAGGTTAGCCGTAATGACTTGACAAAATGCCTCGGGAACCGCCTACATTTAAAAACTATCTTATTTGCATCTTCAAAGGTTTAAACGTAAGGTTACTGATTCAGTGCTGCATAATGTAATTATCGTGAACATCCGGCTCAAATAAAAACTAGTCAATTACTGAACAATATTCGTAAGCCTAGAATATACATAAAGCTTTCCCAAGCTCTTTTCATAATGGATCTTTATTTATATTGAAAACTCGTAACTTTTTATTTTTAAATAAGACTAATGCTTAAAAAAATGCAACATACATGTTAGAACATTCAGTAGGTAAAAAAGTTGCAGCAAGACACATCGGTGCATTATGGATGCACATTTAGTATTTAGTATTCATTTAATTAATATTTACAATTAAAAAAAGTTGAATATAACCGACTTCGATGATATAATTTACGTGCTTTTAGTATTAGAAAGATATTTATTTTGAACAGATCGACTCGACCATACAATAGTTGGATGTGAGTGTTGCGGAAAGGCCTTCGTATGGCAGTGGATTGACAGCAACTTATACGACAATGATGATGGAATATATTACAGAACCTCCAATCATTTATAAAAGTAATATAAATAAGGAAACACCTACTGATCACTGTCATTGCTATTGTAATGAATTCACCTTGACAGGTCGTTAAACGAGGAGCTAAAAAACGGGCGTTAACAATGGTGCTTGTATTTCAAGAAACTGCCCACTAAAATATGCCAAGTGACTCAAAAAGCAAAACCAATTCGTCATTTGCTAAATGATACGAACCTATATTTAGACTTACACAATGCATTAAATATGGCTTATGTTTAGTTACTACACCATTGTAAATTTAAGGAACAATGTTTTACATATATTAGTTTTTTCTTACGTGTATTATTTGCCATGGTTTATTACCAAATGATTTACATTCAAGTAATGAATATTATGTAATATTATTTTTTTAGTACATTAGTTTGTAAATCATTTCAAGAAGTCGATATCAAATTATGATTTAGGTCAAGTCAATTGAATCTGACACACAAACCCAGCCTTATTTCATCCCAGTCGAGTTTTATGTAACCATTTGCTATAGTCAAAATATAAACTTACTGAGCAATCTAGTAGTAAAAAATCTATAAAAACCTCTTGTTTAATAGCATGCCAACTAATCGGCAATACACCTCAATATATAATACTTTGAATGTAAAGAAGACTCGAGTGGCATAATACCCGGTGGTATTCTCTATCGCAACATTCCCAATCGATACTCCACTGTTACGTCTATTATGGCTTCCGCGGAATATCATTCATGAATTAATTTTACAAGTATATTTGTATTCATGTAACGCAATTTTCTTTTCAGTGCTTGTGACATCTCGACACACTGTATATTTCCTTTGCTTGTTAAATGTGCGTTGATCTGTTCGACGACTCATTATAAAAGACATTATCGTTCTACAAGATAAAATGTTAAGAAACCGCTACAAGCTTTCTTCCATACTAAGTGTTTGTGTTTTTGTTCAGAGATTAGTTTTTGTAATACTGGAACCAGATTATATGAATTTATGTAATACTTTTTTTTACTTTGAATATCATTGAGAAAATAATGGCTTTGATAAGCAAGATTTATTTGTAATTTATTCCTAAGTCCTAAGTATTAAAGACCACATTATTCATAATATATATTCTACTTTATTTCACACCTTTTCTCCTACATTATATGTCGTCGAGACTATAACAGACAACATCGCCTACATTGGCTTCTTCCGTATCTTCAATAACAGAATCTCATATAAAGTATTCAGAAATCAAAATTTCATAATTATACTTTTCAATAGTTTTTTTTAACTAATTCCAAAATTCCATATGATACAGCGGTCGATAATTCCACGATATGTCTGCATGCATTTTTGTATAAAAAATTAGGTTTAACTGAAAAACATATTTTACTATTTGCATATACTCAATGAGATGTGATATTTTTAAATCTAAGTCAATAACAATCGCCCCTAAGCACTTAATAAAGCATAAGGGTATTAATATCATTTCATAATTTAAATATTTCGTAGTTAAAAACACCAACTTCCTAACCCAATATTAAGATAACATTTCTTATCTTAATATGTTAAATTCCGGCAGCTTCTTTAAATGTATACTTGAATAGTGTTAAGAGTAAATGTCATAATATGTATTTTTAGATGTTCAATGCTTTAATATATGCTTATCATTTGTATGTAAAACAGAAAACAACAATATTTTCTTTTTTCTAAACGATCCATAAATAAAGGTAGGGAATAACCGCCGATAATATGTAAATTTTTTTACAAGCCGTCCATTACGTAGCACTTGTATGATAATCGGTTAGTTTACGGTCCATCGACACATTCGCAGACAAATGATTTGGAGAAAAAATATTTTTCTCATGGGAGAGTGTTTATTAATTACCGCATCAAAGTTTATCGTCTGCGGCTATCAAAAAATATTTTTGGATTAAAATTTCTAATCGAATATATATATAAACATGTATTTTTTGTTCATAAACTTTTGTCTGCTTCATTGACATAATTATAGTATGAAGCAAATTTTTTAATATTAATTTAGATAAAAAACGGAATTTAAGCTGGTTTTTATGATCTACAAATAAATAATTACCTGTCGGTATCCAAATGTTGAGATAGTAGAATCCACTGTCATAGACCGGTGGGCACTGAGATAGATAATCTGCCGACAGTCCGACACGTAATCATAAAATATTAACCAAGAAAACTTTCAAAAGTTATTACTAAATAATAGGAAAAATAAACGTGGTTGAAAAAATGAAACGTTTGTCAAAATCTGTCGTAAATCTATCACAAGTCTGATACGAATTTGGGTATCAGGTCGGAGTAGGTTTTTGGTTGAACTACTTTCAACAAATTATTAACAAATTAATATTCTATCATATGTAATAGGATTATCTATCTGCATAATTACTACATCGATGTGATAATTAACGTCGCCATCCACTAAAATATATGCTACAATATGCACGGAAGTTCTTTATTCATAAATCTTATCAATGTTTTGAAATATATGACTGCAATTTTGTTTTCTGATAGGAAATTATGTATTGGTTTAACATGCATTATATATGTATGTACAAAATGCATATTAAATTACTTCGTTTGATAATAAAATTAATCATGTGGAAAAACCACAAATGTATTTTATTTAAAATAATAAAATGAAATTTCACCGAGTATGTCATTCATGAAACGATTTTCTAAAATGTTCTAAACGTTTTTTTATTACTTGTAATTGTGTATCCTAAGTTAACGTTAGAAATACTTAAAACTAAATTATTTTGTAAAAATTCTTAAAGTTCATAAAACGATATTGATATAATATTTATTATCAGACAATGTTTTTTAGTTTCAATACAATGTACTGCAATGCTTCTTTTGTGTAAACATTACGAGGGAAATAAATCCTAAATCGCAAAATCATAATCGATAATTTTTATATCTACATTAGGGGTTGCCCAATTTTTACCAATCAAATATAAAAAAGTTTTTTTTTTCCATAACTTTTTCTTCCTGGGCACAGTGATAATATTTGATACAAAACTATTTTACTTAAAACATTTGATTTCAAAATATTTGACTCGTAGTTTAAGAAAGTCCCGACTTCGATAATCGCGCTCGGTAATTCGTCAAAGTCCCAACAATAGCCGATATTTGTATAGACTTCAATCATAGCCCTGAAAATATTTAATCGGTTGTTTGTAGCCACCCGTGCGCTATCGATCAAAATATCAATACAATTCGTTTTTTATTCGATCCAATCAAATTGTTATCAAAACGAAAGTCGATAAATCAAGTTCAACTTCTTTGCCATCCTCTGATCGATGACCGTAAAAAATATCGGCTGTGATAATAAATAATCACTCTGTGTTATGCATAAATGCATGCAGCGATTGTTCGACAGTTATTCATAACGCGATGTGTCTTATGTAATATAAAAAAATGTATTGTTTGGTTTTAACAAACGTATAAGCAAATTTATTATCTTGAAACAATAATTGAAATTTCGTTTCTTGCGTTGTAAAATTACAAGGTTTATTATCCTGCTCGCGTAGGATAAATCGCGTGAATGTTATAACACTCCGTTATATCAATTAATACCAAAACTAAATGGCTTTGAGATAACTGTAGTGCTATTGCTGTAGGTGAGAGCTCTTTCGGTATAGAATGGCTAATTAACTGTTGCTTCGATTAAGTGTATTATTTTATTCCAAGAGTAAAAAAACCGTTTTTTTAAACCGTAAGAATAAGATTCTTTATTTTCTTTTATGGTAACTTACAATAGTTGTTAGGGCTATGCATACAATACAGTATGTGTCTATTTCCTAATCCTGCGTACAGGTTGTGAGGCTTATAAATGTGTAAAAAAACCCTTCATTGCATGAGTTGATAAATAAGATAAATAAATAAGTAATTAATAAATAACATGGATACATATTTAAGAGATGGAACAAATCAAAACAAGAGGATAAGCTGAGTAAATATACAGAGTTTAAACATCAAGCAGTTAAATATATTATTATTACATAGGAACCGAAATTATGATGTAAAAAAATCTCTTCACAACAAGTCAGCAAAATTATATGCTGTTTAATCTGTTCTTGGGTCTAAATCACTTAAAAATTAAAGATTGAAAAATATAAAAATAATAAATTATATATATATATATATATAGCAATTTGTTTTGGTTTAGCTATAAAAATGTATTTAATCTACAGTAAATATGCTTAATTGAACCACCCTTTTTTAGGGCATTACATTCCTAACTCTTTCCATCAATCAAATCACTGATTAGTTCCAGGCGATTCGCATCGGCAACCGGTTCCTAAAATTTTCAGTCTGCTGGGTCAGTTTTTTAACATGAGATTGTAATTAAAGATTTTTTCCACACAATTTGCAAGTAACCCACCGGTTAATACTTTAAAAACGAAATAGAAAATGCACTTTAAAAAAAAAGACAGGTACTATTTATATGATTTAAAAATCATTCTAATCTTTTTTTTTTTATATTTTAATTTCATATATTTTAAATGCAGACTTATTATCAAGTATTTCACTTTTTTATAAAATATTTTATTGAAAACTACGAATAAAAAAACGTTAAAATATTTTTTTCGTTCAATATTTTTTTTTTATTAAACTATTTAAATAATTTACTCCAATAACAAAGTTTATTTCAACAGTTTAAAATTAATATTTAGCAAGTAATTAATTACTTGTATAACTAACTTTTAAAAATCACCTTCAAAATATAATTAATGCTAAAATTTCATAGGAAAAAATTTGCATGCTTTATGTATATAAAAAAATCAATTTATAATATTGTTTAATTATTTTTTGAATAGCTTGATGTTGAATACTAAGTGATACAATTGTTATATTTAGACGACCTATACTCGGGCAATCTCTCATTACTTCTGGGAATTAAAAATAAAACTAAGGTTAAATGATAGTGCTCTTTATTTGATGAATATTTTTGGGTCAAGCACAGTTCATTATTATTTTCTTGCCAAAAAAAATTTAAAACATTTAAAAATTTAATAGCACATGATAGAGAAATGCCTATGTTATGATAGTATTAATATAAATACTAGTTCAAGGAGTATCTACTGTAAGTGGAGTGTTGAACATTTTTTTAAATATATAAATATGCACATATAATAATACTATCACAATCTGTTGTATATGCATAAGACTATGCTCATTCGTATATTTTGTAGAAAATATCAAAACTATTTATTGTCAAATATAGTTACTTATATTTTCATTGATATACAAATAATGATAATATGAGTTGATGAGTTATAAGGCCAAGTTGTTTTTATACTTATTTTCAAAATGCATTACTGCTCGTACGTATCGTGTTAATTAAATGCCAATCGTTTAAATAAGATCAATTTTTTTTTAAACATTATAAACGTATAATAAACTCACAAATAATTCATAGAGCCGATGTCTCTACCTTAGATAATGAACTACGATATTCACCTGTAGTTCATGGTTATTTACATGGCAGCAAAATTCGTTACATATGTTTATTATACAGTATTCATTATATTTCTACTCCAAGACTAACTTTTGAAAGTTGAAAAATAATTAACGCGTATTAGACTATGATTTAAACATGTGTATTTTTGTTGCTTGGAGTAGAAATTACTTCGATAACGAATACTCTTCATGTAATAATATTTAAGTAAAATGATCTATTAAAACTTTTGATTTGTTTATAGTTAATTATGTGTAATTTTTTTCTTTTTAGTTTTTCTTTAAAAATAATTTATTGATATTTAGAGAATCTTGAAGATCATCTGTCAGCCAGCGCGGAATCTGCAATAGCATGCAAGAATGGGTAAATAGGCTTAGTGATTTCAGTACAAATCGCAAGACATTTGTGGTCGTGCCTTTGGAATTATTGTGAAAAATCAATTGATTATAAAAATACTTTCAACACGGAGTCATTCGAAAACTCCTTTATTAAGCATTTCATAAAAAGTATCGACAGCCGTTGCCGATTATTTCATTCGTCGTTTGTGAAGAATTATAAAAGAGCAAAAATTCACATCAAAGGTTTTATTGAAACGTTAACGTAAAGAAAATTGACGCATAGTTAAGATAGAAAATTAAAGTCTTTATATAATATATTTTACTCAATAATGTATATCTATTAACTGGTAATCGATAAATAAAATAGCTCCAAGCGCTTTGTGCAACCACAAATCTTAGAATTTACCCGTATCTTATTAAGAGATAAATGTCAATTAAATTTAATGAGAGCATTTTGTAATTCAGATAATCGATTCAGGCTAAATAATAATTTTAATGAAAAAGTCTATAGCAATGATAATTTGCTATTAACAACTTTCTTGTTGTAATATTCATGTAAAAGTTCAACATAAGCCTTCGTATCTCCCAATGTAAATTTGCTATTGTGTGAAAATATTCTTCCTCTCTTCTTGCTTTTGCTTCGTTATCAACAATCATCAGAGCTTTAGGGCTTAATTTTGTTGTTTTCTTATCTGCAAAGCAATGCATTTAAGCTTTTGCCGATGACGTGATATCGTGAAATTGCTTACGTCATGAGCTCTTTTTTTATTTATACACACTCGTTCTTCTTCCGGTCCCTTTTCATATTGCATTATGCTTAAATTTAAAGATTTACGTAGATCTAAAAATAGATGTGTTATGTTTTATACATCTCACATCCGCTTAACACATTTCCCATAAGATTGGCGATAAACTGTTTATAAACAAAATTTTAAAAATACCGCGGAGACTCTAAACCGATATGACTTTTCTTGGTATTTCTTTTCCTTATATTTTGAACATACTGATCAACGAATTTACAAACAAATAACATTGAATATTTTCTTAATTAATAATTCTGATTCTTCTCCTTTCGTTTTTCTTAAATCTGATATATTTTTTGTGCTTTATATTGGCTTTAATAAGTGCTCACTCAAATACTACCATAGTTATGTGAATTAATTCATTTCAGTTTCAATAAAAACTTATTGAAAATTTCTACGTGTCTACAAGTCACGATTATATGACTATGATTTAGTGAATATAGCTACAACTCTACACGAAAGCTGAATACCGCGCTCACATTAAATACTTAATAATATA
This sequence comes from Atopsyche davidsoni, assembly GCA_022113835.1. Classification (NCBI taxonomy): domain Eukaryota; kingdom Metazoa; phylum Arthropoda; class Insecta; order Trichoptera; family Hydrobiosidae; genus Atopsyche; species Atopsyche davidsoni. Next base: position 16,358,765 of record JAILWY010000009.1, on the reverse strand, counting down.
AATACTATATATATTATATATTAATAATATTACTACTTATATCTGAGATACGTATCAAGTTCTCACAGAATCGATTAAAACACATCCAGTTGCACAAATCACTCCAAAACTTTCTCTAAGCCAACCTACCTTGCAAATTAATTAACGACGATTGAAGGTCATTCAAAGAGGAAAACTCGTTCATGCAACGATTTCAAGTCCGTGAGGTGAATAAGAAATGTAATCTAATGAATAAGTTCATTGCGAATCGATTAAAATCCCAATAGATTTTTTATGGAAAAGAGTTTATTGCGATTGACATTTTGGATTAGGATGAGTCGTATGACATTGAAATATTTTAAAATGCTACCATAAACAGCTGCCCAGTTGTATTATTAATAAATTAAATATAAATCATTTGTTAAAGTTGCAACACTCCACGTCAACAAACCAAACCAATATTAATATTAATATATATTAAGAAAACATAAAAACAATATACTCATATTAATATTATCAAATATATATTGCACATTACATTTAGCATCAATTTTTTTTTTTAATATATCTGGATTCATATACTCATTGTGTCGGTATTTTGGTGTGGTTTAAAATAACAATTTATTATATTTATAAAAGTAATTGTATTGAAAAATTATCTAGAAACCTCTACTCTTAAGAAATCACCAAATAAATAGTTTTTTTTGTAAACTGAAAACATTTTTCTGGTGATACATAAATTACACTTTATTATAATAAAACTTAACATTTATTTAAAAATCAAGTATTTTTATAAACTAAATTATATTTTTAACAAAGAATAAGTGTTTATTTTCACTTAAAGTCATTTTTTTTCAAGTTATGATTACAATATATAAATTTTCTTATTTAAATATGAAAGTAAAATGCGAAGAAAATATCTTAAGCGTCAAAAATTTTGAATGCTAAAATTATGTTTTATTTAAAAAAAACACACACATTAATTTCAGATGTAATACTTAGTTTTCTGTTTCAGAAAACGCCACTATAAGCTTTGTCAGATTATCTGAATAATATAAATATATTTAAAATAAACAACTGCAATAAGTGGCCAGATTTTTATTTCTTTAAATCAATTTAAATTGATGTTTTTTCAGGAGTAAACACAGTAATTAAAGCTTATCTAGTATGTGAAAACTGGTCGCGTTATATAAAACTAAATACTAGAAATTATAAATTTCATTTAATTATAATGAATTTCTAAAAGCTACGCCTCGTGTCAATAAATTAATGCGATATCCTGCATGGAGTCTGCGAGAAGAACCACTCAAGTCAAAGGTTAAACTCCATTAATTAAGAAACACCTGTTAAGTGTTGGAAGCACCGACATAAGTCAAAACATGCCGCGTATTTCAAATATGCCATCCTCTCTGCATGCATACATTTAGAGGCTATAAATCGTACCACTCCATCAATCACGCACTCATACTGGTGCTAGAGCTGAGAAAGAAATTCTAATTCACAAAACTTGATTTTAAAAAATATGCTTCAATCACGACATAATTAAAATCACAAATGCATTAGCGATAAATACATTTAAGCTAAATCACTTTTTTTTGCAAGCGCCTCAACGAGAATCAAAACGTATTTAAACTAAATAAAAAGCATGTTCATCATCAATACGAGTCGATAGATAGGTAAGTTAGCAATCAATCTAAATTAATCCGAGACAAATGTTGCAGACTCCTGAAACTCACCTTAACTTGTGAAAAACTCAAGACAAACTATAAATTACAATGATCTTAATCTAAGCATATTGAATATTCTTATACAAGCTAAATATTTGAGATGTAGCTTTTCTAAAAAAAAGTTTTATAAGATGTTTCCCAAAATAAAACTTCCAAAAGTATTTTTTGGATATACGTGATTTATGCAACTCGCCAACTTAAAAAGCGCACATCGCTCGTCTAATACAGTAAATCAAATACTTAAATTATTATATACAAATGTTTTACGGATTACCTCATATAATCTAAAATTCCCACGATTTTTTTTTTGTATGAATTACACGACAAAGCGGATGTAAGAAAATCGCCTAGAATTTTGGCGTGAGATCGCAACAGCATCGCTTTTAGTTTTCTTATATATACAAATTCAAGCTGGGGCTATTTATTTTTTACGTTTGTTTTTTGATGCCATCATTGTATTATTTATACTTCAACCTTCAAGAGACCTTATCTATTGGCTTTGTGTCGATTTCTTTATTTTCATTAAAAGCTTTTTATATATTTTTTTAAATTTAACCAATTATTTTAATGCAATGCCTTATATCCTTGAATTGTTACTATGATAATAATGAACCTTTGAAATAGGATTTACATGCCAAAAGGTATTATTATATTCAATTGAAATAATAACATCGTAATTGTGTTACACTTGTATTTGTTGTATGTGACTATTAATTGGCATTCAATAAACTCAAAAAATATTAATTGTATTTGAATAAAAAATAGTAGAATTCCACCGAGTACTTTCTATGAAAAATATTGAATTGAAATAATGATTAAATAACTGACATTTATGTGAAATATAATAATCTGTCGTAAAAAATCAAATGATGAAATCTATTAAGAAATAATATGAAACATTAAAAGTACGATTTAGCGCATTGCAGCCGTAATTCTCAAACAATTTGTCGATTAGCAACGCGTCGGCCCGAGTGCAGTCTGCGCGTGCAGCTCTCAAGGCGTTTCAAAATGCACCACAGCCCCTGCAGTCCACGGGGAAATGGCGTGGGAAGGTCTATGGGGAAACTGCCGAGAGACCCACGACCCACCCAAAGGTCACATCAAGAGCTGACGAGCTTAGCATTCAGCCAGTCAAAAACGAGACCTCTACCGTCACTCTCCATCGTCCGGATGATTATTTTTATTTATTACTCCTCATTATTCTGATGCCTCTCCTCATAGAAGATTGGTTACCATATCACCGAACATATCCATATCCTGGGCCAGTCCCACCAATTCAGCCGCACTTCCGGTCTCCAACCACTGGCGCTAATTCAGCATCTACGATAACTTCCTCCTTCCAATGCCCTTTTTTCCTTCGTTTTTTCCTTGGACAATCAGCTGGAGGATGCCAAACTTATTGTTACGAAAAACTTACTAACTTGTGATGCGGTCAACCCATGGTACCTTAAGGATTCTCCTATACAGCCAAATTTAAATTCTTCGCATAGTAGCTGTCTTGAGTGTCCAAGCTTCGACTCCACAAAGAAGAACTGAGACGACATAACATTTGGAGAATCTCCATCGAGATTTCAGAATTATATATTTGACAATTAACGGTGTATAACTATAATATCAATCATTCACAAGTTTATTAATATACACCGCAGCCCCTTCGGTCTACGGGGAAATGGCGTGGGAAGGTCTATGGGGAAACTGCCGAGAGACCCACGACCCGCCCAAAGGTCACAGCAGGAGCTGACGAACCTAGCACCTTTTGGTCATTCAAAAACGAAACCTCTACCGTCACTCTCCATCGTCTTGACGATCATTTTTATTTATTACTCCTTCTTCTTCTGATGCCTCTCTTCATAATAGGTTGGTGACCACTTCATCGAACATATCCCTATCCTGGGCCAGTCTCACCAATTAGGCCGCACTTCCGATCTTCTGGCTACTGGCGCGAATTCCGCAACCACGTAAATTACGTAAATACCTTAAAATGTATTACTATTCTGTGCTATTTTAACAGGTGTACCCATTTTCGGATAACTTGGGTAATTGCATTTTGAAAATTATTATATTTCAAGCTTAACACGTCACAACAATGACTAAAAACAGTTCAAATATATGTTTTTTTTTAATCATGTGTATTTTTAATGCTTAATTATTTAGCTACCTTATATTTTTTTATTAAAATATTTTTATAAGTTATACACACTATGGCAAAAATATATTTGCATCCGAGAAGAATAAATACGTTATTTTATTTTAGTTACGTTATTTTTTTATTTTATCTTCGTGGTCATGTAAAATAAAAGTTTTCTTTTGTTGCACGGATTTTCAGTTATTGTTTTAAACTGAAGTAAGAACTTAGTATATCTAGAAACAAACGTCACAAAATTATTGAATGATAATAACGAAAGGTTTTTTCATTCAATGTTTTTGTGAAAATATATTATACAACATAAAAATCAGTATAATTATAGGTTGTTTTTTTTTTTCTTCTGAATCACCTGTGACTTTGATAGAAAGCGAATGTTTTTGAGAGAAATGTTAATTTAATTCGTAATCGATTAGCGTTTAGGTGTAAACGCCGAACACTATCCCTTTTAAATTCCTCCATTCATCATACCGTCACATGTACCTGTCGAGCTGTAATAAACGAGCGTATAATGACCGACCAGGTCCGTGCCTGCACCGAGTGTGTAACGTGCTATTAAAACCATTTATCAATGATAGGTAATTAGGCAAAATGTTTATACAACACTGAGCCACGTTTACGCCTACCTCTGCTTGAATTTTTGAACTAACTTACACATTTATATTGAAAAATCAGTATTCAAGATACATTTGAATTATATAAGCATATTGTCAAATTGTGCTAGATAATTATGGGGTTTCATGGGTCGGAATTTCATTACCTCCCCGCTCTCCCCATTCTGTTGCTTGGGCATGGCTGCTATTCTCTACCCTGAGCGTGTGTAAAGGATCGGTGTAAAGATGTGCTCTGGAAGAATCCTTTACGTACTAAACGTCAGAGCTTTGTAAGTAAAGGATTTATAACAATCAGGGACCTACTACACTATTTTCCCCTTAGAAAACCATAAACACTGTCTCAGCATTAGTATATGCTCAGTGAAACGGTCGTCAACCTCATCTGCACTTGATAAAGAAGAATGAGTCAGAAGACACAAACCACTGTACAGCGTAACACTCAAAAAAATCTTAAGATTATAACTATTGACTTGCGGATTCATCATGTTGTGCGATATTTTTTTGATAATATAATAGTACACACTCGTTTGTACGATCATGTGTGTTCTTCATAAGCGATAAAATATAAGTTTAAGATACTATAGCCAATTTAAATGTTAGTAAGTCTCAGCTCAGTGTGTTTGAATATCTTCAATCAGTATCTGGCCATCACGCGCCCATATAGGATTTATCGGATTTCATCATGTTAGCGTGTATCTTATCTGGCACATGGGCTTCATGCAGGATCACATGGACTCACTTACCGACGAGCCGCACAAACATCGTGACCGGCTAGAGTGCTCTCATTAAATAAATATCTACCAAACACTAAAAGCTCATTTCTTCCAACTGCAGGCCACTATTAATACGGCGTATCAGGAGATTAATCGGACTCGAGGAATAAAATATATCCAGCGTTATCAGCCGAAGAAATCGTGCGCCTTTGTCGATTACTGCTGAAAAAAATGATAAAGTGCTAAATTGATTTTTAAATACTCCACGATAAATAAGCACTTGTTAATGTTTACTAAATCAATTAATTGAATTGCTTTTCTAAATTCGTGAGTTTGGCTTATTTCTTCAGCTCGGGATGTTGTTCTAACCTTGCTACGAATGCACGTGTTTCTTGAGCAATTATATATTTTGAATCAATTTTAATTTGAATGTCTTAAATGTTTAGAGAAAGCCATCTCAAGTTTATATATTGAAAGCATTGATGCAAAGCAAGTGACTAAGTTTTAAATGATCTGTAACTTTCATAAAGCATTATCAGTCCAAAATGTATGTGAAATAATCAGGAATTCTAGACTTATTGGCCATTTAAATTTCTTCTGACAATCCTTGCCTTTCTCTATAATACTTTGTAAGACTCATTCGAAAATAGTTTACAAAATCTCACTCCTGCATATTGGCGGAAACATGAGTAAATATAATTTTTAGTAAAAATATTATATCTTTACCTATCTGAGTCAGTTTCAATTGATCACAGTCTACACGAGTTCATGGGACTCTATTTTTTTTAGCCAATAGGCTTGCAAGTATTAAAAGAAAGGAATGAAATTGACAGGTTGGTTGGATTAGTATATTCCGCACACAGATCATGATCTCAATGTATCAACTAGATGTTGCCCACTCAAGAAAAAACATGACACATTAAGGCACAAGTCCCCTGAAATTCCCTAAAAATTATATAATAAATGTTTTCGTAGGTTTTTTCAGCCGTTGTTAATATAAATATTGTGTATCTATAAAAATCTGATATTTTAGTATGGTACTGAATTCAATTTCTGAATTCCTGAAGATGGCCTCAGTACTGAGACTAAAACGTCAGTGGTTTAAAAAGACACAGAGACACAACCTAACCTAACCCAAGAATTTAGTGTTTAGACCCGCATATTGGTTATTTTCATTTTGCGACCAGACTTTAGCAGTTCTTTCTTTTCAAAATTAAATATGTTTATTACTTTTAAAAACGTATATGCTTTATGTAATTTTTTCTGTGACATTTCGATCATGCTTTATTGCTTTATTTATAAAACTTCATATTTAAGTCAAATGACTAGCGAGTTTGGAAACTATCAAAAACCACTTGTAAAGCAAAAGTCCTCACAAAAATTTATTATCTCCTATCCATCTAGTTATTTTTGTTTAAATATTTCGCCTTATAACTCCAGTGGTCGGAGGACCTGCCTCCTAAATGCGACTATTAATTATAACATAATTAAAAGTGAATATCGCAACCCGAACGGTGGGCAGCGGCCATTTCAAATCCAAATCGTTTTATTAAATTGAGTTGTAATTAATAATGTTATAATTTATGTGCTAAAGAGATGCTTTGTAATCTAGGCAGCGATCCATTAAACCAAAGCACCTACCTCCGCTACAATCTCCTTCAGATAAGAAATTCGATTTCTTTTTTGTTACGGGTTTATTGTAGAATTAAAATTACGTTACAACATCTATCCACAATATAATAAACATCCTGTACAAGTCCATCAAAATGCATACAGTTATTTCAACCGTAACCTAAACCTAAAATAAAATGACTCGTGAAAGCTGAAATAATTTTACAAGGCTTAAATACTAAATTGGTTTATGTAAATCCATAAAGTATAATATCTTCATTAATAATTGCGTTTGTAGAGTGTCTTCAAGTGCTAATAGATAATTATTTTGCACATGAATAACCTAAGATGCATATTATAATGCACTATTTCATAGTATTAACAACCAGTGTTTTAATGCTTATCAAATCTACCTAATTCCAATATCTATCCAAAATGAAGTTATTAAATGTCTCCTTTCATTTTCATTGTAAAGTCTTAATTTAAAACGCCGTTTTTATTTTAAAATATGCTTGTAAAGAATATCCTAGAATTCAAAAAATATTTAACAGTAAAATTGAAAAAATGCATTCATGTTTTTTTTTTTCAGAAATTCTACGTTATCAATTATCCCAATGTCGTATTTTTATTAATAATGTATATTTGAGTAGTCAACATTCAACACTGTACTCTTCATTTTATATATAATATATATTAAATAGTTTTTTTATTTATTTATTAATATCTCCAAAGGCTACCTTGCTAGATACACTGCTATGCCAGGATATAATGCAATCGGAGAAGTGCTTTTCAGTTTAATTAAAGAGATTTACTGCCTTATTCAGTGAACTTTATCCACACATATACATACACATATCCGTTTAAGCGATATATATATATATATATGTATAATTAATGCATGGAACTAACAACGGCAAGCATTCTCAATTTTTTTTTGTCATCCTAAAACTAGCTCTTATCAATCCATCATTTTACAAGGTTGTCATTATACTATCTTCTTTTTGATAATAAGGGCGATCTTTTAACTGTGATTGTTGATACGAGTATAATTCACAACCATGTCTGCAGCAGATAGCTAAACGCACTTGCGCATGTAAGTATAGTATATTTAGCTAAACGAAACATTATCTTGAACGGGAAATCCCGGCCTGTGGATTCTCTATTCCAATTTTCCGTTCTGAAAGGAAAGCGGCAATTATATGTTGATCAACAAAGGAATTCCAGCAGAACTGCGACATCGTGAAGAAGGGCACGGAGATGAGTCAACCGCAATGTCATTCTCCAGTCACGTTCGTATAAATGTTCCATTGTATCAAATCTACTAGATTAAAGGCCAAACCCACATACGACGGTAACCAAAACTAAACAAAATTTAAAAACATCTCATCTGTTTCGTTTATATTTTTTTAAGTAAAATTGTATTTCTCATCAAAAAATACCTTTCAATCAAATTCATACCAATGTCTAGTTTTAGGAATTAAAATAAATGTTATTTTCTCTTATAGTAAATATTTAAATAAAATTAAATAAAAAAATAATTATTATATTATGATTATATCAACCATTTTAATATCGAGTGAATTCTTAACAATGATTTTAAAATCCGTTACTTATTTAATTTAATCTTTAAATTAGTGATTTTTAGACATCTATTGTGTCACACGAAATCTTTACTTTCCAAAAACATTTTCTACGTGCACAAGCGTGTAAGTATATTTTTCAAACAGGACGTACGATAGTTTTTAAAACGGGATATGGCCATTTATCGTAATAAACACATTACACAGAGAAAATGACTAAATCAAACGCATAACGACAGCGAAATACGCTTTAAAATATATTTTAAAAAACTTGGCGTATTTTGTTAAATAGCGCGTGGCAACTTTTTCCTTTTTGTTTTGATCACGCAATTCTGTTTTCTCATTTCTACTGAGAATGGTGTTCCAACTTCCTAAGGCCTCGCAAGTCTGCCGAGTCGTGTCGGCTGTACCGGCAACGAGAAGTGACACCCGCGAAGCCTCCTCCATCGACATGCATTCCTAACCTTTCACATTCATCAGCCTTCGCATTTGGACAATCCCCCGATCCGTTCTATTGTTTTCTTCGAGTTTCAATAGAACCTCTCCGGAGTGCCGATGCGTCGTAAGCCTCAGCGATTTCCCAACTTGCCATGCTGCGCACAGTGACATGTGATTTGATCTACCTTAATTGTTATTAGACTTGATATTTCGTTTTAAATAAAACCATTGACTATATTTAACAAAGCCATTAAATCATAAATACAATTAAACTTCCATATAACGAACTGATTGGGGGGAGCGGGTGTCCCTTAAAGCCGAAAATCTGTTATATTAAAAAAGCTTTTAAAATAAATCAAAGACCGTTTTTTTTTTTGAAAATACTCTTTATGTATTTAGATATAAATAAAAAATACAAAACACAAACAAAATTGCATTTAAATGTCTTCGGACACGTCGTGAAGTGACTTTGCTGTTTGATATCGACGCGCTTGCTTTCGGTAATCCTACTTAAAAGGAATCAACTTTTGTTTGCACTTTTGAAGTTTGCTGTTTTTTTTATAATCAACTCGTTTTTTTATTTTTTATCCGTTATATCCAAAGTCCGTTAAATAGAGGTCCGTTTTATCGAGGTTTTACTGCACTTCAATATTTATCATTTTACCTCACTACCACGATTTGCTCTTATTACTATACAATATTTAAAGCGGAAGCTATAAAAAAATCACGTCAAATTATCTTAAGAGAGTGATTAAGAGAAAGTTTATAAAATAGTTTGTTAGCAACAACTAAATAAAAAGTATTATATTTATTAATCATTTCATTATTCTTATCAACTAAGCAACGTCGTCATATTTTCAATTTATTTTAAAAGCTCAATTTTTTTTGTTTTAAAATTTAAATATAATATGAAATTTATTCTTGTTGAGGGACAAGGCATTTGATTGGTGAAGATCCATTATTATAATGATAAAAGTAGGTTTGTATTTTGTCTACACTTTGAGTTAATAGTTTAGTTATGCATCTGATGATGACCTAGTCTATTTGGTCGAAACTAGTCATGCAAAAAATAAAATAAACTCAAAGTGAAAACAAAATACAAAGCTACTTTTATCATTATATATTATGAAATTTATTATTTAGCATTTATAGGTATACCTCTTATAAGGTGAATATATATATAAAGCACGTGTTTACAAACAGAATTATATCTTCATCTCTAAATCAAAAAGCAGTTAAATCTTTGTAAACACCGTAATTTACGACTTGTAACAATATGTTATTTATGTGCGGACATTTTCTTTCGGTCATTAAGTATTCTCGATTTTCGCAACGGAATAAATTGCCATTTCTTTGTTGGTTCACTAGCGGGGTAGGTCCACCTGGTTGCGCATGATTGCTTACAAAACATCCAGCGAGGAGATGCCATCTCCCCTCGAGTAACGCTCATTTACACTGCAAACCCAGTCGACGTCACAAGTCACGCAGAATCGCCATTTTATGTAAATATCGAACGGCTGTATCGAATAAACATCTGCTCGTTCTTGTGTTCATCCAAAATTTCGCAATATTGGTTTTATGGCGTGTTGCGCATTGGAAATTTAGGTGCAGCGATTAAAACGTTCTTAAAAAAAACACACACACAGAATAAACTCGTTCTTAAGCACATACTTTTATCATGCAAAATACATGATTTCCATGCAAAAATATATATGACGACGTGCTCAAAGTCATGTTTGTTTGAGAACTATAAAAATACTTTTAAAAAAAAATGCGGTAAAATGCTCGGTAAATAAAGCATATTTCTATCTCAATTACTTTTCAAGGGTGTTAAATACGGATGTTTAAATACTCAGCATATTTTCTCACGACCGTTTATCTATTCTTTCAATCTGCACGCTAAGTACCAACTCAATTTTAACTGCAATGTTGATACCATCAATTCTTAATGATATTTTGAACATAATTTAAAATCAATCAAAAATAAAACCGGTAGCTCGGCGCGGATGCACTGCCAGCACGTTAGCGTGATTTCTAAATGTACAATCGTCAGATTACAATGTCACTTTGTAAAAAATGGGTTTTGGCAAGAAGAGCAAAATCAAATTCAGACAAAAACCCAGCGGGACCCCCGCGGCTCAAACCGGAACCGGCTGTCGAGAACTAAGCCGGCTTTTGGATCGACGCTCTTCCGGCTGAACGAGACGCTGAAACGAAAACAATACGAGCTTTTCTTATCAGCCAATGCCGAGTAATTGAAACGCCGGAAAGAAAAAAACCAAATGTGATGTGCCTTAAAAATAAGCAATGGAACTTTCTTGGTTAATCTAGTAAATTGATTTATAATTAATTACATTTATTTAATACATGGTGCGTACTTGATTTATCTAATAATTTATGTGTGTTAATAACATTTACTTCCCCAGTCTGCCCAAACAGTCAAAGCCTTTATTCAATTTAAAAAAATAAGTTTTTGTATGATTTTCTGTTTTATATTTTCACGAATAGTGTTTATTTTAAATATAATATTCCTTTTTTTTTCTATGAATTAATGTATTTATAAAACACCTATACATTACCATCAGAAATTAAATCATCGGTTTTTATATAAAAAATAGCTCTTATGTGGGTTAGTCTGTTCTTTTGAGTAATTTAGTGGCAAATTGAGAATGCTCATAAACACGGAAAGATTATCTTTGCCCAATAAAAAAAATAATTTAATAAAAATTCTTAGATTTATTGTCGTACGATTGGTATATTATAAAATATAGGGTGTCCAAAAAGAGTATCGAGTGAATGTGAATAGTGACCGTTATTATGATATGCTGCGAAAATTTTTGGGCCCAGAGTTGCAGGAGTTTCAAGGTTTCAACTCAAGAACGTGGTTCCAACAAGACCATACATCCAATCAATCAATTGAAGCTGTAAACGAATTATTCTCTAATAAGGTCATTTCACGTAGAGGTAACATCAACTGGCCTCACAGAAGCCCCGACCTTAGCCCTCTTGACTATTTCGTATGGGAATACCTTAAAAGTAGGGTTTATGGGAATAATCCGACGAACTTAACGGAATTGAAACAAAACATTAGGTCAGAAATGGCAGTAATATAGAGGGCTATGTGTCAGCATGTTATCAGCAATCTTCGTTCCAGATTATAAGAGTGCCAGCAGCGTAACGGTCACAATTTGGATAACATCATTTTTTTAAATAATTTTCTATTTTTTATTCTTATAATCAACAATAAAAAAATACTTGATTACAAGTAGTTTTTATTTTACTGAACTAACAAATACCCGATACTCTCTTTGGACACCCTATATTATGAAATCCGCGCGATGGGACACAACTACAGTAAATGAATTCATACACTGGGAAATATTAAACTCGAAGGTACAATTCACATATTGTGTGCATAAATTTAGCAAGGTGTAGCCGGTGTTGCCACTCCTCTCCCTACTTGGCACCTGGTAAGTAATTACGTTTAAATGCTGCCATTGCTCCTGCACGTGGGCCGAGAGGCGCCGCAGTCTGGTTGGGCAACAAAACCTGAGTTCAGGAGATGCACAATCCTTCAGTGCGGACACTTCGGCAAAATGGCGAAACTCCGAGATTTATTGTTACAATCGACCTTGAAAATTATAAATGGATTCTTCCAGCGCGCGTCTTTGCGGAGTGATTTATTACTTGCAAGGTTCTGATGTTTATTTTTTTTTTTTGTTATCCCACGTGCATTTTCAAGGAAAGGAACAATGCTTTATTGCGTTTGCATTACTATGCTGCTTATATGTTTAATAATATTTTTTAAACGTAGTAATGAAACATGAAAAATGACAATCACTGCTGTACACTAGTGCATGTTCTATTCTGGGACTACGCAGTGTGCAACACATATACCGAGGCTCGTACTAAATCATAAAAATATTTAATAATACTTGCGTATATTAAAAGACGTTACCCAAAAATTTTGAAATTATACAATAAATTCAACAGCCCTGCAAATTTTATTGAAATTTGCCGTTTATATAAATTATATGATGCTAGTACTCGTAGGTGTAAGATATCTCTTTTTTTTTGGGAATACCACTCACTACAAAGTTTTTCTGAAGATAAATATTGTTACGGTCTAGCAGTAAGTTTTTATGCTAATATTTGTCGCTTCATGCTTGTGGTCATGTTGGGGAGTATTCTCCAATGGTTTCGCGTCAGTACTTCTTTTTGTATCCATATTTCCAGAGTGACTCGCCGGTTCTTCCGCTTGCCCGGTCCTCATTCCGGCCATCGTTTTGAATAAATCAGTAATGCTGCACGGCACTTCAAAGAGGAACTCCTCTGGGTTGTGGCCCTCTTGTGCCAGGGATTCCTTCAATCTTAACACAAGGGTTGGCTTTGACCCTGTGCTTAAAAGATCTCGATCTTCAAGTTCTCTCTTTAAATCTACTATTTTGAGATCACTCACGTTAACGTGCTTTGCCATTTTGTTTTTCAACTTTATTTATTTTAATTATTATTTATTTATCACCCCACATCTGACACCAATTGTAACGTATCGGGGTTCACACTTAAAGACTTATTTATGTCAACACAAGTTATATTTATTTATCTACGTACAGAGTATTTATTTACATTATACATTTATATTAACATTGTCTTTTTGTACTGTCAGAGCGAGACCCGCCTTTGACACTAATCTCAAAATGGCTTCCCCTCGCATCTCCAACATTCGAGGGCTCGCGCGAGGCGCATTCCTCGATTCTCCAAAACCTCGTATTGGCGCTCTAGTCGACGCTCGCTCGATCATTCCAGTCCTTTGCTTTATAGCGTTCTGGATGGTTCGATTTTCAAACTTACTGCTAGACCGTAACACTATACTGCAAATGTTTATATATTTACCACTGCATCTTCTAACAATTCACAGACTAAATTCTAATTTATTTCGACTCTTTACAAAGACAGAGTTTCGTAAAAAATACAAGTATCCGAAAACTAAATGAAAATAAATAAATAAAGAAGTACTACGCATACATCTCAAAAGATACACTAGAATAATAAGTCTCTCTGTGAAATTTTGTAACATCAAGCTTATTCGATGAATCATAAATCATCAGTAACTATAATAATATAATTTAAAAAATCACAATACTTTCTCACAGTTTCTGGCCTCCTCACACCGACGCCGTTTTGCTTACCTGCAAAAAAAGAAAAAGAAAAATTAATACAATTAATCAACATTAGTAATATTTATACGCCGTAATTGTCGGCAATTATCAATCATCATCGCAATCATCGCCCGACTCCCTATTTGAGATGCCTGGCGGCGGCTTTGAGTTCCGCGGATTTAATATGCTTAGCAAGTAAAAACTAACACGCTATACATGTATCCCAAAACTCGTGGATCTAGCCCATAAAATCATTCTGAGTGTACCTTTTAGATATTATTGAAAAAAATACTAAGTGAAAGTATATATAAATATACTATATAAGAAGTAATGCCATATTTCTTGCCGTCCAACGTTTGAGGGCATTTACTGACTGAAAACAATACAAAAAAGAAGTATCTATAGCTATTATCTTTTTTTTAAATTTTCGTTGAAATAATAGTATGACATTTGATATATTCATTCATTATACTTTCAGACAGCGCAATTACACAGCCATAAAACTCACTGCATAGGTAAAACCATATTTTTTGCAGTAATTAAGGTACACAGACAATTCCACTGAGTTATCAGTCATGCACGTCCACAAAAATCAGAAACAATTATTCATGAAATAAAACCAGCTATTTTAATTTTCATTTCATTGTTTGCAAGTTTTGGAATGTCATGCATCATAAGTCGCAAATCAGCATATCCTCCAACTAAACCAACAAAAAGCAACAAGGTTATATACAAAACTGTTTTAGAAGTCTTATCTACAGTGTGTGTTGAGATTAGGAGTAAGTAGAATTTCAATACCCAATCTAAAATTTTCAATAAAAAAATAGTTGTCCTGCTATGTTTAAATTATGGTAACCCACAAACAACGCATCTAGCTTAATTGAATGACAATTGAGGGGAACTAATACAAAAACTTACTTAGAAACAGACTTGGGTCCATTGTTCGATTCTCGTCAAGGAAATGCCTGAGTGCACGAGAAACATCTATTTTTACAGCTTTTTTGAGATAAATTATACACCATCAAGGGATCTACGGAGTAATTGAATTGTTGTGGTCAACTTTGAGGATGCCAGCAAGGTCTTCTACTTTTTGCACAGTTTCACAATGCCCTATTGTTGTTCTAAATTACTTTATTATCTGTGTTTAGGTTGTAATTTATAACGATTTTTTTTTATATCCAGGATATAAAGCTGATTTTGGTTTCCTTCTGTCTTATCTATGTAGAATTTTTTTTTTTTGTGTAACTTCATGTTAATAGAATTGTCTTTACGAATGATGTCAGATTGGATATTCTTATAAACTTGATGCTCATCCGTCGATTGTACGTGTTTTAAAAAAATACACACTTGTTTCGTAATTTTTTTTTCTTGTAGCATATATTCTATTACAATAAATCTAGTTTAAATTGATTTTTAATTTTAACACACTGAAGGCTATTTTTTTGTTATTATGTAATTGTATCATAACAAAGGAAAGAATAAAATTGTGGACCTTGTAAAACTACATATGAAATCATTTAAATTTTAATTCCAATTGTTATCCATTGAATAAGATAAAATGTTATATTATATACATTTCTAGTTCATAGATTTTAAAAGTAGGTATAGCCTACGCTACGCTTTACGAGTCATTTGAATTTTCAGGTCAACATTTTAAACACAACAATCGTTAAAATTCAATATCTCGATTATGGATACCGTTTGTTTAGTCTACGCTTCGTCGGTTAAGTTTTTTATTGTCTTTTCTTAATAATAATTTTGTAATGTTCATAATGAACAATAACTTTTTAAGTTGGAATTTAAATACCATCCGTAATATGTCTTGCGCCTACTTTACCCATACAATGGCCACTTACACCATTTCCTTTTATTTAATCCAGTGCCTGCTTAACCCCAATTTTCTTTTATGTCAACCATTTAAAATTAATCAGTCTTACTAATATCCATTTAAGCCACATAAAATTCAGCCATTCAGCTCACATTCAGGTTTGTTATTAAAAATACAGAAAATAGTAAAAAAATATCAGGATATTTTTATATGAAACATTTATCAAAAGATCAAAAGATACATTTAACAATAATCAATAAATAATTACTTAAAGAGAACAATAAATAAGTGGTGGTGTGGTTTTCGTGGAAGCATTCGTATATAATGCATTTATAACCTTTGATGTGCATACAATTAGATAGTTTTTTTATGACATAAATATTTACATTACGTAGAAGCATCTTATTCATAACAATGATTATACATAATACACTTGAAACTTATTTTCACATTTCTTTATTAAATATTCACGTCACATTAAAATAAAATAAAAAATTCCGGAAAATACAAAACTTTACTGTGAAATATTAAAAGGCGTGCCGATAATTCATGAAATTGCAAATTACTTAACAATCTCGATTAAGTATGCTTTACAATTAATTTTTCATTGCTGGAATTTCATGAATCTACTTCTTGTCTCCGTTTAATAACGTGGAAACATTGTAAACTTTAAAGCCACACTAATACCTGCAAAAAGACAATCATAATGTTATTATACAAAGTGCATTCATTGTGACCGACTAATTATATAGGTCAGGCACTCAAATAATATTTAATCAACAAAATTATAAGATTGTTATATATTAATTTTAATATCAGATAAAATTAAGCTGATTTAGATATAAATATTTATCTATGTAGCTATTTACAAAATGGACATATTAATGTAAGTTTATTTATAGTGGGGTTATAAAATTATACCAATTGGATACTTCTTTACTTAGCACAATGAACTCATTCATTATGACTGTTAAAATATAAAATTTATATTTAATAATGATATGTTGTCTAGTGGTCTAGTTCAAATTAGCAATCTATTGTCTGGTTTAGTGTGTGATTAATATTTTTAAATATTTTTTTTTTTAAGTACAAAAGTCTCAGTGTCAGCTGAGCGCGTTGAAGAAAGGAGTTCGTTTACAGGAGACATAGAATTATATTAAATATTTTGTTGTGCTCAATAGAGCACCCAAGCCTTTCTATTTCGTAGACCTGGCGTACAATTCACGCTTGTGTGCAAATAGGTAGACGGGTGCTTTGAATGGCCATTCTGAACCATGGGGAGTGGCTGGGAGGTATAATGGGCACCCTACAGACACACATTAGAACCTTATGCCAGGCTGCAAGGATGGTGTTGAAAGCCTCGCAACGAATTATAGGTTGGTGCGCCTTCTGTATATGCATTGTACTGTGGTAAGTACCAAAGTAAATGTTAAACATTGAGTCCATTCAATAAAGAGAAATGTCTTTTTTAATATTATTTGTAATAATCTACAATCAGAATTATTTATTGATTATTTTACGACGTATTTTAATTATCATTATAAAATATAGCGTTGTTTTATCTTGTAAGAATTGCTCACGCTTAATGACACCATTCTTCTTAAACACTTAAATATTAGAAAGAACTGAATTCATTATTAAAACTACACGTTTTTCTAGAACAATCTTATCTCACATTTTCACTGACACCGTTTTATTTTCACCAAAATTATTTATTACAAGAATAAAAGTTTTATCTGTAATGATATCTGACCCTGACCTCGTTGCCAAAACAAAAATCAGAAGAAACCACGATTTGTTCTCTTACCGACAAGATAAGCGTCTCTTAAAAATATACAGCATTTTTCTCAAGAATTGTCTCCTATCGGGTTCGATGTTTCTTCTCCCGTAACTGATTAGGTTGTAAACAAACTGACGAATAGATCACAAGGTGAGGATCAGCCTGGCAATGCGTGGATGAGGAATGACTGATTATTTCATTTCTATAAACAAAACTGATATCGCTATTTTATTGCGCAGCTACTTAGTAACAAAGACGAGGAAAATGTCTTGTAAAATTACGCACGTGTTTGAAATATTTCGGATACGTTTAAACTGATTTATGATCACAATAAATATGAAATAACCGTATTTTAAAAACATTTATGCATTGTTTCAAAATTCAGATTTTATTTATCTTTTTAAGATTAAACACAAGTAAATAATACACACTACTTTTTAAGTAGTCAGCAGGTAGTTAAAAGCAACAATATATAGCAAAATATGGTTTTCCCATTTAAAAAAAAGTTATTTTGATTTGATTGCAACTGTGCTAAGTCAAGCAATTTTGAAAAAATGTTATGAAAATAGAATCAGAAAAATTTAGTACTATTAAAAGGTTTGCCATCACCGTTAACAGTTCTTATTTATGTATAGTTTACGACTTATCTAATAAATAACATGAAACCACGTGCCATCAAAGGAAAACTACACTGGGATCATTTCATCAATCTTATAATAGTAAAAACTATTACAATGTCGTGTGTACGTAACATATCATATCTGAATACTACTTTATAGTAATACAGGGAGATTTCTATTTGTTACTTATTTATAAATTTATATATAATTCGCAATCTATTAGCCAATTAACTATTGGTATTTTCTATCTATAAACAGAGTATTACAAATTAAACCAGTCTGTCGCGGATAAACTTTAAAACGCTATTTCAAAAAAATTATAGTCACTGCTGTAAAACTAGCATACTTACTGTGCTTTGCATTTTCATACCTTGATGCGTCAACACTATAACCACAAGATCTTCTTGTAAGGTACTTCCTGGCGACTAGCGGTGAGTGTTAAAACTGTTCACATTTGATTTTGCGAATATTCTGCTATTTTTATTTTGTACTCTGATTAGTATCCACACGTTTAAGAACATCCTGTTCACAGATACGTTATCGGAAGGGGATTTTTTAGTATCCGAGTGGCAACTCATTCCACGCTGTTACTATCTCGTCCGCAGACTTTTTCTCCGTAGTGATAATAATCGCTCCCGTTATACCAAATATGATAATTCATATTTGTGTCAACAAAGAGGAACTGAGCATACTAAATACTAGATACAGATATAAATCGATCTATTTAAAATATCTTTACAGATAATCAATGAACGTTTTTTTGCGTTTTAAGAAGTGCATCAACCTTTTGACGGTGCGCAATGAATTACTATTCATTGCATGCAAATTTTTTTCTCCGTGATGCAATATTTACCTTACATGGAAATACTACTAGACATTGATATCCGTCGTCAATTTAAACGCTTTGAAAAATTATCATTGTAGACTATCTGTGAACGCATTTTTTATCTATCACAAAGTTAATCAATTTTTTTTATCGATGACTGGCAATATATTTTAAATATTCTTACGGATTATAATTTTTACACTGCACAATATATATCGTTCTATCTATCCATATCGGCTATTTTTGTTTTCTTTTGTAGGCTATCTTTAGGCTCATCGTTTATTTTATAGATTGATGACGCACAGTGCAGTCAAATTTACGCACTTTTCAAGCAACACACGATTGAAATACTATGTGTAAGCACATACTAGCATTATGTAAAAACTAACCAGTTGTTGAAAAATATGTCTAAGCTTATCAACTGTCGACATGACGTATTTTATATATTAGCCACTTAGAAATTTTCATCTTATATATATATAGTTAAGTACACAACTTGTGGCGAAGCCAGCGGATTCTTTCCGGTGCACATTACGAGTGACGTCACGTCTTGGGTGAGCGGAGATGCCCAGCTAAGTGCAGTTTCATAACATCCTCTCATGCAGATAGCAGATACATGTTTTCAATAATTGATTTATAAGATAAAGACAGTGTGGACTGTGGATAGTGATTTAGCATCCATTCTGAGCTCGGTGCAGTTTACACTAGGGTCGTGCAATAAGCAATTCAATTTAAAACTTACTGGCTTGTTAAATGCCTTACAGGTAAATCACGGAAAACCTGTATTGAAAAAAAAAATTCATTCGGACATTTTTAAAATGACACGTCTTTCTTTTAACCTGTGGTTTCATATTTGTATTGCATAACCTGAACAAACTATAAAGCAAACTACGGTTCTCGCAACCGTTGTTCTTCGATTATTATTTTTTTGGGTTGTGCTGCGTTATTTTTATTTTTTATCTTTCCATGTTTCAATTCTGATACTTACACCGATCCAGGGATCAAATCCCTTATGGGACTGAAACAGGATTCAATATATAGCCCAGCTTATTACCAATGGACGAAGTAAATCTTATAACTATTTTTGTTTTCATTAAAGTAATACGTTGAATAGTATATTATTGCAAAAGGTGCTTTCATAGAACATATGAGCATCCTTTTATCAGTTGATAGGTACTTTACTCAGTACAAGCAGTCTCTACTAAAGAACATGTGATGTTGTCAAAAGACGTAATAGGGACGTGATTTATAGAGTTGGAGTGCATTTGCACGTATTGCCAAGCACGTACGCGCACATGTACGCAGTTAGTACAAATCGGAAATGTGTTGTTGCTATCTGAAACTTTAACGTGATAACCTCGCGATCCATGTCGCGAGCCACCTACAACCCGTAAGATCAAATTAATGTCAAAATTGTACGCAATATATTAATCAACTGAGGCCAATATCCTTCAGCACAATCGTTCAGTCATTCTCTTAATAGATGCCTAGGAAATTAATTGTCAAAACATCAAAGAAATTGAAATATATGCAACTTAACAACTAATAACCTTTTCTAGAAGAAAAAAGAATCAGTACTAGTAAAATAAAACATTATTTGCCAAAGGCATAAAAAGAAATATGATTTGATATTTCGTAGTTTTTTGTAAGAGTGTTCTGCATTACATATTTTTTTTATCGTTTGATTAATATATATCATTTATTACAAAAATATTAACAAATGCATCTCTATTAATATTGTAGACTTAAAACTGAGAGTTTATTGTGTAATCCCTATTCATGTGAATTTTAAGTTGATATAATAATCAAACGAAGACGATGTGTACTTTATTGTTTTTTCCACCAAACAAAATAAATGTTAAATTAATATATAAAATTTCATCAGTACATTTTAAATGAATTTAACTAATGTTTTAAATTTTATTGACGAAAAATTATAATAATCAATTATCCTTTTTTTTCCAAACACGCTAGGATTTTTATAATTGATTTTTTTAAATAAATACTAGATTATATATGTACGAATATTTTTGAAATTAAACATTTAATAATTTGTTTTGCATACTTGTAAAAATATTTAATACAACAGCGCTACAATTCACAGATGCCGCTCATTGTCCGATAATGAATATTTTAATTAATGTCTTGAAATGAACGCGCGTGTATGAAACATGTCGAAAGTCCAAAGAGAATAATTAACCATGAGTAATAATACGAAACCCAGACACGTTCTACTTTTCTCGTGTTAATTAATTATCGAAAAGATAACAAAACGAGACGAAATAATCAGGCTGCAAAAAGTTGTTATCGCACCTTCTTGTTTGTAAATATGTTTTGCCGGAGTGTATCTAGAGTTCGGTTTTAGGCCACGGTGACAAAGTGCAAATGCTTGGCACAACTTATCTATGAATGGAGTTATATTTAAGCAGGCTATACACGCAACGAACTAACATGCAACCGATTTGCAATCAGCCAACAGCGTTTCTTTATTTTTTGAATTTTTTTTTGGTGTACCGTTCGGTTGTAATAACAAATTGACTTATCTGAATGTAGTTAAATATTGCAGTTACGTGCAAGTATTTTGTATTATATTTTAAATGACAAAATATCATGATGGTAAAAAATTACACCTTGAGGTATTTTCTTCACGCTATAGAAACAACCCTTAGAAATATTCAATATATGCAAGTATATTAACGTAAATATCTTTGAAATATAACTGTAAAGAAATAACGCCAATTCAAATAAAATAAATATTCAATCTGCAAGTATATGTATTCGAAAGCTTGTAAACAAGGCTGTGGTCAAAAGGGAATAAAATTATTATCTCAGATACAGCACTCTTCAACAAATCAGAAATGATGGTGGCTCACCTATCAACACATAAATAAAATAATTTACAAATCGTGAAGTCAATTGCTTTCGTGTCCTTTTCTTTCTCCTTTCTATAACTTTCTTTGTACTCTCTGTTTATTTGTAGAATTAAATATTTACTTTGAATGGTCTTATGTAAAATGCAATAACATAATTATCTTCTCCTGAGATAAAGCGCGGTTGAGTGACTGCGGCAGGTGACACTGTCTGATTGTAAATCTCCAGACTCGGAATATCGCATTGTTTACTTTTATTCACCTACAATTGTAATCATAAAGAAAACCTATTTATATAATGTTTGTATCTCACAAATGCACAAAGAAATACACAGCGTATTCATATAAATAGAAGTATTTTTCTGCCCTACATATGTCCATAAAGTATTTTTACTTGCATTCAACAAACTCAAGTAATATCTGCGTGTATACGTACATCTTTATTTTTAATCAATTTAATATTTACTTCTTATCTATTATTAAAATATAAGATAGTGTCAAAGATCTGTTATTTTGATAAACATCATATATTATAAGTTGAACTTGGAAATGTACTCTTTTTTTTTCCTTTACTTTACTCGTGGATTATATTTAGTTTTTCTTTTAAAAGTCAATTAAAAAAATATTGTAGACCGTTTTAGTATATTTCGTTTTAATAATAACTTTTCGTTTATTTATTTATTTATGAGTTTTAACATCTTTGAAACATCATGTACGTCTTTTCTTTAGAGGTATGGGCATTTATAGTTAAGAAAATCTATGGTATAATATACATTGAGGAATTATTTAGTTAATCTTATAAATCAACTTTTTGTAAGTATTCTTAAGTGCTTTGTTTTCTGAGTTAATTAGCATACATTATATTCAATGTAATAGCGTTTTAATTAGACGTTATTTCCATCACATCATTAACGTCGAGTCTATTTGCAGATCTTAATCTTTTGCAAAGAGGAAACAACAACATCTTGTCAACAATTGGCACTGTCGAAAACTTACCTGTGCTTTATATGTCAATGCCTTTAAAAATGATAAACTTTTAAAGTATAATAAATAAAAAGTAACTATTATTATTAAATTGTACTAAAAATAGAGAATATCCAGGATGATACATGCAGAAACAAAAGATTTAAATATTTATACTATCTAAAAATATTTTTATGGATTTAACCAAATATTGAAATGTAAGTATATTTTAGGTTAGGTTAGGTTAAGTTAATAATAATAAAATATTTTTTTTTAGAAAATAAAAATGTGATATAATAAATATCACATTTCCTAATTGTAGATTATCGGTGGAGTTATGAAAGATAGAAAAAACGTGTTTTCTATAAGGTTAGCTGAAGTAATAATTTATATATTACAGCACAATAACACTCCAATTTAAAAAAATAAATTTTGTTCTAAGTCAACTATTTAATTCAATTTTGCTGTATCGTGAAGTCTTAAAAAACGACAGGGCCTATAAAATAAAGATACCTCTTTGAAATGTGTTTCTGAAAATATTCAAATTACATAAATTATATTCCAAGTCCATCTAAGTGAAATTTATCAACACAATTAATCTCACGGTGAAAATAACGACTAAAAGTACATTACAAAACCAGATGGATGAGCGAATGAATTAATTACATAGGACGGCAAAGTAGCGACCGGGCCTTCTCCGGTAAGTACCTATTATTTGTTCGGTGCACATCCTAAGCGAGTCGCCTTTCTACGGGCACTCAGTGATTACCACGGCTCACTGAAACATCAATATCATGCCAGCAAATACCAGATAGAAAGTGGACCTAATTCTACTGTACCTACAGGGACAGAGCGCATCTCGATTCTCTGATTTTCCAAACCAAATATATAAGATAGTTCTCATTAAAGTATCTTTTAAAAATCTGCTTTAAACTTTTTCAGCGCTTGTTATGTAAACTTCAGTATCAAATTATCTTGAATTTAGGGGTTGTTTTGTTGAATTGAAGTACTGAGAATAAAGCAGAAAACATGCACTTTTTACAAGTACATATGAAAATAAGCAATGCCACAAATATATACGCAGTATTCTCAAAATATAATTATTAGGAATTATGTAATATGTACATCGACAACAAAGAAATGGAGAGTGTTAAAAGATTTGGTTATTTAGGCAGCTGGTTGAATGAGAACTGGGATCCTGAACAGAAAATTAATATGAGGATTGATACAGAACGCAGTACATTTAATAATTTGATGAAAGTACTATACTCAAGAGATATAACCATTAAATCTCAAATATTATGTCGTCTCAGTTCTCCTTTATGGAGTCGAAGCTTGGACACCCAAGACAACTGCTATGCGAAGAATTGGCAGTGGCTGTATAGGAAAATTCTTAAGATACCATGGGTTGACCGCGTCACAAATGAAAGAGTCTTGCACAGAATGCCCAAGAAAGGGAAATCTTGACGTTGGTAAAGAAGCAGGAGGTCTCCTATTTTGGCCTCATTTTTCGCAACAGTAAATATAGCGTCCTCCGGCAGATTGTCCAAGGAAAAATTGAAAGAAAAAGGGGCATTGGAAGAAGGAAGTTTACGTGGATGGCGAATTGGTGCCAGTGACGAGATTGGAAGTGCAGCCGGATTGGTGAGACTGGCCCAGGATAAGTATATGTTCGAGGAAATGGTCACTAACCTCCTATTAGAAGAGGCAACAGAAGAAGAATGAATTATGTGAATGCTTGCAATAGTGTTTGACTTGTGAAAAAACCAAATATTTTAAAATAATATCTTTGTATATTATTATCAAATTTAAATAAGCCATTGTCAATCAAACCAAATAACAGGCCCTATAAGAGTATCTCCTGAATATTTTAAACGCGAATGGCATAGGAATTAGCATACTGGTTTAGGCAAGCTCCAGTCTGCTTTACATGTTTGTTCGATTTTTTTTATTCGGTGAGCTAACTGGTCGTCCCTCACACCTCGGCTCGAATCTCAGCCTGTAATTAATACACTACTCGATAGTGGTCCGCTCCAAATGATGGATTGAAGAATAAAAAAATAACTTTAAGATCAATAGCCTAACGAGTTCAAGTTTGAAACATATTTGGCAGGAATAAATCTAAATAATTAAACACATTACATAATGATTCAACTACATATTATTTAAGCACACTTTTATAGGGATATATTTATTAGATTGAACACTTAAATGCACTATAACTTTTAGAATAAAAATTTGTTACATACATTTTGTATAAAACATCTATTGATGCTAGGATCGATGAATGGTTATTTACTATACATAATAATTGTAACTGTAATAATAAAAAAGGTATTTCTAATTTCTTATTTATAAAGTGCCTTCTCTCAGAGGAGGTTGGCGACTATTTCACTGAGCATATACTCATGCTGAGCCAGTGTTTGTGGTTTTCTAAGGTGCTCATATTGAAACAATGTGAATTGATTCTAAATTTTTGATTATTTGCACACATTCTGTACTTTGAAATAAATAAAAATCATTTTCCAAACCGAATTTATGGCCTTTTGAATAGGCCACACATCGAGTGCCGGACCCTGTAGTATAGTGGGTCCCTGGCTCTTTCTACACCGCAGTTTTATATTGGAAGTAAAAATGCTTCCTTATTTGTAATATCAACCCCTAAAACAAAAGTAGCAGTAGATGTTTTTTTTTTATTGAGTATATTTAATATACTACTTCTGCCTGGATTAAAAATCGCATTCTTTATCAATGAATAATTCAGCATTAATTTTATGATGTGATGAAATCGACACGTGACTCAGTTCTTAAGTCGTGATTTCTTGATTACATTCTAGAATAAATTTGGCGTGCGTGCCCTGCTCGGCGGCCTTGCGGCGGCAGATGCTGGGCAAGGACGCGTCCTGCGGCCCTCCGCGCCGGCCAAACCCGTTCTGCGATCGCTTCTTTCTCGCTCCGGCTTTAATCCAATTTGAGTGACCGCATACGCCATGTAATGAAAACGAAACTTGCATGCGGTAACCAGTGCCGGACTGGAAGAGATCGGGACACACATCACTTTAATACATGGGCGGCCAAACCGCGGCCCGCGGGGTGTTTACGTTTGCCCCGCGGAGTATATGCAGCAACCGCAGCAAGACTTGAACGAGACCTGAACGAAACCCGCAAGAACTTAATGCCTAGAGGAGATTGATTCTTCTGGTTAGGTTAGGCTAGGTTTGGTATGTACAAGGTTTGCCATCACAATTTGGGGAAATTTTCCAAACTAGTCAAGCGAATTGTGCTATACATGGGAGTGACTGAAGCTACACCCCCGTTCTGATGACACGCTTCAAGAAGCCATCCAATGACTTCATCATCTGTGGGTGTCTCGCCACCGACTTCAGATCATCCAGGCACAGGACCTCCTATGGATCACTGTTTGTGGAGTAATATTATCATTTGTATTTCTGAATAGGTTACAGTGAGCTCCAAAATTGTAAATTTTAATATTGGATGTCCAAAAAGAGTATCGGGTGAATGTGAATAGTGCCCGTTATTGCGATATGCTGCGAAAATTTTTGGGCCCAGAGTTGCAGGAGTTTTAAAGTTTTAACTCAAGAACGTGGTCGCGACAAGACCATACATCCAATCAATCAATTGAAGCTGTAAACGAATTATTCTTTAATAAGGTCATTACACGTAGAGGTAACATCAACTGGCCTCCCAGAAGCTCCGACCTTAATCCTCTTGACTATTTCGTATGGGGATACCTTAAAAGTAGGGTTTATGAGAATAATCCGACGAACCTAACGGAATTGAAACAAAACATCAGGTCAGAAATGGCAGCAATATCGAGGGCTATGTGTCAGCGTGTTATTAGCAATCTTTGTTAAAGATTATAAGAGTGCCAGCAGCGTAACGGTCACCATTTGGATAGCATCATCTTTTTGAAATAATTTTCCATTTTGTATTCTAATAATCAACGGTAAAAAAAAAATACTTGATTACTAGTAGTTTTTGTTTTATTGAACTAACAAATACCTGATACTCTCTTTGGACACCTGTACAAACATGCTCTATCGATTTGGAAACAGCTTTTTACTCGAACGAAGCATATTAAATCTCATATGAGAACACACATTACTGATGAGCATTTGGAAAACTGAAAACAGCAACAACATCAATCGTTATCAACATTGATGCACTTATTTCTGAGAAAAAAAATCAGACGTCTCACTAAAATTTTGTTTATTTTTTATTATTATTTTTTGTATTGCCTAACTCACCTAAACACCATATTTCTTGCTTGCTTTGAATATTAAATGAAATTTTATTGCACGGCCCGGTAGGAAATCTCATTTCCTTAATCTGTCCCGGCTGCTGAAAAAGGTTTACACCCATACTTTAAAACATTTTTAACCGCTTCGTTATCGCGCCTGCTTGCTGATTGTGTTGATTTTTTTTAATTGTTTAATGGATATTTTTTTAATGTCAGTCAGTTTGGAGGGATATGGTCTTTGGAGGTATTTGCAGGCCAATTCGGCCCTGCAAAGCGCCAACCTAAAAACCCAATAGTACTCGTCTAATACGGTTACATACAGAAACGCTGTCTTGCCACCGCAATTGGAGCATTATCAAATATCAAATGAGTAGATTTGAAAAATTTAAATCAGAGAATCGGTCATATGCGTTATTTGCTTATATATTTATACAGTATATACATTGAATACAAATATAGGTGTTTATTTATAAAGATATACTTTTGAACTGCGTCAATCCAACTGCTTTTTATGAAAGTGGTTAACAAGGTCCAAACATTCTTCAGAGGCATTTGGGCATTACTTTAGCTTTTATACCTAAAAATTAATTGCATGAATCGTTACGAAGTGTTTCTACGTGTGATATACCGTCATGAAAATAAATCATATGTTAAAATAATCGACTTTAACGCCCGTGTCGCTAATCTGACGAAAGATGTGACGGCTGTAAATAATTATGGAGTCCACCTTTTGTAAATGATAATAAATTCATTTTTACACATAAAAACTGTCACGGGGTATTTGCACAACCTGGCCATAAAGAATCCAACTTCATTAGTTGTATTGCTTTATTAACCTTCCAAATTATACTCGAATAAATTTAACTGGCTTACTTTTTTATCGCCGAGCAGCCAATGGAAGCTGCTTCTCTTTAATCTGACAGTAATTTCAATTCATAATGCTCGTAGCATTGGTCTCGATAGCCTTTTGGCGTAAACACTTTTTCAACAAATGGCTACAATTTATATGTTTTTTTTTATGATACGCACACTTGCTTATAATTGAATTGTTAGTACAGCAAATGCTCAATGGCTTTCACTGTTGCATACCAAACTTTTGAAATAATAATGAAATTGACAATTCCCAAGTAATCAACGCTAGATTTTTTTTACATACATTTAAAATGTATTTAAGCTTTATTTAATGGTGATAAATATGGTTGTGATGATGAAGTTCTTCGGTCAACATTTCGTGCAGGTTAAATTTACACTTCTTAAAAAATTGTGACATATGCATAATAGGTCTTGCAATATAACTAAAGTGGTCATCAGCACATACGCACTATTTTCACACTTTATTTAGACCGTCAATATCGTCAATGGCACATGAATACTTTGATTAAATAAAACAATAATTTAATAGGTACTCTCTTGGTTTTAATATTAATGGAATTGAAAAATTTTAAAGTAGTAAAAAATACTAGTTTGAAGAATTTCCTGAAACATAATAGTACTTACTCAAACAAATATTCTGTCATCTACTGAATTTGATTATAATAATTATTAGCAAAGATTAAATATTTCCGTTAAAATATATAAGAGTTAGACAATATTTAAAATTCAAGATTTGATGTACGAAACTTTATCGGCCATGAAACTCAATGTTTTTGGGCAAAATACTTTAATTAATACTATTATTTAAAGAATGCATTCTTCACGCATGAAGCTACATTACTT
Organism: Atopsyche davidsoni; assembly: GCA_022113835.1. Lineage (NCBI taxonomy): Eukaryota > Metazoa > Arthropoda > Insecta > Trichoptera > Hydrobiosidae > Atopsyche > Atopsyche davidsoni. The sequence continues at coordinate 16,329,937 of JAILWY010000009.1, read as the reverse complement.
GAGCTTTAAAAATTGCATATTAAAGCTGTTCGCATTCCAACGTAATCAACAGATTGACAATGTACTCTTATTACAAAAATATTATTACAGACACCAGATGTGTTTAAAGTAATTTTAAAAAGTGCAATAAGGGCGTAAACAAATTACTACATTGCAAACCACAGGTGTCAATGCAAGATAATTTCAGAAGGCATTATGCAAGTGAAGACGATTACACATGATGAAACGTTAAATTGCACGAGACTCCAGCCATCAGGGGCACTCCGTTATGTAAAACAGCTCCGGGTTGTAAACACTTTCTTATAAACGTTTTTATTTATTTCGCGCAGAAAATTATCGCATTTAAAATTCACTCATCACTCTTAATAAACGTAAAATAAAACGGCATAGTATGAAAAACAATGCTTATATTTTATATAAAATTCTAAATCAACATGAAGTCATGGTTTATTTCTCATCATATATTTATTTGTTTTAAAGACGTGTAATGTCGTGTATTTTTTATAAAATACAATGTTAAATCTATTGGCTAAAAATTATTTAGAAATGATTCGAATAAAATGCGGCAGTATAAATATCAATAATAAAAAAGTATATATAATTAATCTGACCTTACCTAAGCCAACAAAGCAACATAATCTACATATTTATATTTCTAAGAGTACTTTTAATTTATGGACGTATTTATTAAAAACTATTTTTATGATTCTAAACGCTATTTTTATGATTCTAAATAACAATAAAATATAAAAATAATTGGTGGAATTTTTGAGCTGGTTTGGGATAAAAACATCGCATATACAAATCATGAATGAAATTAATAAAACCGATACCTGATTTTGTTTGTTCACGGTGGCACAAATATAACATTTGATCATAATAATTATTCATATTTATTAGTTTAAGTACGCCATTAAATCCTCGTCTTATTTATATAATTTAATATTTCAATATACTCTAAGTAGGTTATTTAACAAAAACACAAATCTACACGTCAACAATCTTATCACTATACATTCTAAATTATTCAGGTATTTGGATTCAATCAATCTCGCATACTAGCGGGTGAGATAAAATTTAAATAAACGCCATATAAAAATATTACGCACATACGTAACATTGGCAGTTCATATATTTCAAAGTAACTAATCAAACACGCCCAGGTAATATAAATTAAATTCTGAATAATTATAATAATTAATTCGTTAGATATCTTCTGGTCAAAAGGTCAAATCTCACATCATTAAATTTATGACATGTCTTCTTTTGCCGGCGCATCTGCTTGGAGAGTCATCCACACTCTTCCCACATCCGCCACACTCCTCACACCTCATCCATTATTCATCCAGCCACACCCGCCGGAACCTGCTCTACGACAAAGCCTTCGCCACCGGATGTGTAAGTAGAGCTTGGATATGCCGAACATTGAACAACTGATAATAACTGTGTCCCTTATCCTTGTATGTATATAAATATATAATATAATATTTTTGCAGCGTTGTGATTCATGTCTTTCGACGTTTCGATCCTGGTACTGGGACCATCTTCAGGGAATGTCTGCTCAGTACAATATGCAAGATAATAAATTTTCTTATAACAACGGCTAAAATCTACGTACACATTTGAATAAAAAAGACGTTGAGCATAGCTAAGTCGATTGAAAAAAACGTCGATATAGCTAATAATACTTGCGTTATTGTTTTAAAAAATGTCACATAGTATTTTTTTTTTGTTGATGATATTAAGACAACTTTGTTTTGTATAAGGTAAGGACACTAGTCGTTGACCATGTACTAGTAGTTGACCGTTTTGTATGAAATTTTAAATAATAAGCGTTGTGTTTATTGTATCTAATAAAAAAATAACTTGTAAGTAGCTACTGCCATATATTAACAACTGCCAAAAGTTCAGAACTAAAGCGCATTGTGTGTAGCAATGGCCGACAGTTGTTGTTGACAGGTTCAGCCGTGTGGCACGTTTCTTGATTTTATTATCTGATTTAACTAGAGAACGAGTGTTTTTGTGGAGCTATAGAAGTCATAAAAATATTTTTTTTAGGTAAGATTTACATTTAAACTATTTCTAAAAGTATTTTCTTTTGCTTTCAAAAGTTTCTAACAGTATAATCTAACATTTCGTGTGATTGTTTGGGGTGGTCATCTACTGAATGGTTTTTTTCAGAAAGTATCAGAAATTGACCGCGGTGGTCAGCTACCGCCCCAAATGGTTTAACATTGTTATTGTGTAATACATGTAGAAGGAAAGAAGAAGAAAGAGGATCTTGAGCAATTGAAGATAGAAAGAGCCACTGAAAGACAACGGAAGAAGAAAGAGAATGAAAGACTAAAGAAAAATAGGGTTAATGTGGTGAAAAATAAGTTTCCAAAAGAAGCCCTTGGAGTTCTGGCGTTCGCCACTGAATACCTATTATATTTTTTCTATTTGAAAATCAAATTTTGAGTTTTGACATATCTGTGGTCTTATTTACCATAAAAGTAGCTTTTATTCCTATGGTCAACTACTGATTGGTCAACTACTAATTTTTGTCAGATTTTGATTGGTCAACTACTAAAGCAAAAACTTAATATTATTAAAAAAAAATTTTAAGTGTTTACGTTTGTTAAATTGAAAGACTTATAAGCAAAACTTAATCTGAAGGGTATAACGATTTCCTTTAAGTACCCACTAATAATCTAAAATTTAAATGTATGTGGTCAATAAAAAAAACATTTTAGCGGCGACCTTAAGTGGTCCATGACTGGTACCCTTACCTTAATTGTTCTAGTAAAAATAATATTTTTATAATTTTTTAAATATATTTTATGTTGTGGATTCCCAAAAATACACATATTCTAAATAACGTTATACGTGTTTACTTTATTGGTGTAATTTTCGTCGTGATAAAAATAATTTTCCATGTTCCATTTACTACTTTAATTGTTACTTGTTGAAGTCATTAATATACTTTTTTTTAATTTATTGAACGTTTTATATCTTAATAATCCGGTAAAATAACACATTTGATATTTATTAGTGGCTTTTTTCCGCGTCCGATCCTATCCATCCACACATTGTACCGCGACAAGTTGATTTTCCTTACAGAAGAAGGATGACCATACTCTGCAAACCAATTATTACTTTAAACGCAGCACTTCTTGATACAAAACTGGTCACAATTAGGAAGAAACTGTTATTTAATCTTTGGAAATAAATACATTCGTTTTATCCGACTTCTTGTATACATTACTTAAAGATCTGCTTATTCACATAAATTATTTGTACTATTGAAAAATACTGATAGTTTCATTATTTTTGTATAAACGTTACCTCAATATTATAGTAATTTATCAAGTCATAGCAAAAAAATGTAAATCTGTATGTAAATGGCATTTATCTATAAGCCAAAGAGTATTTCGCAACAAAAAGAAAATAATTTAAAAACAGCACAATAATCACACAACCAATAAAAGAATTCAGGGCAACCACAATGGATAACAGCAAATTAATATTCCTACCGAATTCACGCACGTCCTTTATTGCAAGCCCATAAATAAGACACCTGTAAGAAAATCGCTCAAATTTGAACGTAAAAAAATATGGCACAATAAAATCACGATATTAATTTAATTGAAATTATTAAACGATTTGAACTTGCGTCATTTGCTATATATAATAATCGACCGTTTACCTCTGAAGGTACTCTATGGACTTACAGACCCGCATCTAGAGCTATATATATTAATAACACTGTACCGCATCAATAATTTTAATTGATTTTATGAATTATGTACAAGGTTTAAGTATACTTGTCTGATTAATGAAATGTCTTAAGACACAGCAGAAAATACGATGCTAATATTCAAAGTAAAATATATTTTATTCTAGTAAGGTTAAATATATACACAGAAGGTTTACATCAATATAAATGTTTAGTTGCGTTTATAAATAAACGTTGAGTCTATCTCTCTGACTATGTGTAGGAATTGTAATATATGATGTTACCTGTTTCAAAAATAAAATTGTAATTATTTATCTGATGTTTTCTGTACAAAATCTAATATATCTTAGTATGGGCACTTATGGTTTCATTACTTAAATAATTTTTTAAAACCTTCGTTATAGGTATCGAGCGAAAGTGTATAATATCATCCCAAAAACAAAAGTTCTAAATATTTTTGTGATCTATACGTGATAAGCAGTCTCCTGCTTTCGGGTGATATAATTATTATTTAGACATTGCGTAAATTGACAGCATTTTTACTGCGGCTCTGTGTTATTGTTGAAAACATACACATAACTTGCTGTCAAATTATTCTGATCGGTCGTGATGCTCTCAGAAAAGGTACGTAAGGCTATTTTACAAAAAAATAATTGGCGATGAAAATGGTAAGTCGCCTCATTATCGAAAGTTATATCAATCATTATAAGAGGGTCAAGATTATAACGAATGTACTTCACTCTTGTTAATACCGTAGCTATCGTCTATCGTGATTATTCAGGTACCATACCTATACAATAATTACCACGGCTCCCTTCAATGGTCACAAATCATAACTAAGTGTACGCTTAAATGATTTATCGGATTTTGAAGATCAAAGTCGCGAGAGTTGTTCTTTAAACCCGAACGTTTAAGTATAATTATAATATAGTTTTCAGCGTACCACTCCGAGCACGCACGCATACGTAGTCACATTAAATGTATCAAAAGTCGATTTAGCACTAACCTATCCACTACTTAGAAAAACACCTATTCAGGTTAGGTGTGCGTTGATTGTCGTAATTACCTGGCCAATTTTAGTTTTCGTTGTTTTTTTTTAACCATGAGTATTCTAATACAATCTATTTTCTTTCGTATACTTGTAAATTTGAAGTCACTAGATTTTCGAAAACTTGATCTCCTTATTTATGCTAAACAATAAATTAATGCATAAACTCTTTGAGATATTCGTTGTTGGTAAACCAATTTTCATCATTTATTTTATTATGCTTATGTGTGAAATTATCCTTGACTTTCGAAAATAAATAAATAACTTTATTATGGATATTACGGTGTGATGTTATCCAGCTAATAAAATCAACGAATAAGTTGACGTAAAACTTACAACAATTAAAATGTACAAAATTTAAATAATACGTAATAAAACTGCGAGAAAAGTCAACATCAAATAATTTTTAAAATTCGGGAAGATGCGATAGTTTTAGGTCTTCAGCTTTTTAGCAATATGTTTAATTTGCTTACTACTATTAAATATGCTCATATTTATAAGTAGCAAGCTCAAATATATATTTATATGACTCGATAAAAATATGCGTCTCTTGAATCATAATATTTGCGTACACATATCAACATGTTGTGTCATTCCTGTTATTGTCAATGATTGAACAAAATATACTCACTTAATTATATTGGGGCCTACATTTAAAACCATGGAAATTCACAATGTCTGCATTCTTACCTGTAACAAAAAGAAAAAAAAACTTTAGTCATGCAATCAAATGACAGATCAATTTAAAAAACCAATAACAATAGACTATAGAATTTTTTTATATTAGGCATAAAATAACAAGTAGAAATATGAATGCTTCCTGAAAAAAATACAAAAGGTTTTTTTTTATTAGCTTGATTAAAAAACCTTTTAGCTTGCATACACACTGTTTGTAATTTGTACCCAAATATACAATATATAAGTCGCCTTCTTCGACACCAAAACAGGAGTACGTCTATGTCTAATTAATCTGTTTATTATTAAAAGTTAAATTAAATTTTTACAGTAAATAGTATTAGTATTTTTTTGTTTAATGTAAATTGTTATATTTATTTATCAAATATTTATAGGATTCTTAATATATAGACTGCATGCAGCCGACAATTACAAATATAATAAAAATAAATGTATTCATTATAAAAATATTTAGCTGACTAGACATTTACTTAATAAATTATTGCATATATGTTTTTGAAGATTTAGTCAGAAACATTAAAATTTAAAATTAAACAAAGCAAAGATTATGGTAAAAAAAACAGTTTTTATCGAATAACCTCATCTCTTAATATTCGAGATGAAAAGTAGGTAATATTAATATCTTAATTATAAATTATATAAAAATCAGCGAGGTTTTATGTCTGCTTATCGTTTATATAATCGTGATTTCAAATCTAGAAATCATAACGGGAATTCTGTGAGCAGATTAAATCTAAAAGCTTATTTAATATGTATAAATATTTTATCATAAATTTTATTTGTTGATGTAGGGATGATCCTTTAGGGCTCAGAATAATTTGAATTCGCCTTTTTTCTCTTTTAATTAGAAATACTTGAGTTTCTTGTATTATTAAGACCTGAATAACTTTACCCAGCGAATGAAGAAACACTTAAACCTTCGAATATATAATTGAACAGATCTTTGAAAGATAGTGTCTGGAAGAAAAAACACTACGTTATTTGAGCACACGTAAATTAATTGGAATTGGTACATAAGTCTTCTTAGTCCAGAAATACCCATTAATTTTTTAAAAAGTTTTACGAAAAATGAAATCTGAAATATTACAAATATCTGAATTCACTTTATCTTTTAAAAAAGATATTTAATGCAAAATTTTAGTAGTCACCTCAACTTTAGCTCTTCATTTTGGTATCGTTTTTTAACGACATCTCAGTCAAACGAAATGCTTCTTGCCATTGAAAATTACGTCTTTCATCTAGATTCTAACAAAAACTAGAGTTATTCAAGCGGAAATAACTTTTTTCTAGCTATGGATAAGAAATAACCGAGTATTTTTTTTATTTTTAGAAGAACACTAGAGAAAGAACAATAAGCTAAATGAAGAGTAATAATTAATTACTATACGCTGGTTATAAATCACCAGCTGAAAAGTAACGGCAATAAATTTTAAATTATAATCATTTTTATAGTTGTGCAACACTTTTCCATTAAATTATGTTGATTGGAATAAATACCTCTATTAAAAGACTAATTTTTATAGCACCATTTACAGTTTCTTTTTTTTATAAATATATTTTATTTAGCACGCTTTTAGATAAGCGTGAAGTAAATTATAATAATTTATGCTAAATTGCAATCAAAACATCTTCACTCAAGGAAATTTTTCCTAAAAATCAATCTAACACAAACCTGGCAGTTTACATAAGACATCGTTGATTGGCGTGACCGGCATGGGGATATATCATAGAAAAAGCTTTAATAGGCCTTTTAATACAATTACACAATTTTTAAGATTTGTTTATATTACACATGGCGCCGTCTACGATTCTACTTTTCAACAAACAGGTTATTTATTGCTGTTAAATATAATCTATATTTGCTATTAGTCCAGTTTAGATACAATAAAGTTATGCACTGTAACAAAAAAGTGTAATGTTATTTTATAACGACGTTGTCTTTTCGGTTACTGCGTTGTTATTTTCTATCAATTTCATACAAAAAATAATAATGATATTTTATTTTAAAATATTTTGCTAGGTTGATTTGCATTTTTAGGCAAAGTGAGGTTTTGTAGAGTATTTAGCGAATAACGAAGTGTGTGCTTTAAACTTATATAATGGCATTCTTTCGAATAATTAAAAATGATATATATGATAAGAAACAATCTACACAGTATTAATAGTACGATATCATTTCTTTTCATAGCTAATAAGCTAATAACGATTTTTCTGCATTAAAAAAATATCCGCGGGCTAGAGTTCTCGAATTTTAGAAGCCAATATTCCGAAGAGCGTTGGGCAAGAGGCATGTGTGGATGTGCAATATATTACAGCTTGCAAATATCCAAACAGAAATTCCTGCAACTTATTATTCACACCAAACCAGATTATCGGTTTGTAACAAACATCGTTTTTTAAACGGCCGTATAGTTCATAAAAAAGTTATCTCACAAACGCGTCTTAATGATTTTATTTAACAAATTACGATTCACATAATTCCGCTTACTCTCTTTCGCGAGATTATTTTGAGATTGATAAGATAATAAATGATGATAAAAACATAATATTCCATAATCGCTATCAAAAAAATACATATTTTAAAAAAAAATCCGCATTTATTATAGAATAATTTTTATGCTATTTAATGCATGATCTGTATCATAAATTATATTTTTTTTAATTTAGTAACTACACAACTGAATATTAATTTTAAATCGTTTAATTTATCAAACGATAACAAAACATTGAAAAATTATTTTTTAATAGCGATTGTCACGTTTGTGGTTGTTTGTACTTTAGGCGTTGAACGAAGTATATCTACTTGTAAAACGTTCACATAACATCAAATTTATAATCACCGTTATATAACAGCTGTGAAGCTGATCAGACAACAATAACGACTTAATCGTTACGGAATTATGCATATCTGGCCTAAATTAATACGAGATAAGTTAGAGACAAATCTCATTCGCACGTAACGCCACGGGCCAACTTTAGCAGCAGGCCAAGATCTCCTAAGTCTATTAAAAAATAATTATCCACACAATCGTAAAAATTAATGCAATTGTTAAACGGTTTGATTTTTTGGAAAGTGTTTTTTAACACTTCTCATAAAACGGTTTCGAGGCAGTATTGTTATTAGAGAAACTACGATAAGAATCTAATTTTGACCACTTGATGACTCGTAAGGATAATCGACATTTGATTATTGTCATATCTTTTTTTTTACAGGTGAATCTCAATTTTTTTTTTAATTATACTTAACATATTTCGATTCGATGAAATATTTCATAAAATTAAAAAATATTCATCAGACGGGACTGCGTTTATTTGGATGATTAATGTACTTTGCTACAGGAACGGGATGTATTCCATCCGTGTCTAAAAATATCAGGATTTTTTTCTTTGTTACACATTAAAATTGTGTACTTAAAAACATTTAAGCCATGTCATAGTCGTCACATGCAATAAAATCGTGGCCATAAACATAGAATCATATAAAAGCAGCAAAATATAAATATTAAAAAGGTTTGGTTATTGATTATTTAAAACAGCAGTTTATTGCAGGCTGTATGGCAAAAAATGATATAAATAGACAGCTGCCAATGAGTTTCCATGATTCTGAGAAAACAAATATTTATTTGGTTATCCTTCTCGAAAAAAATAGTTTTAATAAATAATACTTTTGATGTATCATGTGAAATATACAATTCCAAAAATATGCCAATAGAAAATAACCTCACGCAAGGTTAATGAGAAAATAAATATACTAATAATAATAAAATAAAATAAAATAAACATTGACTCCTCGTTCTCCATTTTTTACTTTTCTATATGACTGTGACCTTTTTTCCAATTTAAATATATATTTAATAAGACGAATGGTTTTGTAATATTCGCTAGTAGATGGCGAATCATTTTTTTTTCGTATTGTATTAGAGTATAATCGATTTTTAATCATTTTAGTTCTCTGTCACAAGTAGGAGACATCCAAGCTTAAATAATCTATTACTTCTAATCTAGTACAAGGTCACAAGAGAAGAGACAGGTAAGCAAGCAGTAAGGAGCGAACTCAGGTAATTGTGGTTGTATCTAGTCTGCTACGTTTCTGGAATATGCCATTTTGTACACCTAAGAATCACAAAAAAAATTAACAAAGGCTCTTCTCAAAGGGTTTTTTGTACCTTTTGAAACAAGATTAAATTTTAATACTGAAAAATGTAACTAAAAATAATTTCTATACGTATTTTTAAACTTTTTTCACAGCAACTCTTACACCATAAAAAGTATCTATATTTATAAAGAAAATGATACGTGGTTTTGTTTAGAAGGTCATTTATCTTTTTTCTGTATGTATATCGTATAAAAAATCCAATTTTATAAAATAATCTAAATGAGAGTTGCTATAAATATCTACGCACTGTTTTTTTAAATTTCCCAATCGCTTTTGTAACAACGATGCTTTTATTGTGATATAACTTTAATGGTAGTAACGAATTTCTTTCAATGAACTTTAGTTCCCAAAGGTTGTTGTTCGTTTTAATATATCCGATACGTAATAAACTTTATTCCGTCTAATGCACCAATTAAGCAATTATACCGCACTAAATTACAGGTAACTTCATTTTTAAAACTCCTTTTAACACTTGTATTTTAAGACCAATGGAAAAAATTCTTTGAAAAATATTTTATTTTGAACCTTGAATCTTATATCACAACTCTGTGAATCAAATATAAGGTCTAGCTAACATAATAATTCAACAATTAGATCTAATAGTACACATTATAACGTTAACCTGAAATAAAATATATATATTACTTTTTTAAATAATGGATACTAATAAAAATCCTACGAATATATAAAGAAAAAACAATTTTTTTTAACAAAGAGTTCAATGTCTTTATATTTAAAATTGCTGAAATGTTATATTTTTACCTTTGCTTAATAGATTCATTTTATTTGGGTACGTTTATTCTTTTTCCTATTATCAATAGTAAAATCGAGATTATTGCCAACCAAATTCACTTACTAAATCAAGAAAATAAGCATGATTTAATATTTTGTTGTATAAATCTTAATTTTCTTAACCATAGCTAGCAAAAATATATGAGAACTACCTAGGTCAAAGTGTATTAGTCAAATTAATATTTAAAACAAACATTATCTCAATCCATATCAGTTAAAAAAAAATCCTTCCACTTGTATATTATACTATCCACTTTGGTCGATTCGCAACGGGTAATTTAATTCATTCGATTTTAAATTCATCTTAGTTGCATGACCCTGGTCCTTTACTCCTGCACTTGATATAACAGCCATATAATGATTATAAGAGGTTATAATTTACTTGATTGGATAAATGCAGTTTCATTGAGATTTTTTAGCTGCAGGTAATAAAGCAAAATTACAACTAACCTCCGACAGGTAGAGGCTCATTGTTTGGGTTGTTGGTTTAGCCATTAAGGCCATAAATTTGTAGTCAAGAATTTTCCAATTTGCTCTTCGTTTTTTGACACTTTTATTTGTTTTGACATTGATTTATATACTGACTTTATTCAAAGCTTTTGATTGATGTTTCATCTGTCTCTCAACCCTAAAACTAACAGTAAATATTGCTTCAGCTTATGTGTTATATTTATATGACTCGATCTAATCGTATATGTTCGTGCGTAAATATTTATCAAACTTTCTTTTGGATAGGTTTTTGGCAGTTAAATTTATTGTAATTTCTTTAAATCTACAAACTTTGTTTATTGGCTTGTAAGTTTGATGTTGTATCTCTCCCATGACTTGTAAATGGACGGACTATAGTCTGCAGAAACTCTGCGTTGTATTTATTAACTGTCAACATTGTTTCTATTAGTGTTCAGCAAATTGCCGCACATTTGAATATTTTGCCAAAGGCGAGAAGTTCCCACTCATAAACCAGGTCAGGACAAGCTCACTAATTCAATCACAAAAATACAGGGTGCTAAAAAAAATATGTGGACACATAATCTTTTGAAAAATCAAACAATTCTAAATTAAAAAAAATCTATCAAAAACATTAAATATATTGCAACAAATTGTAGAAATTTAGCAATCAATGACTTTTTAGTTTGTCACTTCTCATTACTTCTATGAAAAATAATATCAAATTACAGCTGCATGAAACAGAAGCAACAATATTTTAAATACCATTATTGCATGGGAGCTTTACAAATGATGAGAATTATATGGGTATATCAAATTAAATTCAATATTCATGACTATAAATTGTTATATTCGCAAAAAAATATGTACATTATAAATAATAAAAAATTACAACATTTGATTTATTATATTCTATTATAATTAATCTAAAAATATGTTTGGACTTTTTTGTGTATTTTGAAACGACACTGAAAAGAAATATTTTTTTAACAGAAATGTCGCAAAAATTGTAGCACCTTGTATATTCAAAGCAAGATCGAGAATCTGTAGCAACTTTTTGCAATTCTGTATATATAAATCAGATTCTCGCTTTCATTTCAAGTGATATTTAAATTTATTAAAATATTAATATTTTTCTTGTTATTTCTAAAGCAAATTGACATTTTCTTTATAGCCTCGTTATTAACTGGGCTAAGTTCTCAAAGGAGCTCTAATAAAATCATTTATATTATAATTTATTCCATATTTTTTATTTCTTGGCCAATAAGTTCGTGTAGCTTGTATACGGGTGCTTGTTAATATTTCGGAGCTGTTGCAGAACCCTTCTTCAGAACGATTCATCACACGATAATAGAACATGTGATATTGATAAATTACTGTACGCCTTCACGTGAACGCAATATCCAACACCGTAACAATGTCGACTGAGCCGAATTTCAACACAGACTTTAACATCCTTTTCACAAACGCCATCAGCTGCTTGGCATCAACTTCAGGGTAAATTTTTTTCCACAACATGACAAGTACATTCATGTTATAAATCCGCATTTTTCACCTATACAGGTTTAATATTATTTGCGTAGCTTTATAACAGTGGGTCTCAAACTCTTTTGGCCCACGGACCCCCTTTCATAGTCAAAACTTGCCTACGGACCCTGGGTGAAAAACTACATAAATTAATATTATAGACTAGTTGGTGCAAGTATCGACTCTATTACGTTCCTGTATAAACCTGACTCACCGCAATGCCTATTATTACTTGTATTTTATGCACCTGTCTATATTTATATTTTACTTAGGACGTAAAAATTGCTAATAATGTATTCATTGTTATTAATTTTATCTTCCATATTAATAAAAATGTGTCACATTTTTTTTATTTTATATAAAATCTTACGCGGACCCCCTGACGTTGTTCAGTGACCCCCAAATCAATTATAATTTTCTAATGACCGCCTGAATGATCCCAGGGTCCGTGGGGACCACTTTGAGAAGCACTGCTTTATACGATCATCAAATTAGTGTAAACAGTACGACTGCGTTATCGATGCAATACATGTTATTTTAGATTTTCTAAAATTTCTAAACAAGTAAACTCATAAAAAAAAAAACACAAATTCCGAGTGCCGCCTCTCGGGTTATAAACGCCATCAAGATAACCACCCGCGGCGACATCTTCTCCATGCGGACCCACAGCGGGGCTCGCCTGCCACTACCGAATACACGCACTGAAAATCGAAGCTATAGCACTCTTCATATTTCGTGCCAGCTCTGAAATTCGATATTAATAGATAATTATTAAGTACATTTTTTCAAATATTGAAAAATGATTAAAGAAACTCAATATCATTGTCATTTGTGTGGGATTCGAACCCACATTCCCAAGCTTACATGCCCGGTGCATTACCAATTGTGCCAACGAATCACTATTACTTGCCAAGAATTTTTAACAATCATATCCTATAAGTGAAACAGTGTAATATTTTGAATAAAAATACTTGAGTGATTTTCCACATTTTAACACAACACAAAAAAAAAAAAAAAAAAAAAAAAAAAAAAAAATGTGGAAAATCACTCAAGTATTTTTATTCAAAATATTAAAATGGAATTCCACCAAGTACTCTCTGTCAAAAATATTGAATTTCTGAAACAGTGTACTTATTATGCCAAATAAATATTTTTCAATATTTGAAAAAATGTACTTAATCATTATCAATCAATAAATCGTACTTCCTGTGAGACGGTCTTCACGAAAAATTATTAATATTTTAAATAAAATACTGGAGTGATCTTTCACATTTAGATCCTTCAACACAATGACCGAAGACCGCATAAGAGGATGCAAAAAAGGAGATGAAACATCAATCTTCGACCTCCACCTCTCTGATAATAAACACGACTTTAATCAAAACTCCACCTAGTACTCTATGTCAAAATTTTTTTTTTTTTAATGCGACATTGTTAAAAAGCATCCACATCTGCAGTCCTTCACTATATTTGCTTTTGCATGCATTCCAATAGATTATTAAGCATTTATGTAGTCTGAAAAAATGTGTCCTTGTTGGAAAGAGGCTGCCGCGCGATGTGAAAGCAACTATAGTCATGTAATACTTTGCTTATTTACATAACAAAACTACTTAAAATCCTCGACAATGTTATTAAATAATTAGGCACTTTAGCGCTCCGGCATATCCGTAATCGATATTATCTCTCCGAAGATCGCAACTTCCAAATTTCTATTATGTTTGTTTGTATTTCTCTATTGTGTAAGCCGAAACGCGAATAAAGCACTAAATGAAAGTTTTGGCATGTCTTATCTAAAACAGATATTTCGTTTGCCGAATACCAACGAAAATTCAATTAAATATATAATTATTTTTTTATTTAAAGTTTTGCGTTGATCTATCTGTTGTATGAACAATAAAATATAAGTATTTATTTACTTTACATATAAATATATACTATGATTTTGAATATTCAAGTACTATGATTTCAAAGTATCTAGACTAAGTTTTTTATATTATATTTACTGCTCATGTCGTTATATTAATTATTGATTTCATCCTATGGTGGATTTTCGTTATCTTTTAACCTGGAGTTAATTTGAAACAACCCTTAACTTGTGATTAAAAAAGAATTTAAATTAGTAGATGCAAGTGCAGTATCGATGCACCATAATTTTTTTTCAGAGATTTTTCACTTGCAAATTGAATACCTCAAAACATAAATAATAAACCTGTATTAGAAAAATGAAGATTCTTTAAATATTTAAGATATATATATGTGTATTGAAACAACCAGAGGAGTCTAAAGAAATGTATTTTTCTTGTAATGAGTGGTCATACTTAGCACGTAAACCGTTTCGTAAATTATAAAATAGATGTGTTGAGTTGTTAAACCAAACCCTTTATTAGCGGAGTGTTTTCACCGTATCATTTTTAATGTTGATTGAGATACAAGAAACACACGGTCGGTGCTTTGATCGGAAATGAAGAAATTATCTAAGAGGAATCTCGAATTATTTCCAAATCGCCTGAAAAAGTACGATGATTGTATACCGATTAGTTTTTTTTTCCAAGTACTTAGCGTTGAGTATGTATAATTTGTGAAAACGTCTCTAAGTATCCGCATCTTGTTGTGAAGTACATATAATATTTATTGTTTTTTTTTCTGCAGTGTTTTTGGCAAGTGTGAAATATCTGTTGCCAAAATTGAATATTTCAAAACAAATACTTTTTTTTTTTGTTTAGTGTCTTTATTAGATTTCAATGTTAAAAAGAAATTCAAGCTTTAAAAAATAAAGACAGTAGCTTAATGTGCGATTTGATTTTATAAAAATTATATTGAAAGTTTTGTTATCAATAGTTATCGCCTATTTTTTAAATGTTACAATATTTATTAAATAATTTGTTAAAAATTTAAATACTATTCATCTGAAAAGCAGCGCTTTATACATAATGCCGCTGAATGATAAGAGAGCTCTCGCTAACACATTCAATAAAAATAATAGTCGTTTATTTAAATTGAATACTTGATGTTTTTCTCTATTTTATCTTTTAGTATTACTATTCAATGCCACACCAATTCATACAATTGAAGTCTAAATAATATAACTCAATGAGTAGTATTTTCATTAACTATACTACTGACTAAACTATGTCATAAATCAACCAAACCGTTAAAAAAATGTGAAAAGTATTGTAAACTATACAAATTATTCACAATTTAACAATCTTCACCGTGAAGACGAAACACAGCCTTGGCCAAGATCTTAATAAGAATAATCTTCGTGATTCAGACCACGAAAATTAAATATTCTTTCCACGTAAAAACATCTTCACGCATAAACGATAATGTCTATTTAAGCATATTAAGTATATATGATATATCGATATGTTGGATTTTCCGCCAAAGGGTGTCCCTCCGGTATATTTAGTGGTACATCGCCTAGAATAGTCGTGATGAATAATTATAAGCTTAAAATATGGTAAAATTACGGTTGCTCCATCTCTCAACGCAGAAAACTTACAAAACCAGTAATGCGTCGATAACTAAAATTATAAAACCATAGGTCATTAAAAAAAAACCACACGCTACGATTACAACAAGGGTCAAATAAGTAAAAGTGATCACAAGCCAGTGGTGTACGGACTTTAATTTCATACAGTTTTAGAAAGGTTTTCTATTTTGCTGTGTTCGCCTTAGTTAGAGGAGATAATGTTTTAAATAAAATACATGAGTGATTTTTCTAGATGGTATTTTTTATTGTAGTAAAATGAAATTCCAACATTACTCTCTGCCAAAAATATTGATTACTCAGAAGAGATAATAAAAATATTAGCATCCTCATATTGTTAGAAAATCACAAAATAATCAAGAATTGTTAATGAGCCTCCACTGGATTTGCTTGATACAATAGTATTTATCGGTGAATCGCTATTACATCTCAATATACGCTCCTGACATTAGCATAATCACGAGCATCTCGCCCTGGGCCAGGTTCCCACGCCGCTCAGCCTCTTGGCCAAGTGTGAAATACCATCCTGCCCTTCGGATAAGCTCTATATAAATTAAGATAATTATTCCATATTGGAGCGCATGATTGATAGATTTTCTATTGTTTTATTTAAGGTTGTATCCAAACTCGCTCTAACCTAACCTGTAATAATTATTTTGTGGGTTAGGCAGGGAGGTATAGATGATTTGAAATAACAGTTACACGCTCATTTTTCAACGAAACTTAATTTTTTTTTATGTGTAACTTGAATGTTGCCATTATAAAAATCTCCTGACGAGCAGATATTCCCACTTTTTATTCACCAAGGTTATTATCAAAGGTTCATATCATCCATCCCTGCCTAACCCTGTATCATAGTTATGATTGCGAAGTTAAACGATATGATTAGGATAGCATAAAGTAAAGCAATTTTTTTTATTATATCGTCCATAGCTCAGCAGTCCATCTCACACCATCCAGCCATCTCATCTTCGGTAAACCTCTTCTTGTCTTCTACACCTACAACACTCTTTTTGCAGCTTTCAGTAGTCCATGCGAATGGCGTCAAAGCTTCTTTGTCCTGTTTTCGTAGCATCTTCGTTTCCAAGGCATATGTAAGCACTAACCTGATGAGGGTTTTATACAGTGTGCATTTGGTTCCTTCAGAGATTGGCCGTAACTTGAATTGTCAATTTATACAGGTGAAATGCTAAAACCCAAGATATGAGATCTGACAGGAGACCAAATCGATAAACTTCTGACGTCTTATTTAAAAGTAAAACATAGCTCAACAGAAATTTCTAAGGGAAAAGGTTTTTTTTATTAATCTAATTTTCTTTCCCAGTGCGTATGCTTGGAAGATAACGAGGAGTGAGTGTTCTTGCCCATTAATCACTGTAGACAGGTGAGTATGAAGGTGAGACGAACGCCGTCCATACAAATGCCAATTTTACTCAAATAACAGTTCATAAATAAACATACAGCTGGGTCCACGCGAGCCGCGGGTTGGGAGGCACTGACCTGGGGTCAGGCGCACCGGACCTGTGCCAACAGTACCAGCTCAGCAGAGACTCTCAACACCAAAAATCTAAACATATTAATTTATTTAAATTTACTTAATATATTTTATTTAAGAAATTTTCGTTGTGACATTATTTTGAGCAAGAAAATTATAGTTTAGGGGTAGAATAGATTAGTCACGAGTTGTTAACAATATCCACGAAGAAGATCAAAAAAACTCTCAATCATGATTAATTAAAATAAAACGTTTTATCTCAACGTAACAAAAAAGTGTATATGTATATAATTTTGTTTATAAAATCATTGTAATCACATGTGCCTTAACATGATAAGTAATGCTCATAATAACACAAATATTCCAAGTATTACACACCTAGTAAACTATGCATACATTAAAGTATTTTAATGACTGCAAATATATTTATTTAATAATTGTATAATTATATAGATGCTTCGAAGCCTCTGACATTGAAAGTGAAAACAAACTAAGGCGCGAATAGTTTCTAAGTTGATACAAACCTCAAGTAAGGCACAAGCACACGGCACAACTCTGTATCATGGATGATGCAATGTTTTCCAATAATAAATCAACAATAAGATATGAGGATAAACACAAGTTCTTCTCAAAAAATTGTTCGTCTTATTATATTTTACTTGCCAAGTTTGGGTCACAAATGTGTTGTCGTCAGATCAGGAATAGCTTTACTTTTTATAATTGCAATCTGAAAATAATAGTAGGGAAAAACTTATCTGATCACCGCGATGTCTTCCTCGATCTACACGAGACTTAACTTATATAGAAGATAAAATTAATATCATTATATCACTTATTTGTTTATTTTATATCACTTTAGTCGCATGTGATACAATCTTTATAACTAACGAAATCGCAAAAATTTAAATGTTGTGAAGAGGCATCAGAACTAATGTATCGATTTGATTGTAATAAAATTTACAACCTATTAACCTTATTCCGTAAATGAAAAACAAATCAACACTTAACAAAGTAACTAAATATTAATCGATGACTAAGGTACTCCATAACATTTTACGCATAAATTTTATACAAACATTATACTGGCATACATTGTTCAAAGATATTAAATACCAGATTATAAAATGATACTTTCATTGTTACACAATTTTTTTTTTTTTTTATGAACTATTTATATAAAAACACTGTATATTATTGACAGATAAGAATACGATTAATCGTACATTGATATTGAATCATACCTTCTACTTTTCTCCAAAACCAAAATTTTCAAGCCGAATTGTAGATTTGCCACCTTAATACGAAAATCATCATTATTTAAAAATATATATTTTAGCCCCACTTTACTTTCATTTTAAGCAACTAATTTTACTACAAAATAGCCTGGCTTAAATTGAAGTATACATATCAATTTTGCGTATGCAATTTAGAACATATATCAGGTATCTTAGCTGTAACACTTTACATGTGCAGCAAATCGAGATTCACTGTTAGTACAGGTGCGTCCACAACCGCCATGAGGTCTCCAGCCGCTGGTATGATTGAGGTTGCGGCCTTCCCATCAAGATTGGTCTGTACCTCATCTCGAGATCACATAGAAGGAGGTTGCTTACCAGTTTGTAATATACAAATGACACGTGGAAATTACCGATTCATTCTCAAGGATTAATTATTTTCTGACCGAATATTGACCTCTATACAAATAAAGCACATTATGCTACTGAGATAATTCATTAACAATTGGCATTGAAAATGTTTACCTTCATATTAATTTTTATCTACTTTTGAATACTAAGCTTTTATTTCATGAGCGAGAGACTATCAATATCGGATTATTTGAACGAGAAGTTCAAACAACACTAGAGAATACTTCATGGCGTGAGACTTAAATACAAGCAAATGAATTTATTCACAGATAAATGCGTCCATAACTACATAATTAAATTTCCAGCATGCTTCTAGAAAATCAAGGGAAATCAAAAAAATAATTTTTTTACACTAATTATGACATTTTTAACTAAAACAAAAAGTCCCCAGACTTCGTGGCCAGTAAGTAAGGATGCTATCCATTAAACCACGAAACAAATTTTTAGGTTGAAATATATATTTAATACTATAATTTAATCAATAACCATACAAACCAGCTAAAGGTCGATAATTAGGGTATACGATTGTACTTTTCAGTATTTTTTTGCTTATATGAACTCTTAATTTGTGTACTAATGCTACATCGTATTTATATAGTTTTCACTCATATTTTAGATTTTTTATATGTAAATTAAATTCGAGGTCTGCGTTTTTTCTGTATATGAAAGATACGTTCAAATTTTATGTAAGCAAACACTTGGAAAATTATAACTGTAGGCATATATTTTATAGAATTATAAAGATTATTTTGAGCTATGTTTTGCATACACAAAGAATAAATCATTTAAAAATACAATATTAATTTTAATACATAATTAAATCCAAGATTTAATATCAAGTGATATTTGCATAAATCTATAATACATCAAAGATTTTACATATCTAAAGAAAACCAACGCATTAAATGATGGATTTAGTCATTAAAAAAAATCAGTAGCTAAGGTAACATAAATATTTCTATAATCTTTAGATGTTTAACCTTAGATAAGGTTAGGTCAGTTCAAGTTTTAAATACAACGCCTTCGACGAAATCCCACGATATAAAAAAAACTTTCGCTTTTACTTACGTACAAAAAATTGCCTGAGTAAAAATGTATTTTTATTAATTTATTCAAACAATCTGACCACGACAGATTCAAGGCCATAGCATGTCAATTACAAAAACAAAACAAAAAATATACTTTCGCGTTAAAGTAAATGATCCAAGTTGCCGTCTGAAAATAAAACTAGATGCATTTAAAATATTTTTAAAAAAATGCTTTAAGACTTAGTTTCCGACTCACCTACCTACACAAAACAACCATGGAAATTGTTGCACTACCTGAAACATCTTTCAACTATTAATGGATTTTAAATAAGAAAATTTAAATATTCAAATTATTAAATTTCTTCCCCCATACTGATTTATTGTAGATACAATTTTTTTTTTTTAAAAAACATGCACACATGAATATCGGAATTTTTGTTTACGTTTCTTACGAGTATGTACATTGATTATTTTAAAATATACAAAATTAAAGTATATTTTGTAATAAACTAAAAGTAGCATTATTAGCATATGCTTATTATTTTGAACTTGCCTCTTAATGATTTGGCTGTCGGAAATCAAAATTAACTATGCAACAGTAAGTGTAGATAAAAAATCCATAGATATTACCAAATTTAAATAATTAACACTAGAAAATAAATAACCAACTGCAAGATTAATCAAAGGATACCGATATGTTTTGTAGCTTTTTTGTATTAAAATAAATGCTATGCAAAAATGCTGAAAACATTCAAAATTATATATTTAATAAAAAAATGATTAAATATTCTATTTATGTAAATATTTTACTCAATAAAAAAAATTGTAATCACATTTTTTTGTACATTACAGGTTGGTTGATTGCGCTTTAAAAATATATAATTTTGTAGATTATGTTTGTTAAACAAAAATAAAATTGATAATAAAACAAAACACAAATTTTATGACTAATATTACTATAAAAGTTACTTTGTAATAATTATAAAAACCTGTTTATAATATCTACAATTCCATACAGCATTTTTAGAATTATTCGAGTACTTTTATACATGAAACAATTTTATAACATATTTCAGAAACACGTGCGGCTACAAACATTCAATAAATTTCTATATACGGCATACATAATCTTAATTAATGTTTACTAGATTGCACATTTAGTTTTATACACAGTAAGCCTCCCATAACCGATACTCAATCTTGAGATACATCTTAATGAAATAAATACCTGACGTGTGCATTTATACTGCTGATTATCATTTTATAAAATGCAATAAATAAATATCACAGAGACGACACTACTCTGATTGCATCGAGTATCTCTTTCTCTCTTATTCGTGCATCACATTGACGCAAATCATTATTGACAACTCATAAAAAAAAAATTTAAAAAATATTCACAATGTTTTTTGAAGCAAAAATGGCCTCCGATACTCGCGTCCTCGATATTATACATACCGGAACATTCGCCTGCATAATATATTTAATTTAATTAAATTTGTCGAATTTATGTACATATATAAATAAATATATGATTTGTGTATTCTTTAATTGGAGTCTCACTCTTTCCTGTATTATGAAATTGAAAAGTTAAATAAGGAGCGATGACTTAAAGCCTCTCAAGTTTTATATGAAGGTAAGTTTACTTTTTAGTTTTCAGCATTTAATGCCGATATATATTTTATTAGAACCGCATTTTAGTTATGCTGATGGTTCTTAGAAAATCTAAAAGTAAGCATACTGCAAAATGAGCACATAAAGTAGAATATCTGATTTGGGTCATACAGCTTTTGAATAGTTCTGTGCTTCCTAGGAATAATATTTTTAATCACTTGTGGTTGATCCACATCGGTGATAAATTAAAATAGATAACATATCCATAAAAATAATTGTACAAGTATAAAAATAACGGTTGACTAGACCAGGGGTCGGCAAACTTATTAACCAAAGAGCCAAATATGTACAATTGTACATGTGTGTGTGTGTGTGTGTGTGTGTGTGTGTGTAAAAATAAATAAAGTGTTATTAATTATATTTAAGTAATAAAGATCAAAAAATCAGAAGATATTCTTTACAAGTCGCACATAAAAATAAAAATACAATAATCGATGAAATCGTTCTTAGTTAAAAAAATAATCTACAAATTTAAATCATGACAAACATTTAATGCGAACGATTTTCTTGCATCTTCATGGAAATTTAAGTAAGTCCGGTTTGTACGTTGTTTATTTAAATTTTGATTTTATTAAAAACAATACATGGGATATTTGTACCAGAGCCGCACTTAAGGGTCAAAGAGCCGCATGCGGCTCCGGAGCCGCACTTTGCCGACCCCTGGACTAGACTGACTAACAACTTGAGAGCTCTTTTGACGGTGACTAATACATGCTTCTTACGTTAAATTAATAAAACGTGTCAAAATATAAATAAAGCTTTAGAGGCTGTAGCTTTTTGCCATCGGTCTTCCAAGACTAACATCATCCCAAAGACAAATTATCTAAAGAATAAAATTTAAAAAAAAAAACACAATGATGCCAGGTTAGTTTGCGAAACAAACAATGGAGGAGCAACTTTGGACCTTTGACTCTAGCCCGCAGCGCAGTGGACCAGCTGAGCTCTTGCGAAACGCGAAGCGATCGGCATGTTTCGCAACGGCCGGGCATCGTCAGGTGAACCCCGGCGGTCAGATGCGCTGCTTACGGATTCACCGTCTTCAATGTCATTCGGCGTCTGCCTTCGCAACATATTCTTCTCGAAATAAAACGCCGCGTTGCAAAACAAACGTGGATTGAATTACGGTATCGTGTTTTGTTTATGCACACTTTACGTAGCACGTGGGAATCATAATCGTGGTCTTTGGTGTAAGTCAATAAAAAACCGCTATTTTTTGTGACCGTGTTGTGTCATGGGTCTATTGTTTGGTTTATTTTTACATAAAAAAATTAAACGCATTTCAAAATTATTACCCATAATTCGGAATAGAGCCATAATCTTCTTTTAATAAATATTTATTTACAAACATCGTTTTACTTTGGCCTAGTATCTATTATTTTTATTTCATTACAACATTTATTAATTATTTAAGACAAGATGATGGATTTTTACGAAAGAAAAAGGATTTTTACTTTACACTAGAATTTCAATAGATCAAATTAATTTAACTTATCTATTTACTAAAAATACTGTTTGAATGTGATCTTGTGTTTTTGAAATTACTTTAAATTATACAGCCAAATTACTTGATAAATATAAAATTATACAGTTGTATACTGACAATATGAGCATAGTTCAATAACCAGAAGCATACATATGTTACAGTTCAAAACAATAATTTGATTGCAATTATATAATATGATTGGTATTATACTAATACCGGCATATGATCAGTTTGAAATTAATACATCTTAGCAAAATTAAAGAGAGTATTGAATTAAATTAAATAAATTATAAAACTATTAATTTCACATATAATAAGCCTCTGTTAACGCTCTCATATTACTATAATTTAAATAAAAATACTTCATAAAACGATGAACGAATTCACTGAAATTATTTCACTTCGTGTTTATGAAACACTGGATATTTCAGTTGATATTTGATTTAAAGTTTAGCTTCGCGTTGGTATTGCCTAATTCTGATTTTCCCTTTATGCCAGGTTTGTTTCTGAAACGTGAGTATTTGACAAATATGTCTGTTGTGCAAAGCCTCACCAAAAAAGGTTTGCTCTGTTAAAAGTAAATTCAGAGCAGCCGCCTGCGCAACTCTCGCATATCATCATGCAAATAGAGAGGACTTCGAGCGGAATATCGATGAGCTTTGTGTAAATATTATGTGTATTTTAAAACCATCCTAAATAACACATTTAATATATATTTTTTATTATTGACTGTTTTTTTAATTGAAAAATAAAACAAGTACAGGGTGTCCAAATAGGGCATCGGGTATTTATTAGTTCAGTAAAATAAAAACTACTTGTAATCAAGTATTTTTTTATAGTTGATTATAAGAATACAAAATGGAAAAATTATTTTTAAAAATAATGATGTTATCCAAATAGTGACCGTTACGCGCTGCTGGCACTCTTCTAATCTGGAACAAAGATTGCTGATAACACGCTAACACATAGCCCTCTATATTACTGCCATTTCTGACCTGATGTTTTGTTTCAATTCCGTTGGGTTCATCGGATTATTCTCATAAACCCTACTTTTAAGGTATCCCCATACGAAATAGTCAAGAGGGCTAAGGTCGGAGCTTTTGGGAGGCCAGTTGATGTTATCTGTGCGTGAAATGACCTTATTAGGGAATAATTCTTTAACAGCTTCAATTTATTGATTGGATGTATGGCAAGTGGAAGTTTGGAACCACGTTTTTGAGTTGAAACCTTGAAACTCCTGCAATTCTGGCCCAAAAATTTCGCAGCATATCGCAATAACAGTCACTATTCACATTTACTCGATACTCTTTTTGGACACCCTATATTAATATTTACAATTTTGGTGCTCACTGTAACCTAACCAGAAGAATCAATTAAATTGTCATTTTGACAATTTAATTGATTCTTCTCTAGGCGTTGAGTTCTTGCGGGATCGTATGAGATCTCGTTCAAGTCTCGTTCAGGTCTCGTTCAGGTCTCGTTCAGGTCTCGTTCAAGTCTTGCCGCAGTTCCGGCCAGCTCGGAGAGCGTTTCTGCGCCAGCTTTAGACCCTATGTCAGATTTCTTGTTCGCAATAAAGTGTCCTTGGAAGCGCGCCTTTTCCTGGCGTGTTTTATTATTTGTCGTTTGAGATCGTGAGTTTTGCTGATTGTTAGTAATGTGTGATGCAATAAACGACACAAGTATATCAATAAACCATTTATTAACCTCGCATGCGTACAGGTAACAATGAATAACAAACTAGATTAAAATACGACTGTGCTTGTTTATGTATTATATATTATAAGAAAAAAAATAATTCCGCATTCTGATTATGACTACAAGCACTCTCTTAATGGCGCTGTAAATCTCTACAAGACAAATATTTTTATAAATATAATTTTTTTAATTAATACAATACCACACTACGTTAGTAGTATTAACATTGTAAATTTTTAATCAAAAGACA
This sequence comes from Atopsyche davidsoni, assembly GCA_022113835.1. NCBI lineage: Eukaryota > Metazoa > Arthropoda > Insecta > Trichoptera > Hydrobiosidae > Atopsyche > Atopsyche davidsoni. Next base: position 16,304,789 of record JAILWY010000009.1, on the reverse strand, counting down.
ACTTCTTATATCGTACCAAACTATTTGAAATATCTGTTAAAACGCATGCCTGAAAATAAACATAAAAAATATGACGGAATTACAAAATTCTCATATAAAAGTTATGTTTTATTTTGAATACAAATATCTGATCACAATAATAAATATTTATAGCTTACGAATAAAATGCTATTTTATTGAAAAATTGCATGAACTTGAGAATATAGCAAATATTTCCGCGTTAAATTAATATTCCAAAAGTATAATTGAAAATAAAAATTAACAATGAAAAAGATATTATACAAGCATGCATGCAAATCAAGAAACAACGGAGGAATTGCAGAAAACTTCCTACTGTGCTAAATCTCGCTTTGGTCACATCTATTTTACTACTTCACACTTAATTCATTGTGGTTTTTTTTTTACTTTTAATGTATACACTCACGCTACTTGTATAATATTTAGCGTATCGTATAGATTTGATTTCATCATTTCATTTGATGCAGAGAAATCACAGAAAGCTTGCATCACGGGGTCTATTTAACAAAATTGAAAAAATACTACTAACACTTGTTTCTCTCTCAGGATTCGAGTCCTCGATCCCTTCGTACAAGTCACTAAACTGCAAGGTAATTTATAATCATTATTGAAATAGCATTTAGATGTCATACATACACCTGTAGAGGATAACGATGTCGTGACCTCTGCAGGTAATAAATAAGCAATAGACTTAATCATTGTGAGCTCATCGTACAAGCACCAGACATCCATACATATGCACCACAGCAGGCACTCGCAAGTATATCGTAATGAAGTATTATCACCAATTCAAATTGGAGATTTATATTGCACATACCGGTACTTGGCGTGGAGGGCTTTTTTATTTAACCTCAATAAAAACTACTTACGAACGCTTTGAAAAATCAAATGAAATTATATATTAAATGAAATATAACCGATTGCTTTGACATTTTTTTGTGCACAGTTATTTGTTGTTAAATATAATTTTGACTCGTTTCTTGGGACGTGATTACAAAAATTATATATCTACGTTGTTTTATTAAAAATCAGATTTTTTAAATACTTGTACTTGTATCATTGCCTAAATAGTATTATTGAGGTATTCATCATCTTTAGTTGATTCTCTCGTTGTCTCTGTAAACCTACCAACATACTTCTTGACGTGGCCCTTACACAATAACAAATATATACATAAATACAACTTTACTTTTATAACCATAGTAAAAAAATTCAAATCAGAAGACCACTCGTGAAACCCGATGGCTCAAAGTAACTTATGTTAAAAACACGAACTGGTTTCACACTGTACGGGATTCATAAGCAAATGCTTGGTGCGTTAGTATCAAATTATTTATCAATAAGATTTCCGAACAGAAGACGTATCAACATTCAATTAATATGTAAATCATCTAAAAACACTAATTCGTTGACACATATTAAGAACTCATTTTTACGCCTGCGAGTTGTTTCTCCAATGTCTTATCGGCAATCTACATATTTTATCACCAATTTTGATAACTGTTTTCATCATGCTGTTTTGGTAATAATCACGAATCCACGGTATGTTGACTTTAATATATTATATTGTTTTTATTAAGTTCATGCAATTAACATAATCACCTTGAAGGTCAAATTAATAGGCGTTCATGAATTAATTTTCTACCATTAATATGTTTAATTATAACTAAATTAGACGCATCCTTGGAAAAAACTCTACATAACACTTTTTTACTTAATATGCGTTTAACATTCAACATAATCTAAATAGGTATATTCAGTTGAAAAAAAAATTGGGTTACAAATAGTTAAATAGTAAGTACAACAATTTGATAGTACAGTATACATTATTTAATTATGTATAACTAAACGGAATGCTGCATATATTTTTGTTTCATGTATAAAAAAATTACTAATCTCCAACTAACTAAATTCCTGACCGCATAAACATCAAATAAATTATATTAATTTATAGACGATCTCGGCATTTGATAGATATAAATCTTAACAACATTTTATGAAACATTTCAAAATTATAAATATTCTTAAGTATTATAAATGTGCGAATATGACGGAGATATCGAAATTTACGTGTTTTGACAAATCTTCAAGCTGTCAACTAAAATTAACTGTTATGTGTAACGGAATTTTAAGAGATTTTTTTGCAACTGACTAAGTGATAATTTGTTTCGTGTGCAATTTAACACCAGGATATAAATATTTATAAGAGTCATAATATTTTGAAATAACAGATTTTAAAAGATAAATCATTAGTTTTAAATATACCCTTCACCACATTTTGTAAGTTTTAATAAATATACATGTACATTTCTTCACTGATGGAATCGATAAAATTAAACGCTTAAAGCGTACTTAATATATTAAATCGTTGAATTTATTTCCATAACTTATAAACCTTACTTTTTTTGGGAAAACATCCCTGATAGTTGAACTTATATATTACATTTTAAAGTTTATCGAAGTAAAATGAATATAAATAATAAAAAAAATTAGTAACGAAGAAGATAATGAAAAATTAGGCACACATTGCCGTTATAGTCTCAATCTAACTCAAACTTTACAATCTGGACACTTCAATCTTATAACACAACTATAAATTTTTTAAATGTTTTATTTGTTTTAGGCAAAAATCTTAAAACTTTGTAAAAATATTATAAAAAGTCGTATTGTTTATTGACTGTTAAAAATTTAGAAATGGCTTTTAAATTAGTAAGCGTTTTTCCCAAATAGTAAAAATCACTATTTTTATTATGTCAACGAATTTCCCAGCACTTATTTCTAGTTAATCGTCAATTACTTATATTATTATTGTGATGATAAAAAACTCATATTTTATAGATATGTGTTGTTCACTATTAAACCCATCAAGATAGGATTTGCAGATATAATCTAACATCGCCGTAAAGTAATTTAACAAAGTATGCAAATATAAATTGAGAAATATTTATACGATGCTGTCAATACGTCCCGAGGCAATTAGTTATTGGTAACTAAATACCTTTGCTTCTTATAAAATAGCACAGACTGAACTGTCGCACAGGTATCGCTAATTTATTCTCTCGGGCGAGCCTCGGAACAAGTCGACAAGCTCAGATCATTTCACGGCTATACGTGAAGGTGTGAATCGAGAATTAGGAGATCGAGTGACATTATTATCTCAGGTAGTGAATTGCTGAACAAACCTTGGTCTGTGACTGACTGGCCTCTGTCTGGCGTCTGCTACTCCACTTAATATTCAAATATCAAACATACCTGCAGACCGCGGACAGGAAAACGTGAATCTGATTGACAACTGTGCGCGGCTCAATCAAATGTTTTATTTAGTAGCCTACCTTTCAATAATTTTTCTCAATTACATACTATTCAAGAATTTACCATTATAATAAAAACCATCAATGATATTTACGAATCATATTTTTACCAATGATAATCATAAATATTTTAAAAACACAGGTTAAAATTTGGTCACGCGTGGGATCTCACTTTTGTCTTTAAAAAAGTCGTATTTGTTTGCATGTTTTTTATAAATCGTTACGATTTCAATTACTTTGAAAAAACTGCAATAAAACAAAATGTAAACTGTTGAAAGTTTTTAAAAGATTTTTATATAGAAAATGAGAGAATTTCCTGTATAAACCTGGCTTCCTGTGATTACTTTTTTATTACATAATACAAGTTTTGGATTACCACCAAGACTCATATACTCTCACTGAGCTCTTATTCGTAAGCTCTAAACAATTGCCATTTAAAAAAATATTGCCACAGCTTTATGGCTTATCCTTACATTGACAGGAATATTATTGTTTAATTTATATTAATCAATAATATTCCTGTCAATGCAAGGATTTCCCTCGAGCTCGGAATGTCAAAAAGATTCACATTCATTCATAAAGGTTCACCCACGGGATCCCAGAACGAGCACATACTTAGTCGTGCACATTAAAAGCAATTAATTTATATACAAACCTACGCTAATGTACGGACCAGGTCAACTGGTAGACTATAAAGCAGTTGAATCATTATAAAAAGTTCACTTCATTTTTATCTTAATAGGAACTCGCTACCAGAGGCACGTACAAGCTTTAATCTCATTTATTGAGAAACTCCTCCTACGTATCATTAAATATCGTATTGAAAGGTTTAATTTATTTGCTAAATTACATGACCTACTTTTAATTGTAGTTGTAATAGATTTGTGGAACGAATGAAACTGAAATGTAATTTGTGAGATATGCAAATAATGAGAGTGCATTCCCAAAATAGGCAGTCCTAAGCCGTACTTTTTAAATAAATCCTACTGCTTATAGCAAGCTCGAATGAATTTTAAAATGTCATTACATCAAAAGATTACTTAGTGTCATATTTATATTATACTTGATTTTTTTTATTTGACGTAATATAGAGCCATATTGTCATAAAATATAGGGCCCTGTTCATGAATATCAAACGATTTATTGTAAATTGAATACTGCCATAAAAGCCTAATTTGGTATTATATCTTGTTTTTTTTTATGTATTTAGTATTGTTCTCATCACGGTTAAACATAACTTACGTTTCTTAAGTACAGTTTAAATATTTAAACGAATTTACATTTAATATATACATTGAATTATACTATTAAAATCAACCTGAATTTTTCTCACTCAATACTCTGCCACCTATTCTAAATTGTCCGTTGAGGACTCCAAAAATCTTGGTAAGTCATAACGATTCCTATTCCCAAGATAGAGGACTAGTTTGCGATGAGTATAACATAATACAGCTTATGGG